>JAZFAU010000253.1:80000-815000 GCA_037178615.1 Dione vanillae
GAGTATATACAGTATATGTAGGCTATATAACATATAGTATATACTGTACACTGTAGGCTATAAACTATATACATACTATATATGTAACTAAATTTTTTTTATTTTACTCAAGAGAAAATTAGTAAGAATAAATGATAATGAATTTATTTTAATTATTATTTATTATTTTATTATTATTTAATCTTGTCGGTTCATAATAGGTAATTATTATGAAATTATAAAAGTATATAAGCTTACAAGTCTTAAATGTTTTTTTTGACATTTTCACCCCTAAAAAGAAGGCTTTTATGAGGTAGTAAGAAAATTACTTTTCTAAAATTCTCCACCCCCAAAAAAGTGGATAAAGTTAAGTGATAATACATACATCGTTTATTACTGCTGCGCGAGATCTAAGATAATAAAATATTTCGTAAATATTTTTACTTTTTTATGTCTTCACGCTTTATCCCGAACATAGCAAGGTAGAGGGAAAGTAGAGGGAGGTAGGTAGAGGGAACCATAGGAACCGTAGGAACCTAGTGTTAAGGCATTGTGTTCCCCGCTTTCCGCCTTTTTCGATTGCGTGTTAAGTGGCGGAACTCGCCACCATGTGTTACCAGAGCGAGGAAAATGTAAATAAAAAGTCCCTCTTCCTCTCATGGGAATCGAACTCCAAACCGTCGCGTTTACAGACAGACACTACGCCTCTGCGGCATAATATTCCTCAATTATTACTTTAGTTTCAATATATATTATATTAAATGTATGACCCACATTGTTCGAGATATCAATTCGTAAATATTATATTATTTTATATCGACTCCAGCTATTTTATGTTCAATGCCATATTAGATATCGTGAACGCTTGAATAGTGATTGCGATGGTAACGACAAACAGATCGGCCTACGCCTACAATAAAATATTTTTTATTGAATATATACAATCTAATAAAAAAATACTCTTGTCTGAACGTTTTGAGGTATTCCTAGATGCTTATCGTTATCTGATTATCTGGGAAGTGTAAGTTGTATAAGGTTTAAAATGTAGTATTACCTCGTCATGTACGTATGTATTGAATGATGAATTTTTGATGACTGTCGGGGCGCAGAAGCGCAGCGTCTAAATGTAAATATGACGTTTTGTGGGTTCGATTCCCACTCGAGAAAGATGGACTTTTTTATTTCCATTTTCTTCGCTCTGGCAACTAGGTAAGCGCAGCGTTGAGTTGCGCCTCTTAACACGCAAAACCTTAAAAAAGACGGAAAGTTGGGATCGATGTGTGTTAACACTAGGTTCCCACAGTTCCTGCGGTTCCCTCTGCCTACCCTGCTACAAGCGGGATAACACGTGAAGCAAAATTGAAGGAAAACCACTTATTTGTATTGCATAAATAAATAAATATATAAATTTGATTGACACGTTAATTGTTTCTATATAACCCACCGTGTCTTCTGTTAGAAGATAGCCATATGTAAAAGCTGGCACAGTAATAATTTCAGTGTAATAAAATAATTTGAAACTGCGTCTTCTTGTTACAAAAAATCCCATTATAATATAAATTTTTATTCATAATTTTAATGTTCTTAATTTTAAGTGTGTGAATAACAGTTTAAAATATTATAAAATAGGGGCGCAATATATTCCAGGCGGAGAGGTACGAGGTGGAAGTGGACGAGACGCGGGTGGCGCTCGCGGCGGAGGTGTTCGGCCGATACCTGAAGACGGAGGACGGAGAGGCGGTCACCGACGTCGTGCCTCCGGATGTTATAGACGACGCGAGCAAGTTGCTCGAGGGTAGGGATGAGACACTCTCTTTTTCTCTGTTTTACTTAAATTCCTTTCTTTTCAGCTTCAATATGTATGTATGTGTTTTTTCGCTAGTTGCTCTAAGTTATTGCAATCCACGGTTGCTTTCTAAGAATGGCAGTTCTATTTAATATTTGCTAAGACTTAATTCTTAATTTTTATACTTATTGCTTAATTTTTGAGGACCGTCGTGGCGCAGAGACGTAGAAACCTGTAAACGCGACGGTTTGTGGGTTCGATTCCCACTCAGGATTTCTCTATTTCCATTTTCTTCGCTCAGGAAACTAGGTAAAACGCGGTGCTGAGTTCCACCAATCAACACGCATTGCCTCAAAAAAGACGGAAAGCAGGAACTAATTAACGAAGTATCTTAACACTAGGTTCCTACGGTTCCTGCAGTTCCGTCTGCCTACCCTGCCATGTGCGGGATAAAGCGTGAAGACTTAATTTTTTTAAAAGTAAATTAAAAATATTATAAATGTTTTAATATGTTATTTTCTTATATATTCCAGGTGGTGCCAAGGACATATTCAGCGAGTGTATACGATGTGTCAAAAACTTCCTGGCGGGCAGCCCGTTTGCTGAGTTCGAGCGTTCCATGTACTTTCACAGGTATTTGTCAATTGAGTGTTGAGTATTGACTTGTAATTTTAACCAAAATATCTAGAAAGATACTTTTTTCTCTAATTTTTAGATAACCACAATTAAAGTTGTTGTGCCCGAAACATTTTTGTCTAGTCATAAGTGTGTAAATGAGACTGTAAATAGACTACAGAAACAAAAATAATAGTCCCATAACGTAATATACTTTAGTTACACGTAATTTCGTCGTCATAAAAGCATGAAGATTCCCTAGAAAGCATATATGAAGAGGGTAATGAGAGTGGACTACCCCGCTAGGGATAGAATTTGAAGATATGTATATAGGTAGTAATTTCACACGACCTCCCCCAAATGTTAAGAGATTAATATAGCACTGTAAGATGATTTCCGGAAATTCCGGAAAGTTCCGGAAAAGGAAAAGAGGAAATATGAGTTTTTCCATTATCCATAGAAACTTTTATTTTAAACGTTTATTTTAATATAACATAGCAATATATGATCGATGTTCCACAGATATTTGCAATGGAAATGGCTCGAGGCGCAGCCCGTGACCCAAAACACCTTTAGGATGTACAGGGTGTTGGGGAAGGGAGGGTTTGGAGAAGTTTGTGCTTGTCAGGTGATTAAAACTTGATTTATTTTTATTTTCATATTTTAGAACATGCTATAGACAACAATTGTGCGTTGAAGTTAAAGGGATTTTATACTATTTTTTTTCTAATATAAAAATAGATATTGAAAAATATTATTATAATCTGTAGTTTTTGAAAGATAAGATGTAAGTAGGGAGTACTTCAAGTTTTTAATTTTATTTGGGTCGTTATTAATATAAGTATTTTGGTTCTTTATAAATCTGTATGCTATGAAAAAGGATGTATATATTGTATCTATACAAGGTGTGGCGGTAACGGCGACCTTAATTTCAGGCATAGTATTAACTAGCCTTTATAAACTTGGTAAAATTATATAAGAATTAAAATTTTCAAAAATAAAAAAAAAGTTTTTTTCAAAGAAAATAAATAATTAAATTATTGTTCCAAAATAAAACGCCATTTGTCAAGTATGACGCTAGCGTACTCTATACTGTCAAAGCGGGACAGAGATATATCTCTTATTCTTTTGGTTATTTATTTGAATGAAAGGTGACAGACTGACAATATTTAATAGTATTTTTATAGTACGTCATTCGTATTGAATGATGTCTACCTCACGCGTATAAATATCGTGAAATGGAAAAAATGATGCTGTACCCAAACTATTAATAATTATTAAACAGTTTTTTGTATATGGCCTCGAAATATTTTCCTCTATAAGTAGTTTTGATAATGGTCACCGTGTCAGATACAACCTGTATATTGTTATTATTAATATTGTGATTTACATTACTATTATTTTTTAATTAATTTAATTTATTATTTGTAAAATTTCAATTATTAGGTTCGAGCAACGGGCAAAATGTACGCATGCAAAAAGTTAGAAAAGAAAAGGATAAAGAAGCGGAAAGGGGAAGCTATGGTGTTAATAGAGAAGCAAATACTGCAGCGGATCAACTCGAGATTTGTGGTGAATTTAGCTTACGCGTACGAAACTAAGGACGCCTTGTGTCTCGTGTTGACTATTATGAATGGTGAGAACACACACACACACACACACAAATATATGTTGTATTTTGTTTTTTTTTTTTAGTTTCACGCTCTATCCCGCATATAGCAGGATAGGAAGTTATTAATTATTCAGACCCATTTAGAGTACATATTTTCGACCTTAGGAGATATTTGTGTTGAGTAACGATAGCTCATTCTCCCCAAATCGAATTCGAACCCACAAGCTTCATTTTATAATTGACTATTTTTCATTAATTTCATTAATTTCGGCCTCATAATTGGCCTGAAGTGAAATAAAATATATGCAATTATTATAATAGTAAAATCTACCTATATCCCATATCCCAAGACAGGTAGAGGTCTAGAACTTTCGTCTGAACGTTTGGTGTCGGTATAGACGGAAGTTGGACGATATTGACTCTCACGGTGAATTTAAATATTATTTTCTCATAATTGAATACTGTACTTAACTAATCTTTACTAATATTTTTAAAAAATAATAAGTTTGTCAGTTTGAAGACGTTAGTAATAATTTAAGTACTGTTTCAAATTAACATATTTTTAACATATTTTTGTTCTTTTTGAATAGTCCATTTGTCGAAGAGTGATGAAGTATGTATATTACATCACGTTAATCTCGTCTATATAAACCACTCTATATAGAACTCTTAAGTTATTGTCATTTGGAATATATCGTATATTTATTTATTTATCTTTTTTTTATATTTTCACGCTTTATTCCGCACATGGCAGGGTAGGCAGAGTGATCGGCATAAATTGTAGGAACCTAGTGTTAAGACACTCCGTTCACCACTTTTCGCCCTTTTTGAAACATTTGCGCATTGAGTGACGGAACTAAACGCCACGCTTTGCCTAGTTACAAGAGCGAAGAAAAAATCTATTTTCCCTGAGTGGGAATCGAACCCGCAAACCGTCGCGTTTACAGGCAGACGCTGCGCCACAACGGTCCTCAATCCATATATTTAACTGTATATCTATAAATTTAATCAATTCTACTCCCGCCAAAAGGTGGGGACTTAAAGTTCCACATATACAACATGTGCGGCGCCGACACGGGCCTGGGCCTGGAGCGCGCGCGGTTCTACGCCGCGCAGGTCGCGTGCGGCCTCGAGCATCTGCACAAGATGGGCATTGTTTACAGGTGGATGTTGACTTACTTTATATGAAGGGAAGGGAAGTGTTTTTTTTTTTTAATTTAATTGTCAGACAGTACGTAAGCCTTTTGCTTTATTATTATATTGTTTTTTTAAATAGAGAGTGAGTAAAGAGTGTGTAGTGTTTTTTTTATTAAATTATTGGTACACTTAGTCCGTAACCTTTTTAGTTTATTATTTTATTGTTTTTTTTTTTATATAAAGAGAGAGAGTAAAAATAAAGGGTATTTAGAGTGTTTTTAATTTAATTATTGGCAGACATAGTCTGTACTCCATTTTAGTTTATTATTACAATGTTTTTATACGTATAAATAATAGTGGTTAATGAAATAAATGTTACCTCAAATTTCATACTACTTTATTGACATGTGTTTATAATTATATGTAAAGTTATTTTTTATCTGTTTTTTTTTTAAATATGCAAAGATTTTTTTTTCTATTATAAATATGGTGAAGGCAGGAAATTTTAGTTTAATGCTGTAATTTTTGAAATTATAATTTTGTTTTAAAAATATACATACATATAAGATAATCAGGGTATTTTTTTTATTATCATTATGATAGGTAAAGAAATCAGTCTAATACTATAGTCTAAGACTATTTCTTTTTGGTTAAATGCTTTATTTTTTCTAAATTTATATAAATATCTTTTATATTATAATTATTGTTCAATAATCGACGTGGCGCAGAGGCGAAACGTCTGCCTGTAACGCGACGATTTCTGGGTTCGATTCCCAGTCGGGAAGATGGATTTTTCTATTTCCATTTTCTTCGCTCTGGCAACTAGGCAAAACACGGCGTTAAGTTTCGCCACTCAACACGCAATGCCTCGAAAAACGCGGAAAGCGGAACTAAGCAACGGAGTGTCTTAACACTAAGTTCAAATGGTTCCTGCAGTTTCCTCTGTCTACCCTGCAATATGCGGGATACAGCGTGAAGCTAAAAAAAATAATAATAATCTCGTAAAATAAAATGTCACTGGCATCCATTGGCAATTGTACACTGACACTACGATACAGGAACACCTAATATGGGTACCACCAGATATGACAAAAAAATTGTATACACTGTTTTTGTCAATGAGTACATTGTGTTGTTTTCATGTACGCAGAGACTGCAAGCCGGAGAACATCCTGCTGGACGACGCGGGTCACGTGCGCATCTCCGACCTGGGCCTGGCCGTGGACGTGCCGGAGGGCGGCAGCGTGCGCGGCCGCGTGGGCACCGTCGGGTACATGGCGCCTGAGGTAGGCTTTCTTTAGCTTCACGCTTTATCCTGCACTTGGCTGGGTAAGCGGAGGAAACTGCAGGACAATAGGATCCCAGTACTAAGACACTCCGTTGCTTGTTCCTGCTTTCTCCGTCCCCGCTTTCTGCCTTTTGCGTTGCGTGTTGAGTAGCGGAACTCAACGCCGCGTTTTGCTTAGTAACGGAGAAAGCAGGGAGTAAGCAACGGAGTGTCTTAACACTAGGTTCATGTGGTTCCTGCAATTCCGTCTGTTTGCCCTGTCATGCTAAGTCACGCTTTACGTGAAGACATAAAAAAATATACGGCAAAGATAGAAAAAAGAATTTTAAAAAATCATATAAAAATTTTTGAACGCAACAGAATTTGAACCTGCACCCTCTTGCAAACAAGCAAGCGCTCTGACCACTGAGCCAAGCGTTCGCAAAATCTTCGCGATCTCAAGTCGCAATGCGTTAAAATTTTTATAATTTTTCCTTTAAGTATTTATTCGATCCTCAGTATGGATTAACACTTTAAAAATCATAAAAGTAATTATTCTATATGTATGTCTTTTTTCGACGTAATTTTTAAGAAAATTTGAAGACTTTTTTAAGAATAGATGTTAAATATTTGGCACGTTTTGTGTTTAGATACTATAATTGACGCATTTTATCAATCCATACTAGTTTACACAATAAGATCTTACATTTTCAATAAAATAATTTAAACTTATCTTAACGCGTATATTGACAATTCAATACAATTTCTTTCGCCTTCTTTAGTTATTGGGAGGATACAGAGTAAAACTAATGGCGATAATTTACGGATTTGAACAGGTAATAGACAACGAGCGATACACGTTCAGCCCCGACTGGTTCTCGTTCGGGTGCCTCGTCTACGAGATGATCGAGGGGCGGGCGCCGTTCCGCGCGCGCAAGGAGAAGGTCAAGCGGGAGGAGGTCGACCGGAGGGTGAAGGTATGTAGGGTGTGTGCGCGTGAGTATGGAGGGACGTGGTGATGATTGGTTGATTTGTGGGTGATAGTATGTAGGGTGTGTGCGCGTGTGTGCGTGCGTGTGAGTATGGAGGGACGTGGTGATGATTGGTTGATTTGTGGGTGAAGGTATGTAGGGTGTGTGCGCGTGTGTGCGTGCGTGTGAGTATGGAGGGACGTGGTGATGATTGGTTGATTTGTGGGTGAAGGTATGTAGGGTGTGTGCGCGTGTGTGCGTGCGTGTGAGTATGGAGGGACGTGGTGATGATTGGTTGATTTGTGGGTGAAGGTATGTAGAGTGTGCGCGTGTGTGTGAGTGCGTGTAGTGACGTGGTTGTGATTGGTCGACTGGCGGGTGAAGGTATGTAGGACGTGTGTGCGCGTGTGTGTAGTAATGTGGAGGTGATTGATTGATCGGAGGGTGGAGGTATGTTGGGTGTATGCGTATAGTGACATAGGGGAGATTGATCGACCGGAGGGAGAAGATACGTCGAGTGTGTGTGTGCGTGTGTGTAGTAATGGGGCGGTGATTAGTTGATCGGCGGGTGAAGGTATGTAGAGTGTGTGTGTGATAATGTGGCGGTGGTTGGTCGACCGACGCGTGTGTGCGTGTCTATGTGTGCGTATAGTGACGTGACATGTCGTGCGCGGTGCCCGCAGCACGAGCAGGAGAAGTACTCGGGCAAGTTCAGCGAGTGCGCGCGCTCGCTGTGCGCGGCGCTGCTGAGCAAGAGCGCGGCGGCGCGGCTGGGCGCGGGCGGCGGCCGGCGCGGCGCCGCGCTCGTCAAGGCGCACCGCTTCTTCGCGCGCCTCAACTGGGCGCGCCTCGAGGCCGGCATGGTGGACGCGCCCTTCGTGCCCGACGTGAGTCTCCCTGTATACCTTGTAGCCTTACTAGTAAATGAGTTGATGGTCTAGTTATTTGTAAATGAATCAATGGTATAATTATTGTAGTACTAAATGAATCGATGGTCTAGTTATCGTAGTTGTAAATGAATCAATTGTTTTATTGTCATAGCTATAAATAACGTGGTGCAGAGGCGTAGCGTTTGGCGTGTGAACGGGACGGTTTGAAGGTTCGATTCACATGAGGGAAAGATGAATTTTTCCATTTCCATTATCTTCGCTCTGGTAACTGGATAAAGTTCGGCGTTGAGTTCCGCCGCTCAATGTAATAATAATAATAATAATTTTGTATTAAAAGTAACCATGAGTCAATTTGTTAGTATTAGGAAAAAAGGTGGAAAACGGGAACGGAGAAAGTAGGGAGTAAACAACGGAATGTCCGAACACTAGGTTCTCTCTGCCTACTCCACCATGTGCGGGATAGTGTGAAGCTATAAAAAATGATTCCTCGGATGGGGCGAAGATTGTAGTTTTTTTTTTAATTTTAAATATTTTTTTATACTCAATGTGGATTGAACACTTTAAAAATAAATAAAATAGTTAGTTAAAATATCATTATCTCTTGCCTCATGATTGTTCTTTGTAATGTAGTGGGTAGCGGAAATTTGTAAAATCTCCCTACAGAGATGCTAACAACGAAATGAGTTGTAAAAAAGCGTATAAGAATTTCCACACAGCTTGATAAAGAACGCATGGCTCGGCACGATTCGCGAGAGGGCGTGGATTCAATTCCCGATGCGTACAAAATTTTTATATGTTTTCTTAAACATCTCTATAAATTCGCAGCCGCACGCCGTGTACGCGAAGGACGTGCTAGACATAGAGCAGTTCTCTACCGTGAAGGGCGTGAACTTGGACGCCGGAGATGACACGTTCTACGGCAAGTTCAACACCGGCAGCGTCAGCATCCCCTGGCAGCGGGAGATGCTGGAGACGGGGTGTTTTAATGAACTCAACGTTTTCGCTTTTGGTAAGTATTTTGAATGTTTTTCTTTAGCTTCACGCTTTATCCCGCACGTGGCGGGGTAAGCAGAGAGAACTGTAGGAACTGTGGCACCTAGTTTTAAAACACTTCGTTGCTTGGTTCCTCCTTTCTCCGTCTCCGCTTTCCGCCTTTTTCGAGGCATTGCGTGTTGAGTGGCGGAACTCAACGCCGCGTTTTGCTTAGTGTCCAGAGCGAAGAAAATGGAATAAGAACAATTCATCTTCCTTGAGTGGGAATCGAACCCACACTGTCATTGTTAATAATAAATAACTCTAAAATAATAAGATCATTTAAAAAAAATGTCCCGCTGAGTTTCTTTCGTCGGTTTTTGTCAGATCTGTGGCGTTAACTTAAGCGAACCGGTGGTAATGTTTTTGACGTTTAAAATTGACTTATTACGTTATTATTCGAGTTATTTACTACTAGCAAACAGTATTGGTTCGTACAAGCTTTGAAAGGATGGACATTTTTTTTAATAATTAATTAAGACATAATGGCTACATTTTACCCCCTTCTCCCCGCATTTACTTCTGGGGGCTTAAGATTTCCTTTCAAATTATGTCAAAATCATTCCAGTAGTTCCTGAGTTTATTCAAAACAGACATACAAATCTTTCCACTTTATGATATATCTCTTTCGATTATTTTTTTGAATGAAAGATGACAGATTGACAACGTATTTTCGTAGTAAAATATCTTTACGTCATTTGTATTTAATGATGACTACCTCACGCGTTACACAGCGATCCTGTGCCTAAACTATTATATAGCCTTGAAATATTTTACCCTATAGGTAGTTTTGACTAAGGCCGCATTGTCGGATATACATATACCTATAATGCTATTTTTTGTATTAAATAATACAAAATGCTACAATTTTGTACAGACGAAGAGGGTCGTGAGTGTCGCACGGCCGACCTGCAACTGACGCCGGCGACTCCCGCGCCCGAGGACGATACAGGCTGTTTCTTTTTTGCAAGACGGGTATGTATATATCTATTTTATAGACCTATATATGATTTGAATATAGTTAATTTGAATGTATATTTAAAAGTTTTAAAATGGTCAAAACTTTAAAATAACATTATAGAAATTGGTTATTTTTGGGCGGTAGATTACAGTTGTTATTTCGGTTTCCTCAACTTATTCGATTTGGCGAATTCAGTTTTGAGTTGATCTTTAAATAACTGATATAACCTCTTTAAATGTGAAATATAATGAAAATTGAATTATTTTAAACTAAATATATATGAGGTAAATTTGGTTTTGTTTATAGCAAGATAGAACTTTGGATGTCGGTTCCGTCGTGTCATTAAAAACCTAAGTAAAAACTGATAAAGCTTTTTAGAAGAGAAAAAGGATTTATTTTTGTTTGTTTAGATTGCATTAAAAAAATGGTTTCAATATCTCTCGATCTCGATTTTAATAACCTATTAATATCGACATATTCTTATTTTTCATTATTCGCAAAACATCTGCAAATGCGAATATCCGTTACATTACTATTATGTACATATCAGAACAAATATTCGTATTACAGGTACTTTGTCCACAAAAGAAAGTGCCGGCACGTCTACGAGCAGTTGCCGTGCCGGAGCACTTGCTGCAGCCCGCCTCTCCCCCTCCCGCCCTCAGCTGACCGACCACGCCCACATCTAGGCAATCTTCCCTACAAATATCTACAGATGACATCGTGGCCACGCCCACTCACCGGGCGGCATCCAATCCAGGCGTAATCCTGACCACGCCCTCTTCCATGTCAAAACTTAACCAGGACAAAGCCACGCCCATATATGTTTCCGAGATCGCCTCGAACACGCCCACTTGTACTACAGCCAATCACGAGAACGCAGCGATAGTTATAGCAACACCCATTAACGCACACACGCACAATCATGTCATATAGTTACTATATACCTTATAAACATATACATAAATTATTTTTTAACGTAGGTGTGTGATGCTGTGACGTCATAATTTGCTTTTGGTGATATTATAATGTATAATACCATTGTTTTTAAGCTGTCTACAATGTTTATATATACACACAAATAGTTATGTATACATATATACACACACACACATACGCACACAGATTGAAATACATCTATATAGATGTGTGACGTCACACAAAACTCCAATATAAATGCTACGATGTTGCTAATATGTAATTACTCAATTTTTTTTTTTTAAAAAATTAACATTGTAATGTCACCAGTAAACATACAGACCCGCACAAACATCGATATAAACACTAGTTTTACATTCACCTATTAATTATTTAAATCGATCGTTATAATAAAAATATGGACAAAGTTAAACTTATTATGGGTCAAGGTATAAATCAGTTAATTCAATAAATTGACTAATTTTATATATAAAATAATATTATTTAATAAAAAAGAGACATTTAAATTTACTGATAATTGTTCTTAATTAATAACAAACTGTATTTAAGTATGTTTTTCAAAACATCCCCGGAGTTCTTGAGATTAGTGTGAACCAATGAACAAACTTTTCAGCTCTATCAACATATGATAAAACAATAACTAAAAATATATGACTTGATCCATAGTATATTTATTTATATATATAAATACATTTATATATATATATATATATATATATATATATATATATATATATATATATATATATATATATATATATATATATATATATATATATATATATATATATATATATATATATATATATATATATATATATATATATATATATTTATATATATATATATATATATATATATATATATATATATATATATATATATATATATATATATATATATATATATATATATATATATATATATATATATATATATATATATATATATATATATATATATATATATATATATATATATATATATATATATATATATATATATATATTTACTAACATTTTTGACTGATCATTAATACACAAACACACACATACACAAATATATAGATAACATGACAAAGCTTAGAAAAATATAACTTGAAATAGATTAAAAATTGTGTTTAAGTATGTAAAAAATAGTTTAATTTATTTTCAAAGTAGTAGAAAGTCATGAATTTATTGAATTTGTAACGTTTTTTTATAAATCATTTAAGCAATAGTTTTTTTTATAATGTTGTTAGATGAAGTTTGTTAAGAAGTGGCATAACTTGGTATATACTTATTTTGCATTTAGATATAACAAGGTAGACTGGAGTCACTAAGCACAGAGACACAATATATATATATATATATATATATATATATATATATATATATATATATATATATATATATATATATATATATATATATATATATATATATATATATATATATATATATATATATATATATATATATATATATATATATATATATATATATATATATATATATATATATATATATATATATATATATATATATATATATATATATATATATATATATATATATATATATATATATATATATATATATATATATATATATATATATATATATATATATATATATATATATATATATATATATATGTCTGTATGTACGTAATGCATTTCAAGTACCTGTTAAATCACGTGACACAGTGTAGAGACTGTTTTAAATTTTTACCTTATGTATTGTTGACATCATACACTCAAATTTACTTCTATTATTTTTTTTTATAAAATATTGTGATTTTTTTTGGTCGTTTCTCGATTTTTTCCGATATAAGACAAGTCGCGACGTTTAGTTCCGCATCAACGCGCAATATCTGTGTGCATTTGTGAAGTGAAAACTAGATTAAAATAAATATCTTTAAATATAAATTTTAATACATTTAAATAATTAAAAATGCATAACGCCTGCTTAATATGCTAGTCACAGATAATAAATAATATCTATTGTTATTTTTTTCTTTTGATTTAAAACAGTCTCTACACGAAGCTCGAAAGGGTTTTTTTTAAAAACATGAACAATTTAGTAATAAGTCTAAAACTTTATATATATTTAATTCATACATTTGTACGGTGTTTTTCTTTTTTTTTACTATGACTGATTGTAATGACAGATGTATATTGTAGATTATATATGACAATTATTGTTTAATATATTAAATATTCTATGAAAAGTTGCCATTAATAAACAATAATAATATCAGTTTTTAACAGTAATAGTCCCAGAGACCTCGCTTACCTTTTAATTGTCATTTAATTAAATCTTAGTAAAACAATGATTTACAACTGTGTGTTGAGGTTTTAATATCATTTTGAATATGGCATCTGCAATATACAATGTCTTTAAGTATTATTTCGACATAGCTCAAGTTTATGAACAAAACAGTAAAAAATAAATGTAAAATAAAATCCAACGATTTCTTTTTAGAAGTTATTTAATTTTTCTTTTCTTTTGTAAATATATATTATAACTGGCAATACTAATTGATGTGTCAATGGAGAGGAATTGTTATTCTTTTTTTTTACATGGCAACACTGTATAGAAAACATTTTCAATGCAATTATTGTTATACACTTAAATAGTAGGTTTTTTTGTTTGTTTATGTGATTTTTAAAACAATTTTCCGTATTGATATCGTGACAAACTTTAAATATACAGGGTGTGGATGTTACCGCGACCTTCATTTAAAGCATAATATTGACTAGCCTTCATAAACTTGGTAAAATTATCAAACAAGTGAAATTTTTAAAAATAAAAAAAATGTTTTTCAAACAAAATAAATAATTAAATTATTGTTCCAAAATAAAACGCCATTTCTCAAGTATGACGCAAGCGTACAATATCCTGTGAGAGCGGGAAAGACGTATATCCCTTTCTCATTACATTAATTTTTGAATGAAAGGTGACAGATTGACAACGTTGATAGTATTTTTGTAGTACGAGTTCTATACGTCATTCGTATTTAATCATGTCTACCTCACGCGTTATACAGCACGTGTAAATATCGTGAAATGGGAAAAATGATCCTGTGCCTAAACTATTGATAATAGTGAATTAGTTTTTTTGTAGATAGCCTTGAAATATTTTCCCCTATAAGTAGTTTTGATAATGGCCGCCGTGTCAGATACACCCTGTATATACTTTATATCGAAATATAAAAAAATGTGGTTTTGGTAATATGTATCCAATATACACGTTATTTCATACATGTTTTCCAATTTTTATATTTATTTATAATACTTTTTGTTCATTTTTTATAAATATTCCGCCTTTTTTGCGGGTTTTTAAGAAGGTAAAGTTGTTAATGTATAACATTTTGACTCAAATTCGAAGCTTTTGTCATGATTTTCGTCGGTCGAGTATAGAATGTATGAAAACGTAAGGTAATTTAATGAAATTAGATCGCTTTGTATTTAGGACGAAGAAATGCAAATATTTTCTTAATAAATAGATTACGTGGTAGAAGTGAATAGAGAGGAATAAAAGCTTTTTGGTATTTAGGACGATATTTGGTCTGTGGTGGACACAGATAATAAACATAGAGATGAATTTAAAAAAAAACTTTTTTAAACATTAAATGTAAGAAACGGCATGGAACATTTCGATGTTTATCTTTTACTAATTGTAGTTTTTACTCTATGGTTATTATCTGTGGTCGGCCAAAGGAACGAAGCTTCTTTACTTTCAATGCAATAAAATTAATATTTTTTTAACAATTTTGAATAAATTAAATAATTACGTAATACAATTGACCTATGTGCAATCGAGCAATAATGAATAATCGAAAATAAAACCTAATGTTTTAATCGAGACCTTAAAACTCGATGTTTGAAAATTTTTAATCTCCTGTGGATGTCGTTTTGTATAGGATTTTAAATATCGATTCGTACTCGATTAAGAACTTGTGTTATATGTGAAAAAGGGATAAGTATATTGCCCTATCCCTATGTTAGAGGGAGACAGCGCGAGTCGGTCGGTTCTTTTTAAACATCTTCTTCTATACGTACGTAATACATTTGCTTTATCTATTTTTGATTATACTTTTTGTAATATATCGAGTATGTAAGGAATTGTAAAATTAATGTCGTTTAGGACAAATGTCACTTGCCTGTTTTTGATGTCGATATTGTAGCTTTTTATTTTTCTATATATACATATATACTGTCTGTATGAAAGAAGAGTGAATTTGCTTTTTAATCGAAGCTTCCCGAAGTACCTCGAAGTTTCTCGAAGCGTCTCGAACTCGATGTACAAATAGTGTGTATAAATTTCAAACTTCACCGTGTTATAAAACTAACGACAATGTACATTGCCAACGGACACTTCCATAATGTGTAGATTGATCTTTTGCGATTAGATGTTAAATAAGATTATTTTAATGAATATATCGAGTATGATTCGATTATTCGAATATAAATCGATATACGAAATTTTTATTGCAAAATTAAACTCGATATAATCGTTAAGTATGATTTTATTCGATACTTCCATATTGTCTTAGCTGTAAGTATTGAAGACGTCGCCGGTCGCTGAAATCTACCGAAAACCATACTTAGGTAATAATTTGTATTAACTTGTCAATTTGCTCACTATAGGTCTTAGTTAACAGCACTGCTCAGGTTTACAAGAAACGGAAGCGTTTTAGATGTTTTTTTTATTTTTAGTACAGTATTTTTTTTACACATTTTGCAACGGACATCTTTTGTTTCTATATATTTTCTATATATTTATTGAGAAAGATCGGTAAGTTCTTTGTATATAAGTACAGTGCCGTTGTCGCGTCGCCACCGACTGCTTTTCCATTCCAATATCCAGATCGCCATAGTATAGTTTTTTATTATATAATATATATATATATATATATATATATATATATATATATATATATATATATATATATATATATATATATATATATATATATATATATATATATATATATATATATATATATATATATATATATATATATATATATATATATATATATATATATATATATATATATATATATATATATATATATATATATGTATATATATATGTATATATATATGTATATATATACTTAACAATATTTAAATGAATGGTGGCGCGAAATGGAGGCCATTTTTGATTTTTATTGACAACACTACTAATGATATAGATTATAAATTGAAATGTCATCAGTGATATGTCAAGCGTTTTCACAGTTTCATTAGAAAAGCTTGGATATAATCACGGAGACACATTTGGTGAGCATTTACGAAGTGCGTGTGTAACTAAGTTTTTTTGTATGAATTTATAATTTATATATTTATGTTTAGCGTGTAACGGAACGTTTCGAGTATTTTTTACAGGCTAATAAGTATTGTTTTTTTTATTATAATATACGCCAATTTCTGATTTAGTGTAGTTTATATAGTGATTTTTTTAATATATATAGCTATATAGCTGTCTTTAGTGATCTAGTTATTTAACGTTTTTAGTACGTTTCGTTACACGTTAGATTTTACATACCTGTATTATACTCATGAATGCATTTTCGACTAAATGTATTGAGATATTAACTTGTATTTATAATGGTAAGATTTGGGTCGATGTCATATTAATTTCAATTTTATAAACTATGAAATAAAGTTGAAATTCGTGACAGAGACCGAGGCGGGTTGTACCTAGCGTCTTAGGAGTGTAATTTAGCTTTCTTAATACTGTTAGTCGTTATTGCAGTATTTTGATGCAAATATTATTATTTTAAGCGTATTCATAAATAAATTGACTCCGATATAGTATTGTTGTTTCCTTTGCCTTTGCTACAATTTTTTATCTGTATCACGTTATATATATTCTGTATTTTATATATCATACGACTAATTAAAAAAAAATAGGTAGTATTAAAAAAACAAAATATAATTATTTAATATTTTATTAAACTATTATACTTAATTACATAAGATCAGTCCAACATCGAATGTCTACACTACAGTAACGCACATAAAAGTATAAAATCTTGTGTACACTGCTATTAATTATTAAGTTTTTTCTAATTAAAGAATTTGTTTTAACAGTGTTTGGAGAATATAGAGAAGATTTTTAGAAGGTGAAAAATACTAATACAATTATATATAAAGAAATTGGAAAAGTTCCAATGATTCAAAATATTGAATAGAATAGACTTCAGTGTAATGGATCACTGCATATATATATATATATATATATATATATATATATATATATATATATATATATATATATATATATATATATATATATATATATATATATATATATATATATATATATATATATATATATATATATATACATGTATATATGTATATATGTATATATGTATATATGTATATATGTATATATGTATATATGTATATATGTATATATGTATATATGTATATATGTATATATGTATATATGTACATATGTATATATGTATATATGTATATATGTATATATGTATATATGTATATATGTATATATATATATATATATATATATATATATATATATATATATATATATATATATATATATATATATATATATATATATATATATATATATATATATATATATATATATATATATATATATATATATAAAGTGATGGTAAACATTTAAAACAGTGTACACATTTTTTTTTTAATTAAAAAAGTGAGAGGAAATTATAAACAAGTTCTTTTCCAGGCTTTTTTCCATTTACAATTGTGTACAAATATTGTTATATTCATAATTAGGGCATACAAAGCAAAATCTTTCCCAAACATATTCTGTATCCTCAAAATAAAAAACTCATTTTTTACATTTTTTTTTAGAAAATAGGCTTTTTAAAATAATTTTAAAGTATTTCAAAAAAATTATATACATTTTAAGTTCCACTGTAAAGATATATTATGTTTTTTTATATCAACATCAAAACAATTGAAAACATTTTAAAAGATAATATTCCAAATATTTTTTGATAAAAAAAAATTATAATATTACTTAAATATTATATAAAAATATTGTACACATGTAAATAATCTCACCCGCTCGCTTTCTTCTTCACTTTATCCACATATATTCTCTGGAACAGCACCAACTTCCCACTTTGCATATTAGTTGTTTCTGATATAACTCCTTTTCTTCTCCACGAAGGGATGCAACAATCCCAAGATCTACTTTCCTTTGGAATCTGTAACTTATCTAAGATTTTTTCAGACATTTTCGGTATAATTGGCTGTAGCAGGATGGAACAGATCCTGAGGGTCTCCAGGGTTATGTGGAGAATGATGTCCAGCTCCTTTTGGCATTCTGGCTTCTTCTTCAACTCCCAGGGTTTCATGGTTTCGAAGAACAAATTAGTGTGATGAAGAACATGTATGATGGAGTCTACCGCTTTGTAGAATTGATAGTTTGAGTAGTGTGTGTGGCAGATGTCTGTGGATATATTGACGAAGGAATTATTATTAAAACAAATATTAAGCTTTTCAAGTGTCACTTACATATTGTATTTATTTATTTATTTATTTATTTATTTATTTATTTATTTAGGAACACCAACAGTACACATATGCAACAATTATATATAAATAAATATTCAAAAGTATCAGGTCTTCATATGTACACCAATTACAGGTATTCACAACATTGTCTGAGAAGTTTTATAACAACGATAACACCTTAATATAACTTAATTAAATTACTACTTTAAAAAAAAAAAATTATATTGTAAGGGAACTTAATAAATCAATCCCTAGATGATTCTTATCGAAACATAAAAATAAGCTTTCATTAAAGCTCTACAAAAAAGGAAAGTAAGCTCACATCAGGATTTCCTAAACACACGTATCGTTTAGTATTTAATATGTTATTATATATTTAAGTTGCGTGCAATTTATGAATAAAGATTTAAAACAAAATCTATATATGTATATTAACATCTTTGATTTTCGCGATTTTTATACATTTTAAATAAAACAATTTATACGGATTAATCGGGTATATTGGTATTTTTTGGAAATATATATATATATATATATATATATATATATATATATATATATATATATATATATATATATATATATATATATATATATATATATATATATATATATATATATATATATATATATATATATATATATATATATATATATATATATATATATATATATATATATATATATATATATATATATATATATATATATATATATATATATATATATATATATATATATATATATATATATATATATATATATATATATATATATATATATATATATATATATATATATATATATATATATATATATATATATATATATATATTTCCAAAAAATACCAATATACCCGATTAATCCGTATAAATTGTTTTATTTCAAAATGTATAAAAATCGCGATATACATAGCGTAGCGTTTGCTTGTACACGCGACGGTTTGTTGGTTCAATTCCCACTCAGGAAAGATGGATTTTTCTATTTCCATTTTCTTCGCTCTGGCAACTAGCCAAAGCGAGGCGTTGAGTTCCGCCACTCAACACGCAATGCCTCGAGAAAAGGTGGAAAGCTGGAACGCAGAAAGCAAGGACTGAGCAACGGAGTGTCTTAACACTGGGTTCCACGGTCCTTGTTGTTCCCTCTGCCTACCCTGCCATGTGCGGGATAAACCGTGAAGCTAAAAAAAAATAAAAATAAAAATATACATGTATATAAACAAAGCCCTCTCACCCGGTAATCTGTCCAATTTGTCCAACAATTCCGACGCCACGTTCTCCTCGACCAGGTCGGCGAGGTCGTGTGCGTTTAACGCCGGAAACTCAGCGCGGGGGTTCAACGCCGCACCCGACGCGCGACTCACCAAGTTACCCAGAGTGTCCGCCAACTCCGAGTTACATATATTTATTAACTTTGTTTCTGTATAATCTGTGGAGGATTTAAAAATGTCAGAACAGTTCTTTTTTGTATAATCTGTTAAATTAAATGTAGATAAAATATAACTTTAATTTTTTAATACAATTATATTTTACGTAATAGTTGAAAACGTGTAGTAAAAATATGTCGATTTGCCTACAGTATTTTAATAGATGAAACAATAAATAAAATATAGTATTACGTTATATACCGGATATCCGGTATATGTAAGACAGAGATGACTTATTTAGTGTTAAGACACTTCGTAGTACACTTCCATAATGTGCGGCGCAACTCAACGCCGCGCTTCATCCAGCCAGAGCGGGGAAATTTATATAATTCGTTCAAAACGTTAGAATTGAACCTAGGACCATCGTGAGACAGCCTTTTTCTTGTTTAAAATATAAAAATATAGTTTTTATACTACACATTTAGTAGTATCCATCCATCTATTTAATGCTTAGTTACTCGTAGCTCCGTTCACATTGTGAATGAAAAATGCAAATAAAAGCTTCTAATTTGAAATCAAGAAGAACAAAAGAAAACCTAGTGACGCCATCTATCTTTACACACGTAAATCCATATTTCATAATTGATTTTTTTGAGAATTGTTTTTACATGGTAATAAGCAGCCCAAGTCATTCTTTAACCCTCTAACTACCTATACATTAAAAAAATCATATTATAAAAACGCATCGTTGAGGTAAAACACACACCCATTTCAAATAAGAACAATGGTTGCGTAATAATTTTACTGTTAAAACATCCTGTTCTCCGCTTCTCTACCTATTTTCGTGTTGAGTGGCGGAACTCAACGCTGCGCTTTAGTGAAAATTATCCCCCTTCATAGGGAATCGAACCCACAAACCAAATCACTGTCCTAAAACGGTTCCAGCTGTCTTCCTGCCTACCCTGCTATATATGCTGAGAAGGTAATAACCGTCGGGTAAGTCCGTCTGCCTGTAAACGCGACGGTTTGAGCGTTCGATTCCCACTTGGGGAAGATGGATTTCTATTTCCATTTTCTTCGTTCTGAAAACTAGGCAAAGCGCGGTGTTGAGTTCCGACGGAGCAAGCAGGGACTAAGCAATGGAGTGTCCTAGCACTAGGTTACCACTGTATCTGCTGTTCCCTCTTCCTATCCTGCCATGTGCGGGATAAAGCGTGAAGCTAAAAAAAGGCAATAATTGTAATAAAGCCTCACTAGCATCATCAGCCATAGTGGCTTCCCTCAGCAGTACGTATCTCAAGGCCTCGCCGGGCACCGGCACGTTGTCCGGGGAGACCACGTTTCCGAGGGACTTGGACATCTTGGCGCCGGCCACCGTCCAGTGCGAGTGGACTAAAACCCGCCGCGGCGGAGGCCAACGCGCCGCCATCAGAAACGCCGGCCAGTAGATGCCGTGGAATCTAGGAATCGATTTCACTATCTTCACTCGATTATATAATCGATGTTTGACAAAACATCAATTATATAATCGATACAGATTATATAACAATATAATCTGTATCGATTTGATTATCTTCACGCGATTGTATAATCGATGTTTCATTATTTAAGTTTATTGGGAGTAATAAAATATAAATATAATTTTAAACCAGTTTTTTGATATATTGGTAATATCAAAACCTAGGTCAATACGATATCGACTTAATAAAAATTAATATTATAAAGAAATGTACATATTTATCACAAGAAAATATAATACGTATTATTTATTGGCCAATTTAAATAAATACAAACTAATTTTTTAAGTCGAGTTGAAATACAAATATATCTAAGAAAAAATATTAATACTTTAGTTTTTAATATTTTTGAATTTCCTGAATCAGTTGATCGTACATTTAACACCTTATTTCTATAAAAAGAAATACATTTTTTTAAAGTGTTAAAGACACTCCGTTTTCCGTTTTCCGCCTTTTTGAGTAATCCAATCACCTCATAGGAATCGAACCTACAACCCATCGCGTATATTCTGCAGAACAGTCTTAGATATACATATAAAATAAAGGGCAATGCCGCGAAAAGCGGGGTCGGAGAAAGTAGAGACTAAGCGGCGGAGTGTCTTAACACTAGGTTCCTATTGTCCCTGCAGTTCCCTCTGCCTACCCTGCCATGTGCGGGATAAAGCATGAAGACATAAAAAAAAACACATTATATATATAGAAAAAAAAGTCAAAATTTACTAACTTGAGTATATCCTTCCCCACAACGTGTACATCCGGCGGCCATATCCTTTGTCTGTGTATCTCATCCCTATCCGGATATCCGGAAACAGTTAGATAGTTTATTAGGGCGTCGAGCCACACGTAAATACTTTGATCTTCATCATCTGGTACCTTTAATAGGAGGGGAACAGGTTTTTAAAATAAATAAATAAAGATTAAAATAAAAATTCCATTTTCTTCGCTCTGGCAAACTAGGCAAAGCGCAGCGTTGAGTTCCGCCACTCATCACGCAATGCCTCGAAAACGGCGGAAAGCGGGGACGGAGAAGGCTCCCACGGTCCCTGCAGTTCCCTCTGCCTACCCTGCCATGTGGGGGATAAAGCGTGAAGCTAAATATATATATATATATATATATATATATATATATATATATATATATATATATATATATATATATATATATATATATATATATATATATATATATATATATATATATATATATATATATATATATATATATATATATATATATATATATATATATATATATATATATATATATATATATATATATATATATATATATATATATATATATATATATATATATATATATATATATATATATATATATATATATTTTGTTTACAATTCTATTAAATTAACACATAGTTCTATATTACGCTTAATGTTATATTGAACAGAGTAATCTGTGGCTTTAATCTAATATTTTCATATCCTTTTTTAATCTATTTAAGAGTTTGCTGCCATTGTTATGGTTATGTACGAACTTGTGATATTTTTTAGACTATATTATTATAATAAACAAATTTTTTTTTTTTTTTAATTTTAATTTAACACACTTAGCATTGAAAGATAGGGTTCTTATCAATTAATAAATAAACTTGAATAAATGAATTAACAGTGAAAGCAATAAATATGTGCAGCGACCAAACTATGTTTTATTGAAATAAAATTTTTAAATTAATAATCTACACAACAGATTTTATAAAAAAATTAAAAAAAAAAAAACGTATAAAAAATTATGTACAAAGATTTGAACCCGCGACCGTCGGAAGAGTTTTCCATTAGGTTGCATGGAAATTGTTAAATATTTTTTATACATATTCGTCGTATGCAATAGTGGTAAGAGTTGGACGTTTGACCGGTTGCATTGAGGTGCGGGATCAAATCCTGCTGAGGTTAAATGTTTATATGTTTTCTTAAAGAGTTACGTTTGTTTTAAAGCTGGTTGGTGTAAGTCCATCCATCATATATGTATATTATGAACTATTAAAATCACTTAAATTAGAAAAAAATTGGTCTGATGCCTTATGACTTTGCACTAGACATATATATTTAGCCAAAGAACTCGCATTATATATATATATATATATATATATATATATATATATATATATATATATATATATATATATATATATATATATATATATATATATATATATATATATATATATATATATATATATATATATATATATATATATATATATATATATATATATATATATATATATATATATATATATATATATATATATATAAATCTACTCACTCGTATAGCCCAGTGTACTCTGTTGGAAGGTCTACTGACGGAGATGTCGGGAAAATAATTTTCATTTGATAAATAATCTTGTAGTTGTTTTTGAAATTTATTCGGTGTTATGACACCATCTGGAAAGAACAAAAATACAATATAAACCTTTGACTATAAACGCGATAGTGACTGGTTCGAATCCCAGTAATGGGAATTTTCGCGCTTTGGAAATGCCTTGAATCTCGCATCCACTTGGATACGAGATTGAAGAACTTAGTGTTAAGACACTCCGTTGGAAGAAAAGAAAAAATAACATAAATAAATTGCAAAATTCTATAAAATTTAAATAATAAAATGTAGAACGCTTATAAGTTAAGAATCGAAGCCATATTTTAAATGCCACAAAAAATAAGACAAAAATTAAAAATAATAATTTACACAGAGAACATATGCATCTATAAAATTTTATAGCTTAAGTTTGTTTGAACACTCTTATCTTAGGAATTAAAACTCAGATTTATATATATTAGTATCTATATTCGATTCCCACTTGGGAAAGATGAAATTTTTCTATTTCCATTTTATTCGCTCTACTCTGGTAACTAGGTAAAGCGCGGCGTTGAGTTCCGCCACTCAACACGCAATGCCTCGATAAAGCAGAAAGCGAAGATCGGAGTGTCTCATTATTGACACTACGTGTATACTAACATGTACTATAAAGCTAGTTAATTATTACCTTTAAATACTTTTATTTATTATTTAATGTTAAGTCATCATAATTAATTTTTATCCTCTATGAGTGATATGTCAAAAGATACCAATTAAAAAAATATAAGCAAATAAATAATCCTCTTTAAAAACGTATTAAATTTAATATAAAAATCACACTCGATTATCTCGATTATCCGAACATCTCGATTGTCCGGTTAATCGAGTTTCTATTGTACATAGTCTTTCTAGGTAAGACAACATATTTTTTTACGCTTTATCCCGCACATGGCAGTGTAGGCAGAGGAAACTGCAGGAACCTTATGAACCTAGTGTTAAGACATTCCGGTGCTTAGTTCCTGACTTTTTCGTCCCCGCTTTCCGCCATTTTCGAGGCATTGCGTGTTGGGTGGCGGAACTTTACCTAGATTCCAGAGCGAAGAAAATGGAATTAGAAAAATCCATCTTCCCCGAGTGGGAATCGAACCCTCAAACCATCGCGTTTACAGGCAGACGCTACCCCTCTGCACCACGACGGTCTTTTATTATAGTATAGATAATATTTAATTAATTTATATATATATGAAAGTTCTAATATATATATATATATATATATATATATATATATATATATATATATATATATATATATATATATATATATATATATATATATATATATATATATATATATATATATATATATATTCACCTTGTTTAAGCCACTCTTGCAAGTGTGTTTTGAAGGCGCTAAGTCTAAACATATAGTTTGTTTCCTCTGTCCACTCCACTCTGTGGCCGGAGTCCACTGATACTTTAACCTGAATAAAATTATATAAATATATATATTTTTTTATTAAAAATGCCTAAAACATAATTTAAAAACTATATAAATATATATTATATACTTAGGTACTAGGTTCCCAAAGAGATAATAGGTTCTCTACTTCTCTGCACTAACATATGAAAAGATTTTCAGAAGTTCCTATTTGAATATTAAAAAATAGATGTATATACTTTGCCATTCATATAACAAAACAATTAAACTGTAGACCAAATAAAGTGGAATGTGCAGAGAAAACTTAATGTCAAGTCACTCTTTTTTCCACTTTTTGCCTAAATTTGAGACACTAGTTCACCAAAACAAAGAAATTTTGCAGTAAGCCATAATAGACTTGGTAGAATTATTGTGTAAACTAAAGAATATATATAAATTTTATGTTTATATTGTTGCTTATGTCCTTAAACAATAATTAATTACAGGAAAGTAAAAAGTTGTAAAGTTTTTAAATTACCATTCCATCTTTTGTGACTTCATCTTTTGTATGCGCTTCTGGTACAAATGCTTCATCGTTTACACTATACCAGCCTGCATACTTGGCCTTATATATATAATCTTTTTTCACTAATGTTCTCTAAAAATGACAAGATACAAATCATAGAAAGAAGTCAAATGTAAGTTAAATTTTCACTATCTGTTGTTCATATTGTCATATTAAAAAAATTATAAGCTATATTTTTCTATATATCTAACAGTGGGCAATATATCTTTAGTTTATTTAGTTAGTAAAATTATGTTATATTAAACCATAATTTTATTTCTTTACTTGTTTAAAAATCACTGTGTATTTTTGAATGCACTAATATTATGAAATAAATTACATATGATAAGGGTTTTTACAATAATGTTAACAATGCCTTACCCAAAAATGTTTAACAGCTTTTTTATGTCTATCTTCAGTAGTTCTAATAAAATCTGTATAATCTATATTAAAATTATTAAAAAGTTTCCTATATTCCTTTGATATGTTGTCACAATATTCTTGTAAAGGAAGATTAGCCTTTGCCGCAGCTTGCTGTATTTTTGTGCCATGTTCATCTGTTCCTATAATTAATTTTATTCACAGTTCATTTATTATATAATTGAGAACTGGATCTGTTTTAAATTTAAAAAATACATTTTAACTACTTGCCTGTACTAAATATAATATTACAGTCTGGATTGGTTAATTTTTCAAATCTCTGTATTGCATCCGCCACTACTGCTGTATACAGGTGGCCCAAATGTGGTGCTGAAACAAGTGTACAAGAGGTATATTTAATTTTTATTACGTATATATTATTATTACTTTTATTATTATATAACAGTTCTTAAAATAGAAATATTTAGAGGGAAAATTAAGTATATTTTTATACATAAACTCATAAATAAATGCAGTCATCCTTTTATAAGAGTGAAGTTAACAATATTCTTACCAGCATTTACATAAAAGATTGGAGTTGTTATATAAAAAGGTCTTTTTTGCACAACGGAGGATAATAAACGGGCGCTCAACCGCATTTTCAAGACTTTCTACTTTTATTCACATTTAATATTTAAGGTTATATATATTTAACTTTCTAAAATATATCGAGATGTAAATAATTTATTATTTAGTATTGGTTATATGTTATGTACATGAAGATATAAATTAAGTGTTTCATAATTTTCAACTTAGCAAATATTAAGGGTGGAAAAATACGAACTAATGTTTTGACTTTTCCGGATTTGACATTTATATTTGACAATTGACATGTACCACAATTTAAAAAGGACATTTACGACGTATTTCAAGAAAATAATATTTTGTTATAAATATTAATCTTAAATGATTTTATAAATATGTGATAATATTTTTAAAATTTGTTTAAAAGTAATTTTTGTTATATTAATAACGGAAAAAAATATAATATATTTATTTTAAATACTAATTCGTGACTAAATAACATTTAAATTAACACCTGCTTTTGACAGCTTCACTCTGAAAATGTTGAAAATTTGGAAGCCGTACTTCTAAGCGATTTATTAAAATTCATATTAAGTCTAATTTTACTCTGCCAAATACTGTATTAAATCATTTGTGTTTATTTTTACCAGCGCTTACCTAAAAAAGTTAAAAGATGAACGGAAAACGAGGAAAACGAAACCGAATACAACCGCAACAAGGTATAACCCGCATACTGATATTGTTTATAAACTTGTCACTTTTTGTTCGTACTCATAAAATTGTGTTGATAATGGTAAATAAAATTGTATGTATTTACATAGATCATTTACATATATTAATAAAATATATTTTATGGCTCTCGTGCTATTTTTAGATTTTGACTTGTAATAGAAGTTCTGCTTATGATAGATTTTAACAATATTTATATACAAATGTATATTATTTTAAAAATAATCAATAATTCCCCATAATTTTACTCAAAATATTATTTTTCACATGACGTCTTAAATAATATATGCGTGTTGATTTGATTTTCTAGGATCGTAGTCCTTCACCTGGCGTCAAGTCTACAGCAGTGGTAAAATACACAGCATTCCAAAGTCCTGTGGGATATGCAAGACTTCAATGTAATACTGACCTTAACCTACCCCCGTCCAACTGGGGTGGGATAGACACATATGGTCTTAAACAGATTTTGACTAGAGATAGTGGATTATCAAGGTAAAATTTATCATTATAAATAATTGATGAAATTTTTTATAAGTATAAATTGATACCAAGTAGACTAAAGCCTTAATAGAAAGGTTTTTGATTGTCTGGCTGAGGTCTTCCAAATCCAATATTGCCTTGGTCTAGCCGACGCAGAAAAAGATCTGACATTTTTTTTAATTTTAAGGTTCTTTAATTATTCGAAACTGAATTTTTTTAATATTTTTAATCTTAATTGAAATTTGAACTGCCACTGTTGTTTGTATTATAAGATCTCTTGTAATATTTGTGTCAAAGAAATAAAATTATAAATGTATTTAGCTTTTGTAAAAATATATAATATCTAGGTTTGAGTTGATATCTATGAATGATTTAAACATTTTAGCTTCCGTATGGCACACATGTTTCCGGACTGTGTGGGAGAAGTGGATGTTATATCAGATGCAGAATGTATCAAGAAATTACTTAAACTACCTTATCAGCCTAATGGCACTGTAAGTATAGATTAAATGTCTAAATATAATTAATTACATTCACATTAAGACATGATAACTGTAATGGTGCAGAGGCAGGAGGAGGCTTATTTCCATTTTGTTTGCTCTGGTAACTGGGTACTCGCATCATTGAGTTGAAAAAAGTGTCTTATCATTAGGTTAACAAGGTTCCTGTAGTTCCCTCTGCTCTAAATAGGATAAAGCATGAAGCTAAAATATATAAACTATTATAAAATGAGCATATCATAGTAATAACAAAAGCTGAAAAGTGCTTGGTTGAATGTCATAATCATAGAAATCTTTTTGTGGAGAATATATATAATAGCATAGGTGTATAATAATTTAATATAGTCAGTTGAGACTGTAGTAGTAATTAAATGTATTTTTTTAATATTTTTAGGTTTTGACTTGTAAAATATCACAACCAAGAACTTCTTTCTTTGATAATTTTTGCAATATTTATATAAATATGCATTAATTATTAATTCCCTTTTTCAGGTAAGCATGATGGTCCACAGAGTAGAAAACACCCTCCTTTTGGATGATTTTGATGTTTATGAATATTTAATGAAGTCGGAGTGGTCCTGGCTGAAGGATTTCTTCTATGAAAATATACTGAAGACTATGTCGGAGAAGGTAAATTAATTAGAAATCCTCATTACTGGCATATAAACATATCCTTACAAAAATTTTTATATGTAAGAACAGAAATATTCTTCTAACTCCTATGTTTTAAATAAAACAATTCTTCTGGAATAACTGTGTAACAATAATTAGTAAATAATGATGTTTTATTTAAAATGTATAAAAATGGCGAAAATCTTTTTAGGAACGTATGTCCTTAACGCTTGCTCCAAGTCCAAGCTCAGCACTACAACTGACCCATAAGTTCCTCTCTCATAGTGTTGTGCCGCATCCGGAACCCTTGCCTAGTGATGTGCCTCACACTCCTATGTGCTTGACAGGTGAGTTAGGATTATATATTTATAGATATTTTTGCTATATCACTCTTTGGTAAGTGAAGTGTCGAAGGAAGGAGAAATATGTTAACATTGATAAAATAAGGAGCAAAAGCAGCTGATTACTTAAAATATAAGGGTCTATTTGGTTATATACTTAGTTTTGTTATATTTAAAATGTTAAGCCATACTAACTATAGGGAAATTTTTAAAGATTTTTTAGTTTTTATTCTATTTCGTTTATAAGTAAGGTGATAATTTATTTGACAATTGAAATATATATAAGAAGATATTTTAAATCTTTTGACTTTTCATATTTAACACTTCCAGTTACTAAAATATTCTTTATGGACTTAATCTTACTAATAACTATTACCTAAATCTGTTCATAATCACAAGACTGATTAAAGGACGACGAAAACATATTTAGTGACGTATGTATATCTATTTTCCAACAGGGCCTTATCTACCCGAACCCGAAACAAGACCAGAGGAACCCACAAATGAGCAAAACTTCAATCGAAACGTTTTATGGACTTTTGAAGATATCCATATGCTGATCGGCAGCAATTTACCAATTTTCGGTGACAAAGATCGACCTTGTGTCAGTCTGAGATTGAGAGACGCCAGAGAACCTATAAATGTTTTAACCGGAATCGACTATTGGCTAGACAATCTAATGTGCAACGTCCCAGAAGTCCTCATGTGCTACCATTTAGATGGTATAGTCCAAAAATATGAGCCGATGAAAACTGAAGACCTTCCAAATATGGAAAATTCCAGATTCTCCCCAAAAGTCATAAGAAATGTCGCCCAAAACATCTTGTCTTTCCTAAAATCGAATGCGACAAAAGCTGGTCATACTTATTGGCTTTTTAAGGGACCTCATGATGATGTAGTCAAATTGTACGACTTAACGTCTCTATGTCCCGATACAATGGACAATCCCTTCACAACTCCCTGTTGCAATGCTCCTGTATAGGGTTGCGAGGAACATGAGATTGATGAACAGGTCCAAACATGTCCGGCAACTGTTGGAACACGTGGTGGAACTGCTTAAGGTGGAAAGATACCCTCAAATAGTTGCCTCATCACATTACATGTTGGCAGATTTGTATGTACCGGCCACGACTAATCCCGCTTCGCCGAATTTTAAAGGTAGGTGAATATTTTTTGTTTTTTTTTAGATATATTATAAGGTGGCAAACGAGAATAAAGGCTATGTAATGTTAAGAGTACACCTTCACATGTCGAGAGAGGATATGGATGCGTTGGATGTTTATCTATGATTTTAAATAAAACAATTTAACCGGATTTATCGCGTATATTATCATTTTTTAGTGAAACCCGACGTTTCGAACACTTTGCAGTAGTCCGTGGTCACGGGTAGACTGAGGTGGCATTCGTCTGTCATTTGATACAATTACTATATCAAACTACCGCCAACGGTTCCTGAGTTGCCTCGCGTACTGCCCTGGATTCCTGCAGAATGAGCTGACTGTATCCTGCCCTCTGGTGTGGTGTGTTTGGGATTTTAAAATTTTTATAAGTGGATCCCAAGTGGTAGAAAGCTTCCAACCGTCTTCTCTATTGAAATTAGGATGTTTTTGTATTTCAATAGCCTCGCGGATCATTCTAGGAATATATTTATTTTCCCTAGCGAGTATATGAGGTTTATCAAACCTGATGTTATGGTTAGGCTTGTTCAAGGAGTGCTCACACACAGCTGACTTTAATACACGCCCATTCTTGATATCTGAGATGTGCTCTTTCACCCTAACACCGATGCTTCTCTTTGTTTGACCAATGTAAGATAAGCCACAGTCACAATCAAGTTTGTATACACCTGCACACTGCAAGGGAATATTACATTTAACTGGTCTCAAGAATTGGCTCACTTTTTTGTTAGGCTTAAAAATAGTTTTAATTGAAGCTCTTCTTAAGATGTTGCCGATCCTGTCTGTAACTCCCTTTACATATGGTAGGAGTGCTGGCTGTCTCTCTACTGTGGGTGGCTTGGTGGTCTTCTTACAACGCTGGCGGGGCACTGGCAGCTTGTTCTGATGAAGGGCATCTTTCACCAGTCGAAGCTCCTCCCCTAGGTGTTCAGCGTCGCAGAGGTGGTGGGCTCTCTGAAACAAAGATTTGCCAACGGTAGATAACTGTGTAGGGTGATGGTGAGATTCACCATTGAGATATCTGTTAGTGTGAGTGGGTTTCCTATACACTGTGTGGCCTACTGTGCCATTGGGATTTTTTATAACTAAAACATCAAGGAAAGCCAAAGAATTATTTGCCTCTAATTCTATTGTAAATTTAATATTGTCACTAATAGAATTAAGATGGTTTAAGAATATATTAATGTTGTCCGTAGGTAAAATGGTAAAAGTATCATCTACGTACCGCTTATATATTCTAGGTAGACAAGGTGCAGTGTTAAGAGCTATCTCCTCAAAATCCTCCATGTATATGTCTGCTATTACTGGAGACACAGGGGAACCCATAGCAATGCCATCTACTTGTAAATAAAATACTTGATTGAACACTAGGTAACCAGATGTAAGACAGTGTTCTAAAAGTTCAAGATATTCTATAGGCATATTGTATTCTTCTAGCTTTCTCTTGACAATTCTGATGCAGTCCTTAATGGGTATACTAGTAAACAGAGACTCGACATCAAAACTGACCATGGTTTCATTATTAGCTAACTTAAGGTCTTTCAGTCCGCTAACAAAATGGTAAGAATCCCTAACAAAAGATGTTGAGTGGCCACGCAGTGGAGAAAGTACTTTCGCGATGTGTTGAGCCAGTTTATACGTCGGCGTATCGATTTGGCTAACAATTGGACGAAAAGGTACATCTTTTTTGTGTATTTTTGGTAACCCATACAACTTTGTAGGTTTTACACAGCTAGGCACGAGAGATTTAACGTCAAGATTTAATTTTTTCGCGTATTTAGATATTAATTCGGATGTTTTTTTAAGTATTTTTGTTGTAGGGTCTTTGTTAACAATTTTATAAGTTTTTTCATCCGATAGCAAAAGTGACATTTTATTATTGTACTCGTCCGTGTCTAGTATAACCGTCGCGTTACCTTTATCGGCTTTGAGGATTGTAATTTCTTCGTTTTGCCGTAATTTCTTAAGAGCACGAGATTCATCACGAGAAAGATTAGATTTAGGTGGTTTACTACGGCGTAATATGGCAGATATATCCTGACGAATAGCCTCTGAATCTTCCTTCAAAATCTGGTTTTTATGTAAACAATCCTCAACGTTTGTTATTATTTCCTCAAAAGGTATTTTTACCGGCGCCGGCGCAAAATTAAAACCTTTACTTAAGATCTCAATAGTTGAATCATCGATACTTTGTTTTGACAGATTGACAACAGACGTTTTTGTTGCCAGTGTAGACTTATAAAAATTTTAAAATCCCAAACACACCACACCAGAGGGCAGGATACAGTCAGCTCATTCTGCAGGAATCCAGGGCAGTACGCGAGGCAACTCAGGAACCGTTGGCGGTAGTTTGATATAGTAATTGTATCAAATGACAGACGAATGCCACCTCAGTCTACCCGTGACCACGGACTACTGCAAAGTGTTCGAAACGTCGGGTTTCACTAAAAAATGATAATATACGCGATAAATCCGGTTAAATTGTTTTATTTAAAATGTATAAAAATCGCGAAAATCAAAGAATTTATCTATGATTTTTAATTTGTGGGAATAATTTTAAAATATATTGTTTTTTTTTTAATCGAAATGTAATAATTGGGCTTATATTCAAAGTGTTCCGCCATGCTTTCAAATATATCTATTATTTATTAACATAATGTAAAAAGGACGCAAAAGGACCGTCGTGGCGCGTAGGCGCAACGTCTGCCTGTAACGCGACGGTTTCTGGGTTCGATTCCCAGTCGGAGAAGATGGATTTATCTATTTCTGTTTTCTTCGCTCTAGCAAACTAGGATAAACGCGGAGTTGAGTTCCGCCACTCAACACGCAATGCTTCGAAAAAGGCGGAAAGCGGGGACGGAGAAAGCGGGGACTAAGCAAGGAAAGTGTCTCAACAATAAGTTCCTATGGTTCTTGCAATTCCCTCTGCCTACCCTGCCATGTGCGGGATAAAGCGTGAAGCTAAAAAAAAATAACGTAAAAAAAATTATTTCAGGATTAAAAAAACTCTTGTCTTTTTTATCATTTTCTGACAATTATTATAATATTAATATGAACTGAAGTACAATGGCACGTTGTTTAAGCTCTGTCATTTACAGAGCTTATTATTTATATATAGACATTTTTAAAATAGCTGTCGAGTGAAGTTTTTTTTATTTTGCTTTTTTCTATTCGTGTAGATAAAACAAAAAAACTAAAAACGAACAAAAAAGTAAAATTCATCTTCCCCTCATGTGAATCGAACCCACAAACCGTCGCGTTTACAGGCAGACGCAATGCCTCTGCGCCACGACGGTCCTCAACAACAAGACAAGGCGCGGCGTTGAGTTCCGCCACTCAACACGCAAAGCCTCGAAAAAGGCGGAAAAAAGGCATCGGAGTGTCTTAACACTAGGTTCCCACGGTTCCTGCGGTTCCCTCTGCCTACCCTGTCACGTGCGGGATAAAGCGTGAACGTATTAAAAACAATGTTAAACAGTGGGACGTCAGAACATACGCAAACCTTCAGTCAAAATAAGAGACACTTGCATTGTCGTTATTTACATTTAGATTTATATAAAAAATCGTACGAGTACTGCTGTTTTCGTTCTTCAACAATAAAATTATGCTTGAAAATATTAAAAATGTTGACGTGGATTATTTACATTAAAAAGTGTTATATTGTAATTGTAAGTGTAATAATTTTTTTTAGCTTTACGCTTTATCCCGCACATGGCAGGGTAGGCAGAGGGAACTGCAGGAACTATATGAACCTAGTGTTAAGACACTCCGTTGCTTAGTCCCTGCTTTCTCTGTTCCCATTTTCCACCTATTTCGAAGCATTGCTTGTTGAGTGGCGAAACTCAAAGCCGCGCTTTGCCTAGTTGCCAGATAATAGAAATAGAAAAATCCATCTTCCCCGACTGGGAATCGAACCCAGAAACTGTCGCTTTACAGGCAGACGTTGCGCCTCTGCGCCACGACGGTCCTCACCTAAATTAATAATACATTTAGAAAATAAAAATATATAACGTAGTTTTCGCGAGAGCTTTCATAATGCGCATGCGTGAAATGATCCTTGTACCGCCTAGACCTAGCTAGTCTGGTGCCGTCGAGAAGCCTAGACGTATTTCGAAATTCATAGTTATTCATAGAAATTCTAATGTATTTTTCATCTAAATAACTGAGGTTGTTCGTTACTTAAATGGTGCTCTACACTCAATAAAATTATCAACTCTAGTGCACTTTTAATCGTAAGTACTTTTGTTTATTAAAAAAAGCTCTTTCGTGGTGATTCGTTTTTTTATATTAAATTTTCAATCAGATAACGTCATATTATATTGTGTTTGATCTTTTAACTTAAATCTTTGACGTAGCTTACTTGACTTACTTAATTTTACAAAATATTTTAATGGCGAAAGCTTATATTGCGTTATACTGATCAAATTAATAATAAAATCATATAGATAAATTTTTAATTCGTGTAGCTATGTTTATTAATAGTTCCCCATTATGACGTCTACCCTGAATTTTTCACACAGTATTTGGTTATTTAAGACTGACTCGACGAATCTCGACGTCAAAGCGTTTAATTTCTTTCTATGCAGTTAAATGTTGGAGTTTTTAGTGGTATTTCAAAACCCTACTGATCTTTTATATAATATATGGAGCTTTTAGTATAATATATTTCTGACTTCGATTTTCAGGAGTAGTTTTTGTTAACTGCTTGTATTATTTTATTGGATTGTTATTCATAGAACTATTTACAATGGCAAGATTCGTGCTTTTATAACGCGCAAGTGTGAATTAGAGCTTCCTTCATTGCCTTGGACCTACTAGTACTAGCCTAATAATAATGAACGTATAATGCATGCGATCTCAGTAGTATTCTACAACTACGTAGTCTAGGACATTCTATGTAATTCAGAAAAATAGATTTCAAAGATTCAATTGTTTTAGTCTGCCTAAAATAACCCACTTCAAGTTTTGTATTGAGTTGAAATGTTGATGATTTTGATCCGTAATTTTGATCTACAATGTACCTAATTCATAATTTGCATTGTTATCCAATATGGCTGCCGTAAGAAAATGGCGGCCTTATGATGACATGGTATATATATAGAAGCTGGTTTTTTTTAAAAACATTTGCTAATCGAATTTGAAAGCTTATTTTCTGGACAGTTCTCTTTATAGGAGTAAAAATTTTGAACTTTACACACTCAACAGTAGTTTCATGCGGTTCCCTCTGCCTATCCTGCTGTGTACAAATTAAAGCTTTACGCTTAACCTTATTTTATAAGGCAGTTGTAAATTTAAAGCTACGTAGATAAAGTTTAAAACATTTTGTTTTTTTTTTTTATTTCTGAGTTATATTTTTTTAATTTAAATTTTTAAGGTAGGAAGGTCATAATTGACCACCGTAGCGTCTGTGTCTGTAAACGCGACGGTTTGAGGGTTCGATTCCCACTCGGGGGAGATGGATTTTTCTATTTCCATTTAATTCGCTCTGGCAACTAGGCAAAGAGCGGCGTTGATATCCGCCACTTAACACGCAATGCCTCGAAAAAGGCGGAAAGCGAGGACAGAAAAAACAGGGACTAAGCAACGGAGTGTCTTAACTCTTGGTTCATATGGTTCCTGAAGTTTCCTCTGCCTACCCTGCAATATGCAGGATAAAGCGTGAAGCTAAAAAAAAAAGTTCATAGCGCTTTAGTTTGACAAACGTTTACTGCGTCACTACGTTTGCAATGCGCAGGCGTAAAATAAATCGACCCCAGTATTACCTAGACTAAGCTCAGTCTACGATGGCGCTTGGTTTTAAGCACTTCCTTTGTGCCATATAGTTTCCCTTTTTAAGCAAAATACCTAGTTAAAGTGTCTCACACAATATAACAGATGTGACTCAGCTGGTATACAAATGGTATGTAAAAGTTATTTTTAATTCCTCAAATCTTTTTAATAATTCCTCACCTGAAGGTTGCTTGTAAGAAATCGCTCTTTTAGCGATAATGCCGCCTTTTGTACGGCCTTTTTCGCTAAATATTATAAACCTGTGTAACTTTATGTATAATCATAAGTAGATAATTTGTATATAAATAATTTTAAATCATTATATTATTAGTTCTAAGTTCTATTCAAGATATTCACCGCTTTCCGATTTTTCTATTATCAAAAAGCTACTGCCATTTTGTAATACTTTTAAGTCTGCGCCATGTTTGATTATTATGCGCATGCGTAAAGTTTCCCAATTTTTCATAGCTTGGGTCCAGAACTAGTTCTAGTCTATATTTAATCCAGAAAATATTTCTTTCTTCACATCCTTAGACTACACTGTCAGTTTAATCGTACGTTAATTATCAATATTTCTTCATTTGGTATATTATATTAAATATAGAAGTTTAGTTTGACTTAGTACGACAATTGTGTTGCATTATGATGGACTAAATTTATAAAGCAAGACTGTATTTGAGAATAGACTTTTGTCGTCTAATAAAATAAATAATTCCAAAGGCCATATTGTTAAAAGCTCCTATATCTGTAAGTGTCTGATTTAATCCACAAGTGTGAATAATAAATCGGTAGCTTGTACGCCTGGAAGTTTTCTTGTACCAAGTTTGGCTTGAAGCTAAACTTCTGTTAATTATTTATATATATATATATATATATATATATATATATATATATATATATATATATATATATATATATATATATATATATATATATATATATATATATATATATATATATATATATATATATATATATATATATATATATATATATATATATATATATATATATATATATATATATGTATATATGTATATATATATATATATATATATATATATATATATATATATATATATATATATATATATATATATATATTAACATACAGCTTTTAAGCTCGCGCATGGTTCATAGAGCGCATGCGAAAAGTATCGATTCTAGCAACTAGCTAGTCTCGTGTTGTCGTTGGGCCTAGACACAACCTAGTGCAATTAAAGAAAAGTCATCCAAATTATTCAACTGCTTGGACTATTTATTTTATTATTAAATTCCCCATTCTTCATGTTATACATTAAGAATCCATCTATTTTAACCAATATTATATAAAAGTTATCGTATAAATTAAAAAGGTTCGGTTATATTATTTACTTCTTTGAAGTGTCGTTAATTTATTATTATTTATATGTATAACCAAAGTTATTGTCAATGTTATTAAAAAAAATATATGCGTTCCTAGTATACGATAGGAAATTCGTAGTTTTTGTACTGCGCATGCGTGAATAACCTGTAGCGTTTACCCTATTGCCTTTGGAGCTAGTGGTAGATTATCGTCTACTAACTTGGTCTACTGATATACTGTCATCGTTTAAATACGTTTGATTGAAAATTCGCTTTTATCTAATTTATATTGCCCATATTGCCTCAAAAATTTAATAGGTACATTTTGGCAAGCTTATCCTCTGTCTATTAAAAGGGATATATAATTATTTATTCTTCATTGAAATCGATATCACAACCGTCTCAATAGAGCCAGATGCTGTCTTAAACACCGATTAAACACCTAATAATAACATAATAATTTAATTGACGAAAAATCTTATTAAAAACTTTTGATTTTAGATGAAAGTTCAGATTCTGAAGAGGAATCGGACTTCGGCAACTATGCAGAGTTCCCGCGACATTCCACGTCCGACGTGGACAGTGCCGTGGACAAAGATGATGAAAAAGTTGAGATTATGAGTGATACTACGGACAAGGTGTGTATCGATTTATTCTCTTCTATCAGTGTCTTGTATCTTCCAGAGCTTTCTCTAGGCAAAAGCTTTTTATGAGGTGTTGAGCCTGAAATGGAAAGTGGCCCGAATAAAATTGGTCTCCAAAGTTTGGATAACTTAAAGCTGTTTAATCCCTGATAAAATAGCTTTTACCAAAGCTTTTTATGAGGTGTTGAACTTGCTATGGCCAATTGTCCGAATTAAATTGGTCTTTGGGTTTGGATGGCTTAAAGCTGTGTAAACTTTGATGGTTATTAAACATTTATCTGTTTACTAATTACAAAGTGAAATATATGAAGGAATTTGATGTTGAAAGGGTGTTTCTAGTGTATATGGAGTATAAGTAAGCTTGTTTCTTGCAGTATTTGTAAAATTCGTTTCTTTTTTTTTTCTCTTTTTTTATAGAATTTAACCAAAGTGAAGTTAATCTGAAATTAGAACTATTATTAAATTTGTTAGATTTTTTGATAATTTAATGTTTGGAACAATTCTTTAGCCCAAGTGTCAAAAACAGTCAGTCACATAAATAAGACAACCTTGTACCTTAAACCTTTATCTTGTAAATGTGAAACCTTTTTTTAAAGGGTGAATGATATTTTAAGGTGTGGCTAACAGTATTTTGTAATAACCTGTACCGCTATTAGACTAATGACATAGCTGTTTTGTATATTGTAATTCTCTGTATAGTGAATTTAATGGAGAATTTCAATAATAAATACATTTTTTTATAATATTTTGTATAAATATACGATATACTGATATAGATTTTGCTCTAACATACTCTGTCATGGCGTTCTATAATCTATAAAAGGGTTTAAGAAAATTTCTTTCCGATTCTTGTCGCTAAAGTACAATTAGTGTTTATCACCGTTCTTAGTAGAAATCGACTCAATTTAGTATTTACTTAATTTAATTATTTAATATATATTTATAGCATTACAAAAGTTGTATGTAAAAACACTCCTTTAGCTTGCTCCCACTTGTTCCATCATGACGTTCCATAATCAACAAAAGGGTCGAGGTTCTTTTTAATCGACTCTTTCGTTGACTGGTTTCAGTGGACTGGTGGTTGGTAGGATATTGTTGTGTCTGTGTAAAAACTCATACATGTTGTCATATTTTGAAACTATTAGTGTGTTATTAATAAGAATCGACTAGCAATGTTGATTTTGACCCGAGATAATACTAAAGTTTTTGAGCATACATTGAGATTCACAGTATATACAATTATCAAGTCTAGTCGAGTCAAGGAAGTCGACTCTTGTTAGTACTTCGACATTAAGTTAATAATTTAAGTAACAGGTCATACTAGTATTGATTTATTTTGAATCTTTCGTTGACTAAAATGAATCAAGTATTTCTATTCATATTTGATTCATTAAGGAAATAAATAAAACTGTATTCTAAAACTGTATTGTAACTGTATTGTAAAAAAGTCGTAGTTGAATTTTTGAGGCATTTAGCTAGTCATTTTAGTAGCTTTAACTTTTAAAATGTAGACATGTTCTTACGCTATCGTGTAGTAGGAATATAATTTTGTTGTGTCGTGTTGGTGTCCCATAGCCCAAAGAAGATTATCTTTACCTATTGGTTACTCTTCATTGGAGTAAATGTTGTAATCACTACTGCCATTGACTATGTTGAAAAGTTTCACACTTTATACCTCTCATAGCAAAGTAGACAGGGAACCGCAGGAATCGTGGGACCTTGGTGTTAAGACACTCCGTTTACATCAACGCAGCGCGTACCCAGTTACCAGAGCGAAAAAAATGGAAATAAAAATCTATCTTCTCTGAGTGGGAATTCAACTCACTAACCGTCGCGAGATAGACTCTGGCAACTAGACAAAGCACAGCGTTGAGTTCCGCCACTCAACACTGTGTTGCCTCGAAAAAGTTAGCAGGGAACAGGAGTGTCTTAACACTAGGTTCCTTCGGTTCCCTCTGTCTACCCTGCCATTAGCGGGGTAAAAACGTGAAGCTAAAACAATAGAAATAGAAAGTAAATAGAGATAATGTTTTTCTTTATATGTAAAGTTGTGCTAGATGCCAGTCCCTTGTTGCCATGACAACTTATAATCAACAAAAGGGTCTGTAGTTACGTTTGGACCCTTTTGTTGATTATAAGATGTAGTGGTGACCATCGTCGATGGAGCTCCATGGAAGAGGGAAAATAATCGGAATATTAATTTAGAATATTCTAATTTTTTTTATTTTATCGTGATTTTTGTTCAATGTTTATAATTTTTACGTTTTTTTTAAAGAAACGATTATTTTTTTCTGTTTTGTTTTTCCTTGCCGCTATCCGAGTTTTTTATAAACAGTAGAAACTCGATTAATCAGACGAATTGTTGTTGTAAAGCGTTCGGATAATCGAAATTCTGGGTAATCTAACCGACATAATTAATATGAATAAAATCGATTAATCAGGTTTTGAGCATATATAGGTAAGTACATAATGTTATACGTTTATTGGAAACAACTAGTTCTTGTACATATATATATGACTTGTAATCAATTGGCCCTGTAGTCCGGATAATCGCGAATCCGTATAATCGAGGGCCGGATAATCGAGTTTCTACTAACTACGTAATTTGTTTGCTGTTTTAAACCAAATTGTAGTTTAGAATAATAATAATTAAGCTAATTTTAGAATAATCTTGATAATTGTATTTGTGTTGTTTTATATACAATATAGAGGATAGGTGTGCTTCTACTATCAAGACATGGATATAGTATATATATATACAATCAATATATTGATTTTGCTGGGCTATTGATTTTTTTATTACTCAGATAGTTTTCTTTTCTTTTATGTTATATTGTTATGGAAATGTTATATCTGTATTTAAAAAAATATTAGGATTTTATAAAAATATATTTTTAAAGAATCATATTCTATATTAGTAAGTGTTGTTCAAGGAATGATGACAATATTTGGTAAAAGTGTGGATACGACAGCGCGGCGTTTGTATACGTTAAGCTTTTATCTCACTTTATATTTCTTGTAATATACAGTTACTTTGGCTTTGAGGTTAATGTCTACGTAAGAGAAAATTTAAATTTAAATTTAGGTTTTTTTAATGTCTATTATTTTTATTATAAGATAGTTAGACTTAGTTATTTACATACTAGGCAATTCATCAACAGGAAGACAAATGTGAGAGGGAAGAGGATAACACGGATAGGGTCGAGGGTTCAGTGGACCAGGAGACCAGCACTGGTGAAGAGTTAGCATTGCAAGTACGAGGTTTAGCTTTGAGAGATATCGGGCACAGGAATTCGTCACACCGTACAGTAAGTATTTTTATGATTTTTAAAGTGTTAATCCACACTGCGAACCGTGCAGGGCGCGGGTTCGAGTCCCGCTGCGTTCAAAATTTTTATATGTTTTCTTTAAGTATTTTTTCTATCCGTACAGTAAGTCTTATCTATTGGTTGAGAATTTCAAAGCAAAATGTATTATTATTTTAGTTTATTTTAGTCTTTGACTTTAAATTTTTGCATATGTTGTACGTAATTTTATGGTCTTTAGTGTTTTTTTAATGTTATTTTATAAAGGGAGAGAAGACAAAGTGCGATCCCGGCAAAGGTCTTGGCCTAGAACCAGCTAACCGCTGCGGCCGAGCTTTGCGACATGCTTTAAAAGGCTTGAAAGCTCTACACCATTTGACTATTGACAAATCGAAGGTATGGGCTAGTTTCTTTAAACATATTCTTTATTTCTTAAAACACATTGACTTGATCTTTACTTGATTTTCATTAGAATGTTCATCGATTTTATCAGTAATTGTTCAAATTTTAAAGTGAAAGACCGTCGTGACGCAGAGGCGCAGTGTCGGCTGCCTGTATATAGGTGGTTTAATGGTTTCTGGGTCGATTTCCCATTCGGAGAAGATGAATTATTTCATTTTTATTTTCTTCGCTCTAGCAACTAGGCAAAGCACGACGGTAAGATCCGCCACTCAACATGCAATGCCTTGACAGGCGGAAAGGGCGTAACACTAAATTTCCACAGTTCCCGTGGTTTCCCCTACCTACTTTGCTGATGGCGGGATAAAGCGTGAAGCTATTAAATAAAAATTTAACTGAGATGCAGCATGCATGTTTGAGATTTAATAGAAATAACAAAGTTACTGGTGTTTCTAATATATATTTTTGTATACATTTATAAGGAAGAAGAACGTGAACGTCTCAAACAACAAATTATAAACGAGGAGCAACACCCTAAGATGGCGAACCCATACGAACCAATTAAAATGAAGTATGAGCCTCTAAAGCGTCAAAAGGAGCACGTTTCCAGGAGCAGAAGAAAGAAACGCGAGAAGAAAATGGACAAAGCTGGCAACTATCTAATTGAAACTAAATCGAATGTAGACAAAAACGCCATATTGGTTAGAAATGAAAATAATGCGATACCAACGTGGCACGAACCGAATAGAGACGATAATTTTGCATGGAAGTTGCACTTGAAGACATTGCTATATGAAAAAATATGCCTCGCATATGCGACTTTGGCTGAATACAGCTATTCCCATGAACAATATGGGTTTTCCCTAAAATATATAAGCATGGCGAATAAATGCCAGAAGTTGTTAACTAATATGATAATCAAAAGCCGGGTAGTGGATGCCAGTTGTCTAATAGGACGTGTTGGTGACAATTTCTTCCAACTAAGCAAACATTGGACGTGTTTAGAGCAATTTAGGAAGCAATTTGAAATGGACCACGAGATCGATAGTCAGATCAAGGTTGAGATAGAGAACGATATGGTAGAAGAGACCGATGGCATTGTTGAAGACGAATTCGATTTAGGTAAGTTTCTTATAGTAACTTGCGATGGGATATTTTAAATTATGTTGGTTGGTTGGTTGGTTTAATTTAAATTAATTTAGTTTCACAAAAATGGATTAGTAAAGAATATTAATATACTATAATTAAATTAGTCGTTCTTTAAGTTTGTAAAGGTCTTCTTCAGCTTCTTAAATAGCTTTGTTTGGATGGACTGAGAGGGGATGGTGTCAATTATTTAAAAGGGGAAAATGAAAATTATTCATTAACCACTTTATAAAGTCAGATATCCACCTCCTTATTAACATTAATATCACTTAAAGAAAACATATAAAAACTTGAACGCAGCTAGGTTCGAACCCGTGCCTCATGGCAGCCGTTCAAGCGCTATGACTACTAAACCATGTGATGATCATAACGCTACCTCGAAATTGTTGGAAGGTTTTTACATATTTCCGTCACCCAAATATTATTGCAAAGAACAATGATTTTGTAGAAAAAAGCTAATAAAGCTAGTTTTACCAACTATTTCTCCACACCAACAATAAATTAACTTTAAAACCACACAAAATAAGCACAACATACCAATGTTATAGAAATAACCCTACCTTCCACGGAGATGGAAGCGATGCTCTCCTCGTGCTCGTACTACGGCCGCGCGGTGCTCGCCGCGCAGGGCTCCAGCGACGCGGCGCGCCGCAAAGACGAACTGTTGCGGCGGCGCGCGTCCGTCTGTAACGAACTAGCTGTTAGATACATGAATGACGCTCAACGTGAGTTTTGTTATATTTTTTTTAGCTTCACCCTTTATCCCGCAGATAGGCAGGGTAGGCAGAGGCAACTGCTGGAACAGTGTAACTTGGTGTTAAGACACTCCAGTTGCTGGGACTAAGCAGGTTTCTCCGTCCCCGCTTTCCGCCTTTTTCGAGGCGTTGCGTGTTGAGTGTTGAGTGGCGGAACCCAACGCCTTGGCTTAGTTGCCAGAGCGAAAATGGAAATGTAAAAATCCATATTCCTCGAATGGGAATTGAACCCAGAAACCGTCGCGTTACAGGCAGACGTTGCACCTCTGCGCCACGACGGTCCTCATTTATTTATTGCTGCCTTATTTACACCTACATAATGAAAACATGTAAGACAGAAAGAGTGATACAAATGTGGTGTAAAGGCGGCGGCTAGGTGATCTCTTCCAGGCAACCCCTATATTATGTCATCTTTTATGTCGTCACGCTTTATCTGCTTTTATAAAAAGATACCTTTAAAAATATTCTTCCATTGTCAGGTTGACTACAAGAAATGTCTAGTAGAGATAAGTTCACCTTTGTAAACAATGTTTCGGTTCGAATTCGATTCTTATGATTAGTTACGAATACAATAAAGTGTATTTATTATAGCAGTGTAGGCGGAGGGAATCGCAAGAACTGTGCGAACTTAGTGTTAAGACATTCCGTTCTCCGCGGGGAACTGCGTTTTGGGAGAATTGCGTGTTGAGTGGCGGAACTCAACGCTGCATGGTTTTTGGCATTTGTTTATTTTATTTGTTAGGATTTATTATGTTTTGAACACTTTTTATTTATTCATGTTTATGTTTAGAAATTAGAAGTGGTTAAAGTTTACTTTTAAAAAACATAAAAATACATATATCATATGTTTTAAACGTATTCGGACAGTGATTCTACGTAATTGCTTAAATTCCATAAAGTTGGGTTAAAGTTGGGAATAATATCTCAGGATAGTTCCCATTTAATACGTACCATTGCCGGCAAGTGTCATGATTTAATCGCTTTTATAGTGTTTGTCATCTAAGACTACCCTCTTTTTACAACAAACTCCTAACTACAAAGAAAGTATGTGACATTGAGGTCTATTTCGAGACTATCTATTTAACGTTCGTTCGTTCGCGACAATCCTCATACTTCCACATTATTTTTTTCTTAAATATAGCATATAAATAAGTATTACCCATATATCGTGACAGAAATTTACATGAAATACGTGGAAGAGTCGGACCAGAAAGCGCCAAAAGCTAAACTTCTCCTGAAGCAGTTCTCCACACTTTCTCGTCGTTCTTCGGAGTGCTTAGACGAAGCCACTACGATATTTGAACAAGTCAAAGACATCCCCAACTTAGCGCTACTGTTCTGTAACAAGGCTAGGTATATGAGGTTCAAAGCACATTGCGATCAAGGCAGCTTTAAGTGAGTATTATTTCATATAAATTATTATTTTTTTTTATAATAATAACTTGCTGTACAAAATGTCTTTTACTTGGTCTATTTAAGCAATGAAACTCGTCAGTTTCTGCCAATTTTATGATAAAATAATTTTTTTTATTATTAAGTAAATAATACAAGATAAATAAAATCCTCACGCTTTATCCCGCATATGGCAAAGTAGGCAGAGGGAACTGTAGGAACAATAGGAACCTAGTGTTAAGATTTTCCATAGCTTTTAGTTCATGCTTTCTCCGTCTGCTTTTCGAGGCATTGTGTGTTTAGTGGCGGAACTCAACGCTGCACTTTTCTTGGCTTCCAAAACGAAGAAAATGGAAATTGAAACATCCATTTTCCCTTCATGGGAATCGAACCCTCAAAAATACTAACTATAAGTTTCTGCTTTTCCCAAAATTATTCCATATAAAAATCATTTTTTCCCCGACAAAGTGCGGAGAAACGTCGCCTTTATAATGAGGCGGAGGAACTGTACTCCACCGCTCTTCGTCTCCTCGGTCCCCGGGACAGTTGTGGAGCTGCCTCTATATGGGAGTTGGTATCCTGGGAACTGTCCTGCCACTTGTACTCCCGGGCTGTCCTCATGCAGGACTATCCCGGGGTGTACGCTGATGTGAGTTTGGCTATGTGTTTATGGTATCTTATTTCGGAACTTGTGTTCAATCGTAGTGTGAAACGTTTCTTCTTTGATGTTATTAAAATTAGATTAGAGTTGTATTGGCTTTTTAAGGTTACTGTTATTTCTGAGTTTATAAGAAATGATTATTAAGTTTGCAGATGAAAGTTACTTTATATACTGTTTGTATGTTACCAAAATGAAAAAAATTAAATAAAATTAAATTTTTTAAAAAAATTAAGATGGCATCCATAACTATAAATCTAATATCATATAAGTGTACTATAAATAAATAAGGCCTTTTTGCTTTTTAAATGAAAATATTTTTTTTTAAATTTTCTCCAGAAACTCGAAAAAAAATCAAAAATATTTTTTTTAGTTTTCCCTTTACCAAATGTCATATCTAACAAAAATCTAAACTATCCCCAATTTAGGATATAACAGAAGTGGCGGAGGCCTTCAAGCATGCCCTGAAGTATTGCCTTTTAAGTCCTGGACCTAGGCAGTATCTGTACCAGTTTAGGGCGGCCATGATATACCACCGATTGGGGTCTTTGTATCACTCTCAATACAGGTAATTTATTTATATTATCGTTTTAAAGTATAAAATTTATATATTTATTTCTGGCAATAATGTAATTAATTTATAATTAGTTACATTATTACCAGAAATAAAAAAACAGTATATAATTGACTATTTTGGTTTTTTTATTTTTTATATTTTTTTTTGTAAATATTAAGTTAAAGACGGAAAGCGGAGACGGAGAAAGTATACACTTCACGCTTTATCCCGCATATTGCAGAGTAGGCAGAGGAAGATCCATAGGAACCTAGTGTTAAGACACTCCGTTGCTTAGTCTCTGCTTTCTCCGTCTCTACTTTCCGCCTTTTTCAATATTAAATACTTTCGAAACAATATAATCATAAAATGTATATTAATATGCGCCCATATATACCTTCCTTATGCTGTTAATGCCTAAGTTGTACACGTGTCTATTAAAAAAACAATAACCAGCCACCATTATCATCATTGCTCAGAGACCAGAAATAACTCTCTCTCTCTTCTCCTCCCAAATGTCCGACTACTAGATTCCTTCGATACCAGCGTGCCCTGAAAAAAAATTTGTAACTGGTATCCCAGAAACACTAGTACTGGGTAACTTTTGGTAATCCTATTGAGGTTCTGCTTGCAATTCTCGACCTTCGATTGCATTACAACATGCTAGCATTCAAGCCAAGAGTGTAGTTTGACGATACGATCACACTTAAGTCATTTTTTCACTTCATTTAACTGTTTAACCAGTTGTCCCTTGTGGGTATTTTCATGTGAATATAATCTCTGTGTTTTTATGATTTTTAAAGTGTTTATCCACATTATTGATTGAAAAAATACTTAAAAAAGCATATAAGGATTTAGACGCAGCGTGTTGAAGAACGCTTGGCTCAGTGGTGAGAGCGCTTGCACGTGCGCATGAGGCGCGGGTTCGAGTCCCGCTGCGTTCAAATTTTTATAGGTTCTCTTTAAGTATAAAATTGAGTAGCTGAATCACCGGCGACTAATTTTCTAACCGGTTCGTGACTAGAGCCATAGACAAGTTTTAAATCTTACTTGTGGCACTATATTACTAGTTGTCTAGATAGGTAGGTGTAGGTTCAAATTTTGTATATTTTGTATAGTTTGATTAAGCCCCTAGCTGCTCAGCTACGCAGACCGCAAGTGTTTTGTACGTGAAGTCAGTCAGTCTTTTCAACATGTATGAGACCGACAGACGAACTAATAATGTACAGTTTGCTGCTGTCGGTGGAGATAGCTCGAAACTTTCAACAGACGTTGTGAGTTCACTGTATTCCACCAAATCTAGTGATGTTATAAAATAATATATATAAATATTTGACATTAAAATCTCTAAACCCTAGAATTTTGCTAACCTATTTGGGGTCGCGACTTATAGTTTAAGAAGATTTGTTCTAATCAGTTCATGACTAGTACAGTTATTGGTAGACATTACTAGTTATCTGGCTAGCTAGCTAGTTAGGTAGGCGATGGCGGGTTCGAGTCCCGCTTGTAGAAATGGGGAAGTATAACACGAGCTGTCTCCAGGGCGTGCCGCGGGGAGGGCGCGCGCCGCCGCGTGCTGCTGCAGGCCACGTGCGCCAACTACGAGCGCGCGGCGCTGCAGTTCGCGGCGCTGGAGGACGCCGCCATGCACCTCACCGTGCGCCTCGAGCACGTCGCCGCGCTGGAGGCGCACGCGGCCGGTACGCTGGACACACTGTACACTGTACACTATACGCGAGAGGGCGCGGGTTCGAATCCCGCTGCGTTCAGTTTTATATGTTGTTTCCTTAAGTGTAGAAACCTGTCTTTTTACAATTGAATCGTATGTTTTCTTTAAGTATCATCATATAAAAATATTTAGTAAAAATATAATTATTTATTGCTATGTTATTGTCCTTTGTAATAATAGTGGGTAGCGGAAATTTGTTAAAATCTTGAAAATTTGTAAAATTTGTAAAAATCATAAACATGCATATAAGAACTTTGATGCAACGTGACTTACACGTGGCTTAGTGGTAAGATTTTGTCCTTCCGCCATATTAAGAAGCTTGGACGATTCGCAAGAGGACGCGGGTTCAAATCATGCTGCGTTCACTTTTATAAATTTTCCTTGAATATAGAATCTTCTCCATTTACAACTAAATAATTCATTTCCATTCCAGTATCCCCAAATCTAAAGCTGAAATCCCTTCAAAACGCAATAGAACTGCTCAGGCAGTGTCACTCCGTAATGAAGTTGCTGAAAGACCGCGACCCAGAAGACCAAAAAGACCACCCCAAGCCGGAAGACGGCGACGAGAAGAACATGCAAAACGAGCACAGTCTCCTCTGTTTGTACGAGAACAGGCTGCATTTCATACTGAAGAGCGTCATCCAGTATTGCAGGTCGAAGTCCAACAAGGATTACGAGAAAATGACGGACCTATACAAGAGACTGTACTGTGCCAGTCTGAAGATACAGAAGCACGAGGACGTGAGGGTCTACGCGGGGAGTGTGTGCGACGCGCTGGCGGCCATAGACGAGATCAGCAAGGAGTTTCAATGAGTGTATGTGACATTTGAGTAGGTAGGTAGGGTTTTGTTTTTGAGGGTAGTTGTGAAAATTTTCTTTCAACATGTCCTATGGAGGTGTTTAGTGGAGGAAGTTGGGAAAATGGAGGGTCTTGACACTTGTGGAGCTATAAACTAAGGTAGGCATTAAAAACGGAATAAATTGTCACTAGGTTTTATTTTTATTTCTGTGAGAATGATAAGAGTAAATGACGCGAGTCCTTAAGTAAATTTACATATTTTTATTGTTGTGCCATTTTTTTGTTGAAAGCATAAAAAAATTGTATCCGGACAAGATTTCGAAAGAGGAAATGGCTTTGACATTTCTTTTGTAAACAGCCAATAACTAAACACTTAATAAATATTGTAATATATTTGTAACTTTTTAAATGTAAGACTAATTGTGATCTGTTATATGTATATTTTTATATGACTCTCAAATAAATGCATAATATTTGAATGAATTCAGTTTTTTTTTGTGCTAATCCTGTTATTTTTTGAAGTTATCCAAAGTTCTAGTACAAATTGTTACTTAAATAAGGCGGTTCAATTTTCAACACAATATCTAAATGAAAAAGAAATTAATCAATATTATGCCGTTATAATAAAATTGTAATAAATCTATCAATATATTTCTTTCCCTTTTATATAAATATATAAAAAACAGAACAACAACAACTAGGCAAAGCGCGGCGTCGAGTTCCGCCACTCAACGCAATGACTCGGAAAAGGCGGAAAGCGTGGACGGAGAAAGCGGGGACTAAGCAACGGAGTGTCTTAACACTAGGTTCCTATGGTTCCTGCAGTTCCCTCTGCCTACCTTGCCATGTGCGGGATAAAGCGTGAAGCTATAAAAAAATAATTAAAATAAAAAACAGTACAAATATAGGATATTTCTAATAATAATAAACTTGTCAAGAGTTTTAAAGTCAACCAAAATAATGAATAAATTTACCAATTTTACTTTTAAATAATGAAGAATAAAGGGCCATCATGACGCAGAGGCGCAGCGTCTGCCTGTAAACGGTACGACGGTATGTGGATTCGATTTTCACTCGGGGAAGATTGATATTATTATTTCCATTTTCTTAATTCTGGCAATGAGGCAAGAGCGGCATTGATTCCCGCCACTCAATACGAAATGCCTCAAAGCGGTGCGCACGGAACGGAGTTTCTTTAAAAAACTACAAAAATATAAAATAAATTGGGAACAAATTAAACAGAAACAATATTTTCCATTAATATTTATTAAAAACAATATCACAATATTAATATGTGCGTCATTATAATTATTAACGTACCTACGAAAGTATAACAATATTATATAGAACGTCAACAGACACGCGGCGTCCATCTTTGTACTTTGGTCTTCGATAATGATTTCGTTTCATTTAAAATAGCTTATAATTACGAATCAAATAACAAATTTATTAACATAAGATTATAGAAGTGTTAAGGAAAATAAAAACGATTTGAACGTTGCATAATTAATATAATTTTGTAATTAATAAAAGAACTAATAATTTATTAGGAACTTTTTTCGTAGAAACATTAAGCTTTTAGCTTTATTTAATATTAAAGGTATCTATTGATGATAGTACGAAAATATACTTTGAATCTATGTTAAGTCACAGCTAATAAGGCACTATAATGTTTATCTATTTACTACAATTACCAAGTTACGTATTTTCTACCTAAAGTCTGTTAAGTTTTCGCCTCAAACATCTTAATATGGCGGAAGAACAAGTAACAGAAAATAGTCATCGGCAAAATAAATAGCAACGTCCATGTTAAATCGTCAAAACATACCGTCACTTGTTCCGAGTCTACTCATCAGTCATTTTGCAGGTGAATCTGCCACTGTTTAGTGCAAGGTAATGCTTTAATCTTATACAATCTCTGTATTTATAACGACTATTTTAAATCGATTAATCCTTAATAATATTAACAATAAATATTTCACTTAAACTTAAATATATGGTGTATTATTTGATTTATAAATAAATATTACTTTACACTGTTGTTCGTCTTTTTTATAAGACATTTAATAAACAGATTATATAAATTATGGATTAAGAATTATTGCACAGATAATTAATTATTTTAGTTATCAATAGCGGCTTTATACAAAAATACTGACTAGTCTCTAGTCAACCTCTTAATTTAATAAATCACTAAGTTAGACTCAGTTTTCTAAAAATATATTGATCGCTATTTAATTGCTCATTGCATTATTTTTAAATAAAATAAATAAATATTATAAAAATACAATTTTTATGTAAAATCATCTTTTCGTATTTTAATGTATTAAAAATATTAAAACATTTCTTATTTTATTAGATAATTAAATATGTTTCATATTCTAGCATAATGTAACAAAAATAATTTATATAGATTATTATTTATACTCTTATACGATATATGTAGATTAAATATAGACTTAGGCATTACTCTTTTGAGCATGACTTGGTCCCAATCGGTAAAAAAAGCTTAAAAAATAATATTCAAATTGTTATAAATATTTGTAAATATTCATTGACTGGGAACATATTACGCCTTTTCCGGTTTACGTTTTCTGAAACAAAATAAAAATTGAAAGTTTAGTATAGATGAATGATAAAACAAGTAATGATAAAGTTTGTAGTGAAAGGGTTAGTGTATGCTTGAAAAACAACCGTTTGTAGGTTCAGTTCTCATGAGGAGATATTGACTAACACTTCTTCACTATTCACTATTATGGAGAAGAAGAACTTAGGAAAAAAATAAAATAATAGAAGAAATAATCATAAACACTCACTCTCCGCCCAACATCTGCTGTATCTCCTGGAAGCTCTTTCCTTTGGTCTCTGGAACTATGAATAGAGTGAAGAAGAATGCGCATACACAGCACACTGCAAATATGTAGAAGCCAACGTGTCTGCCGATCGATGAAGATATGGTGGGGAAGAATCTGGAAGGAAGAATTTGAAGAAGTTGCTTAATAAGCGATATGCCTATCCTACCCGCTTATAATTATTTTCAATAAATTTGTACTCGTCTCGTCTTTAGTGAAACCGTTCACTTTTGAATTTTTAAAGTTCTTTTTTTTTATTTTTTCTAGCGAATTTAAAAATATTGTGCGAGTATAATAACTGATTGTAAAATTGTAATTGTAATTGATTGTAATTACTCATGTAAGTGACTGTATTGCCGTTTTTCCGGAAGTAAGTATTTTTAATCATATATGCAGGTAGCGCGGGTCACGTCCATAGCATTCTCTTGTTAAAAGTTTATTATAGTACCTATGCGTTTACCGGTTAATTTAACATTTATCGAAATAACTTATTCTGATGAATTTATTATATTTCTGCAATTTGAAAATTGCCGCTTCATTATTTAAAAAGAAGACTATTTTGAAATTTTAATTATATCGAATGGATATTTTTAATTGCTTGCTTTTGACAAGTTTTCTATGAAGTAAATGTAAATATTTTCTTACAAAGAAAAATTTATTCATAAACAATTGCTTGTAATTAATACCAAATAAAATAACATTGTTATTTTATTTAAAAGATGTGCTGAGGAGTTTCTTTCTCCATTTCTTCTCCATCTTTCCGAAATAGTAGTATATAAAAAGTTGACGTGCATAAGTGCATCTGTGGTATCTACATTAATAAATGGTATCTATTACTAATATTTTATGCTTAAACAATACTTACTTAGTAACAAGGAAGGACAGTATCCAACAGAAGGCGGTGGCGATGGGTGACGCGACCGCCTTCACTTCAATGGGGAACAGCTCACTCATGACGGCCCATGGTAGCGGCCCGAGGCCCCAGCAGTACGTCACTATGAAGAGCACCAGCGACATCACTGGTAGGAAGCTGATGCTGGCCACAACTGGGCTACCCTGGCTTTGTAGTAAGAATAAAGTTCCTAGCAGAGTCTGTCGAAAAGAAATTTGTGTTAATTCTAAAATTTTACAAACTTCAACGAAAGTTCAAAAGTATGGACGTATATTAACTTAAAATATTCCATCTGTTTTTTTATATTTTTTATAGCTTCACGCTTTATCCCGCAGATGGCAGGGTAGGCAAAGGGAACCGCAGAAACCATAGGAACCTAGTGTTAAAACACTTCGTTCTCTGCTTTTCGCCTTTTTTGAGGCATTGCGTGCTAATGGCAGAACGAAGAAAATGGAAATAGAAAAATCAATCTTCCCCATGTGGGAATCAAACCCACAAACCGTCACGTTTACAGGTTTACGCCTCTGCGCCAGTCTTCAGTATATTTAAGTATATATAACTTACCAGTCCAATAGCGGTTCCGCAAGAAGACACAAGCAGGAGTATACGACGTCCGAGACGGTCCACTACCAGAGGTGTGATGAATGATGCCACCAACTAAATTAAAATATATACAAATTAAAAATTATTTAATAATACACATATCAATATCTTATAACAATTTTCCAATTGAAATATATTTTATTCAGTTAGTCAAGAATTATCAATAGTTTAGGCACAGGTTAATTTTTCCCATTTCACGATATTTATACGTGCCTTGTAACATATGAGGTAGTCATTATTAAATACAAATGACGTAAAGATCTCGCACTATAAAAATACTATTAAACGTCAATCCGTCAAAAAAAAAAACTAAAAGAGATGATCTTTCTTCCCGCTCTGACGGGATAGCGCACTTTTGCTTTATACTTGACAAATACTTAAAAATTTATAAATTTCCTTTGAAAAAAAAAATATACTTGTAATAATGTTATTAATTTAAGTTCAGATAAGTAAATGGTAAATAATATTACGCTTTAAATGTAGGTCTGGAGTAAATCCACATGAAAACTGTATAAAAATCATTATATATTATTTATACACTGTGAGGTTTTTATTCCTTAAACATACCTGTACAGCACCGATTATAATAGTAGCGGTATCGGGGTTCAAATCGCTTTCGGACGCTTCGAATATGTCCGTCATGTAGAAGAGCACCGCGTTGATGCCACTGAACTGTTGGAAGAAGACCAGCGCCGAGGAAATGTAGAACGCCTTGAAGTTACTGCCTCGGAAGACGTCGCTTAGCTGTGGAAATGAAATAATATTTATTTAATGCTTTATTACATCTACATAAAGAAAAAGACAAACTACAGATTGTGATACAAATATGTGGTGTCAAGGTGGCCTTATGACCATAGGTGATCTATTCCAGGCAACCCCCCTACCAAAAAAAGAAAATAGAAAATGATATATAGAGATTTTGGCTGGTGTATAAATACTTCTTTTAGTACATATATAACACATTTCATAAATTATGTATTACCAACAGAAGAGATATGATCGTGACGTGACGTTTGACGTGGAACAGGTATCCATATATAAACTATCTTCTTTAGTTCTTGACATATGCGCATTCAATAAAACAAATTCAATATTCTATCACCAATATTTCAGCCAAACTTCACAATTTTACTATCAGTATCGTCGTCGTTAAACGTGACGGTTTGTGGGTTTGATTCCCACTCGGGGAAGATGGGATTTTCTATTTTCATTTTCTTCGCTCTGGCAACCACTGGCGGCGTTGAGATCCGCCACTAAACACGCAATGTCTTGAAAAATTCGGAAAACGGGGACGGAGAAACCATTGACTAAGCAACAGAGTGTCTTAACACTAAGCTCCTATGGCTCCTGCAGTTCCCTCTGCCTACCCTGCCATGTGCGGGATAAAGCGTGAAGACATAAAAAAACGAAAGCCATTTCAAACACGTACTGTGGCAGTCTTCTCCATGGACGCTGTGACATCAGCCGCTATAACGTTAAGTTCAGCTTCGACTCCAGACCGGGACTTCCCGCGGATAGTGCTCAAACACTGTGCTGCGGCTTCCCTGTCCTCTGCAATGTAGAATATTATTAGATTATTAAGAATATGACATTCTCCTTCTTCTCAACGTCATTTTTGTTCTCCATCGTCTTAGTCTTATTACCAGAGCGATCAAATGAAAATAAGATGAAATAAAAATGAATTTATAAAGAAAAATAAAAAAAAGCTTTTTTATACGATGCATGAATTATTATTTTGAAATAGTCTATATTACCAAACACATTGTATGCGTATGCCATCTTATTTAATTAGGCAAAACAATCTCCGTCGTGGCGCAGACTGTTTGTGGGTTCGATTTCTGTTCGGGGAAGATGGATATTTTCATTTCTATTTTCTTTACTCTGGTTCCCTCCCTTCCCTTGCTTAGATGCAAAGCGCGGCGTTGACTTCCGCCATGCAACACACAATGCTTCGAAAACGACGCAAAGCGGGGAACGGAGAGTCTTAACACTAGAAAAAAAACCCCTAATTCTCACTCTTTTACAAAAATAAAAAAAAAACAGTCTTACCTTTCAACAGATAGTAAGTTGGCGTTTCCGGCATAAAGAAGAAGGATACAGCGAAAACGACGACAAAGGCAATGCCAACGTATGCGACGACGTGGTACGAAGTGTACGGACCTATACCGTACACAAGTAGGAAACCTACTGTTATGAACATTTGGAGGAAAGAACCGAGAGCTCCTCGCGAATCATCCTGGAAAAATAAATATATAGATAGATTTGTTAACAGCTGTCTTTACCATCGGTTTTGCTGGTGTTGATATCTTTAAATGGTAATTAAAAAGTTAAAGGCTTCGCCAGTTGCTGATAAAGCCCAGGTAAGGAAATATGTGGCTTATTTGGCTCAGATGTGACTATCTATCAGATACCAGAGACCTGTTTAATGCATTTATCTATTAGGCAGTTTTAACTACCAGCTTAGTATCTGACGCTTTATCCGTGACCGGTGATTGATCCTAAATGTAATTAGTTTATTAGATTGAAATTTGTTCTCTTTTTTTTTATGCGAGATTTAAGATTTGTGTATATTTGCGGGCAGTGGCATTGCTTGTTGAGTGGTCTACTCAACGACGTAATTTTTGCTATATGGGGATCGAACTCACACATTGTCGCGTCTACATGAAGATTTCGCCTGCCTCTACAACACAACGAGTGTTAATAATAAACAATATATATTTTTAATAATTTTAAAGCAGTAACTTATAACGTGTAACTTTTTAGAGGAATTTTTTATGTTTTCTTTATAAAAATGGTATAAAGGTGTGTCACACACTGTGTTGTCACAGTTGCATTGCGGATTACATAGACAATTTTGTAAATGAACTACAGATAACCCTAAAATGTCCTACATTTCGTGAATACAATGCTCGCTCAGTAATCCATTTGAAGTTCATTCTCCTTTATACATTTATAAATATATTATAAAATATTTGAATATGTATACAAATAATTGTCTCTAATCGTTAGTAATCGATATATAGAATACGGAAAAGATTTTTTTTTTAAAAATAATTATAAATGTATATATATGGACCGTCGTGGTGCAGAGGCGTAGCGTCTACCTGTAAGCGCGACGGTTTGTGGCTTTGTTTCCCACTTGGGGAAAAAGGATTTCTTATTTTCATTTCCTTCGCTCTGGCAACTAGACAAAGCGCGGCGTTGGGTTCCGTCACTCAACACGCAATGTTTCGAAAAGGCGGAATGCAGGGAACGGAATATCTTAACACTTGATTCACACGGTCCCTGTGATTCCTCTACCTACGTCATATAAATAACTCTTCTTTCATTTTTATATTAGAGACAAAAGCTTACCGTTGCAATTTCAGCACAGTACATAGGTGAAATAGTGAAGAGCATGCCCACAGCGATACCCCAGAATATCCTGCATGCGTACAAGAACGCCATGTTCGTAGCAGCCGCCGCTAGGATCCAACCAATCAGCAGAGGCACCGTGGAACTCAGGAGACCCCATTTTCTGCCAACTTTTGACGCAGCAAAGCCTCCAATGAATGGACCTGGAAATTTTGAATAATATATTGCAAAATTGTTTATATATATATATATATATATATATATATATATATATATATATATATATATATATATATATATATATATATATATATATATATATATATATATATATATATATATATATATATATATATATATATATATATATATATATATATATATATATATATATATATATATATAAATTTGTTAAATATGTCATTATACGCTACATATTTCTGCGTCTTTAAAACGTAAAAATGATCTTTACCTAAAATAGCTCCAATGTTCAAAAGAGACCCCATCCACGCTATTTCATCTTCAGTAGCGGGTTGTCCGAGAGGGTTTGCTGTACTGTTGTCCTTGAGTTTGCTGTTGATGGGGGCTGTCCATCCCATGGAATAACCCGTGGAGGCGATCGCGATATTCGCTGAAAGAAATAAATATATATATTATTATTATTATTTTATTTTCACGCGTTATCTCGCACATGGCGTGGTAGGTAGGGGGAACTGCAGGAATCAAAGGAAGCTAGTGTTAAGACACACCGTTGCTCAGTCCCTGCTTTCTCCGTCCCCGCTTTCCGCCTTTTTCGAGGCATTGCTTGTTGAATGGCGGAGCTCAACGCCGAGCTTTGCCTAGTTGCCAGAACGAAGAAAAAAGAAATACAAAAATCCATCTTCCCCGAATGGAAATCGAACCCACAAACCGTCGAATTTACAGGCAGACGCTACGCAAAGGTTGCCTGGAGGAGATCGCTATAAGCGCTACGGTCACCTTGTACTGATTTTTTCAATTGTTGTGTTTTTTTATTAAGTTGTCCAATAAAGTATATTTATTATTTTTATTATTATATTACATTACGTAAAGGCGACTGTTATGAGTTCGATTCCCTCTTGAAGGAATAAATTATTTTCATTAAGCACTGGGTTGTGTTTATTTTACTGCAAAATGTCTCTTAAATTCACCTGGAGCTAACTTGAAAAAATTTTAGTCTTTCTAACTGTGATTTTACCCCAGTGGACAAATATAAGTAACTAAATATAAGTAACTTAATATGACATGATCTATCTATTAATTGGCACAAAAATATCATTTCGAAAAAAACAATGGTTGCCTGTAAAGTGGGTTTTACGGGCGAAGATTTTACGTGACAACGTCTTTTTCTCGGTAGAATATTTATTGATATGAATATTATTAAATTGCACAATAGGAACAAGGAATTGAATGAAAATAAGAATTGCACAAATTTTAACTATCGAAAATATATTTTGTTTACTAAAACATTGTACATGTAAACTTAAACTTAACTAATTCCTATTTGAGTGATTTTGTTGAGGATAGGACGATGATAGGAGAAATATGGAATGAAAGGAAGTGTGTCTGCTGTAATGTGTCTTGCGAAAGTCAAGTCGATGGTTGTTCCTTTTAACGTAGTTGACTTAGAAACGTTTGATACGCAATCAAGATTATACGCATATTTCATGAAATTAAGAAACGAGTTGTCAGACTTTAGGTTTTTGTTAAAATCACCCCACAGAAGAATCGGTATACTAGAATCAACTTTCACGAACGAGTATAAACTTGAAGCTAGTATTAGCGGTGAAGAAGGTAACGTCAGTCATGCACATGTCACCCTTGTAAATGACGAATCTAAGCACTCCACATTTTCCGATCCGAACCGAATCCGACCGATCATAGTTCGGTGACTCATCGTAACGTTACCGGGCGTTACACTTTTTCATGAGTGATTCCGAGCCGCAACCTAATTTAAGACGTTGTCACGTCAAAATAGCTAAAGGAATATATTTAAATATAGGAATATATTTGAGACACAGCGGGAATTGAACCTGTGTCTTTTTCCAAAAGATATTATTTCGAAGCAGAACAGAGAACAGAGGTTAAAATCCCGCTGCGTTCTAATTTTTAAATATTTTTTCTATCTTTTTAACTTGAAGAAGTCTGTAGTACAAGTGTGTGTAAGTTCCTGACATCTAATATAAGTACAGATATACACAAAAAAAAGATATCATAATAAATACTTTATTAAAAAAAACATAAGTAGCCGAAAGTTAAGAAAAAATATTGTGATAAAAATAGTAACAAGTCAATTCTAGTTGTCCTACAGATGATCACATATCAGTCCATTACGGCAAAATGACTGGCACTAATATCGCGCATCCTGCCTCAGAATAACTTCTAAGATGGCATCTACATAATATAATAGATGATCTTTTTGTTTTTACCTTCACGTTACATACACAGAGAAACACTAGGTTCCTAAGGTAGGGCAATGGAACTGCAGGAACCCTGGGAACCTAGTGTTAAGTCACTCTGTTCCCGCATTCCAGGTATTGCGTGTTGAGTGGCGGAACTCAACGCCGCGCTTAGTCTAGTGAGCAGAGCGAAGAAAATGGAAATTAAATAATCCATCTTCTCAAAGTGGGAATCGAACCCACAAAAGGCAGACGCTCCAGATTAAAAAAAAAATAAAAACAAAGCCCGATGAGAAAATATTATTAATCTATTATTATGTCATCGTACGAAAAAAATAAAAAATAAAAGTACGCAAATGAAAGAATATTAACGTCATTTTTATATGAAAAATGGTCGTTTTCGTTTAAATAATAATAATTTGTGATTTTTCAAAATTAGCTGCGGTCGGTTGTGTTTAATGAGAGTAATGAATTACATATTGTAATGTCGACCTTGTCCTTGCGACACTTTGTTCGTTGCATTTAGGTGGTACGAAATCTTTATTAATTCTATAATTAATTTTAAAATGTTCAGTAAGTTTCTAGTAGATTTAGTAAGTAAATTGAAAATTTTTGGGTCATTCAATATATAATTTAAAAAAATATAGGGTTTTTGACAAACTTCTGTCGCTTACGACTCGGAGTTAAGGTTAATAGGAAATAAGGAAGTGTCATCTTGTAAATATACTTCAGTTACAAAATTAAATTTGAATTCTCGAAACGTTTAAGGTAAAACGGTAAAAGCGGTAAACAGTAAAAGAGGTAAAAATTTGGATATTTTTTTTGGTACAGCAGCAAAATATCAAAAATATATTTGGTAATCGGATTTACATATTGTGATACCAATTTCACGATTATAGTGAGATTAACTTACAAAATACAGTATAAATATAAGTCAAAATAGTTTTCGTCTACTATATAAATAAAAAAGTCGTACAGACAAATGACAGTGTCAGAATTCAACGCCGCGCTTTGCCTAGTTACTCGAGCGAAATAAATGCGAAATAAATAACTCAACCTCTCCTCATGGACTCGAACCTACAAACCGTCGCGTTTACAGACAGACGCTACGCCTCTGTGCCACGATGGATCCCTACAAAGCTATATGGGTTCTGCATTTTTCTTTCAAGGTTCAAGGTAGCAAAACTTTAGAATCGTGGCGCAGAGGCGCAACGTCTGCCTGTAACGCGACGGTTACTGGGTTCGATTCCCAGTCGGGGAGGATGGATTTTTCTATTTCCATTTTCTTCGCTCTGGCATCTAAGGCAAAGCGTGGCGTTGAGTTCCGCCACTCAACACGCAATGCCTCAAAAACGGCGGAAAGCGGGAACGGAGTAAGCAGGGACTAAGTAACGGAGTGTCTTAACACTAGGTTCGAATGGTTCCTGCAGTACCCTCTGCCTACCCTGCCATGTGCGGGATAAAAGCGTGAATATTAATAAATATACCTAATTAATGTACAGCATATCAAAAACAGATTACAATCTAAAGCAACGTTATATATTATTGTTTTGACACGTTTCGCACGTCCCACTCGCTGTGTGTGATGTATCTATGATTATATCTAATCGTTTGATTTTTATATATTAGTTTGACGCACGTTACGTCGATACGTGACATATTCTATACGAATTAAAGAATTAGCCATCTTATCAAAAAAAAAATATATAATTTTCTTTATGTATTTAAATAGTGAGCGTCTTTGATAAACCGTTTAATACTTGTACGGTAATGGGTTCATATTTTTGCACTCTAGTTTTGAGTCTACGTCAATGTTATAGGGTCTTTACTTTATGTGACTAAGCACGCCCTATTTGAAAATTGGAGAAAAAAGGTTTTAACTAAAACGTATATATATAAGTGGAAAATTATTTAGTATACATTTTTTGAGGCAATTTTTGGGGATTGTTCAAAAGTTAATGAACTTATTACTTTTTTTTATTAAGTTGTAAATTAGTTCATTCAATTTATAATATTTTTTATTATTTAAGCATTTTTATTTCAACTTAGGAATTGAGTGTGAATGACGCATTATATATAAACGTATATATATCAAAACACTAAACGACGAGAATCGAATCTGTACCTAAGATTCACTCAAAACGTTACTACCACTGAGCCATGACGTCCTCAATAATATTTATGATCTCTTTATACGATTGTTTCATGTATATATTTTATTACAACGTTATTAATATTTATATGTCAAAGATAACGTACAATGATAACTGACGTTAATAAATAAGCTATAAAGTTAGCAAATGTATGATACATATGATGTTGTATGCACATATTGCATCCACACAAAAGTAGTGGAAGTAGAAAATTTCTATATTGTGAACAATTTCTATATTAAGACTCTTAAAATACATAGAGTTTTGTGTCTAATCTTTATTAAAATGTAAATTAATTTCAATTTTCAGTCGGGCCACTTCTATTTTAATCCATTGGTTACAAACATAAGTTAATATAGATTTATTATATTATACTAACATATATTTAATTAAATTTAATCGTTTGAAGGAGGTAGAGAATGTATGTCATTATCTAATCCTTTTTAAAGTTTTGGCAAACGTTAAAGAAAATTCGAACATCATGGCATCTCAGTGGGATAGCGTGTAGTTGTAAATGAACTAGTCGTAGGTTTAAATCAAAATGAAATTAAACATATTTAAAAAAAATAATATAATTCAGGCCAAGAAAATGTGGCAAGAAAACTGGTGAGTTGGGTGTCTTAAGTTTTTTTTAACTTTAAAACCATATTTTTTTCTGGAATAAGTGTTAAATTACTATCAAAATTGTCAAATTGGTAGAAAATTAGTAATTAAATTTTCTATTAATAAACTTATATATAATAAAATATTAAAATTATCGCACCATTAAAAACTCTGTAGGTTTTCAATCTATACCACACTATTATTATTTAGTTTATTCATTTTCCAACAAAATACATATATAATATTTTGTGACATAATGAACGTTGTGTTAGAATTTATAACACAAGATCTTTCTTACTCTACGTAATGCAGGATATATTTTATCTGTTGATATTATTAAAAAAAAAAGCGAATGTGTTTTTGTCATTGTAATTTTATATAAACAGTTATATTTTTTATTACGCGATAATGAGGTTATCGTATTACAAAAACAAACTATAACAATATGCTATGATTAAAATATTTAGTTAATATTTTATTCTAGCCTCATTACAAGACAAGACACTCTATTTTTCGCTTTTGCGCGGGAATTTATGACACTTTGCGTTTAATGGCGGAACTATATGACATATTTTTGTTAGAAATTAAAATAATTAATTCTTCCTAGGAAGCTATCGGATTGATAAAATAAGGCACAGAATTGATTTTATTATTTCAGCTATGTAAAATACTGTCTGCATGCGTTTATTTTTTTTAAATTAAAATGTTATATTTAAATATACTGATCTTACCTCATTATCTACTCTTAAATTTAATAGTCCATTCAATGAAGAAAGCTATAAGCTTTTTCTAGCCTATAGGCTAGAAGAAAGCTATAGCCATCTTCTAGCCTATAGGCTAGAATATTTGTTGGGAAAACATCTGGACTTATAACATAATAGCCTTAGTCTTCTTCTAATTCATTAGCTAAAACTTAGCCAAATGAACAAAATTAGTGCTCAAAAGAATTGCTGTAGAAGTAAAACAGCAGCAAATATTTAAAATTCGCTTTTATATGCAGTTACGTATGTGTAAGTCATATACATATATAGATATTATTTTATTATATGTACATATATAACACTTAAAGCTCTCTTATCACGAACAAGTAATGTTATCAACACAATATCAACCCCCCAATTATATTGTAAATAGAACTTATCAAGTAATAAAATTTATTATTTTATTTTGCGTAAGTTATTTTATATAACAAATGGCGAATTAAATATATTACTGAATGAAAGCTAAATTAAGATGAAGCTAAATTATTTATAGCTGCGTTCATTTTAATAGAAAAAACTTTAGATTTGTTTAAAAGGTAAAAAAAAATATATATTTTTTTTTAAGATTTGCTTTTCATTGTGTTCTGTGTCATAATGACTTTACTAGGAACGCTTAAAATTTTTAATTAAATAAAAAAATTCATTTCTTTGGAATTTATGCTTTTTATTAAATAAAAATGGCTGACAGACTGAAGAATTTAATAAATACATTCAACTCGAACACCTATTGAGCCAAGATGGCGTTACATATGTATTGAAAACATTGAAACCAAACATCTATTGTGTATGACCTGTGTAGAACGCGCATATATTAATACGGTTAGTAACAAATGATAATAAATTAAACGGTTGTTTTTCAATATTTATTATAATAAAAAGTTGATGAAGAAAGGTGAGGAATAAGGAACTCTTTGAAATTTTTACTATTACTTTAACACATTAACGTAGAAATGCGAAGGGAGTGTGATGGGTCTCCTCCACCCTTTCCTTATAATTTTCAGTAACAAAAATCTAAGATTGAAAATTAATTTGAAAATAAGATGGAAGGAAGCTCGGTATTGGTTTACAAATTTTCTCTCCGTTACCAGGCAGAAAAATTAAAATTTCTTGAAATCACAACAGTAAGGAAATCATAGTGAGATAAGACAATAAAACTTTTACACTGTCATAAAATAAAATAAACCTTAGTTAAACATTGTATAACTACACTAAAAAAAATTAATTAGACAATCAATGTCTATATTTAAGACATTTCTTGGAGTAGAAATCGAAGCGACAAATCAAGTGACAGCTTTCAAAGTTGTCAAATTTCGGCGCGAAGATGAAACATCCTCTTAATAATTATTATATATTTGACCCATTTTAAAACACTATGTAATATTTCATTATGTGTGTATTTAAGGTTTATGTATGTACATATATACATATCACAATAACAGTCCAGTTATACTGAGTAATAGAATTTAAATATTTTCTCTCCGAAAAAAAAAAAAAACTTCCTTAAGTAATTTAACGGCAAAATTCAATCGCTTAATTAGGGCCAACAATTATTGCGATAACATTTCATCGTTATATTTTTTCCCATATTTAAGTTTTTAGTTGTCTTGACGAAAACTTTTCTAGACTTCTTGAACTAATGTGAAGGGAAATCGCTAAAGCACTCTTTTATGTATGTAATAGAATGGAAATTCTTGTCCATATATTAAAAAAAAGGATAAAAGGGAAAACTTCTCACCTTCGATCCAATTGTTTTGAGTTTTGTTTTTTACCAGCGCGAGCGAAAGAAATAATTTATATATCAAAATTCAAATTGAACCCACTGTCTCTGTTTTAATAAGAGCGGATAATGAGTACGATCACACCCAAAATTTAAAATACACATCAATAATCATGACCACGTCACTAAATTATCTGTAGCCAGAAGGCACGATTACAACTATTAATACAATAAAACATATAAAGAAGTCATCGTGATGGATAATTGGCCATCTAAATACATTTTTCAGTCAGAATTAGCTGGCATTATGCACTAATAGCGATGCATCTGAGCACGTGAATCTATTTACGTACGTTATTTTGACGCTGTCGTGACGCAACGGGTACATGTCTAGCTGTACTCAATGGGTGCGGATTCAAAGTCGAATTTAAATAAAACAAATAGTTTTCCATATTGAAAGGATGTATGTATAAGTTACATTTGCCTATTTTCGTCAATTGTCAAACTTATGTCGAGATAACATAGAATAATTTATTAGTTTAAATGTTTTATGCCAAATATATTATCTACAGATAAACATATTCTAAGCTTCATTCATTAAAAAAATACAGATAATAAAGGAGATTTTGAGATTTACATTATTGTACGCCATTTTGTTTTTTTTTTAATCTCTAATATTATAAATATTTAATCCTATTTACTTAACAATATTATATAAATCTAAATAATATTTTTATTAGAAATTGAATTTAATATAAAAATTTAAAAATATATTTCCATGTTAATTTTACTATGTATTTATGTATTTATTGTAATTGTAGAGTAAAAAAGCTTTTTCTCGAAATTTGTGTGAAATAAAAGTATAACCAAAGTACACAATATTTGTAAAATACATTACGAGAAAAAAATAGTTTATCATTATAAAAGGTTTAACTGTAAAATTATATTTTAAAAATAAAGTAAAATAATTTATTTATAAGGTTTAAAGTGTGTATCAATATATATACAGCTGTTAAATTATTATAATGCATTCAAGCTACTAAAAAAATATATGTATGGCCTGAAATATCGCACGTCTATTGTTTATTTGTCGCAAACGCACTGGCTAATTAAATTTAAATATTTAACACGCCCGTATTTACAAAATTAATTGAACAAAAAAGAACACTTTCCACAGAAATTTATAAGTAAACAAAAAACCACTTTAAAACAAAAAAAAATATTTAAAATAAATCACTGTTTCTCTAACTTCGAAAGTCACTTATAATTTAACTTATTTTTTTAATAATTAAATAAAAATTATTAAAATAACACAGAAAAAAAAGGAGAGTTAGTTCACAATATCGAAACATACCGATGCCAGCCACGATATACTGTCTCCATAGCTGACCCTCCATACTGAGCGATGTACACACACTGAGGTCGGTCGCGTTTCTGACGATATTTATCTCGTAGTATAATATAATAATATCAGTATTATGTCAAGCTAATATGTATTAAATGGATTGTTGGAGCAAAAATGGCGTAACTCAGGAAAAAGTACATAGATTATATTTTATTTTAAGCCTATTTGGGCAATGTGATGTCCCAAATTCGCGTTTTCATGAATATTTAAAAAAATAGTTTTTAATAGTTGGCACCTCTTTTATATAAAAAGATAAGTAAGTAATTTTATAAATATCATAAATGCCCAATAAAACTAGTACTGTGTAAATAACTAATAAATTTGATAAGAACTTTTTAAATGAAGAGGTATCATTTTATTGCAATATACAACTAGAATAACGTGTTTTAAAATAAAATTATTAGCAATTTACTATGGGAGCTATTTTCATATTTAAAAAAAAAAACATTTACTTTGGTTAGACCAATTTAGTATGAACACTAAGCTGTGCCTGTACCAGGGCTGTAGCTTCTATTGAAAAGTGACTACGAAAAATTTTACCTTAGAACTGTAAGTAAACATATTCTTTTTTAAGGTGAATTTATACTATAATTTCGAGCTCAATTTATTTTCGGCTCGATCTCTCGTTATTGTCAAATTGGTTAAGGTTTATAGTTCTACGCTTTATATAGCCTAGGGGGCAATGGGACATAGTGTTAAACCACTCCGTTTTTTACATTCCTGCTTGTATTATAGTGAGTTGAGTGGAAAGAGTTAAATATGAAATTTAAAATATATTTTAGTGCTCTCCTGCGAGTCGTTAGGTTCCAATGTGTCAAATTTGTTGCTTTTACGAATACGTTATCCGTCAGTTAGCCAATATATATATATATATATATATATATATATATATATATATATATATATATATATATATATATATATATATATATATATATATATATATATATATATATATATATATATATATATATATATATATATATATATATATATATTGGCTAACTGACGGATAACGTATTCGTAAAAGCAACAAATTTGACATTTTCTATTTCCATTTTCTTCGCTCTGGCAACTAAGGCAAAGCCTCGAAAACGGCGGAAAGTGGGGACGGAGTAAGCAGGGACTAAGTAACGGAGTGTCTTAACACTAGGTTCATATGGTTCCTGCAGTTCCCTCTGCCTACCCTGCCATGTGCGGGATAAAGCGTGAAGCTAAAAATATTTATATATATATATATATATATATATATATATATATATATATATATATATATATATATATATATATATATATATATATATATATATATATATATATATATATATATATATATATATATATATATATATATATATATATATATATATATATATATATATATATATATATATATATATATATATATATATATATATATATATATATATATATATATATATATATATATATATATATATATATATATATATATATATATATATATATATATATATATATATATATATATATATATATATATATATATATATATATATATATATATATATATATATATATATATATATATATATATATATATATATATATATATATATATATATATATATATATATATATATATATATATATATATATATATATATATATATATATATATATATATATAAAGATTAAATTCTGTTTATTTTTTACATAACATCAAAGTTCATGTGACACCAGTCATAATTTAAATAACGTATTTGTTAATATTTTATGTGTATTGCAGGCATTAATATTGGAAATTTTATTTAAATATAAAATAAATAAACACACCAATAAGTTATTAAGTAAAATTTTAATTAAGTTATATTTCAAAAAATATTATGCCTCATAAATACATACAATATGTATGTAATAATTTAAAGTGGAACTTACGTTTTTGTTGCAGGTGCGGTTGCCATGGCAACTGAGTTATATTATTTACTTATACGCTAAAGATAACAATTAGTTTAAGTTAAGTCATTTACAAATGTAGTTAGACATACTTTTGTTAGAAATTATATAAAGAGATGTGTGTCTTCTACCCAATAGTTTTAAAAAGGTAGAAACAGCAACACCCCGCCCGCCCCAGTGCGATCAAATATTTTTAACCAAATTCTAAATAAACATTGATTTTCTTTAATATATACTAGTTGTTTTTAACAAACTTACATATATATACTAAATCTCAATTATTCGATTTTATTCATATGTATGCAGTTTCGATTATCCGGATTTTCGATTATCCGAATGCTTTACAACAATTAGTCCGGATAATCGAGTTTCTGCTGTATGCGTATCTTTATATATATATAATACTGTTTCCACTCACCAACCGCTCCTATAAGATACTGCCGCCACAATTGACCTTCCATGCTGAAGGAGCTCCGACCGTTGTTTCCCGCGACGGGGTCGTAAGATCGCCTATCTGCCATCTACTACGACTAAGCGGGTGATGCTGCCAATCTGTAACGTATATTATGCTTTAGAAGAATATTTTTATGTCTTCACGCTTTATCCTGCATATTGCAGGGTAGGCAGCGGGAACTGCAGGAACAATAGAAACCTAGTGTTAAGACACTTCGTTGTAAGTCCCTGCTTTCTCCGACTCCGCTTTTCGAGGCATTGCGTGAGAGTGGCGAAACTCAACGCCGTGCTTTGCCTAGTTGCCAGAGCGAAGAAAATGGAAATAGATAAATCCATCTTCCCCGAGTGGGATTTGAAACCACAGATCGTCGCGTTTAGAGATAGACACTACGCCTCTGAGCCACGTCGGTCCGAGAAAAATCACGTTTCAAATTTGTGTCAAGTGCTACTCGAACCTGAGCCTTTTCGGCTTGAGGCACCATTCCACTTAGGTAAATGACCTGAAGCTGTCAAAGTTTTTGTACGTGTGCTACAGTTATTTCCTTTATTACCATCTCTATGGGAAGATTTTTTTGAAATTTCTACTGATTGAATTTTTTTAAGTACTTAATTATCTGTAGCCAAAAAAAATTTCAAAAATATCCGAATTATTTTTTAAATAATGCTTAAATAACATTTAGTATACCTTTCACAATTAATAGGTAATCCATATATTATAATAGTCGACTTATTTTGTTCAAATTACTATTATTTGTGTTATAAGCTAAAAAAAATGTGGAGTAAAGTGGAAATGTATGAAGTAGAGAGCGGAGAACGGAATGTTAAGCCAAAAAGTTAAAAATCTATGGATTCTTCTCTAAATTTCTCTCTCTTTTCTTACTAATAATAATTAATTACATGTGTTTATTATCCAAATTTTAAATCGCGAGGTCTAGGTAAATGAAAATGTTATTTATACGTCAATGCCTCAATTACATATATTAACCTGACTATATACGACTAAGACAATTGAGCCCCTGATATAGTGTAAACATTATTATTTTTATATTATTTATATCACGTAAAAAGCATGAGGACTCTCCGGAGAGCATGCATGAAGAGGTTAATGACAGTGGACGAGGCGTAAGAGGTATGCAGGGACCGCAGCGTTTGGCGCTCCGTTCTCTCTGACTACTCCGCTAGGGATAGAGCGTGAAGATATGTATGTATGTATGTATTATTATTATTCTTCTATATAAATTCAAACCGAAAACGTCATACAAAAGAAACCTTTTCACAATACTTTCTCTAAATCTACTTAATACGCCTTATGAAGTAAGAATTTTTAAATGATAATATATCTTTAAAGATAGTTGTATCTTAACAGTAGGTAATGAGCAACTACGTAGGGGATCAACATATTTAAAGATTAAAAATGAACATGTTTATCTTAGATAAATTCTATTATTCTCATATCTGTGTAATCAATAAAAAACATAACAAGATAACTCTTTAGTGTAGTCGCAAAATTATTTGAGTACGAAAACAAAATTAGTATTTTTTTTTTTTTTAGCTTCACGCTTTATCCCGCACATGGTAGGCAGAGGGACTTAGTCCCTGCTTTCTCCGTCCCCGCTTTCCGCCTTTTTCGAGGCATTGCGTGTTGAGTGGTGGAACTCAACGCCGCGCTTTGCCTAGTTTGCCAGAGCGAAGGAAATGGAAATAGAAAAATCTATCTTCTCCGACTGGGGATCGAACCCAGAAACCGTCGCGTTAGTCGCGTTACAGGCAGACGTTGCGCCTCTGCACCACGACGGTCCTCAGCGATCTTTGCCGCAGAGGCGTAGCGCCTGTAAATGTGACGGTTTGTAGGTTCAATTGTCATGAGGGGAAGATGGATTTTTCTATTTCCATTTTCTTCACTCTGACAACTAGGAAAAGCACGGCGTTGAGTTCCGCCACTAACATTAGGTTTTCACAGTTCTTGTGGTTCCTTCTGCCCCTGCTATGTGCGGGATAAATTGTGAAAAAAAAGAAGCGAATATTTGAATGAAACATTATATCTATATCCTATTTATGATCTATAGTTTTTATACGTATATATGACTGTAGCGATGTTCTTGGTCTATGTTCATATTGATCATAAGATTGAACTAAGCACATTTTGGTATATCTGTAAGAATGAGTGAATGAATGGTTATAAACATGACGGCTTGATATTTGAATGAATAAAAACCCTCTTAATATAAAGAATTTAGTCGCACAACAAATAACATAGTGCCTCAACTCTATGTTCTGTTAATTAATAAAAAAATTCGTCTTAATTAAAGAAAAGTATTACTCCGTGAAATAATTTATTAATTAGCAAGAATATTTATGTTATAATCTCAAAGGAGTCAAACCTACATCGTTTGTGTCCAATAAATCATGCACAATGATTTTCCTCAAAATATTTGATAGCATTGTCATATCGTTATTTATTCTGTATACAACGCAAGCAGAATATGAAGGTAGTAGGGCGATCGTTTCCGGCTTTTTTATAATACGTATAATCAAAAAAAGCTCTTTACATCGGTGAGTGATTGTATACGAATATATAAAAGAATATTTTCGATTTTAAGCACTTCAGCGGAAAGCGGAATAAAGGAGTGTTTTATCGCTTCATTATATTTGCGTAATTTACGTAGAATAAATCAAAATAAATAAACAATAATTTTCGTTTAAATTGTTTACATATTTGTATTACGAAAAGATAGACAAGATAAAGATAGAAACAATTGACACAATATATATATATATATATATATATATATATATATATATATATATATATATATATATATATATATATATATATATATATATATATATATATATATATATATATATATATATATATATATATATATATATATATATATATATATATATATATAACATAGTATATCATTATATAGCATTACTAGTCTCTTTGCCAACAAATTAGTGTTATAATCATTATTTTTATAACAATGCATTATAAATTATAATTAATTTAATAGTCTATTCAAACCTTTATAATAACGGAAGTCATTTAGACCTGACTAGGAGCTCTCCTCTGAATATAAAGATTCTTCTTACGAAGCAACTTTCAAAGTACAAAGTTAAAGTTAAAAAAGTTGATTTCTACGTTTTATTTAAACGTATTTCTCTGTTTTACTTTATTGAATGGCGGTTTTTGTTACCAATTATTTATCGATATTACTGCTCTTGTTTTCTTCTTCTTCTCCTCTTTGAACATAATTAACTTCTCCAATGTCACACTAAATGGAGAACTTACAAGGGAGAATTTATGGTAACATAATATTGGACATAGTATTACACAGTAGAAGAATGCATGCTTAAAAGAGATCCAAGTTGCTCTTTAAGATATTGTTTTTTTTCTATTCTTTATTTTTTTTTTGAGATGGACTCAAAATATTCGGCCAGTGTCACGTATAGTAGAGAAAATTAAAGTAGAGTATAAGTAAATTTTATAGAATAATATGAAGTATATATAAATCATTGCTTCGGAGAGAACGAAACATTGATTGACATTGACGTCTTTTTGCAATTTTTTTTTTCAGCTTTAAGAACAGAATAGTATATAGATGGAGCTTAGCAAGCATTATTATTCTATAAATATAATTGTAATAATAATTAAAGCTTCACTTAGATATCTAATGAAAATCTAAAAATTAATTAAAAAAATCTTTTTTTTTTGTCATTTTTATAAAAAAATAATGAAAATCGAACCCTCAACCGTCACATTTACAATCAGATACTACGCCTACTACTACTACTGCACTTTTTGGGGTGAAGCTAAAACTACTTGACCACAAAACGCTCTACACTGGTTTCTTATCACTAAACTGATAAGAATTATAAAATTTGATTTGGAGTCACTCAGGTTAGAGGTCCACTGTGTTTACTTTACAAGGTTGTACCGATAAGTGACTCCATATGTACATACATACAGCTTTTTACATAATCTGTTTAGTAATTTGTAATACTATTTAATATTATCGATATTTTCTGTATCGGTTTAGTGTCTTAAGCGAATATTCTCTATATTGGTAATATATATCGATTTAATTGTTTAAAATTATTTCTCGACTGGAATTAGAACCTACACTTATTAGAAATGGTTGATCTTATCAACTACCCCTCTGTGATATATGCAATATTAAATCATTTAAATTAATATTTAAATTTTTGAAGATGCCTCACAGCGATCTAGTTTTAAACTTGTGAACTAACCAACTAACTTTTAAACTTGTGAAAGGCTTTCACTATAATGATTTAAAAAAGATAACTTCATGCTTTTTGTCGCATAAAGCAGGCCCTCGTGGCTCAATGCCACAGAATGTTCCCGCTCGAAGGAAAGAGCTATATTCATTTCCTCGCGCTGGTAACAGAACGTCCTTAAAGTTAGGAAACAGTGTCTTAGCACTATGTTCTCACTCTCCACCTTATTATATGTGGAAAAAAACTTAATGTCACCAAGAAAAGAAATATTAAATCGGTGAATCACAAACAACTTCATATTTACATAAATAGTAAATTAAAAATGTCACAAGTTCAATTTTTGTACGACAATTGCAGCGTGTTCGCAAACTGTTTGAGGAAGCAATTATTACGGACTTCTATTAAATGATAACGTGATTGCCTTTAGTCAGAAACGGTCATTATTTACATATTATCACTGTTTTTTTTAGCACCATGTATGTGTGTACCTAGTGGTAGGATTTACCTGGAAATTAAAAAAAACTCGAAAGTTACCTAAGGCATCATTTGTTTTATTTATGCTTTTTATACAGTAAGTAGTGAATCTACTCTCACATTTTGCTAATTACATTAGGACTGTTTTCAGAACAGTAAAAAAAAAGAGTGACTTTTGATAACACAGTATTTGATTCACAGGAGGAATATCACGCAAAAATATAAGAGGATATAAAGAGAGGGTAATGGTAGTTGTAGGGGTGGCATAACTACAAATAAATCGTAATTTAACGAAAGCTTTCCAATTTAAACACTTTTGCCATTGCTATTAAAAAAAAAAAAAAAAAAAAACTATACATAAGTACATTCTAAACACGTATGCGTCAAGATCAATAGTTAAGGAAACAAACGATATAAAGACTAATGACGCGAGTGATACACAATATCCTGCTTCCTTCTTACTTCCTTTTAGAAAAGTCATGAGTTCCGATAAGGAAATGCATTGGCGCTATTGTTTATTTTGACGGATTGTGAATTTGAATCTATGTAACTTGAGGTCGAAAAATCATGATCTGCAAATAATTCTTAAGACTAAAGGCGGATGTATTGAAGTATTTATTGTAGATTAAATATTTGGTAGGTACTTTTTATTAAAACAATAAAATGTTAGTAAAGACCGTCTTGGCGTAGAGACTAACCGTAAACGGAACGGTCTGTGGGTTCTATTCCCCATCCCCGTTCGATTTACATTTTCTAGGCAAAGCGCGGCGTTGAGTTCCGCCACTCAATACGCCATGCTTTAAAAGATGGCGGAAAACGGGGAACGGACACTAAATACGATTCACGCGGTTTGCACGGAGGATTTTGCATGCAACTTTAACCAACTCTAACTAAACATCTTTTGTAAATTTTGCTATAAAAATAGAGTAGGCGCTTCAATTAATTTAGTTTAGTTCTAGTTACACTAGAATAATAAGATCAATACGCTCAATTGTCACAGAAACACTTTGTTTGTTTTAATTTTATAAAATTTTGAGACAGAAAGCTTCACAAACATTCAATAATTCTATTTAAATATGAATAAAATTTACGCCATATTTTAATGTTCCTACTGATATTAAATAGCAATTTACCATTATGGGGGATTAATTACCAAGAAAAGTTAACTTAAAATGAATAAATAACAAATTGAAATTTAAATATATGTATTGACGGCTTTGAGTTCAATTTCCACGTAGTAGGATTAATTATTATAAATTTCTCGCACTCTAATAAAAAGTGTGGCGTTAAGTTCCGCCATTTAACACGTACATAAAATGAGGAACACACACACACACACACACACTTACATAGCTCCACGCTTTATCCCGCTCATAGCAGTGGATAGGCAGTGGTAACGGCCGGAACCTTGGAAACCTAGTATTAAGACGTGCTTGTTAAATGACGGAACTCAACGCCGCACTTTGACTTTGGTGCCAGAGCGAAGAAAATATAAATGAAAAAATCCATCTTCCATAAAGGGGAACGGAGTGACATAACAATGCCTCCCTCTGCCTACTATCCTGCAGATTGCGATCTGCGGGATAAAGCGTGAAGCTAAAACTATTAAAATAGCGTGTTTCAGAAAAAGACATTTTCCACCTTCAAATCGTAGGTATATCTAGACAAGTGCCTGTAGAAGTGCCATTATTTCAACATCACTACATTTACTTATCTCTTGTAAGTGCTCTTGAATGTTTGTCCGCGGTCGATCGATGCTTATTACACAGATTATATTATAGTAAATTATAATTGCAAATGATTATATATAAAAGATATTTTTCCTTAATTTAAATAAAAAAAATAAATAAAAAGAAATTATTTGAAATAAAGCAATTTAAATAGATTATTCACGTACATTATCGTTTTTTGGATCTCAAATAATAGTATCTTAAAAAAAATGTTTATTTATTTTCTATGTACAGTTCCAAACTAAGTGTTAAACTAAGTTAATAACTAAAAGTTTAAACTAATGAATTTGAACTCGCACCTTTTGAAAGCCGTTCAATAGCCGTACGTCCGAGCATATCCGTTGGTCAGTTCTTCAACGAGTGGTTGTCAGTTATAAGCCTAAGTATCAAGCCACGGCGAAGTATATTTTTATATGTTTTTTAAAAACACATTACTACTATATGAAACGTCAGTCCGTCATATACTGGTAACTCTAACGTCACTTAGAAAGAGTTTCGTCACCTTAATTCATAGTAATTCAAAATCGCGTAGAAAATTTGAGTGTTTTGACGAAATTGCTTTTTGCTTACCCTTCTATGTGCAGAGTAAATATGAAACTTAAAACTAAATTAATTAATGAAGAAAAACTGTGTTTAATTAAATTAAACATCTTACTATAAGTTACTAAAAGTGTTGTACCTTAACAGTTGTTGGATATCTAGTAATGCCACATAACATAAATGGCTGATGTGACTCTCACAAAAAACTAAGAGACTACATCAAAACCTTTCAAAATTTACTATAGCATTTTCTTTTTTTTTTGTTTTTGTAGCTTCACGCTTTATCCCGCACATGGCAGGTTAGGCAGAGGGAACTGCAGGGACCGCTGGAACCTAGTGCTAAGACACTCCGTTACTTAGTCCCTGCTTTCTCCGTCCCCGCTTTCCAGCCTTTTTCGAGGCATTGCGTGTTGAGCGGTGGAACTCAACGCCGCGCTTTGCCTAGTTTGCCAGAGCGAAGAAAATGGAAATAGAAAAATTCATTTTCCCCGACTGGGGATCGAACCCAGAAACCGCCGCGTTACAGGCAGACGTTGCGCCTCTGCGCCACGACGGTCCTCAGGTCCTCCTTTTTTATATACACATATATGTCTATTTATACAATACAAAAATTTCACTGGCAAGTAGGAAGGCTTTTAACCCCTCATGTGTTAATCCTAGAGACCTAGGTAGAAGCATCACGTAAAAAGCTTAGATTCAGTATTTTTATGATTTAAAGAGTTAAACCACAAGAAGGTAGAGAAATACTTAAAGAAAACATATCAAAATGACCACTCAACGATATAATATTTTTAAAAACAAACAGCTTTATTCATAAAAATGTCTTATAGTAGGATTCTCGGTTCTATAACTTTATGATAGGTTTATAGAACTGATTAACACTAAAATGCTGTTATGAATAACGTTTTTTGACAACTGTAACTGTATAGCGAGCCTTTAAACGTGCTATAACTTTTTATGAATAAGGCCGAAAATGTTTAACTTTATAGCATGTGTATCTTGATTTTTGATTATTTATGATAATTATAATTAATGATTAATGAATAAGATAGAAAGATAAAAAAGTAATTGATAAAAAAATTAATACGTACAATATTTATTAGTATAGTTGTTTATTTATTGTATATCTTACGCATTTTATGATTAAATCAAATCAAATTAACGCTCTTCCTTAAATTTATGTAAATTATCTTTTTTATCTTTAAATTGTTTAAAATCCATTTAATCATTATTATCTGGTATTAATATAATACACAGGTGTAGCTATTTTTTTTTAATTTTTGCACAAACAACTTCAAGTTATTATATAATACCTACATATTTCATTGAAGTAAGAGGTAATTCAATCTTATATCGTTCAAGTAATTTATAAGCTTTTTTTTATAAGAACAACGTTTCTCCGTCTTTTATATTTCGTCGTTAAAAAAACAATAAATAAGCGTTTCGTAGCACTTTGTTTAAATATATCTTAATTTTAATTTCTTTTCATTATGTTTATGATTTTTTTAAGGATTTTTTTTATAGCTTCACGGTTTTATCCCGCATATTGCAGGGTAGGCAGAGGGAACTGCAGGAACCATACGAACCTAGTGTTAAGACACTCCGTTGCTTAGTCCCTGCTTTCTCCGTCCCCACTTTCCACCTTATTGGAGGCATTGCGTACTGAGTGGCGGAATCCAACGCCGCGCTTTGCCTAGTTTCCAGAGCTAAGAAAATGGAAATAGAAAAATCCATCTTCCGTGTCCAGTGGGAATCGAACCCTCAAACCGTCGCGTTTACAGGCAGACGCTTACGCCTCTGTGCCACGACGGTCCTAAACGCGCTTTGCTTCGTGAAAATAATTCATATTTATTTCAATCGCGTTGAATATCTCACCTTTAAAGGTAAAATCTACAGTCAGTGTAGGTCTTCTCTCTCATAATTTATTATTGTTAAAGTTAATCCACAGCAGGGGAATTTTTAAAGATTCCTTTCAATATTTTTTATTATCTTTATTTTTATTTTCAATCAACAATCGATTCAACGGTTCACAGTTGACATCACTAGCGTTATTTTCTAATATTTTAATATTTGCTGATTTCTATTTTGTTTTTTATTTATTACAGTAATGCAGTAAGCAAGACTTCCAAGGAAATCTTTAGAAACAGGTGAAAGATTTATACGTTATTTGGTGAGACCAGTCGACGGAAGTGGAACTAATCTGAAGACATATACTTCACCAATTGACGCGGCGGTACAGCGATTTAGTAATGAATGCAATATAGCACCATCTAGCGGAGGATTTATAAAACTAAATGGCAAATAGCTTATGTGTGATGGCAACAGATTCGATTTCCATTTTGGGATTTCATTTTTTATTTATAATTATTGCCTTTTTCCTAAACTTTTAGGGTTAAGAGTCACTCCGAAGTTTTAGTAATATCACATTTGAAAAATGAACGTAAATTGTAATTTAAACGAAAATTTAGAATAATTTTAATTTATGTTGCTAATTTATATCTTTTTGTAGGTTTATGTGGGTCAGTTAATTTTAAAATAATAAAATTATTTTATTACGAGTTTTAGAGCGAGCCCTCTATGCAAAATAATATAAAAAAAATATATAATAATGTAAAAAAATACTCACAATTGAGGTTGTTGTAAGTGTATAAGTTCAAACACTCGTATGGCCTTTGCTCATTGATTGGATTAAGATAAAAATAATAAACTGATATTGTTTTTATATGAAAAAAAAGAAAGAATAGAAAATATGGAATCTAGACCGTATTGGCGTTGCAAGTTGAAATAAAACTGTCGTTTGATATAAAAGTCATATCCATATCAAGTCCCTGGTGACCAGTAATAGATAAACATTTTATTAATTAGTACTTTAAATTATTATATATTAAAGATATCAATTTGTCCGTATGTATATTATATTTATATACGTATGTAATATTTACGGATATAAACATACATACATACATACACACATACATCTACATTATAAAAAATTTAAATAATTATCAAGCAAATACTCTATTCTTTTACAATAAACTTTAAATATACCAAATTTTTTTAACTATAAACAATAATAAGACACGATGGAACGGACATCCCAAGTGCTATATTGTAATAATTTGCGTTAAATTTAAAAGAATTACTGAATATTCGCAAAGTTAAAAAAATAATATTCGTTACGTCACATCACTAGTATTTAGGTAATGTCAATATACTCTTCGTTATGTCAAAAATTTTTAACTTATTCAAATAGTTTTAATTCTTTAGCTGTCATTGGTTATTTAATATTTCGTTATTTAGTTATTAAATATTTTCCTGTATTTCTAGAAAAAAACAAATTTTACATAGAATTATGAGGCCTTTTCATATCCATCTAGAGGTATTTAAAAATATATATATATTTACCCGCCATTTGCTTTGGCGGCCATCTTAAATATATATTTTTGCTGAATGCATATCCATTCTTGTACAACAATCGATCAATGTAAATGATAAATTTGAATTATTAGATTTAAACGACTACAACAAGGTCTAGCTAAAAATTGTTTTAAATAAATAAAAAAGTATTCCCTCTTTTAATACAAATGTCTTTTTAAGGCAGAAAGCGGGGATCAGTGTCTCAACACTTGGTTCCAATAGTTCCTGCGGTTAAATCTGCCTATCCAGCTATGTGCGGGATAAAGCGTGAAAACATAAAAAAAAATCCCTTGAAAAAATTTAAACTCAATACTAGTTTTAGGTACAAAATGCATAAAATACGATCTATTACTTTACATTTTTATACAATTATGTACAAGAATGTTATTTGTTATTACTGATATTCGTATTTACAAATGTAATGAGATTGATGCATTTTAATATAAATATTATGAAAAAAAAAGTTACAAGTACAGGACGTTGCAGTAAAAAAAAATAATATTTATTTTGTCTTTTTTTAATAATTTTCTGTACTAAATCATTTTTCTTTTTTTTTCTAGCTTCACGCTTTATCCCGCATATTGCAGCGTAGGCAGAGGGAACTGCAGGAACCATATGAACCTAGTGTGAAGACACTCCTTTGCTTAGTTCCTGCTTTCTCCGTCTCCACATTCCGCCTTTTTTGTGGCGTTGCGTGTTGAGTGGCGGAACTCAACGCCTGGCTTTGCCTAGTTGCCAGAGCGAAGAAAATGGAAATAGAAAAATCTATCTTCCCCGGTTGGGAATCGAACCCTCAAACCGTCGCGTTTACAGGCAGACGCTTACTACTATGCGCCACGACGGTCCTCTTTTCCTGTTTCTTATTTTACATATAAAATTAAAGATCCAAATTATTGAAATCCAAAGCAGTAAATTAATATTTATATATGTAATAAAGAAGACATGGCATAGTGGTCAGAGCGCTTGCACGGTTCACAAAAGGCGCGGGTTTAAATCCCGCTGCGTATTTGCAAGTTTATGTTTTATTTATTAATGTTTATAATAAGCGGGGACGGAGAAAGCGGGGACTAAGCAACGAAGTGTCTCAACACTAGGTTCATATGGTTCCTGCAGTTCCTTCTGCCTACCCTGCTATATGCGGGATAGAAGCGTGAAGCTAAAAAAAGCGTTTTTAATGCAATATTACTTAATGAATTAACTGAAAAGTTTTATTTAAATATGTGTATCTGGAGATCTGTTTTTATTGAAATTAAATAAATTTTTTTAAATTATATTTTAATATTATAAACATACCCAGCCAGGTAGTGTATTTAATAAGTATTGTTAATAAATGCTGTTATGAATGTATAGTGTATTCAATAACAAAGCGCAATATAAGTCATTAATATGTAAATTTTGTGGAAGTTTCTATGTTTAATAAATATAGACTATGATTAAATTGCGAAGATATTTGAATTTTAATATTAATACGTATATTAGTGGGTTCCCCGCGCACATGAACTTCGTTTTATTAGCTTAGCTCTTATTAAGGTTAGTTAAGTTGGCATTTTTTTTTAAAAGATAGATTTTTTGCGATAAGGAAAAAGCGATCGTGATTTTTTTTCAATAAAATTCAATTATTTAACGTGTAGAGTTTGTTTAATCAATTATAAACTGAACTGTTCAAGTTCAAACATGGGCTATATTTTACACCAATCTGCCTTTTCGCGATCTTTAAAATGGTGCCAAACGTAAAATTCTAGGTAAAAAAGTCGTGTCTCTAAGTGTCCGCAATTAAAATGATTAATATGCCAATGTACGGGTGAAAGGAAAATAATGTTCGAATTAGTCAAGTTTGACTCGAATTCGCGCACCAAGGGTTCCGCGCTAATAAAATGATTTTATACGTCCAATTTGTAGGCGTGTGTTAATTTTTCACAAATGTATCCAGGTTTAAGCTTCACACTAAATTGCTAAATATATATATATACGAGCTTAAAATTGACAAATAAAAGGTTCTATAGTATCATATAGCGTACAAATGTCACGCCAACGAAGTCACAAGACCCATTAAAATGTAAATAATGTCGTTTATATGAAATATTGTTAGTTCCTTTATAGTAATGTGCACTATTTATGAAACATGTTAGATTGTAAATTATAACTACACATATTTCTTTGAAATAAACAAGAAATATATAAGAAACTATTACAAATAAACAATAGAGTAATATACAAAGAATTTTCCGATATATCGATATTTTTATAGTTTGTCCGCTGAGATTCTGACAGATCGTGATCGAAAAAACGTTGTAATTTTGAACTAGCGTACAAATGTATTGCGAAACAATGTGTATAATATGAATGTGTATATGATGAACATTGCGTTTGAAATATAATTCGTATAAAAATTAATGCAATAAATATACATAATGATAGCAATAAATAACGAAAGCTAATAAATAATAATATTAACATTATTTATGGTACATCACTAGTAATGGCGAATTGACAGGTGTCAAAACGCAATCTCTGAGCGATCTATATAAGGGAAATTTAATATATTGTTTATTACTAACCCCATTTAATGTCTGTATATATTGTAGATATCTGTGATTTTGTTATAGGTGAAGGATTTAAACTGGATCTCTTTTAAACATGCCTTCTCCAACTGTGTAATGATATCTCTTTTTGTTCTCCATTCAACGTGGCATTGGCGAAGTGAATTGTGCTTCAACTGGCACGCTCGAAACGCCATAAATAAAGAGAAGAAGAAGAAGACCTATATAAAACATATATTATATGTGAATATACGTTTCAATTGCGAACACTTAGATTTTTCGAATGTAATTTTACTTTTGGTATCGTGAGAGTGTCTTACCCTAGGTTTCCAAGGTTCCTGCGACTCCCTCTGCCTACCCTGCTATGTCCCGAATAAGGCATGAAGCTATATAAAAAAAAATAACAGGAAAAGTAGATGTAAACTCTAGTATATCTGAAAACAGTAGTAAGTTACTTAAGCTACGTTGCGGAAACCTATCTTATCTTTACTCTTGAACACCACAAGTGCTGGACAAGTGATAACTGATAACGTATCACTAGCAAAATACTTACAGATTTAACACTGATTGGATCAATGTAAATGATTTCAATTTAAATTTGGGTTCAATAAAAAAAAATTATACCAACTTTCAGTACCTACTTGTCCAATGAAAAGGCCTACCTATTTGTCCTATGTAAAGTAGGTTGTATATTTTTAAATATTAGAATTAGTCGTAATCAATCCAGAAATGCGCGGACTTATATATTATGTCAAAAATCACATACATGTCAAACTGAAAACTTGTTTTTTTAAAGTTGGCTACATATTTCAACACACTTGTACTATTATTTAATTACTCTCTAAAATAAAACCAATATTGTATAATACTAAAGTCAAACAAAAATCGTCACTTTTTTAAGTTTTGTGTTCGAAATATAGTATCTAAAGCTAAAGAGTTTATCGCGACGGTTTGTGGGTTCGATCCCAATCCAGGAAGATGGATTTCTATTTTTTCTAGAGTTTGTTAAGTTAGCTAAGTGTGTTAAGTATCGTACACGATTTTATCTTTTTTATATTATATCACAAATCGAGCAAATGAAAATTGAAAAATGTTACACAAACATGAGAGCCTCAGCCTTACGTTAAATTACAAAGCGTATCCTTATAAAAAAATTAAAAACTGAAAAAATATAAATTTACATAGGTTGAAATCAAAGCATTTACGTCTCCTTTATTTACCCTCTATGGTCTAAATGAGGCGATAAAATGGCAAATATTAGTATTTTTTTAAGTACTTATACAGATTAAATATAAATAAGTATTGATAGTTAATCATGGATTAGTTTTTGATTAAGTCATAGTAACAATATCCTGTATGATTAAACATTGTATAAAACTGATAAAAAATTAAAAATTGTTTATGTTTAAAAAAAATAATATTCTATATAGAGAAATAGAGAAAAAATAATATTCTATATAGAGATATAAGAGATATATATAAGATTATATGCATTTAATTACAGAAATCCATCATTACTTGAGCAAATGAGGGTAGTTTTTGAATCTGATCTAAATATTTCGTGATAACTTATAGTGTTATTATGAATTAATTTGAAATTAAAAAAAGGTTAGTTTATGACAAGCGTTTTTTAGGCATATTTAGTAAAGTATTAGATATATATTTAGCAATAGGCCTGAAGTTAATTTATAAATATAAAAGCAATCTGTTACTTTTTAACAATGTAGCTTTACGTTTGAATGTACCTATTTATTATTATATTATATTTTAGTTTTATAAAAAATGTGAAAAAAAATCGAAGACCATGATCGTGAACCATCTACATGATTTGAAATTAGTTTTTTAATAGCTTGACACTTTATCCTGCTTATAGCAGGGTAGGCAGATGAAATCGCAGGAACCGTGGAAACCTAGTGTTAAGACACTCCGTTCCCTGCTTTCCGCATTTCCGAGACATTGCGTATTGAGTGGTGGAACTCAACGCTGCGATCTGCCTAGTTATCAGAGCTAAGAAAATGGAAATGGAATTCCATCTTCTTCGATCGGAAAACACAAACTGTCACGTTAGCCAGCAGACGGTCTTCGATATAATTTTTGGATCTAAAAAAATATGATATAGAAAGTTCCACCACAATTCAAATCGTTTGATATACAAACGAAGAGAGAAATAAAAATTCCTGATATATTTTAAGCTCTATGTATAATTTAATACCTTTCAGTTTTTTTTATTTGTTTTTTTTTTCAATGGCAATGGTCACCAAATCAAATCTCAAATAATAGTAAAATACAGAACTAGATTTCCAGAACATAAATACGTAATTGGGCTAATGCTGTAAAAGATAATGCCTAATCATGTAAAATTACTGATTTTTATAATCTGTTATAAATGTAGCTTACAAATATTAGTAACATGGAAATATCCTTTAATATAGAATTTATTAAGTATTCAATTATATTTTGTTATTTTTTTTAATATATTTGTTTAAAGAGATTTAAATAAAAAAAAAAAATATATATATATATATATATATATATATATATATATATATATATATATATATATATATATATATATATATATATATATATATATATATATATATATATATATATATATATATACATATATATATATATATACATACATATATATATAGATTTTCAATTAATTTTTAATATTAACTTTTAACACGTAAACAATATACCTAGGTATTTACCTTGTTTACCATGTAAGGTCATTATTGTTTAAATAACTTATTTCTTAGAATAGTATAAGTTTGTTTACTTAGAAAAATAAATACTGTTGAATAACACTAGGTTCCTATGGTTCTCTCTGCCTACATGCTATATGCGGGATAAAGCGTTAAGCTAAAAAATCAAGAAATTCAAATAACTTGCGAATTTAACAATATTTACCACATTAACATTTTCCTACGCGATTTAAAAACACAGCTTTGGATTTTATTATGAAATGAGTTATATTGTCTGATAGATGTTAAATAGAACACAGAGAGTCACTCTGCTCTAAATTTTAGAGCAGAGTCGATTGATTTTAGAGTCTAAAATATTGATTTTAGAGTCTTCTTCTTCTTCTTCTTCTTCTTCTTCTTCTTCTCTTTACTAATGGCGTTTCGAGCGTGCCAGTTGAGCACAATTCACTTCGCCAATGTCACGTTGAATGGAGAACACACAAAGGAGAATGTACGGTAAATTTTAGAGTCTAAAATGTAAGAAGATCAAAATAATTGACAATTTAAAAAATGTCATAATGACAGTTTGGCAACTTCGTGAATGTAAACTTTTTTAAGCACTAGTAGCACAAAAAGCAAAATAATTAAAAATATAGATTTTAGCAATTATCTGTTAAATATTAATTTAAAAAAAATAAATATCAATTGCAATTATTTAAACAAATTTAATTTATAATTGCAAATTGGTTAAAAGATAAATATTGAAAAAACTAATTGTAAATATGTAATCTGTTACAACAAAAACTCTTTAATAATGAAATAAAATTAAAATAATAAAAAAAAAAACAAAGCACTCACGTTTATTGGAACACAGCACCACACTGGGGAAACTTCGCACTAACAATAACATGCATAATTGTAACTTCACAATAAAACTTGCTATCTCTTAGATATGTATTACTCAATAATTATCTGCCAGTACGTAGGAGTGAATCATTAAAATATTTTAACATATTTAAGTATATAACTTAAGTTATATATTGAGATATATGCCCTATATAGCGGGATAGGCAGAGGGAAGCGGGTAGCGGGTTAGGCTCAAAAAACTGGTGTAAACACTCCGTTCTCCGCTTTTCGCCTTTAGGAACATTGTGTGTAGTGTTGCAAAACTCAATGCAGCTTTCATTCTTTTCCCTAAATAGATATATTTTATAAAAAAACAATATATTTTAGAAAATGTTAAATAAAATGTATGTATCAAGATTTGAACTTGCACTTGTAGGTACTGTCCAATTCATTAAGTTACGTGAGTGAGTTTGAGTTCAACTGTCACTAAATGTTTTTTTTATTTTATGGTTTAGTTTAGATAGACAAAGATACCGTAGTGTTAAGACACTACTTATTTCTTTATTGCTTAATTTAAATCTTTTGTTATAGATTTAGTTATTGGTGTAGAGAATTTACTTCTATACAAAGATTTTGTGGAGATCGAGCCTACACTTATTATGCGTCAAGTCAAACACACGATGTACGTCAGAAGAAATGTTTTTTTTTTTCATTCCTTATAATTAATTACACGTTTGTATTGTTTTTGTTTTAAAATCAAACATACAAAAAAAATAAAGCGCCGTGGCGCAGAGGCATTAGCCTGTAGACGCGACGGTCTGTGGGTTCGATTCTCACTCAGGGAAGATGCATTTTTCTATTTCCATTTTATTAATTTTAAGTAGTCAAAAGAGCGGCGTTGAGTTCCGTCACTCAACACGCAATGCCTCGAAAAAGGCGGAAAGCAGAGATTAAGCAACCGGAGTATTTTAACACTAGGTTCATATGATTCTCGCAGTTCCCTCTGGCTACCCTACAATATGCGGAATGAAGAGTGAAGCTAAAAAAATTCCGACGTATTTTCGACACACAGAATAAAAAAATATATAATTTGAGTTTTTCAAACTATACATATGGTTTTAGATCACAACTCTTAACCACTTTTCACTACCTAAAAAAAATAACGTAAAGTATCTAAATAAGTACTGTGAAAAGTAACCTCACTTGAAGTTTTATAAAATTTAAATCAAGAAAATATTTTATATATTCGTATGTAGTATATATGTATTTTCTCTAAGATTTTACTTTCGTGACATGCGCTTCCTTTGTCAATAGATCTTGGCATGTAATACTATGGAATAATAGAATTGTATTAAACATTGAATTGTATCGAATAATAGAAGCCTTTTGTTTTAATAAACTATATAAGGCCATAGTAACTGAATTCATTATGATTTTATTACAATTAAGCATCTGTAGTGCTGTGGGATAAGCACGATGGGTGCAGCTTCAATTCCAATATGAGGAAAAGAATTAATTGAGTTTTGCCGTTATGGTAAGAGAGAGGAAAGCGGAGAACGGAGTGTTGCGATACTAGGTTTGTCAATTTACCACTTTAGATTAGTTTTACCAGTTGATATTTAAGGAGCGAAGATACAATGAGCATTCAAGCTGTAAGAGTGGCCATCTGACCCTGAGGTGGTACGACCATTTTATGCACTAACCTAAGAACTATATTAGTAGAAAATGCTTTGACATATGAGTGCCTGCAAGTCAGCAGCACGAAGAAGTGTAGAATATGCAACGACGATGAAGAAACACCTCTACAACTTCTCACTGAATGCCCACCGTTAATGCAACGGCGTTATACTCTAATGGGGAAACCTCAAATGCACCTTTATGCAGAAATCAGTCTCAACTGTGAACTTTAGTATGCAGCTATCAATAGATCAGCAATGGTCGCAATGATATTGGGCTGTATGGCCTTGAAAAGCCACAACTATGAAGAAGAAGAAAAAAAGAATTTCTGAAATAAAGGCCCCCAGACGCCATAAAGTAGAGATGGCTGGATGTCATACGCTGGACTGTGGTTATTGTTAATCGGTTAACAGGCAGTCAGAAGGTAGATTGTTACAAGTAAAACTAGTACGAACAAACGCCAGGACAGGACATTATATTTTATATAGGTAAGTGTGTAAATATTAAATATTTTATACCAATGCGCCCATGCAATTGACAAATGTGAGTTCAATTCTCAATCCATTTAATGATTTGTATTGTATTAATTTAAAAATATTTTTTGCTTTTAGGTTAGTTGTCTGGAATGGCCAAAAAAATCTTGTTAATAGGTTCTATATAGTAAATACTAAGTTCTCATCGAATTAAACAGCGATCAAAAAATAATTGAATTTAAAAAAAAATTGAATTAATTGAAGTTTATATAAATACGTTATAACATGGATTGCATTACAAATAGGTATGTGTTTGAATTCTGAGAAAACGCACTATTTTCCTTATGATTTACCGTTATTTGTATCGGAAGCACCTAGCACATGTTACACACTTAAAGGAAACATCTAAGAATGAAGAGGACCGTCGTGGCGCAAAGGCGCAGCGTCTGTCTGCAAACGCTCGGAAAGAACTCGGGGAAGATGACATTTTCTTCGCTCTGGAAACTAGGCAAAAGTGCGGCGTTGAGTTCCACAATACGCAATGCCTCGAAAACGGCGAAAAGCGGGTACGTAGAAAGCAAGGATTAAGCAACGGAGTGTCTTAACACTAGGTTCGTATGGTCCCTGCAGTTCCCTCTGCCTACCCTGCCATGTGCAGAATAAAGCGTTAATCTAAGAATGATAATATTAAATACTATAAATCACAGTTATTATTTGACCAAGGGTTAGGATAAAACCTTTTTTTTGTTTTTTTTTTTTTTTATATTAAATGCTTGTGTTGTGTTGTGTGAAATATTTTAATTAATATATTTTCTTATGTTAATCTGTGAAGAAATTAATTAATAAAGTTTTATCATTGTGTATCCCTTAAGTAAGTATAAATTACGAAAACCAAGATCGCTGTGCAACGTTAGAAGGACGAGTTTAGAAAAAAAAAATGTTTATATTCTTTCTTTCTTATACATTTTTAAATATTTCCCGAATTGGATTTGATCTCACGACCATTGCGTTGCGTCATGAAATATATGACAGTAAAGTCATGACTCTATAAACTACAAAAATTAACAGAAAAAGTCATATGAACAAGCCAGTATAATAACATATACCTATCATGTAAATTATCATAAACAAGTAGTCTCCACACTCGAGACTGCGATAGCCGGCGCCGATTTTTCAACGAACAGTGGAAACGTTTTCTTATCCAAGCTCCTTGAAATTTCAAGGACGGTTAAATTCTATTTAATTGTGAAGTAAAGTAAAGAAGTGTAGTGATTAATCTCTTTTTGTTATAAGAATTATTTTTTTTATTAGCTTCACGCTTTATCTCGCACAGAAGAAACTGCAGGAATCATAGGAACCTTGTGTTAAAACACTCCGTTTTCCGCTTTTCGCCTTTGTGTCATGACAGCATTTTGTGGCAAATGGCGGAACTCAACGCCGCGCTTTACCTAATTACGTGAGTGAAAAAATTGAAATTGAAAAAGTCATCATTCTCCGAGTGAGGAATCGAACCTTATCTTAGAGAAGTTAGCTGTTATTCTTTTACGCACCATTAAACTGTCCGCGCAGTGTCACGTCAGATTGTAGCAAAAAGTGGAGAACGGAGTGTTTTGACTAAGGGAAGGTAGTTTCCACGTGGCTATATACGATTTAATAATAAAAACTTGTTTACGTATGAAATTACTTGATTATATACAAAATATCGATTTGTTAACATTTTTTTTATTCACTTTTTTCAGATTACATACACAATAACGTACAAGGATACAAATTTTAAATAAAAAAATATATAAAATTATATACTGTACATACAATACGACCTTTAGATTCCTGGTGCTCACTGACTCCATGTTCTCAGTTCTCCAAAGGATTTTGTCAAAAGCATTTATATGTATTTTAAAAATAACAATAATTTAAAAAAAAGCTGCCTTAGTTGCCTATAAAACAGGCATCTCGTTTTAATTAGATTATACAATTTATAAGCCATCTTTAGAAAACGTATAAATAAAGGAACTTAGTGGTATATAGATCGTGGAGACTTGTCACAACTTATTATAGTAGTTAGCATCTCCCTAAGTAAGATAAGGAGACGCTAAAAATATTATTTATAAAAAATTATTTATATAAAGATTAAATTCATATGCGGTTGAAGTACGCGAGAGGTATAACAGGGAAATCTCTCTATAGCCTACTAAAAGATCTCGGCCTGTCTAGAACTATTACTAATACATTTCTAGAACGTACTTCAATGGCGGCATTAGCAGAATCTTTTCGAATTTGGTTAGGTAGTGGCAGGAGCTAGGACAGTGAAGGTGAGCGTTAATGCATTTTAAAGGGGCCCTTTAAGCTTACACTTGGGTTGCAAGTCCTAAGCGCTGGTCGGAGCTCATCTTCCTGCACCGCAATGGGCCCAGCACCCGCACGGCGAATTCATGGACAGCCAAGCAGTTTCTTCTCATACACAGAAAATTATATTAAAATTTTAGGATCAACTAAATTCACGCTAGTGGTACACACGATTTATAATATACAAAAATTAAATATATTCTAAACACATTTCCGTTAAAAGTACTGTGTCACATCTCTCTGTTTTCTCTGTCCTTTTCATGTGTCCCAAGTGTCAAGCGTCGTATGACAGGATCTGTCAAAGCTGTATATAGAAATATTTAAAAATGGCGCGAAGAAGGAAAATCATGTTTTCTTTATAACTTAAGTATAAGTATCGAGAACTTATAAAAAGTACTTATAATTTTTGACGTGACAACGTCTTAAATTAGGTTGCGGCTCGGAGTCACATATGAAAAAGGTAACGTAACGATGTGTCAACTGTCACCGAACTATGATCGGTCCGCCGCGCGTATCACTTGATACATGTACAATGTTTTAGTAAACAAAATATATTTTCTATAGTTAAAATTTGTGCAATTTATATTATTAATTATTATTCATATCAATAAATATTCTACCGAGAAAAAGACGTTGTCACGTAAAATTTTCGCCCGTAAAACCCACTTTACAGGCAACCATTTTTTGATCCCTGTTTGTTGTAACTTACCAGAAAAAAAATAAATAATTAAATTGTTTATTTGTAGTTCATTTACAACAATGTTAGATGCTTAAAATTTTGTAAAAACAAGTCAACCCAAGTACTTTTTTCCAACAAATTTGTCAATATGAAGCACTAACAACGCACCTGTGATCTGAAAGAAGCAATAAATATTAGATTAAAACATTTTTTATTGAAAAAACATAATTTTCAGTTTCGAAACCACTTATGACAGCAACATCGATAGGAAAATTACTTAAATGTATCTAAGTGTATGAATATGTTGAAACCTCTCATAGATAATCAAGTAAGTGGTAGTCTCATTCATATCTTGGAATATTTACAACACTTTACTTACTTTGCGCGTACGTGATTTTTTAAAAAAAAATGTTTAGCAAATGTTTAACTAATTAGCGTTCTCATTTAAGCCTTTTAATTTTTTTTTATTTAAGTTTTTTAAACAACTGTTTAGTATGAATTAATATCGGGCGGTAACGAATTTTCCTTGTAGATAAAATTAAAAAAAATAAGTTTAAGCGGGAAAGTTTCGACTTTAACGTAGGTGAAGTCAGTTTTTTATGTAAACTTAAAAATGGCTTCGCTTTCAAGCCAGAGGGTGGGTACGCATATTATACGAATAAGCCTCAAAATTAAGGATTTGCTAAAAAAATACTGCATAAAAATAGGTCTTGGGGTCTAAGGTCTTATTCTATATTATTCTTTTAATTTCAGTAAATATTAATGTACAATCGACTATCGTTAATTCGAAACTCGAGGGACTATTAAAATAATATCGAATATTTGAAATATTAAATAGCTCGAAATTAGCGAGAGAAAATAAAAAAAATCTTTGAACTATTAAGAGTTCACCAATTACTATTTATTTACTGCTATGCTATAACAATGATAGAAGTTTAGAGTTACATTCGTGTACATGTATGTATGCTTAATGTGATATTTTTTTGAAAAACTGTTCTATCTGTAAACGCGACGGTTTGTGGGTTCGATTCCGACTCAGAGAAGATGGATTTTTCTATTTCCATTTTCTTTCACTGGTTCAAAGCAGCAGTTGCAGAAAAAAATTGCATGAAAACGAAACAAAGATTCATCCTCACAAACCATAACGATTATAAGCTTCTTCTTCGTCCTTTGACCAGAATATTGATATTTCTCGATATATTTTACTATAAAAAATTTTAATTTAGTTAAAACAGTGATTGAGAAGATCATCAAAATCCATTTTATACCTTTTAATCATAAATTCCACTTGTTAAATGACAAAAAGTCATAAATATATTACGACTAATTTACGTTGTTAGCATTTATGTAGAGTGTCCAAAGTACTTAAATGAGTTGTAACCGAAGATTATTGCTAGAAATAATCATTTGGCAAGTGTGTATTATCGTTCAAAATTTGCCAAGAATTGTATGACATAATGTATGAAAATACACATGTAATAAAGAAGTTGATATAAAATTAATATTTTTTTAGCTTCACGCTTATTTCTGTGCATAGCAGTATAGGGAGAGGGAGCCTTAGGAATCCTGCGGAAATAGTGTTAAGACACTCTGTCCCTCACTTTTCAAGGTATTCAACGTCGCTCTTTGCCTAGTTGCCAGAGCTAAGGAAATGGTTATGAAATATTCATCCTTCTCCGTGTTGGAATCGAACCCAATTCTGTGCTACGACGGTCTTATTTTTACTTGTTTCAGTAACGTAATTTTTTATAGATAGGATCATTATTTTATGTATAATAATTAAATTATGGTTTTTTCTGGCTTGAGTAGAAAACATCCGAGTCTATTTTATCATTAGTCGTTATGAAATTGATAAGGAAAATCGCATACTGACTTTAAATTATATATACAACCTACTTCTTCTTCTTCTTCTTCTCTTTACTAATGGCGTTTCGAGCGTGCCAGTTGAGCACAATTCACTTCGCCAATGTCACGTTGAATGGAGAGCACACAAAGGAGAATGTACGGTAAAAAGAGAGATATCATTACATAGTTGGAGTATGCATGTTTAAAAGAGATCCAGTTTAAATCCTTCACCTATAACAAAATCACAGATATCTACAATATATACAGATAATAAATGGGGTTAGTAATAAACAATATATTTACATGGGTGTTAGCTTATACTCTAATATTGTTATATTTAATATATTTACACAAAAATTTACACAAAGGACTAAACACAAACATTAACAAACATTGAACATTAAGGGGGCGAGGGACTTTAAGAGGGAGGACATCATAAATGGGGCGAGCTAATTTGGGGCAAGAAAAAAGGATATGGGCAGGAGAACCGTCGTCTAGGCCACATTCACACAGTGAATGGTCCCTGACCCTGATCTTGGCCAGATGAATAGGTGTACATGCATGTCCAAGGCGTAAACGACAAATTGTTGAAATAACTTTCCGTTCTGCAAATTTTTGAGAGTAAAACCAAGGGCGCTTTGGGATATCAGGTTGAAGAAATGCGTAATATTTTCCTTTCTGAGATTTTGACGTATCCCAGTATTTAGACCAGGACTTATCCAAATGAGTTCTTGCAAGAGACAACAGATCATGAGCCGAATTAACAAATGTTCCAAGGTACCACACTGGACAGCTAATTTAGCACAAGAGTCTGCAGATTCGTTCCCACTGATTCCAGAATGGCCTGGGATCCAAACCAGAGTAATATCCAAACCCTTGAGATGACATGAGTATAATTCTTCACGAATCCTTAAAACAATTGAAGATCTTAATTTACTTTGAAACGGGTTACCCTTTATAGCCATTAAGCAGCTTAGTGAGTCAGTAAAAATAACAGTTTGTTTAACGTTATGGGACTGTGAGAACAGGATTGCTTCTAATAAAGCAACAGCCTCACCTGTAAACACTGAGGACTCGGGGGGACATTTGAATTGTAAAATAATTTTGAATTTTGGAATCCAGCAAGCTGCACCAACACAGCCTTCTTTTGAAAGCTTTGAAGCATCCGTGTAGATGTGTAAGTAATTCAACCATTTTTCATTTACTGCCTCTAGAAATTTTGTGTTAGTGCCCGGATCACCCTTGGTCAAGCCAAGATCTGTGATGATATGTGGAAAATAAACCAATGCATTGTACGGTGTACAATACAAAGGATTAGATGGAAAACGTGACAGAGGATTTGGAAGATTAGTGAACTTAAGGAAGCTATTAAGCAGGTATGGTAAAGGCTTATTACGGGGTAATAGGCCAGCTAGCTCAGTTAGCTTAGACCACAGAGGATGGGACGAAAGCTGCAGCATTTTACCCACAAATCGGTCTGCAAGGAATTGTCTACGAATAGGCAAGGGGGGATCAACACATTCCACTTGAAGTGCGTTGGTAGGAGTAGACTTCATTGCTCCTAGGATAATGCGCAGGCATTTGTACTGAATACGATTAAGTTTTTCTGTGGCTACTTTGTTGAATGGGTCCAGAACAAATAAAGCATAATCAATATGACTACAGATAAGAGCACCGTACAGAAGCTTTTGAGTATAAGGGTGTGCACCCCACCACACACCAGATACAGCTCTTAAAGCGTTAATGCCTTTTTCGCATTTTTTACTGAGATATTCAGCGTGCGCAATTCCGTTCAGTCGTTTATCGAGTACTATGCCAAGAAATTTCGCAGTATCCGTTACCTGAATAGGAGTACCATCATACATTATATGAAAATTTAGAGTACTCCTCTTTTTAGAGAATACCACAACTTGGCACTTTGCAATGGATAGTGCAAGGCCATGATTAAACAACCACTGATCAAGATAGTGCAAAGCAGAATTTAAGCGAAAAGTTATGTCCTGTACAGAATTTGAGCTGTAATAAAGGACGATGTCATCAGCATATTGAAGGATGTTACAAAAATTGTTAACAGCTAATTCGAGGTCATGTGTATAAATGTTATATAACAGAGGACTAAGAGCGGAACCCTGAGGAAGACCTTTCCAGACGAGTCTGGAGGGTACAGTAAGAAGCGGGTGTTTAACAGATACCGTACGACCGGTTAGCAAATTACAAATGAAATGACTCATCCTCATCGGAATACTCAGCTGTTGCATTTTCTGCCTGAGCATCGGAAGATTGACATTATCATAAGCAGATGCAACATCTAGGAAAACACCTACCAAATACTCTCCTTTGGCAAAAGCTCGTCGAATGTCTGTAGTAAAAATACTGAGACTATCTACCGTACTAACCCCCTTTCTAAAGCCAAACTGAGAGGGAGCTAAGATATTTCTGCTTTCCATTATCCATTCTAATCGGTTTTTCAAAAGCCGTTCAGTAATTTTTGCTAATGTAGATGATAGCGCAATGGGTCTATAGGAATCCGGATCAGAAGGGCATTTTCCAGGCTTAAGGATAGGGATAACAAACTGGGATTTCCATGAACTGGGAATGTTGCCTGATTGAAATATAATATTAATCAAATTTAAAAAATAAAGTTTAGATTTTTCATTCAATTTTGTTATGAATGAATAAGGGACACCATCTTCGCCTGGACTAGTGTCCTTCAAATCCGTTAAGACGCTTTTGAGCTCTTCCAAAGAAAAGGGATCATCCATTTCCTCTGAAGACTCAATCGGCAACTCAAAGGACAAATCAGAGGGCGGAACGAAAGGAGGAGCCAATTTGTCAGCAAAATCGTTAAGCCATTTAGACGGATTATTGGAATTAGGACTAGGGATACTGCTAAGAGATCGACGAAACCTCTTAACATTTGTCCACACAACAGAGGAAGGAGTGCGAGGATTAAGGGATTCACAGAAGTTAACCCACCCAACTCTTTTCTTCTTCCAAATAAGTTTCCTGAAATTAGCATCGCTTCGTTTAAAATCAATATAATTTTCCATTGTCATACAGGCTGCGTATGACACCTCAGCAGATGTTCGCCGATTGACAGAATCAGAGCATTCCTGATCCCACCAGGGATTGGAAGGCAGCCGATTCTGAATGGAATGTTTTTTGGGGATATGTAAGTCAGCTGCAGATAAAATGACAGAGACAAACCGATCATAGCAAAGAATGACATTCTCATAATTAACAGAATCAGGAAGACTATCCAACATGCGATCCACAGAGTCAGCATACTCATTCCAGTTGGCTTTTTTTAAGTTAAATTTTAGAAGCGGGTAAGTATTAAGTGAGGTAGGAAGTCGATTATCAATCGACAAAAGAATTGGGAAATGATCACTACCATAGGTGGAAGAAAGTACGGACCATGATAGTAAGGAAGCAAGAGAAGGAGATGATAAGGAAAGGTCAATAGCAGTCCTAGGATTCTGATTCGGATTAACCCTACGGGTCGGTGAACCATCATTGAGGATGCAGAGATCAACATCATCAATCATATCCACCAACGAAGGAGAGAATCCATCACAGTAATAACACCCCCACAAAGTGTGATGGGTGTTAAAATCACCCAGGACCAGCACAGGAAGAGGAAGAGAAGAAATAATAGACTTTAGCTCAAGGAAAAGGGAAGAGGAAGGATGAGGAATATAAACAGAAAGAAAGGAGATATTAAAGGCTCTCACAGCAACAGCATTAATCTGTTGACTGTGAGAAGGGAGAGGGATACGGGAATAAGGAGAGGAGTGCCGGATAAGGATGGCACTACCTCCATACCCATCATTCCTGTCCTCCCCCAGACAGGAGAAACCTGACACCCTGAATCGGTCATCAGGCAACAGCCATGTCTCCGAGAGGGCAACAATAACAGGATTATATAGTGAAACAATATGAAGTAGTTCAGGCTTTTTAGGCCGAACACTTTTACTGTTCCACTGGAGGAAGTTCAGTGGAGCCATTATTAAGGATCTTGAATATCTTGAGTAGGTTTTGGGCAACGTTGGACGGTAAGGGAAGTTCATCGCAGGTTGAGATTATGCTTACAAGGGTTTCTGTAAGAGCAACTAACAGATCCTTGCGGGAATCAGTTGAATTATCAACACCCTGCCCGAGTGCACAACCATTGGGAAGGGAAGAGGAGCAATTACCAATTAGGGCTTGATGAGCTTGTCTATCAAATCCCTTTGCTAGAGGAGCGCGGGGACGGGGAGATTGCAAAACAGTTTTGCGATAGGACTTGGTGAAAGGAGTGGTATTAGATTTCCTTTGATGGGGGATAACATTTGTGTATATAGGAGGGGAGAACAATTCCTTAGCAATATCTGCATAGGAACGTTGGACAGACGGGAAACGGGAAGCTGCTTCTATGTAGGAAATGCATTCCTGTGACATAACAACTTTTATTGACTGTTGCCTTGCAAACTCAGGACAATCCTTGTCAGTAGCAAAATGTTTACTACCACAATAAAGACAATTTGAGTTCTCTTTAGTTTTGTCACATGCATCACCCGTATGTGACTGGGAACACCTATAACATCTTGGCTGAGATTTACACTGAGATTTTACATGTCCAAAACGACAGCAATTAAGGCATTGGATTGTTGGGAATTTGTAGGGTTCAACAGGAAGAGAGGAATGATAGGAAAAGACCCTATCAGGCAACTCCTGACCACGGAAAGTAACTACAACCGACTGTGTCGGGATCCATGTAGTTACTCCCTCACTTACATTCTTTCTATTTAATCTCCTTGCTTTCAATACTAGTCCAGACCCAGAGGGAAACACCAAAGACTCAACTAGTTCATCCAGAGAGAAATCCACAGGAACATCCCTAATTATACCCATTCGAGTAATATTGAAAGTTGGAATAATCGCAACATATTTACATAATTTTAATATAGGATTATTTAAAAACAAATTCGCTGCAGTAGCAGAAGAGAACTGAACGCTGATCTTATTCCGACCAACATTCTTAACTCCATCATTAGTAATACCTGTAATCTTATTTCTGTGTAAGAACTGGCCGAATTTAATTGCTCTTATAGAGGTACCAGCTGCTGGGTCAGGTATTTCCCTCGACACGTACACAATGAAAGGGCCTTTATCGGAATCTATATAGGATTTCGGACTTTCAGTAAGGGACGGGTGAACATATAAATTTTGGATAGAAGGCGTCGCGGTATTGGGATCTATAATTGTCTTTTTTGCGCAAATTACATTATTAGAGGATGAAGCTTCCCCTTGTCTTTTACGTGTTCCTGAAGACTCGGAATTATTACCACCAGGATCAGGGGGATCAGGTGGAGGGTCAGGATCCATAATGAAAAAAAAATAACCTAAACTTACTTAAACTAGTCTAACCTAAATAAAACAACACAAATACTTACTACAAACAACCACCTTGTTAGAATGGAACCTTTTATAACACAAAACAATTTCCACTATAGTAAAATAGAAAGAAAAAACACTATCCTAATAAAAACTCTCACTAACACGTGTGTTAACCAAAACAAACGTCAGCGAAAAAAAAAACATATACAACCTATTTAAATAATAACTTATAAAACATATTGTCATTATCATATTTTAAAATATAAATGTCAGAATATTGGTCTAAAAATTTTATGTGTAATATTGAAAAATCAAATAAAATCAAAATTTTATTATTTAGAACAAAATTATTCTTTATTCGTAACGAAAATGCAAAATCGATATGAAAATCTGAAACTGTTCAAAGTGGACCAGCGACATTGATATGGCTATACCAAACAAGTTATTGAAACTGAGGCCCGAAGACGAAATAGCTATAAAGAGTGCTCACTTATTAGGACCAGGTCTCGAGTTCAAATTCGACGAGTTGAAATATGAAATAATAGATAAAATTGATAAAGAAGTGAACGATTCCAAAAACGCCAGAGATTATATAACGCAGAAATATGACGAACTGTGTCATAAAATACAATTTCTATCGGAATTGGACTCAACGGTCAGTGGGTTCAGGAGTGACGTTAAGGCGATAGAGAAACACATCATCGAACTGTCTTCGAGAGTGGACGATATAGAGAAGAGGTTGATTTGTAACGAATGCCCGTCTGTCACTTCGTCGTATAGTGTAAATCCTAAATAAAATTAGATTATTTTGGATTTATTGTTTTTTTTATTATTTTTGACGTCATCGGAACAGCTTAGTAGGGCGAAAATCGTCAAAACTTGCTGGAAATTCGAGAATGGCAGGGTAGGCAGAGGGAACTGCAAGAACTGCAGGAAGCTAGTGTAAGACACTCCGTTGCTTAGTCCCTGCTTTTCGCCTTTTTCGAGGCATTGCGTGTTAAGTGGCGGAACTCAACGCCGCACTTTGCCTAGTTGTCAGAGCGAAGAGAATGGAAATAGAAAAATCCATCTTCCTTGAGTGGGAATCAAACCCACAGACAGCCGTTTACAGCCACGACGGCCCTTTAATAATTATTAATTGAGAAAAATCTAAATATTCATATAAATACTTGATTTTAGAAGGAAGATTCAGATTCTAAAGAGAAATCGGACTTCCCCAAGTGAGAATCGAACCCACTTATCGTCGCGTTAACAGGTGGACTCTACTTCTCTGCGCCACAACGGTCCTCAAATAAAAGACTTGGGCGGACATTTAATTCAATTAAATTTAATATATTTACTAAGAAGTTCGTCATTTCTTCTCCATGACAAAGCACCTTTCAGAAATGGTAGTAGATTAACAATAAAAAATTAACATGCAAAAAAAATGCTATTAAAAATATGAAAAATTTTGTATCTGTGATACATGACTAAATAATGATTTAGATTTTTTTTTAGTTTATTAGGTCCACCAACAGAATATACATATAACGCTTAAATAAAATTAAATACAGATGACACATTACAAGGTGTTATTCCTCTCACAGGTGAACTCAACATGCTCCGATGGCATACTTTTGTTTTGATACATGAATTTTAAAATTATATTAAACTATGTAACGAATTGTTAAAAATAATGAAAAATAAACTTATAGAAAATTAAAAAAATAAAAAAACATTTTTTTTTCTAAATAAGTACGAGGGACGGATAATCGATTTTCTACTGTAATTAATTTAATATAAAAAAAAAATTGTATCCTTTTTTTGCCGCTCTGTCCATATATTTGGATTTATTTTTAATGTATTTTTAAAGCATTCATTTTATTTTTTAATTCCAAGACGAATAGTTTTGATTAATATTATCTGTATATATGTGTATATATATATAATAAGAGTAAAAAAAACGTGTCTGTACATTAAATATTTTTACAAAACATAATATGTAGGGTTAAGAAATGAAAGAAGATTAAGATTTCGAAAAAAAGAATTGTCGGTTTGTATGTTTGAAAGTTTATCTGTTTGCATACGCTTATCTCAAGAACCACTGGACGGATTTTGACCATTTTGGAAATTCGCTCTTTAAGGGGGTAAAAGAGGGGGGTAAGTTTGTAGGAAGCTCCGTCAGTTTCAAAGTTATTTCGATTAAAATTAATATTTAGATATTTGGTTAGAAATAAAGAATGACGCAATAAAGATTTTTGGAAATTTTGCCTTAATGGGGGTGAAAAAGGGGGGTAAGTTTCTATGAAACTCCGTTATGAAAATCAAAGCTGTTTACGTGAATACTAAGCTTTTCTGCCCTTCGTTTTGCGACGGTTACCAGTTTAAAGAATCATGACGAGAAGCATCATCACCCTCAGTTTCATAAATACGTAATCAAAATCTTACTTTATTGTGTTGTATAATATATCACAATGTAATTTACTCAAAAAAAAAAATATAAATATCAGGTTTAAAAACACTCAAAACCAGTTGTCATGATAATTGCTTTTTCATAACAATTTGAATGATTAAAGTTGGTTCCAACCAAACCACAACATTAGTATTTAGTACCTAACAGTATCAAGACTGTGTAGATAAATGTTACGAATTACTAAGATACTTGGAGATGCCACTTAAAAATATAAACTGCGAGCGGAGCCATTTATTAATAAATCTTAGATTCGGTTTAAAGTTAGGTTAATGACAAATGTAAGTATATTAAGGCGAGTTTAAATTTGTATCCGTAAAAGAAATAAAAATAAAAACTTTTTTTATAATATTTAATTAATTCATTTTACAATTAATTTACAATTTCAACAACACATAACAACCAATTCGATTTCTATATAATAACATTTAAACGTCATTATATATATATATATATATATATATATATATATATATATATATATATATATATATATATATATATATATATATATATATATATATATATATATATATATATATATATATATATATATATATATATATATATATATATATATATATATATATATATATATATATATATATATATATATATATATATATATATATATATATATATATATATATATATATATATATATATATATATATACATATATATATATACATATGTTTAAAATTAAAAAGCGATCTATATAATAAATTATTGCACAGTTATTGTCAAATATATAAATAAATATTAAATATATATGTGGACCGTCTATTTCCATTCCAGTCCATTTTTGGAGTCCAGTCCACTCCATTTTTTGGATGAAAAGGAGAGATAGAAAAAAAAATTATATATAATTAATTAATTAGTACCTTTTTATAATAAATCCTTTTAATATATTCACACGACTTTTCAATAATAAAACTTACAATAAATATTTGGCACATTTTATTCTACTAAGTACTTATATCTTATATTGTTCTAGGTTATTCACAATATTACAAAATAAAAACGTTCCAAAATCTCGAAAAGTGTCATCATAATAAAATAGCAATTAGTATTGAACACATAGTATATGTATGTATGTTTGTACGTCTTAACCTATAGAACACGGGCTGTATAACTGGAGGAGTATATCACAGTATTTAAAAAAAAAATAGGCTAACAGCCGCCATCTTTAATTTACAATATATTTAAATGAAGCCATATTAATTATTATTTCACAAATCTCTCGAAATATGATATTATAAAGCATTGAGTATTGAAATGTATGAAAAATACACTCATTTACCACCGAGTATAGTTTGTATTTGAGACACCGTCTTCCCTTTGGTCTCGGGAATTAAGAAGAACACAAAGAAAACGCAAACGATCATGAAGCCGCTGAAGAACCAGAAACAGCTGTAAATTCCAATGGCGTCCTTCATTAGAGGGAAGCAGAGCGTCACAACGAAGACCAGACACCAGTTGGTAATCACAGTTATGCCTGATGCTGTTCCTCTGAATTCCACCGGGAAGAGTTCGGCCATCATCATCCAAGGTATAGGCCCGAAGCCCAAAGAGAAGGAGACGATGAAAAGTACTAAGCAAACGAGAGGAAGCCAACCTACGGGAGAAACATTGGCGCCATTTTCTTGTAATTTGAAATATGCACCCAAAATGATCAAACAGATGCCCATAATGATACAGCTCTGTAACAACAAGATCCTGCGACCCGCTTTTTCTATTAATAACGAAGATATATATGTAGCAATGGTCTGTACAACACCAACTATGATAGTAGCGATGGCGGGTGGAATGTCGGATCCTGCTGACTGGAAGATATTGTTAGTGTAGAATATGACGGCGTTGATGCCACTAAATTGCTGGAAGAACATGAGTCCCAAAGAACACACCAGCGCCATTAGTGAGGCGCGGTTGGTGACCATCGCCAGTAGACCCGCGCGCTGTCGCGTGGAGTTGTCCACCTGGGAAGGAGGTGCAGAAAGGAGCATATATTAGTGATGTCAAAAAACGAAATAACATTCGTTACATTCAAATTTAAATTCAAATAATTTTATTCGAAATAAGAATACATGATGTGTTCTTATTTTGAATTTGAATTTGAATGTAACGAATGTTATTTTTTTTTTAATTTTCGAATACGAATGCGAGTGAATATTCAGTAATCCTTTTAAATTTGGCGCCAATTGTTTATGGCAAGGTAGCATTTTGCACGGTTGTATCAGCGTTACTTATTAGATTAGAAAAATTATTATATTTATAGTTGATTGTATAAATTAAAAGCATTAGATTAACTAACCTTTATAACGTGGTAAAATAATTAATGTTTTCAAAAATAAAAAATATTTTTTTAAATAAAGTAAATAAATAAATTATTGTTAGTAAAATAAACCATTTGCCAAGTATGACGCATGCGACAATATCCTGTCAACTCTTTCTCTTTCGATTATTTTTTGAATGAAAGGTGACAGATTGATAACGTTTAATAGTCTTTTCGTAGTACGAGATCGACACGTCATTCGTATTTAATCACAACCTCACGCGTTATACAGTACGTATAAATATTGTAAAATGAAAAAAAAAATATTCTGTATCTAAACTAATATTTCATAACTAGTTTTTTGTATGTAACCTCGAAATATTTTACCCTATACATCGTTTTATTAACCGTCACATATATATATATATATATATATATATATATATATATATATATATATATATATATATATATATATATATATATATATATATATATATATACGTACATCTTTCTGCATGTCCTCCAGCTCGGCGCTGAGGTCGGCGTCGGGTCCGCGCAGCCACCTCAGAGCCTTCTCTGCGTCGCGACGGCGGTTCCTACCCAACAGGTATTGAGGGGTTTCCGGCATCCACCTGACAATAAATTATTATAACTATGTAAATATCAACGCCAAACTTTGTAAAACCAGAGAGGGGAAGAGGGAGAGGGAGAGGTAAATAAATACTTTTGGGAATCGAAATCACAAGTTCATTCAGTTTTTATTTTAACCTTTTTCATTTATTGAAGACGACACAGAAATAACCTTCTGTCAAATGATTGGATTAAATTGCTATGTATATATAGAGTCTTTTATTTTAAAAGGACTCATCAACATTTCTCCTTAACAGTTGTTATTATTTGTTACTACTTATAGCACGAGAATTTTCTCGTAACTCACCAGAAGACAGCGACTAGCAAAATGGGGAAAACGGCAGAGATGATGGACAGCGTCCGCCAGTGTGTCCATCCGCCCACCACGAAGGTGAACAGGATGCCCACTGTGAGGAAAAGCTGGAAGAAAGCGCCCAACGCGCCCCGGATGGACGTCTCCGCGATCTCGCCTATGTACATGGGCGCCGCCACGCAGATGCCGCCTGCGGGTACCACGGGACGAATATTTAAATAAAAACATATACATTTCTATGACACACACACACATCTTTACGTTCTATCCCTAGCGGGGTAGTCAGAGAGAACGGAGCGCCAAACACTGCGGTCCCTGCATACCTCTTTCGCCTCGTCCACTGTCATTAACCTCCTCATGCATGCTCTCCGGGGAGTCCTCATGCTTTTTACGTGACCTTCTCCAATATCATCGATACTGTGTTTTCGAAAGTCAACCGAGATCTCCCATTCCCAAGCATTCATCTTTCTATGACCATTTAAAAAAAATGTCCCTGTGAGTTTCTCGCGCCGGTTCTTCTCAAGTATAAGGTATTAACTTTAGTACGGTAGTAATGTTTTTGACGTTTAAAAATGTAATTAATTTTATATTCTTATTTTTTTAAGAAATTTAGATATGGTCACTTGGGCGCGACGTTTCGGACACTGCAGTAGTCCGTGGTCACGGGTAGTCTACCCGTGACCACGGAATACTGCAATGTCTCCGAAACGTTGGGTCTCCAAAAAAAATTTCAATATATTGCAGTATTCCGTGGTCATGGGTAGACTACCCGTGACCACGGAATACTGCAATGTCTCCGAAACGTCGGGTCTCCAAAAAAAATTTCAATATACGTGATAAATCTAGTCAAATTGTACAATTTCAAAAGAAATATAATTGTTTAAATATCTCACCAGTAGCAAGTCCGGCGAGGAACCTCGCAGCTATGAGCATGCCGGCGCCGTTAGCGAAGATCGTGAGCAGCCAGTTGAGGAGGAAGGGCAGCGCCAGCACCAGGATGGTGGGGCGGCGGCCCACGCGCTGCGCCAGCACGCCCACTGGCAGGGCGCTGATGGCCGCGCCTATCGCCAGGATGGACGACACGAGGGAACCTGGAGGGGTTAGCTCGTGTTATAGACCTCAACATACACACACACACACACACACATATCTTCACGCTCTATCCCTAGCTGGGAAGTTATGTTTGTATTATATTGTATTTTTATTGAAGAATACTATATTAGGTATGTAACCGTTTATCGTATATATAATGTTGGAAAGCCAGTACAAGTTTACTATAAATTGAAAAAAAATGGTACAATTATTATAAAATCGACTATATCATCAAAGTGAATTTAATCAATTATTTCAGAATTACAATAGATACAGGGCTGTAGCTTGAGTCAAATTTGAAGTAGGGCAGCATTGGTTACAGATAGGGCGGAAGTAAAAAAAATATTGTAATTGATCTGCCCCTTAAGGACGGGCCCCTAAATCGATCACCTAATGTGATATAGGACATTCAATAGCTATGCGTAGACAAATTATTTATTTTATCTTAGTTTTGGTGTTTTTAAGCTACGGCCCTGAATAGATATATTCTTTTTTGTTTGTTTTTTAAATGAGCATCTCGCAATCTCATTTGTGACCATATGTAATGTAAAATATACTTTTTTTTGTCATTTCCATTGCAACTTCAATAAAATATATCTTATACGCCTACAGTCTCTAAATACCGTACATCTTAAGTTTGCAAATCAGCTATGCGTCGTCTGTCAGTCATTTTTAAATACTATAATAGATAGTTACTTATTAATCTATATATATCGTAAGCTTTGCAATGGCGAAAATAATCTTAATAAAATTACAAGCAAAATAATATCTAAATATACACACATGACACTAAGACATGGAAAAATTAACACTTGACAGTAAAAAAATAACACCATTATATAAAAAAAAAGCAAAAAAAGTTGTCTATACCTATAAATAATATCTAAACCTCCTCTCATGCCAAATATTAGAGAAAAAAAATTGTTTTTCAGTATCTAAAACGATCATTTCCTAAATCACGTGCTAAAAGACAATGTGCGTAACCTTGCCGACGTCCAACGTCTGGCGCTACTCCAGAAACGTTACGTAGACGTTTGTGGGTGTGGCTTGTATTTATAAATACGATTGATTTTCTTGCCGCGCCTCTAAAGTTTAAATTTAATACGTCTCTTTGTTAAATTCTTTATGATATATACTATGTTTTTTGTAAATTATGTGTTTATTTTTATATGTTTTCTTACAATTTGTTACGTCAGATTAGTATCTAAATTATTTTCTAAGAATTATGATAAATTGGAGAGAGTATTCTATTTTTATTATTTATATTTATATTTAGGCATGTCGAGAGAACGAGTGATGAAAAAAGATACCTACTTATATTTAATAAAAAAAGTTTAGCTATTTATTTTGTTTTAGTGATCAATTTCTCTGTTTATCTTTCCGTGGTATAAATTTCTACTTTACATAACAAATAAATAACAAGTGGGCGAAAAAATATTTGGCATCGTTTGAAGTTGAAGTTTGGAATGAGGACCGTCGTGACGCAAAGGCGCGTCTGTCCAATAAACGTAACGGTCTGTGAGTTCGATTCACATTTTGGAAGGGATCGATTATTTCATGTCCATTTTCTTCGCTCTAGCAGCTCTAGCTAGCTCTGGCAACTAGAAAACCGCGGCGTTGAGTTCCGCCACTTAACACGCAATGTCTCGAAAGGTGGCAGTGTCTCGAAAGGAAAATCGGGGAACGGAGTGTCTAAACACTAGGCTCCCACGATTCCTGTGGTTCTCTCTGCCTACATTACTATGTGCGAGATAAAGCGAAGAAGAAATAAGTATAATCTATGTAATGGTAACTACAACAAATTTAAAGGCCTCTGTATATTGTTTATAAAAAAATCAAATCAGTGACAAATGTTTAGTCGTACATTCATGTGAAATTTGATAACAGTAAAAAAATTGTGTTATCGAAACAACTGTACAGAGATAGTGTCAGTGTGTTATAACGTATACAATCGTTTTAAAATCATGGAAAAACAAATAAATTAATTTAAATATTTAATTTTCTTTTTTATATTACTTTTGTTTTTGTAATTTCACTGCCCATTCCCGCTACTTAACAAATACCCAATTCCATTCTTTCCCTGGTAGAGATTTCTTTTAGAAATAAGCCACCTGGGAACTGCAGGGATCGTGGGAACCTAGAGTTAAGACCCTAGTCCCCACTTTCCGCATTTTTCGAGGCATTGCGCGTTGAGTGGCGGAACTCAACGCCGCGCTTTGCCTAGTTTGCCAGAGCGAAGAAAATGGAAATAGAAAAATCCATTCTGGGTTCCAACCAGTCGGGGATCGAATTGCGCCCCTGCGCCACGACGGTCCTCATTTCTTAAATTATTCAAAAACCTTTTTTTATTCTGTTATTTGTGGCTTAAAAACATACAGAGACTAAGATAGAGATAGATTATAAAGAACTTGTTTTTGGGCTAAATTTTAACAATAAAAATTAAGTAAAAAAGAAATACTTACTTTCCCTTGTATCTAATAAAAACGCCGCCTCTTGTCCTAAAGAGTTACGTAAAATATTCGTAGCATTTGTGATATTCAATGTTTCGTTAAGAGCAAAAATGTCTCTTTCCAAAGGCGTGGACGAGTTCTGTGTGACGTTCTTGGGCGGCTCCAACTGTGGGAGGGCGGGGGAGGTCCACGCCAAGATTGTTCCAGCAGCCACTGCGCCTATCGCAGCTGGAAATGAAAGAAAAACACATATATATATATATATATATATATATATATATATATATATATATATATATATATATATATATATATATATATATATATATATATATATATATATATATATATATATATATATATATATATATATATATATATATATATATATATATATATATATATATATATATATATATATATATATATATATATATATATATATATATATATATATATAAATATATAAATATATATATATATATATATATATATATATATATATATATATATATATATATATATATATATATATATATATATATATATATATATATATATATATATATATATATATATATATATATATATATATATATATATATATATATATATATATATATATATATATACCGTTACATATGTATGAAAAAAAGTAGCATACATACTATAATTTATATTTATTTGTTCATTTAATTTATTATGTGATAACTTCAAAGTAATCACTTATAAAATAAATGAACAAATAAATTTGTCTTATGTGAATGTGTTTTTTTTTAATTTAAAAGGTAGATATAAGAATTAAGTTTTTAAACATCTTTTTTTTTAAGATACATCCAGTTTTAGAGGTTTTCCCGCGTTACTTTAATATATGTAGCTTTTTCTTTATCTATATATACTTATATCCCGCATTCTCCGAGTGGGAATCAAACCCTCAAACCATCGTGTTTACAGGCAGACGCTTACGCCTCTGCGCCACGACAGTCCTCAATTGAAGACATGAGTGAATGAAGACATGGGTTATGAAACATTTTTTATAAAAACCGATTTTTTTCTGAATGAAGGAGTTATGTACATATTTTATTATATGTACATATTTAACAACAAAATGTCCATTATCTCCACATTTTCAAAATGTATCATATCCCCTTCATCCACTCATGTCTTCAATTATTTCTTTTAAAGCTTTATATGCTTATTTTTCTTATCAGCCATAACTATCCCATAGAATAAACAATTATTATTAATGTACCGTTTTATTAAAACATTATCTTTAGACATATCAACGTTCATTCATGGCTTCCCGAGTATTGACCGATATATATTCGTACCAAATGTTACATATAATGCAGCCAAGCTATTTCTGTATCTTTGTATGCATTCATTCAATGCAATGTAATGTGATTAATTGCATTAATTTATATTTATTTTATTTTACTAGCAACATTTCTTTATTAATTAATTTTATTTAAGCAAAAATATTATTAATAATGACACAATATTCGCCTTTTAAATCTTTAAGGTAGGAAGGTTTTTTTATTTTAATGGCAATATCTACTAGGGTTGATAGAACTTAGTGTTAAGACTCTCCGCTCTTTGCTCTACGTTCGAATTTCGAATTCATTTCAACTCCTTTCAATGATTGATAAGTGGTGAAACATAATGATATAGTGGAAGAAAATGTAAATAATTCATCCCCGAGTGGGGATCGAACCCGCTACATATTATTTACACACCGATAAAATTATTATACTTATTTCTTGGGAATTATTATTATTTTCTATATTTATTTAAAAGAAAATAATGTAATGTTAATTAAGAACTACTTTCTATATAATAATGAAATATATTTTAAATCGAAATAAGCGGAAAGGAGGGAACGGAGTGTCTTGACACTAGGTTCCTACGGTTCCTGCAGTTCCCTCTACCTTCCCTACCATATGCGGGATAAAAGCGTGAAGCTAATAAAAAACAAATATTTTTTAATTATAACTTGTGATCATATTGACATTCTGCCAGCTATCTCAGTAATGTACATTGACCTTTGCATCTGTTATCATAAATTAAAAAAGCAATAAATATTTCTATAGTAAAATGCTGATAATAAATCACAAGCATTGCTGTGGTAGTTGGTTCAAATTCGCTGCTATATAGACATTTTGTAACAGATTTGATACTGTCTGCCTGTATGTATGTATTTTGTATAGTGAGACTAAGTAATGGAGGATTTATTTAACTTATCGTTTTAATTTTCGTTTTCATAAAAATAAAAGGTTCTTTTTTATAAGTTTGTAAAGTTTTATAATAAAAAATAAGGAAATATTGCGTAGATATCACGATCAAACCGCTTGTACTGTTTCCGAGAGGTGGGGTTTCGAATCCACCACATTCTAATTATTATGTTTTTTCCTAAAAAAGTTACTTCGTAGCTTCGACTGTACTTCGTTTGCCAGTCATTCATATATAAATTGAAGAGTTTCATATTAGTTTTATTCTTAAATTACAAACCAGTTAACATATTATTCATACCTGCAACAGCAGCTATATATTGATTAGCCTTCCTAGTCTCTCCGCCCTTCTCCTGGACGGAGAGCATGTGCATAGTAGGCTTCTCCATGTTCTAAGGAATTAGTGTTTCCTGTAACAAAAAACGTCATATTATATATATAAAAAAAACTTAATTCTGCCTTTTCCTGTAAGATCGATTATACAAAACAATGCAAAATTATAATATCTTTTTTAATAAGCAAGTACATATTACAATCTTATTACTAATATTGAAGGGGGAAAACGTTTGACTGTGAACGCGATGGTAGAAGTTCGAATCAGAGGAATGAATGCAGCGTTTAACACGCTTTATCGGAACAATAAGAAAGAACAACAAAGGAAATGTCTTAGCACTTCACTCGTTCTTACTACCCAAATAATTATAAAATATCAAAAATAAGAAAAAATACACTAAAAATATCATTGTTTCAATTGATAAATTTTCATTTTTTTTAATATTTAGTAATAGATATAAAGAGTACCTCTATTTTCAATTTCCAATCAAATGTTAAATGGTCAACAATTTAAATAGCAAAACGCAACGTAGCACTTTTTGCCTATTCTTGGTTGTATAGTTAACGAGAATAACTAAATAATAGATATTTGTTTCAAAATTTAATACACTTAGCAATAAGATTAACGCATTATATGACTTTAGTTCAGTAAAAACTAAAATTATTTTATTAAACACAATGTTTTATTGTCTCACACACATTTCACATCTAAACTCTTGCAAAAATTTGTATGACGCAATGGTTTCTAACTTCCCGCCAATACGGCCGGTCACAGATTAAAAAATAATATAGTCCAATAAATTCGAATACACAACCTGACCTAATTTCTCCTTAATAAGACATTAATTAAAAATATATATTTAAAAATGTAGAATGTGATTTGTTTAAAAGAATAAATTAAAAAGAAGTAATTTTTATTAAATACATTATAAAAAATAATTAAATATACAGCGTTACGTACTTTAAATAAGTAAGCCTTGAAAATCTTCATCTCAAGTCTTTAACTAATACACGCTAATCAGGTGCTAATATCTAACTCTTGTATGCAGTAAGATTGGTTTTACTTATTGTTAGATATTTAATATAAATGTTTTTTTTTTAATTTTTTACCTACCATTTTGGGGTTGGCAGAAAGAATGTTAGAGCTAAGCCAATTTTCACTTTTAGAAACATTATAATCTTACCCAGTGAGTCAGAGAGAGAAAAATTACAATGAAATATAATTATATTTATAAGTAAAAAGCATATAAATTAAATAATTAATCTTACGTGACGTGACACTATATCCGATAAAAAGAAGTCCTTAATATTAAGCGTAGGTCAAATTAACGATAATTCACTACACGTTAACGAGAGTTCAAACTCAATAAATTAAACGATGTAGACTATACTCATCCTGTTCGGTACACTGTTTGAGCTTCAAGGGAACACTAACATATATACATGTATGTATGTACGCAGGCCATTCTGAGCTCTGACGCAGTGGGATTGTGTTAGCGGTTCGATTTCACAAGGGTGAATAATTTTCATATACATATGACGTAAAAATAAGCTGTTCATTATTCAATTAAATATTTCAGAGCTTCACGCTAAATGTAGATTTAAGACATTTCGTTCCCCGTTTTTAGCATTTTAGTAATGGAAGTTAATGTAGTACTTTGTTTTGTTCCCAGGACAAACAAAATATTCCTAAGTTGGAATCGAACGCAGTACTGTCGAGTTTAAAGTCAGTTCGTGTGTCGTTTCACATTCACACGTCGACATGACCGTCGTAGCGCAGAGGCGTAAGTCTGCCTGTAAACGTGACGATTATAGGGTTCGATTCCCACTCGGAGCAGATGGATTTTTCTATTTCCATTTTCTTCGCTCTGGAAACTAGGCAAAATGCGGCGTTGAGTTCCGCCACTCAACGGATCGGATAAAACAGGGACTCGGGACGGATAAAACAGAGACTCAGCAACGGAGTGTCTTAACATTATGTTCATATGATTCCTGCAGTTCCCTCTGCCTACCCTGCAACATGCGGGATAAAAGCGTGAGACATTATTCAAATAAATATTAAATAATTTCTCAAATCAAATTCATAATATAAACGTTACATTCCTTACGTCTCACCTTTAAACTGGATGACTAAAATATTATTTCATTTAATGTGACAAGATCCATTAACAATGGGTTCAATGTATCGACCTCAGGTCGTATGAAGTTTAAATTTTAAATTAAAATTGACATAGATATGATATGTGTTTATAATAAGTGCACTTTTAATTATTTCAGTTATAAATATGTATGTATCACATATTACATATAAGTAGGTACTACGGAAATTTACAAACAAAAGATTTATCTCTTAATCAAACAAAAAGCATAATTTTGAACGCAGCGGGAATTGAACCCGTGCCCCTTGAAAACCGTCCAAATTCAAACTGTTCGGAGTTCAAATCTGGTGGAAATATTGAATGTGTAATAAATTACATACATTACAGAAATAAAATACAAATAACTCTTAAAACAGATGACGAAATTATACAATAAGTAAGTAAATAAATATATTTTAAGTGACTCTATACTCATAAATGAATGTATAAAAATTTCTACGAAGCATTAACACGATAAATATCGGCGCCAAATCTCGCATGATACCGGGTAGGTATACTTGTACTTATCACTTATCAACACTCGAAACTAACCTTCAATATGTGGGCTAGCGTCACGGTATGTAATAAATATACCTACATATTAATTAAAATATAAATATTTTTATGAGTTTTGGTTTTTCTAATAATAATCGTTATCGAGAGCTGTGGTAGAGTCACAACGTCTGCTTGTGAAAGCAATGGGTTCGATTCCCACACGAGGAGGATGGATTAATTAATTTTATTTCTATTTTATTCACTCTAAGCAACTTAGCACTGCGTTTAGTTCCACCAAATTTTACAGATGAGGGAACTGCAGGAACTATTGGACCTAGAATTCCATTGCTTTAGTCTCTGCTTTCTGCGTCCTCGCTTTCTACCTTTTTTCGAGGCATTGCGTGTTGAGTGGCGGAACTGAACGCCGCGCTTTGCCTAGTTGACAGAGCGAAGAAGTTTAGCCGATATCTTCTTTATAAATAGCAAATGTAAGTAAATTAATAAGGGAAATTTTAGGAAATTCACATGCGATGGAGTAAAACCGGAGATTACTAGTCAATACAAAATATAGACAGAAATGTGCAACTTGTAATTTAAATTGTAGTTAGCAAAAAATATATACGTTTATTGATTTTATTGATTCGTAGGTTAGTGCATTAGTGTGTGGGAAAACTGTGGGTAAGGCCGGGAGGAATAGGTTATTTCGAAATAATAAAAACCCGCGAAAACCTGTACTGCTGTTATAATGTGTCATGTTAAATTTAAAATGTATCGCAAACAGTATTTTTAACCACAGGTGAAGGACCTATGGATACCTGAATAGCTTTTACAAATCAGGCTTGCAAAATGTTAAAAAAATGTGAAAACCCTCTAAAACTTTATAACAAGTTTACCCAAAATTTAGTTACCCTGCATATATGTGTGTAAATATATATGTATATATTCCGTCAACAACATAATATGTTTATCAACTAAAGATATCCGTCTAAGCCATACGCTACTGTATACAAGCTTAAGTTTTATATTGAAGGGCCACTAACTCTCGGTGATTTACAATATAAGTCACAGTATTGATAAGTAAGTACAGTATTGATAAGTTACTAACCAAGATTAGGGAAATAAATATGACATGTTTATGTTAAAAAAATATCTTATTCTACTTATGATAACCTCATAAATCTGTCAACGTTACGATAAGCCCGCGTAGAAAGTTTTCATGTTTTTGCCTCTTTTTTAATTTGACATATGTTTGAAATAAGAACTTTTTAATGTTTTAAAGTCAACAGATAATGTATAAAAATTATTAAATAATTTGTAAAAATGAATTCCTATTCTATGCTGTTAATATTTTATATTGTATTATTGTAATGTTATCTTATTAATAGTATTGTAATAATGTAATTAATATGTTTGTTGTAATTTTATATTTAAGCGATCTACTATATGTACTAAATTACAGTTTGTGTCACGTAGTCAATTAAATATATATATTTTCAGTTTCACGTTTTATCCCGATCATAGCAGAGTAGACAGAGGAAACTTCAGAAGCCGTGAGAACATAGTGTTAAGACACGACACACAGAAATATTTTCGTGCCGATGTTTAATATATCTTCATTATTGTCACATTTTTCTTTAACAAGCAATTAATTCTAGTACTTTTTAAAAATGATTTTAAGATTTGTTTCAAAACCACTAAAATATGAAGTTCTAAAGTATTGCAAGCAATTGGGTAATTTGCGAGGTAGACAGTATAACGCGTTTCGTAGCTATGAGTCATTTTATTCCCCATTTTCGATGACGACGATTCCAATTCATTTTATAGGCGTGTGTATGACGAAATACAACATACGTTTGCCTCAAAGTAAACACTCATGTACCGCCACTTATTGCATTATGTCATATAAATGTTAACTATGTCACTATAGGTATATTAACATTCAATGTGAAATAAAGTCACTATAGGTCTGTGCCTAAAACCAAAGCTGACGTGGACCCCAAATATAAATTTCTTCAATATATAATATATTTGTTAGTTATTAATTTCCAATTAGACCTGGTTTCAATACAAATTTAAAAGTGACTTAAGAAACAAGAAACAATCTTTAAAATCTGAAAAAATCATGAAGCTTAAGAACTCTCTATTCTTTTCCGTTACATTCTATAAGTATCTAGAGTTGTTAGAGAATAAGTCTGTCTTCTAATTAACGTACTAATCTGAAAAACATTTAAATATGTGGCATATGCGTGACAGTAGTTAGTTTGATTTCTATTCGTAGACATTTAACTTATGCGGTATGGAAAAACAATGCGTAGTGTTGGTTTCCGCCATGTAACTCGGAAAACTGATATTGGGGAACAGAGTGTCTTAAAACTAGGTTTCCTCTAAAATATAATAGCTATAGTTAATGTAAGACCAACGTCAAACTAACAATGCGCATATCGAATGACAAGTCATCTATTCAAATTACGCGCATAACCACACACGGATATTGATATGTCCTTTTTGTTTTAGTTTCATGCTTTATCCCGCACATAGTAGGGTAGGTAGTCGGAACCGCAGCAACCGTCGAAACCTAGCGTTAAGTTACCGTTACAGCTATAGCCGTCTTTCGAGGCATTGCGTGTGTGAGCGAAGAAAATAAAAATGAAAAATCAATCCTTCCCAAGTAGGAATCGAACCCACAACTGACGCGCCACGACGGCTCTCAATCGATATATTCTAAGAGGGGATTTCTCAAAATTCCCACGAGAACGGGAAAATATTTAAATTTCACAGTCCACACAAGTTCGTACATAATAAAAATATTATAAACGAATGTACATAACATAGCTGATTACCGGTCCGGCTATCTAAACATTTACACAACAAGAGATAAGGTGCAATCGTTTAATTGTTACTCTCCACCTTTATAAGCGTAATAATACTAAAAATCACTATTATATAACTATTTTATTGGCCACTTCATTTTATATAGCTTTGCCTCGTATAACAAATAATATTTGAGTAGTGTAGAGATTTATATGTTTAGTTTTTTTTTTTTAATGGGAAGGACAAGGCAAACGAGCGGTCGGGTCACCTGATGGTAAGTGATCACCGACGCCCACGGCCCTGTGTAACAGCAGAGGTGTTACAAGAGCGTTGCCGGCCTTTAAGGTGGACGTAGACGCGCTTTTTGAAGGTACCCATGTCGTATCGACCAGGAAACACTGCCGCTGGTAGGCTATTCTACAGTAGTGTAGCGCATGGAAAAAAGTTCCAACGGAACTGCACAGTAGAAGAGTTCCACGTGTCCAGATGGTGGGGATGATACCTTAATTTGTGTCGTACTGTGCGGTTGGAGAATTCAGCGGCAGGTACCAGATCAAACAGTTCTCCAGAACACTCTCTATGGTAAAAGTGGTAGAGAACGCACAGCGAGGAAACGTCTCTACGCAGCGCCAAAGTGTCTAGCCTTTCACAGATAATTGGGTCCCCAACAAAACGAACGGCTCTACGCTGTATGCGATCAAATGGTTCAAGTTGATACTGGGGTGCCCCAGACCAGAGATGCGAGACAATACTCCATGTGAGGCCGAACCTGGGCTCTATACAGAGTCAATCGGTGTGCAAGCGTGAAGTACTGTCTCGCTCTTCCAATGACATCCAGTTTCATCCCGGCCAACTTGGCCTTGCTATCCAAATGACCGCGATACTGGCAGTCATTCGAAACGCTGAGCCCCAATATACTGATAATAGGCGAGGCTTTAAGAAAAGTGTTCTCAAAAACTGGTGACACGACAAAAGGATTTTTTTTAGTGGTTAACGCGCAAGCTTGAGTCTTCTGGGTTTTTTTTACTACAATATATACGTGTTTTATTGTATTTTGTCAGTTTTTAGATTTCCGTACGACGTAAGGAGAAAAAGGAACCCTCATATAATTAAAAATATTGACCGTCAGTTTGTCTGTCAGTGTCACCATTTACATAATATAATATTACAGGAAACCAAAAAAAAATTCAAAACATTTTAAAGAGTTCATTTTATAGAAAATATAAACGAAAGTTCATACGACTGAAAATTTTATTTTGTCAAGTTCTATAACTCGTGATTTACATTTATAAATTTAGTACAGAACCCTCGATTTACATTTACGATTCGCACTTGGAACTACAATAGCGGTATTATCATAATGAAACGTGCCGATCGGCCGTCATTTAACATTTTCTCACCTCCATTGGCTACTGCAATACTACCTATTTATAAAGTTGTTATATGCTATTTGACATTGTATATAGAGCAAAGTAAGGAGGCAATCCTGCATTTTATATAGCAAGATCCGTGTTGCAGGGCCAGCCAGGTACCCAGGGCCAGGGTACAGCTTCTGCCTGCTACCGGGCTTCTGATTCTTTTGACGGCTTACGGGTTCGATTCTCACTCGGGGAGAATTATTTAGTATTTATTTTCGCTTCCGGCGACGATCCGCTATGCCTCTCAAGGCGGAGAACAGAGTATCTTTGCGCCGCAATAGTCTTCCACAGCACATAAAAGTTAAAATCAAAATCAAAATTGAAATACTCTAAAAATACCCAAAAGAGGCCTAAATATGTAATCTTAAAAAGTTACATGTCTTTTCTTATTACTTTCATAGAGTAATTTAGAATTAATAAGAGAAAAATACTTATACAAAACATATTAAAATTTAATCAAAATCAGGATTTGAATTTGGTCTTTCACCTATCGCGGATTCAAATCTTGCTACATATATTAATTTAATAGATATTACTTATTTTTCGTCGTAGCGCAGGGGGGTAGCGTCTGCGTGTAAATGCGACGGTTTATGAGTTCGATAACCAGCAGGGGAAGATGGACTTTTCTAATTTTCATTTTCTTCGCTGTAGTAACTTGAGCAAATCGTGACGTTGCCTCGAAAACAAGCGAAAAGCGAGGAACGGAGTGTTTTGGCACTATATTCCCACGTTTCTTGTGGTTCCCACTGCCTATATATATATATATATATATATATAAAAATATATATATATATATATATATATATATATATATATATATATATATATATATATATATATATATATATATATATATATATATATATATATATATATATATATACACATATATAGTGTATATTGTTTTAATTAATACACAATAACATCCGCATATCACTCTCGATACAAACAAGCACATTGCAGATACGTTTATTTGGTTTACCAAATTGAAACGTTGCCAAAACTATTTGCATGCTTTATAAATACACAACGTTTTGTTTATGTGTCAATAATTTATCAATAAATCAACCCATAATTTTTTTTTTATTTTGTCGAAGTAAAAAATTGTGACATTATCAGTTTATTGATAATAACACTTTTTAATTAAAGATAGCAATTTTATATTAACATATAAAATAATATATAAAACTAAAAATCATTTATAAATCAGATATATGAGTGTGACTGTAAACGCGAAGCGCGAGCGAGCGCGAAAGTAGTGAGTTTGATTCCGATTTGGGTAAGTGAATTTCATTTCCGTGCTCTGGTAAGAACTAACAAGAGAAAGCGCGTCATTGAGTTTCTCTCTGACTACCCCGCTAGGGATAGAGCGTGAAGATATGTAGAGTTTCGCCATTCGCAAAAATACAGACTTAACACGAATTTCCTGTCTACCTAGGAGGTGAAAGAAAATAAATGATAACTACAGTTAATATAAGACAAAGTAACAATACTTATATGTAATTACAACTTATTTAAATTACCCGCATAACCACACATGGATATCAATATATGCGGTGAGTTTTAGATTTCTAATACAAATATATATATATATATATATATATATATATATATATATATATATATATATATATATATATATATATATATATATATATATATATATATATATATATATATATATATATATATATATATATATATATATATATATGCACTGACAGCAGATTAACATTAATTATGCCACTTATAACTTATTACATTGATATACAAGTAACATATATATTTATAAATATCATAGAAAGTGAATGCATTTAAATATAATCTGTAACTCTAATACAGTATATGACTGTAACAATATTAGGTGATCAAACCATTTCATTTTTCTAGTTCGCACGACAAAGCGCGGCGTTGAGCTCCGCCAAACAATGTATTTGGGCGGAAAGCGATGTGAGAAAGAGGGTCATGATACGGGGTTATATTTCCTTACCTTACCGACAAGCGTTTTTATGGACAAAGCAATGAAGCTTATATGTATCATCTACTTGTTAGTTCTTTTTAAAACTTTAGGCCTCATTACTTTAGTATGACTCCATATTGTCGTCAATTTCTGATATTTTTACAAATAAAAATAAAGCGACCACGTGCCGGTTTCACCTCTTGTCGACAATGTGTTGCCTAGGTAATTTGTAACTTGTCTTCCAGAAAAACAACAAATTCTGGTTTCAAAGTTCTCAAATGGAAATATCTAACAGATAAGAACGTGTATAAACTATCAACATTTATCAGCAGCATTATCTACCAACTCGATATCTGAGACTGATCTGTTACTAGTAAATTAGCCCTGAATAATGCCTTTTTTTTACTACTTTATTATATAATAAACAAAGAGAATCAATACAGAGATCTCTCCATTCTCCATAATAGCAAACAAGCCTAAGAGGTTTTTCTGCTTTAATGCTTATGCTGTACACAATACATACCACACAAACAATAATATATACCACAGATAATATATGCAACTGTACATGACAACGACTCACTGTTAATTATGAATATTGTTATTAAAGTTATTTTAATAATAATAATAAATAATTTTATTTTAAAATTTAAAAGATATAAAAAAATATTAACTTTTTTATTATAGGTAATTTATATCTATTAATATATACAAATAAATATAGGTATATGTTTGTGATTTTAGTCTGTGCGTCTATATGTCTATATAGCTAAGCTTCAGGAAGTAAAATAATAGCCACTTTTCATCTTGGAAATCCTGTTAAATGTATAAAACTCGGGACATTTTGATAAAATTTTGCTTATAAAATGATATTGAATTAAATACAATATATTTTTAGTTATTTTCATAAACAAAGTCAGTACAGAAAAAAAAGAGAAGAAAAATAAAAATTTTATAAAATACGCCATATATACACACTCTACATAGCTTTTTTCTATCATTAGGCTATGTTAGGTTTTCAACCAGTAAACCTAATCAACTGTGAGTATACTAGCGAGTATTTCTTGGACTTTCTATTTGCGTCACAACAACGTCAACTTTTTTTTAATATTCATTTATATCTAATCAAAGTTGAAGTAAAAATATTTAAATGAAATAAATATACATAGGTCAAAACTTATCGGTCTGACCTCTTTGGTTTTTTTTTCAGATAATTACATAATTATCACATCACAAATAAATAATCATTATCATAAATAAGTACAAGTACATGTAACATATCAGATTAAAAATCTTTCTCTTATTTAATTAAGGACCTACTGTTCTGTTCTACGATAATGGCATTTCGAGAACTCCAGTTGAGCTCAAATTACTCCGCCAATGTCTCGTTATTTGGAGAGTGAATATTCCACGTAAAATGTAGAGTAAAAAAAGAACTTTACACAATAATGGAATGCAAGAAAGTATTAGTCGTTTCGACTTAGATGGTCCATTCACCGGCGAATACTAAGCTTCTTGACATTTTATTTATAGTTTTATTAGTTATCCTTGTGGTAAACTCAGGTGAAGATGGTGGTGGTATTTGATGTTCAAAAATTTTGTTTTTTTTTATTTATTTTTTAAATTTCACTTAAAAAAACCTATGTGCAACCGTTTTCAATGAGGTTTTCATTAAAATAATAATTAAGATGGAAAGCCGTATGTACTTTATATTATATTAGAGCGTAATCAAAAATATAAACAATTTTATTGTGACAACATAAGGAGCACTTTTGTGCACTCACTCGCATACACAGTAGAGGACACAGCGATCTGACTGTTAATGGAACGATAAAATTCTTTCTGACTCTCGATAAAGTTACAGTTCTCTCCCCCTTAAATTCTTTATCCTTCTATCTATCCTTCTCAGACTACCCGGCCCCGTATATGCGCGATGAAACGGTGCCTAAATCGTGCCTATCAAGGTGTAGATAAGTCAACCAAATTAAAAAAAAATGTCAAGACACCCAAATTAAAAAAAACGCTGTTTTGTTTCCTCGCCTCAGCACACAATATCGCTAAACCAAATTCAACACGACTGACTCCTCTACTTACTTAATAGAAAATAAAAACGTGACCTAATCTATTTTCTTTGCGTAGTATATATTCTCGAGGGAAAATGAGGGAATAAATTATTTACATTTTCTCTACTCTAGTGACAAAAAGCGTTATTCAGATCCGCCAATCACCACGCAACGTAACCAATTCGATTCATGCATTAGAATTTTTTAACAAAACATATATTTCATATATAAATAATCAGTCATTTATACATTATATAATCACATATATATATATATATATATATATATATATATATATATATATATATATATATATATATATATATATATATATATATATATATATATATATATATATATATATATATATATATATATAAAATGAAAAACTAAATAGTAACTAGTGGCATTTGAAGCCCGAATCTTGCAATGTTAAAATATGGAATTTTATTGAGTTCATCCTGAATCCCTACGACAAGTACACCAAGTCTCTGCATACCTAATTTCAAATCTACCCGCAACAGAGTAAAAGAAACGTCTTTAACTCACCAGTAACAGTTTAGCGGTTCCTGCGGTTCCTTCTGCCTACCCTGCTATGTGCGGCATAATGCGTGAAGCTATTATATTTTTGTTTGTCGTACAAGCTTCAGGTTTTTACATATAAAGCACTATATAAAACTTTTTACACAAGTTACTTAATCATTGTGTGGGTAGAATCTTGAACATTTCATTTAAATTTAATAAAATAATGTTTTTATTGAACGTGTAAAACACTTACAAATTTAAATTCATAAAAGGACAGTGATTAGCTTTTCGAGGCCTTTCCAGGTATTAATTTATAATATAATTACATAACAAGTGACCTTTTTAAATATTTTACTAAAAACACTCGAAATACACACGCTCGTTTAATATTTAATTTAATATTTATCAAATTTATCTAATCTGCAAATGAAAAGGCACAAATACCTACATCATATTATTATTCTTATTACTACCAAAAATTTTATTAAAATAAAAAAATCTAATTTATCTTCGACTATTAAATTACAAAAAAAAGTAAAATAAAGTAAAAAAAATTGAAATAAAAAATTAAAAAAAAAATACTTACCAACATAAAAAACATAAAATAATTAAAAAAGAACGTTAAGAATAATTGCACAGATAATTTAAAAAAAAACACAATTAAATTTCACGTGTGACGTAACTTTTTTTTTAATTATATAACGCGCAGAGCACGGGACTGGACGCGCTCGGCGATCGTGCCGGATTTTGGAACACTGGCCAAACTATTTAGTTTGTGTGTTATGACCTGCATAGTGCACGTTGGACTCGCGTTATATAAATTTACCTTCGAATTCTGTCATAGCAATAATCATTTATGTATACTTTTTAAGTATATAATAATAAAGAATAATATTAAATAAATATTTAAATTAAAATAAACATTAATCACATTCATCACAATCATGTGATCTTTTCTTTATCTGTTTTATAGCTTTTTCATAGTTTTTTTTGTTTTATAATAAAAGTAACTATTGTTTTTACCTTCTCATATCTACATATTCTGTATGTAAATGAATTGAATGAACCGTTGGCAAAAACACTCGTTATGCTGTGAGGTATATTAAATTTAGATACAGACTTGATCATGATTACATAATTTGGAAAAATATTATTACTGGAGAAAAGCATTTGAATATTCTCTCTGTTGAAACTCGGATAGTCAACAAGAAGTAGACTCAAAAACTTTACGTTTTACGCTTAATCCCGCACATAGCAGAATAGGCAGAGGGAGTCAAAGGAACCAGAAACGTCTGCCTGTAAAAAGTGACGGTTTGTGGGTTCGATGCCCAATCGAGGAAGATGGAATTTTTCACTTCAATTTGCTTCGCTCAAAGGCCGGCAGGCAAAGGACGACGTTGAGTTCTGCCACGGAACATGCAATTCCTCAAAATGATGAAAGGCGGGGAACTAAGAAGACGTTAGAGGAAAACAAATTGCACGCTCGAAACGCCATAAATAAAGAGAAGAAGAAGAAGAAGAAGGAAAACAAATGTAATAAAATACTAATATTTAGTCGTACTTATTGTAAATATTACTTGATAATTCTAAAGAACCATAAAAATAAATGTTAATTTCATAGTAATAATTGTAAAAATTCAATTACTTAGAATAACTCAATTTTTTTAAATTATTACTGTGGAACTTCCAAAGTAACAATTATAAAAATTTAATTATATCAGTAATATCAAAATGACGCGTAAACTTTGTTGTTTGTTGGTCATTGGCGGTTCGATTATTCTATCATTTATTCAAATTTGCAATTTGTAATTCGCGTTATAGCTTGCTAGAATGAGGCCAATTAATTATTTGGTTTAAATAAAATATTTATATATTTGGCTAATTTTATTGCATAAGGCCATTGTGGTTCAGTAGTATAGCGTCAAACTAACTTCCTAAGTCGGAATTCCCACTTGATAGTTCCACATGACGCATTAAGTCATGAAAGTGCGCAATTTTTTTAATGAGTTCAATGTGATTTGGGTGTTAAGCGTTAAATAGAGTGTTTTAACACTAGACCTTATATACCCATTTACCAGTAAAATATATATTATTACATAAATTACATATTATATGTAGCATATATGACACTTCTGGCATTTTAACAGGACTATCTAAGCATATACTAAATGACCAAAAAATAACGCAGTAATCTTAATTAATATAACAAATGAAGTTAAGTTTGATATTTAAATATTAAAACTTTCAATAAGAATTCATTTACAACCATCGCAAGATTTTTAAAAATAATTAAAAATAGCTTTGCATTTATCAGAATGGACGGTGGAAGTAAGACACGCCATTCTTCGAGACATGTGTAGAGTATTGAGTGCCGGGGTTCAATTTCATGCTTGACCTTGTTACAAAAATAAAGAAATGTAAGATTCTAAGAATCGAACCTAGAATTGCCACGTTTACAGGCAGATGCTGTATTAATGCGCCTTGCAACCACATACTTATACTTCTACTTTGTATATACAGATAATTTTCATCAGAACCCACGATGCATGGCGCCATTTATCCTGTGAATTATTAAATAAGGATTTAAATTTGAGTATTTGAAATAATTAAATTATGCCATATCTCCATAGGGCATCCATAGACAAAGGCTGAAAGAGAAGAGAGAAACAAAACAAACACATCCATTCATTTAATTTGAGACATGTTTGAAAATTATAAGATTTATTAATGTAATAAATTGTATAATATTCCGTGAAACCGTTAGTCAATATTTAGAAATGTTATCAGAAATGTACTGATTGTATCATCAGCCACATATTAAAATGCGCTGGTATATGAGATAACAAAAAATCTATATTTTTGATAACGCGTCACTTCTAAACTGTGAGGATTGATAATAAATTGTGATAAGAACTTACTAATGGATGACTATGTAACATTTATATACATGTTAAAAAAATACAGAAATATAATAGAGGACCGTCGTGGCGTACAGACGTCCAACTGTAAACGCATCGGTCTGTGGGTTCGATTTCCACTCGGGGAAGTTGGATTTTTCCATTTCCATTATCTTCGCTCTGATAATTAGGCAAAGCGCGGTGTTGAGTTTTGTATCGAAAAAAGCAGAATGCATGGAACGGAGTGTCTTAACATTAGGGTCCTATGGTTCCTGCGGTTCTCTCTGCCTAACCTGCTATGTTCGGGATAAAGCGTGAAGACATTACAAAATATAATAGCTTTGCACTATTTCTCTTATATTTGATATGTGACAGACATTAAAAATAAGAACCTAGTGTTAAGTCACTCTGTTATCCGAGATAGCTGTCGAGTGACAGCACTCTACCCAACTAAGAAATTAAGATGATCAACGTAACTGGTGTAATACTTATGTTAAATAGGATATATCCCTACTTGAAAGAAAGAATTTGAAGTATTGAGTTACGTTAGGCCTTATTTTCTTTGGGAGCAAACACGTCAATTATTTAGTATTGTTTGTTACAAGAATTAGGAGATTGTTTTTTTTTTAGCTTCACGCTTTATCCCGCACATGGCAAGGTAGGCAGAGGGAACTGCAGGAACCGTGGGAACCTAGTGTTAAGAAACTCCGGTGCTTAGTCCCTGCTTTCTCAGTTCCCACTTTCCGCCTCTGGGGAAACTCAACACCTCTCTTTGCCTAGTTGCCAGAGCGAAGGGAAATGAAAATAGAAAAATCCATAAGATTGTTATTTCTAAGAATTCGTTATCTCCTTCCACTGAAACGTGACGGTTTGTGAGTTCGATTCCCATGAGAAAAGGATAGGTTATTTCATTTCCATTTTCTTCGTTCTAGCATCTAAACAAAACGTAGCGTTGGATTTTGCATCTCAACGCGCAATACCCCGAAAAGTGGCGGAAAGCAGAGAACGGAGGGTCTTAACACTAGGTTCCAGGGTTCCTGCAGTACAGTTGCAGGATAAGGTGTGAAGCTAAAAAAATTGTAAGTAATACACTGTATATACACACCTACACCTGAACACTCATCAAAAACACAAAATTAAAAATAAAATTAACTAAAATAGAAATTAAGTTTCAACATAAACAGCCATAAACAAGTTTATGCTACAGCAAAAAATGCATAACTTAATGACTAATCATAATTAATTTTTTCTTGTAATTTAAAATTAATTTAATTAACCGTCGTGATGTAGCGGCTCTGTATCAGTAAAGACAATGTTAGTGGATTCGATACCTACTTGATGACAATATTCTAATTGGGCTGTTAGACGTTATATCGTCGTATACTTTTTTTGTGAAGCTACTCTTGAGCAAAATGAAGAATTATTTTAATATCCTCCTAAAAATTTAACGCGGACCAACTTCCGACACTCAAACCAAAATTTAAAACATTATTTAATTTTTTAAGCTTTGCAGGGTAAACAGAGGGTACCTAATGATTAGATATTCCATATCCAGCTTTCCACCTTTCGAGACATTATCTTTTCAGGCGAAACTCAAAACCGAACTTTATCTTACTAGAGCGAAAAAAAATGAAAATAATTCACTATATCAAAGCGGGAACCTAATCTACAACCATCGCTTTTACAATCAAACTATATCACCGCACCACGACAGCCTTCATTTATTTTTTATCAAATTAAAAAAAAACATAGCATATAAGCTCAGTGTTAAAAAAATATATACATGTTTAGATCTTTTTAATAATTGCACTAACCTTCTTGAACCTATCGAGTTGATTGAATTACAGATCAATCGATACTTCTTAGTACTTCTTATAATTAATATGATCTTCAATTGTAATTGCGGATAAAAGTATTTACAGGCTGTGAACTAAGTCATGAGAAAAGCTAATTATTTCAAGGAGTTCTCCTTGTAAGATTTATTATTTTTAATATTTTGTCTATAATATTATTTTTTTAATAAATTTGACAATGACTACATTGTCAAATTTATTAAAAAAAATACACGTCTTAAAACGCAGATGGTTCAATATGAATTGTAAGTAAGTAACTTCTTTTCAGCACGTAGAAGGTGAAGGAACCTAATTCACATTTCGAATTCAAAATATCAAAAAGGTACGAGTAGACTTGAAAGGAATGCACACACACATAATTATATTTTTTTACTTTATATTGCCACTGTTTTTACCTTAATTATATTTTTTTATTAATTTATATTTTTATTCATAATATCTTGTATAAAACATCCATTTTATCGAGACGGGCGTTAATAACTAGTTGTTATCGTTCAAAATAGTTTTTATTATTCACTCTAATTTCATTACTATTATTAATATAAATTATTAACTTAGCGACACATTTCAATGACTAACGAACATGTGACTTGTACCTATTAAGGTATGCATTCTCTTATTTCAGCCCAAATTCCAAATCTTGCGTATTGAATGGCGGAACAATATCACGTTTTATGTTACTAGGAAAGAATGTTACGGAGAAGAAAAATATTTGGACGACAAGGAATGAGTCATTAATTGGCTGAGGCGAAGTAAAGACAGATCGCAAGGGATTTGTGAATGGAAATTTAAATATTAGTACAAGTGAAAGGGTACTTTGAAGATACAAAGAAATCAGAATGATTGGAACCTATCCAATGAGAATATCACATGAAAATGTGATATTTTTATTTGAATTGTAGTGAGAATGAAGTACGTGCTTAAGTGTTTTGGACACGTCGAAAGATTTAGTAACGTAATAATGATGAAAAAGATATACCTATGTAGGTATGAAGCGAAATTGAGCGGTAAGAGAGATAGGGTGAGACTTTCGTAAACACAGTATCGCAGGTACTAGCGGAAGGTCACGTGAAAAAGCATGAAAACTCCCCGGAGAAACTTTTTGAACAGATTAATCACTGGAGACGAGGCAAAAGAAGTATGTAGAGGCCGCAGCTTTTCCGCTCCGTCTTTCTCAATAATTTTAATTCCACCATGCTGTAAGGTTAACTGGTCCAGATACCATATTAAGATGTATTATTAATTATTATACACTATGTAATAAACTCTCATTGTCACATTAAAGATTATTACAAGATCTAGTGAGTTATAGTTTCATTATTAATATTAATTTTATTATTTAAGTATGGCCATATAAAAAGGCAACAGTTGTTTTGACGTTTAAAAAGTAATGTGACAATGGTGGATATTCTATTGACGACGATGATATCGAGCGTTTTGTGTGGAATAAATTGCTGAATAACAAAATAATTGAAGTTTGATTGGGATAATCCTTTAATGCCAAGCCACCGCAAAAAAATTCATTAAAAAATAACGATATGACAAACGACATTTCAATATGAAACTAGGCCGTAGTACCCTTATAACATTGAATATTTAAAAGCAATGTCAACTATACTTAATTAGTAATATCTTTGCATTTTTTGTGTTCGTAGTTCTCTCTAACTTTATCATTTCCTCACAATATTTCCTACTTCCTGTCTGACAAAGTACTTTTAACAACTGTAAAATTTATATTTAAATTAATAAAAATATGCGTTTTCCATCTTGACCTTGGACTTAGTCATAATTATTTTACAATTATTACGCCCACTGCTGGACATAGCCTTCTTCCATGATACTTGTTTTTATAAAGAGGCTTTGATCAGATCAGATCTTCGGTCCACCTGAGATGGAGCCTGGTTCCTCGTTGCGAAAACTGAGTGGAATCTGCGGAATATTTCTACAAAGGTTCTTTCGTCGTTGTGTCCACCGTTGCATAAGTAACAGCTAAAGAATTCTTCAAGTAATATTAATTATATTTTTTTTTTCAAATTAATTTGGATAATTAATCAGCTAATCTTATAAAAACTTTGATAGAATCGCTCAGTAGTTATTGATCATTATTCAATATAATAACAGACATTTTTTGCGTAACAGTATAAGTGACTTTTGTTGAATTGTAATTATTATGAACGGCATTGTATATTGTTACGAATGAAATACTCTAAGGAGTTATTTGTCTTCGAAAGTAGGCAGGCGTTAACTGTTTATCACACAGTGAATAATTAATAACATTTCTGAATTTATAATAGTAAAATGTACAGCATAAGTATCTATTAACTATTGGATATTATAAGGCGAGTCTCATTCTAAATAAACTAATCCATTGCATTTACATATTGATTTATGACGTAATCTTGGTTATACTAAATTTGTAACAAAAATTATAACACTAATATTTTATAATATACTTTTTAAATATAATTTATACGCAAGAATTTTTTAAGCTGTGTCATTTTAAATCAAATATATTTTGTCATGACTTATAAAGTTTATTTTATTTAGATGCAAATAATATATTTTTATATGATAATATAAGTTATATATTTGCCTTACAGTGAGTAAGTTAAATAATTTTTTACATAGGTATCTCGCACAAAGCAGTGTAGGCAGAGGGAACCAAGTGTTAAGACACTCTGTTCCCCGCTTTTCAGCATATTACTTACAACAAAATGTTGCTTTACGTTCAGACAGACACTGTGCCTCTTATATTCATAATTTCTATGTATTCAGTATAAAAACAGCTTAAATTTTCTCTTCTGTGAAACAAATGTTTTGTTATTTCATTAGCGCCTAATATTTTTCCATCTCTATATTCTAACAACGTTTTTGCTTTTATAAGATTCAAATGTAATGTGCGGCTCAAAACAACAATGTTTTACAAATATGTCTATATATATGATACAATTTACAATTATTTTAATTACATTACATTTTTAACAACTAATTTAAATCATTTACTCTATAACATGCTGTTCTAGTCTGTTTTTCTTTTTAATCATAGCATTACGAGCTGCTCTTATCTGTATACTGATAGTTGTTTACGTTTTATCTAACGTCAACGTCAATTTGTATATTTGAATTTGACAGCGACTTCATTTGCACGTGTTTATAAGTTTTATTTGAAAGTAAAAATTAATTTTACTAAATGATACAGCTTATATAAAATTATGGACCCAAAAAAGATACTTCAAAAGCCATCTTTGGCTTATACCAGTAATCCTAATTATCGAAAACCTCCAAAGACACCTAACCCTGTAAGTATAGTACCATTTTGAAAGTTATCCTGATATTATATTGTTACAAATAACTAAAACGTAATTCTAAAATTTACTCCACTAAAATCCTAACTAAAATGGGATCCTTCATAAATCCTAAATTATATATTAATGCTATTTTTATTTTAGTATTTACAATGCCTGGGAACGCCACATATAGACTCGTTCAATTATATGGTACAAGATGGATTAAAAGCAGCCATAGCAGATCTAATACCTGCTGAATTTGAAATGCCTAGTGGTGAGAAAGTTAAGATAACGATAGACGAAGCTGCATTTGCTAAACCAAGTGTTCCAATGGAGGCAGTTGGTGTTAAGAATCAGAAAGTTAGTCCAACAGAATGTAGGCAAAGAGCTGCCACTTATAAAGGAGACTTTAAAATTAGATTAAGTTTTAACATTGACGGACAAGTTACTACTATGGATAGGTCACTTGGAGCTTTACCCATTATGTTAAAGGTAAGAAAACAAAATTTATATATAGTTAGTTGCATATGAAACTCATATTTTTGGTTATATTATTTATTATATTTATTATTTCTTAATTTTCAGTCTAAAGTATGTCATTTAGCTGATTTATCACCAGAAGAACTTGTGAAACAGAATGAGCATGCTGATGAATGGGGTGGCTATTTTATAATTAAGGTACATATTCTAACAAATGAATTATTTATGAAGTTATATTTCTATAATTAAAATGTTTCTCAGCTATTAGGGGATTAGAAATATTTTTTATTTTTTTGTATAAATAAATTAAACTACAGTTGCAATTGACAAATGCAATTTTTAGCCTACCGTGTGTCTCTTTTTTTGTATAATTAATGTCTAGACTAGAGTCTACCTGTTGCGATGGTTTGTGTGTTTGATTCCTACTCGGAGAAGATCTATTTCCATTTTTTTTCGCTTTGGAAACTAGGCAAAGCGAGCATTTCTGCAGTTCCCTCTGCCTACCTTGCCATGTCCAGGATAATGCCTTGTAAAGAAAAAATTTTTTTTCTTCATGACAAATAATAGATTTACTTTGCTCTTTTCTATAGGGCCATGAGCGTTTAGCCCGTATGCTGTTAGTGACGCGTCGTAACTATCCAGTTGCAATCAAAAGATCTGGATGGAAAATGAGAGGCAATCTGTTCTCTGATTTTGGTATTCTAGTGCGCTGTGTGAAATCTGATCAAACCAGTACTGTGAGTATCGCATAATAATTTTAAGTGATGAAGTAACATTACCTTAAATTACTTTAATTATAAAATTGGGAGATGAAGTTAAAATATGATGATCATTGAGTATTTATTTGTATCTTAAAAATAATCACTTCATTGGGGAATTATTTTCATTTTATGCTCCAGTAGGCTCTTTGAATTTTGTTACTAAAACAGTGTCCCGATATCAGATGGAAACTATTTGGCTTTGCAATTCTTTATCTATGTTTAAAAAATTTACATTAAAAATATCACAAAGTACTAGGCATATGTTTCATTTTTAATTGTATTTCTGTTTCTTTTCTAGAACAATGTCCTCCATTTCCTCCAAAACGGCACCTGCAAGCTCATGTTTTCTCACCGTAAAGTCATGTACTACGCACCACTTATTTTAATTATGAAGTGTCTAGTTGATTGTCCAGATCATTACATATATAGATTGTTGTTGAATGGAAAGAAAAACGATTTGTATTATGTAAAGTAAGTATACTTAAATATTTTCTTTTTATAATGTAGCAGTATATCAAGACAACTGTGGTATTAACTATAAAAATAGTTGTAGATTTTAGATTTGGTCAGGAAATTAGTTGTTTATAACTACCCGGTTGGGATATTGAGTAGTTAAGAGTAATGATTAATGATTAAGATTTTTGTATGACATCATATATATACATATCATATAAATATTGTAGATGTTCAAAGTTACTCTAAATGCATATAAGTAAGATTATAGGACTCCTCAGTAAATTAACTATTTAATATATTTTTTTTTTCAAACCAGTAGTTCCTAAGATAAATGTGTTTAAACTAACAAACTCTTTAGCTTTAAATATTAATACCAGAACCATAAACACATGTTTTTACCATAATTTTCAGCTGCATACAAAACATGCTAAGGGAACTTCATGAGCAAGGACTCCACACTTCAGCTGAATGTAAATCATATCTTGGAAGGATGTTCAGGCCTCGGCTTACAGAGCTTCCACCTTGGAAATCAGATGAGGATGCCGCTGATTTCCTTTTAAAAAGATATGTTTTAATACACTTGGATGGATATAGTGATAAGTTCCATGCTTTAATTTACATGGCACAGAAGTTGTTTGATTTGGTACAGAATAAATGTAAGGTGAGTGCTGTTTTCCTTATTTTTAATATATGAGTAACCTAACTAGTTGAGGACCGTCTTGGCGCAGAGGCATAACGTCTACCTGTAAACACGACGGTTTGTGAGTTCGATTCCCACTAGGGGAAGATGGATTTTTCTATGTCCATTTTATCCTCTGTGGAAATTAGACAAAGCGCTGCGTTGAGTTTCGCTACTCAACATGCAATGCCTCGAAAACGGCGGAAAATAAGGATGGAGAAAGTAGGAATTAAGCTACACAACTGTCTTAACATTAGGCTCCCACGGTTCCTGCAGTTCCCTCTGCCTATCCTGCCATAGGCGGGATATTGGACAATGCGTGACGCTAAAAAAAGAATAATTACATAGAAATATTTTTATAGGTTGAAGGTGCTGATGCAGTCATGGTTCAAGAATTGCAAGTGGGCGGACATTTGTATCTACAGGTCCTAAAGGAACGCTTGCAGACATTGCTATATATTATAAAAGCGAATATATTAAAAAGAGCGAAGACAGCTAAGAAGTTTACTTTCAATATGGTAAGTATTTATGACTTATTTTTTGTTTAATTATCTTCATTTAACTATACTTTGTTTATATTATATTTTTTTATATGTATGTATGTGTGTATGTATATATTAGTTTTTTTATAATATGAATATATTTATATATGTCTATTAACTTGTATGTGTGTATGTATGTTTATTTTTTATTTAACCTTATATTGCATTTTATTTGCCGTCCGTAAGTGTCTGCCTGTAACGCGACGGTTTCTGGGTTCGATTCCCACTCGGAGAAGATGGATTTTTCTATTTTCATTTTGTTCGCTCTGGCTACTAGGCAAAGCGCGGCGTTGAGTTCCGCCACTCAACACGCAATGCCTTGTAAAAGGCGGAAAGCGGGGACGGAGAAAGCAGGGACTAAAGCAACGGAGTGTCTTGACACTAGGTTCATATGGTATCTGCAGTTCCCTCTGCCTACCCTGTCATGCGCGGGATAAAGCGTGAACCTAAAAAAAAATGTTTTCTCGTACTTCATACTTTTACCCGCTTCCACAGGTTAGCTGGAAAAAATCTCTTATAGAAATAAGTTCACCTTTGCTAATGGTATTTCATCATATTTTCTTAATACAATACAGAGTAATAATTTTTCTTCTCAACCATATTGATATTTTCAAAGCTTAGGCTTGCTACGTCATTCTTGTTAAGGCAAAGACTACGCGCGGTGTTAAGTTCCGCCACTCACCACGCAATATTTTAAAAATGTTATGCCAAGGTCATATTTTACCTTTTAAATAGAAAATATTTCACATTTCACACGTAACTGCTCTATGTGTTATTTATTTATACCTAAGTAAATAAATATACATAATATTAACATAAAATTTCTCTTCCAGAAAGAACTACAAAACATATTAAAAATGGCGGGTTCACTTGAACAAAGAATGGAGACTTTCCTGGCAACTGGTAACGCACCTTCCAATAATGTGAACCTAGCCCAGTACAAGGGGCTCACTATTGTAGCGGAAAATATTAACAGGATGAGATACATGTCGCATTTCAAGTAAGATTTTTGTATTTTTTAATATGTTATTCACTTTAACTATAGTATACTTATTTCTGCTTTCTTTTATTTTTTATATATTTCTTGTATATCATAACATAAGCCTTAAATAATTCCAACAATGCGTTTTAAAAACTCTATTTGTACACCCTATTGCTCATCTATACCTGCTTTATTTTACTTCCCTTCTGTGTATCAAAAACTACTACTAATTTGAAAACTTCATTGGGGTACAAATGTAGTAAATAAAGTACGATTGCTCATCTGTATTTTATATAGAAACTGAGCTTAAATATAACATAACCCTTAAATAATCTAACAATATGTTTTAAAAACTCCTTTTGAACCCCCCCATTTGTTCATCTGTACCCCAGAGCTATCCATCGCGGCTCCTTCTTCATGGAGATGCGCACGACGGAGGCGCGCCAGCTGCTGCCCGACGCGTGGGGGTTCGTGTGTCCCGTGCACACGCCCGATGGGGCCCCTTGTGGTCTTCTCAACCATTTGACCGCTTCTGCTCAGGTGAACCCCAGCTTTAAGTGATATATAGGGTGTTGGGAAACCGTGATAAAATATAGGTGTGTGGAATTTTCGTATGTGAAATTTGAGAGTTGTGACTAGGATTAATATCTTCTCCAATAATCCGGAAATCAGTTTTCACTTAAGACCTTAAATATCAAATCTTCCTGAAATAAATTTAAAGTAATCGAAATTGTCCCAATATCACAAGCTACTAATAAATTAATAAATAATAAAGAATTTTGACGTTCATTTTGTTATGATTTTAATTATTTACGTATTCAATCTATGGACAAGAGAAATGAATCCTTTGAATAGTGCATATTGACAGATTAAAAATATCACAACAGTTTTTTATTTAATATGTATTGTAATAATTATATTATAATCTAGTTAATTTAAACTAAATATCTCGGTCTTAAATGAAATAAAAATTTTCTTTTTTCTCGTACTCATCAAGTATAGGGTAACCATATTTATGACCGTACAATGTATTAGAATATGGGGTTGAAGTCATATTTAATGACTTTTTAGTATGTAAAATTAAGGAGGAAGAAGGGGGAGGGGTTTATTTTGATAAATATGACACTTAAATGTAATTGATATTAAAATATATTGGAAATGTATTAAGAATGATTTAATATATTTGTACCAGGTCACTCAACCGCCTGATCCCAAGCAGCTCGCCGCACTGCCGCTTGTTCTAGAGAAATGTGGTAAGAATTCGATTATATTTAGTATATAGTAACTATTTTTATTCGATTGATAAAGAAAAATGAGTGTCACGACACTCTGTTGTCTCTTAGTGAAAATTAAACTTATAACTTGCCCTTCAAGTCGCGCCAGTTAGAAGCTATCCAAGTGCTTTTACTTAATGTAACAAGTTATTTATGTTATTATATATTTGGTTTCTAATAAAAAAAAACATATTTTTCTTCGTGTGGTATAATGAAAACCGTCGTGAGACAGTCTGCTTGTAAATGCAACGATTTACGGGTTCGATATCCATAAAGGGAAAATTAATTATTTTCACTTTCTTCGTTCTAACAAAGTAAAGAAGTGGGAATCGAACCCTCAAACTGTCGCGTTTACAGGCAGACGCTTACGCCTCTGCGCCACGAGGGCCCTATAAATTCCTATAGTTCTTTTTTTTCTTCTCTCCTTTTTCTCTATTTTTTCAATCTTTTTCCTACTAGGTATGGAGACAATTAGTTCAATAACCCAGACCCCGCCGTCCCACGACGTGTACAAGTACCCGGTGTTCATAGACGGTAGGTTGGTGGGGTTCCTGCCAGAGGACATAGCTGCAAAGGTCACCTCATACGTGAGGTCACTAAAGGTGAAAGGAGAAGTGCCCATTAGCACCGAGATTGTTTTGATACCGAAGAAAGAGGTGATATTTTTAATAACCTTGTTAATAAATATAAGTAATAGTAGCTGTAATTGCTACTGCTGTAGTTGTTGAAGTTCAAGTAGAAGTTGGAGTCGAACCTCCTGGATATTGATCAAGCACTATGTTGTACAATTATTCATAATTTTGTATACCCACCGTGGCGCAGAGGCGTAAGCGTCTGCCTGTAAACGCGACGGTTTTTGGGTTCGGTTCCCACTCGGGGAAGATGGATTTTTCTGTTTCAATTTTCTTTGCTCTGGAAACTAGGCAGAGCGTGACGTTGAGTTCCGCCACTCATTCACGCAATGTCGCGAAAAAGTGAAAAGCCAGGGACGGAGAGAGCAGGGATTAAGCAACAGAGTGTCTTAACACTAGGTTCCTATGGTTCCTGCAGTTCCCACTGCCTACCCAGCAATATGCGGGATAACGCGTGAAGCTAAAAAAACTAAACAATGGTAGTAGAACCTTAATGTAGTCCTAAAATCCCCACTCTCCCCTAGATCTGCTCGCAGTACGCGGGCGTGTTCCTGTTCACGTCGGAGGCGCGCATGGTGCGGCCGGTCATCAACCTGGCCTCCGGGCAGCTGGAGCTCATCGGCACCATGGAACAGCTGTACCTGGACGTGGCCGTCACGCAGACCGAGATCATAAAGGGTTCGCCTTTGTTTTTTATTATTTTTTTATTTCTTTCGAGGGTAAGGGGATACGGATATGGAAGAAGGTCAAGTACAAAGTATGAGGACTCCTGAGAGAGTATGTGTGAAGGGGGTAATGACAGTGGACGAGGCGGAAGAAGTATGCAGCGACCAGCGTTTGGCTGCGTTCCCTCTAACTACCCCGCTAGGGATAGAGTGTGAAGATGGGTGTGTGTGTGTGTGTGTGTGTGTGTGTGTGTGTGTGTGTGTGTGTGTGTGTGTGTGTGTGTGTGTGTGCGTGCGTGCGTGCGTGCGTGCGTGCGTGCGTGCGTGCGTGCGTGCGTGCGTGCGTGCGTGCGTGCGTGCGTGCGTGCGTGCGTGCGTGCGTGCGTGCGTGCGTGTGTGTGTGTGTATTTCTTTTGATTTTTGGTGTTTTTAAAATTATTTCTTTTTTCTTTATTGATTTAGTACAGTTTTAAATGAAATATATAAAATAAATTTAGTCAATTATCGTTCATTTGTTACTGAATGATGATCATCGCAGAGTTCATTCATTTTCATTAGTACTAGTTAGAGGTATTAAAGTCTACTTTTGAAAAACATTAAGTGTTGATGAAGATCAGTAATATTGGCATTACTATGCTAATGATAACAAAACATTCGTTCATTCAAATTAGTCTTTTAGTCTGTGACGTAGTGGATGATATCAAAAGACAGACTAACTAATTGGAAGCTTTCAATAGGAAGAATGAATGAATAAATGAAATTATTGAAATTTCATCGCAAGTACAAGTTCAAATTCTTTTATCTTTACGAACACGTATCTCGCTACATTGTTCCATATTTATTGATATCATAATTTCTATTTAGGTAAAACAACGCATTTGGAACTATCGAAATCTGCGTTTATGAGCAATCTCGCCCAGTTGGTGCCGATGCCAGACTGCAATCAGTCGCCACGGTAAGTGCGAGTTCTTATTCTGAAGCGATATCTACATTTGACAAAATGCTGAATTTATTACGTGCCAAAAATTAAAAATATTATATTTATAATAAATATTGAAATCAGTAGTTGTTGAGTGTCTGAAAAAATTTTCAATTTTTTATATAACGTGAGTTCGACTTGTAGCAGTAGTTGTAGTAGACCAAACGAGGCTTATTTAACAACGTTAAACTGAAATCAATGCGTTTAAAACCGAGATCAATTACCTAATAGTGAGGGGCAAATTGAATTTGAATACATCACTCGAAAAATCTGGACTAATGAATGTCACGCTGTGACCAAAATCTCAACCCCTGCACATATTTAAAATCCGGAAAGCTTTTGACTCCTCCGGAAAAGCTTCGCATGATTTATAGTGCTGGAAGACCGATTATAATCGGCTCCTGTCTGGCTTTTGTGGACTGTGAGAAAGCCCTCGATTCGATAGAGATCTGGGCAGTGATCCAGTTATACTAGAGTTACCAAATCGATTATTGGTATATAGCTAACCAGTCTTCGTGGCACTCAAGGGGTGGTCACTTTATACGTCTATGAAATGAAAATGACACCTAACAATAATTTTCTTTGTGAAACCACACAGAATATTTCTCTTAGTAAGGAATTTATTTCGCCATTTCTTCTCCTCCATGACAAAGCACCTTTCCGAAATGATAGTAGATAAAAAGTTCACGTGAATAAGTGTGTCTGTGATACCTATATGAATAAATGACTTTTGATTTTGAGTTTAAATAGAAATTTCAATAGCAAACACCGTCCCCCAGTAACATGTACCAGTGCCAGATGGGCAAACAGACCATGGGCACGCCCATCCACACGTGGCGCACCAACGCGGAGACGAAGCTGTACCGGCTGCAGAGCGGCGCCACGCCGCTGTTCCGGCCGCTGCACCACGACCACCTCGGCCTGGACGACTACCCCGCGGGCACCAACGCGATACTCGCCGTCATATCTTACACTGTAAGGGTTTTAAGGCATACCTTATACTGTAAGTCTTTTTAGGTTAAAACTCGAACTATAGTTCGTTCTTAAGACTCGAACCCGCGCCCTCTTGCGAACCGTGCCCTGTAAGTCTTTTTAGGTTATTTTATTTATTTCCTCTAAAAATTAAATGATACTTATTATATGGATAAATTATTAAATTAAGAAGTTACTAGTAAATTAATTAATACATACTAAAGGACGGAGAAAGCAGGAACTAAGAACCGGAGTGTCTTAACACTAGGTTCATATGGTTCATTCAGTTTCCTTTGCCTACCCTGCAGTATGCGGGATAAAGCGAGAAGCTAACAAAAAACATACTAAAGCTTTTCTGTTATCCGTTCATTCATTCATTCGTTTTAAAGCTTAATCCATTAATTATTACGTGTCAGAATATTCTCCTTCGTTCAAATAAGTGTTTTTAATACATTTTTATGTGTTTCTTTCTCAATATTAATATATATTTTTTAAATATTTTAATTGGAAATTAAAAAAATAATATTGTTTATTTTTTTTAATTTCGAAATAAAATATTTATACTTTTTTTTTTTAATTTCCATACAGGGCTACGACATGGAAGACGCGATGATCATAAACAAATCCTCGTACGAGAGGGGTTTCGGTGCGGGCTCCGTGTACAAATCCAATTTCGTCGAGATGAAGCATTCCTCCTCATACTTCTGCAGGGACCCCTCGCGCCAGGACCTGGTGCAGCACTTGGATGAGGATGGGCTGCCTGCTGTCGGCGCTAGGGTACAGCCTGAGGACCCCTTCTATTGGTATATAATTTTAAATTTTAAATTTTATGTTTAATTATTCAAATAATTGAAACTTATTTGTAATTTAATCATCTTTATGATTAAACTAGCTGTTGCCCGCGGCTCCGCTCGCGTTTTTTAATTGTATTACGCACATTGTATTTGTTAATGGCTCAGTAGAGTTTATAGAAGGTTTTTATAAAAAACGCACAAAAAAATCTTTCCCTATATTAGATCCAGCTCCCGATTGGACACTTATGATGGACACGTATGAGAAACAGTATAGAATCCCCGAGGTGTTTGGTCATCCAGATCGGATATTTTTCTTTATTCTCGAACCCTAAAACGTGTAGTACTGGTAGAACTTACAGTTCCGTGGGAAACAAATGTCCTAAAAAAGTCACCATCTAAAACTTAATAAATATTTCGATCTTACAAACGAACTGACCAGGAATAGGTTTAGAGTTAGGTTAAATGCGGTTGAAGTAGGAGCGAGATGACAGCGAAATCTCTCTATAGTTTACTAAAAGATCTCGGCCTGTCTAGAACTATTACAAATTCATTTCTAGAACGCTCTTCAAAGGCGGCTTTAGTAGAATCGTTTAAAATTTGGTGTCGGTAGTGGGAGGAGCTCGGACAGTGAAGGTGAGCGTTAATGCATTTTAAAGGGGCCCTTTTAAACCTACACTTGGGTCGCAAGTCCCAAGATGCTCGGAGCTCACCAGGAGAGCCCTACAACACGATGGGCCCCTGCACGGTGAATCCATAGAATGCTAAGCAGTTTTCTTCTTCTGCCCGAGTTAACGTATCTTAGTAATTCGTAACATTTACCTACACAATTTTGATAATGCTAGGTACTAAATACTAATATTGTAGTTTGGTTTGGACCAACATTGCTAATTAAATTATTATAAAAAAGTAATTATTATGTCATAACTGTTTTTGACTCTTTTTAAACCAGAAATAAATGATTTTATATTATTTTTTTGTGAATATCTTATATTGTGAAACATTATACATATTTTTCTAATAAGGTTAGGGTAAACACAATAAAGCAAGATTTTGATTATCTATTTATGCAACTGAAGGAATGAATTTCTTGTTATGATTTTTTAAACTGGTAACCGTCGCAAAACGAAGGGCAGAAAAGCTTAGTATTCACGTAAACAGCTTTAGTTTTCGTCCATTTAGCTTTTTCAGCCCCGTTAAGGCAGATTTTCCAAAAATCCTTGTTGTGGCGTCATGCTTGATTTATAACCAAATAGCCAAATATTAATTTTAATCGAATTAGCTTTAAAACTGACGGAGTTTCATATAAACCTACCCTCCCCCCTTTTACCCCTTAAAGAGCAAATTTCCAAAAAAAGATGGTTATATAACAAAAAAGTTTCATCAATATCCGTCCTGAGGTTCCTGAGATTAGCGTAGAAACATACAAGCAGACAAATTTTTTTTTTCGAATTCTTACCCTTCTTTCATTTACTAATACTGCTATTTTGTACATACATACATACATATCTTCACGTTCTATCCCTAGCGGGGTTGTCAGAGAGAACGGAGCGCCAAACGCTGCGGTCCCTGCATACCTCTTTCGCCTCGTCCACTGTCATTAACCTCTTCATGCATACTCTCCGGGGAGTCTTCTTTCCTAGTGTTAAGACACTGCCGTTGCTTAGCTCCTGCTTTCTCCGTCCCCGTCCCCGCATATTAAATTAATGTTTAAATTAATATATTCTATAATACGTAATCATATGTTGATTAATAATTATGAAATAATTTCTCCTTATTCTCTCCAGCTACTATGACGGAGAGAAGAGTCAATTCGTAGTGTCCAAATATCACGGCAAGGAGGAGGTGTTCGTGGATAGTGTTCGTCTCTGTGGAGATTATTCCCCGAAAGCGCCTAAGAAGGCGTGTATAGTAGTCAGGATTCAAGTGAGTTCTTATTATATTTTTTTTAACTTTGAGGCAAAGAGTCATACTTTTTTTTTAAGCTTGAGGCAGTTTAATTTCGAAAACTCTTTTTTTTACTATAGTTTTGAGAATACTATTAGTATTGGGAACCGTCGTGGTGTAGAGACTTGTGATTTCGATTTCCACTTGGAGAGGTATAGGTTGCTTCATTTTCATTTTATTCGCTCTATCCACAAGGTAAAAGGTGGCGTTGAGTTCCACCACTCATTATGCAATGTTTCGAAATATAGGTGGAAGGCAGAGAAAGAGTCTTAACACTAGGTTCCTAAGATGCATGCGGTTCTCTGTTTACCCTGCTATGAACGGAATAAAGTGTGTAGTTGAAAAAAATATATATAATTAATATTCTAGACGCCATCAAGTTGCGTGAGACAGCGACTGACTGCTTATAAGGATTCATTTTTATTTCAAAGCATTTGGAACTTTTTCGAAGAAGCAAAAGTGTTTTAATACCTGTATGTACAATTTCACAGCGTAACCCAACGGTGGGTGACAAGTTCGCTTCCCGTGCGGGGCAGAAGGGGATCTGTTCGCAGAAATGGGTGGCCGAGGACCTGCCGTTCACAGAGTCCGGTCTGATCCCGGACATATTGTTCAACCCCCACGGGTTTCCTTCCCGTATGACCATCGCCATGATGGTGGAGTGCATGGCGGGGAAGGCTGCTTGTTTACACGGACACGTGAGTTGTATTAAAAATTAGTTCTAATATAAATAAAAGACCGTCGTGGCGCAGAGGCGCAACGTCTGCCTGTAACGCGACGGTTTCTAGGTTCGATTCCCATGAGGAGAAGATGGTTTTTTCAAATTCCATTTTCTTCGCTCTGTCAACTGGGAAAAGCGCCGCGTTGAGTTCCGCCACTCAACACGCAACGTCTCGAAAACAGTGGAAAGCGGGGACGGAGAAGGCTCCCACGGTCCCTGCAGTTCCCTCTGCCTACCCTGCCATGTGCGGGATAAAGCGTGAAGCTAATAAAAAAAAAAGAATTTTTCCATCTTTTAAGAGAGCTCAAAGTAGCAAATATTTTACGGCTAATATTAGAAACGTGTACCGAGTGAGAAATTTAATTTTAATACTTGTTTTTCTTTGCCAATTATTATGTATTGGGATTTATTTGCATTTATTGCAAATTTTTTGAGATTGGAATTTATATATAACTTATTTTTGATGGTTTTTAAAGTGTTAATCCACACTAAGGATAGAAAAAATACTTAAAGAAAACATATAAAAATTTGAACGCAGTGGGACTCGAACCCGCGCCCTCCTGCGAACCGTGCAGGCGCTCTCACCACTGCTCAGTGGTGGTTTTTTTTATATATAACTTGCTTTTGGCATTGTCGCGTCAAGTCATTAGCGCCTTAATTTCTTGCCAGTATCAGTTTAATAGATCTTAAGCATATACGTCGAAAAGATGAACTAATATACAGTTAAATATCTCATTCTTTAAATCAACTGTTGAAGCGGAAAATACGCTATCCAAATCGATTAGGTTCAGATCCTGTCTAAATTTACTATTGTCAAAGTTATTAAAGTTGCCGCATGACAATAGTAGGTTTTAATTTTGGTGGCCTAATTTAATAGGAAAGGTAGATGAGGTGGTGGTAGTAGAATGCTTCGGCGTGTAATAGTAAGACCATGTAATATGAAGTCTGAGGACTCAGGGACCACCCACGATAGTGTAAAAAATTTTGGCCAATAAGACAAATAGACAAATAGCAAAGCGTTCTACAAACGCGCTCACGCGGCAGGTCCACGACGCGTCCCCCTTCCGCTTCTCGGAGCGCGACCCCGCGGCGCGCCACTTCGGGCGGCTGCTGGAGGCCGGCGGCTACAACTACTACGGCACGGAGCGCCTCTACAGCGGCGTGGACGGCCGCGAGCTCAGCGCCGACATCTTCTGCGGGCTCGTGCACTACCAGCGGCTGCGCCACATGGTGTCCGACAAGTGGCAGGTGCGCACCACGGGCGCCGTGGACGCGCTCACGCGGCAGCCCGTCAAGGGGCGGCGCCGCGGCGGCGGCGTGCGCCTCGGCGAGATGGAGCGCGACGCGCTCATCTCGCACGGCGCCGCCTTCCTGCTGCAGGACCGCCTGTTCCACTGCTCCGACAAGAGCGAGGTGGGCGTTGCACTTGGTTTTGTATACTCTCATTTGAATAAGGTTTTTTTTAGTTCATATGGAAAAAAGCTTATTTACATTTTTTTGTTATTTCAATAATTTTCTCTCTCTTACGAATTAGCGAAATCTCCCTAGAGATGTTAACAACGCAATAAGTTGTATAAAGCATATAAGTATTTCAAGTCATTATTAATTCAAAATAAATGATTTGAATATTTTCTTCCCGCAGGCAATACTTTGCTCCAAGTGCGGAACCCTCCTTGGCCCCATAGCTGGCAACACCGACGGCGACGGGACCAAAGACACTTGCAGATTATGCGGAGAAGGCAACCTGCTCTCCGTCTCTATTCCCTACATATTTAAGTTCTTCGTAACGCAACTGGCGTCGGTTAACATTAATGTAAAAATTAATTGCAACAATAAAATGGCGATTGGGGCTTGTTAATTGTGATATTTTTCCAAAATAAAGGTGTTATAAAACATAATAAAATTTAAAAAAGTTATTTGGATGTATTACTTGCAATCTTTGCCTAAATTAAATATGTTATATTGACATTTGTAAAATGGCGGAAACATTTACTCTTTAATTGTCTAAATCTATCTTTTTTACTGATCAACCTCTTTTGTTGACAACGTGATTTGGATTAAGTGAATTGTGGTTAACTGGTGAGTGGTGCGTTTAAAATATCTAATTATTAATATAAATAATAATAAACAAATATAACTTGAAACAATAACACTAATAAACAATAATACTTGTAGATTATCCAAAAAAAGAACTTCCTTTTTGTCGTTCGAAATTGTTTCTACTTGATCAACTGGCGTCGGTCATTTCTTACAATTATTGTAAGAAAATGATAAATTTATATCATTTGTTGAGATTTTACCTTATTTTTAACACAAACCCATTGCTTATTTCTAATAAAATGCACGTTAATAAAAATCCACGAAAAATTTAATATTTTTATTTCTTAAATATGTAACTACTCATATTTACCTATATTTAACAATATGATATAATATAATAATTATAATGTTCTTAAGGCTGTATACAATTTACCTGTTTTAAACCATTAAAAATACAAAATTTTGCAATTTTTGCAAAAAAAAAACTTATCTAAGAAATATTTTCTAAAGTTATAATATATAAAATAATAATATATTTAAAGTATCCTATGAAAATAAAAAACCTAGCAAACAAAACACCTAGTTGTCATCCTGCATTACCATTAAATGACCTCATAGATGAGCGAAATTGTTTATATTTCCACAATTGTTGGCTTCATATGTTTTGTACTCATCTAAGAAAATTATATTATACAATATAAGAGGGAATTTAAGTATGTAGTTCTGTGCCACAAAACTCTACCCTATACTTGAATATAGATTTAAAAAAATCTGTAACATCATTCTGTATATAATCTTAGACCACACATATATTAGTAGAAAATAAAAAATTAAAACCTATACTAAGAAATGAAACATTTTAATGTAACCTACAAAATTTTAAACAACATTATGCTAAAATGTAATTAATTAATTAATTATATTTCGTTTCTTTAAATAAACAAAACTTGCACATGTAGATTCACTCAGAAACAACAATTTACTGTTTAATTGCCATTAAATGCCACAAAAATTATTAATAACATGGTATAAAATAAAACATCATTTTAAATCAAATATATATTGACATTCAAACATTCAATCTAAGTCCATAGCAACCTCCTTATTCTTCTTCTTCTTCTTCTTACTACTATTAGTAAGGCTGACATCGTTGGGTTTATTGTCTTTTTCCATTTCCTCAATAGCTTGCTTCATAACATCTATGTTTTTCATGGGAATGTCACCCGTCTCATAGAACTTCAGTCTGTCTTCGACTTGCTGACGGAGTTTTTCACCAAATATCGAGGTTTGGACTTCTGTTTTTAATAAACAAATAAAAATATACATCTATAATTTAAATAGTGATCATGGACGCGATAAATCCGTTTAAATTGATTTACTTAAAATGTATAAAAATCACGAAAATCAAAGAACTTATTATATATCTATAATTCAAAAAATAGTACAAAAAGTAAATTATAGAACAGAGTCGGTCTGTAAACAGATGATGATATGACAGATGGTGGACGGTTCAATTTCCACTCACACCTAGTAATCATTTGCTTAGACAGCAACCAGAGAAATCTTTAGTAAAAAATCTTACACAAACCTGAGAAACAATCAATCCTGGATGCAATAGAGCATTTATTTGCCAAGTACCGGCTAATCCTCCCTTTGTTCTTAAGTCCAGCTCGGCCTATGAATGTCGAGTGGTAGAGAAGACCATACTTAGGTGTTTTAGATCTCGTCTTTAATGCTCGGAACAGAGCTTTCTCAGCACCTGTTTAAAGAAAAACACATACAAATTTTTGTTATTTAATTATTTTTAGCATTTACAATTGCTTATAATAAATAATTTATCGGCAAAATTTATATAGAGTTCAGCCACTCAACATGCAATGCCTCGAAAAAGGCGGAAAGCGAGAAAGCAGGGAATAAGCAACGGAGTGTCTTAACACTAGGTTCCTATGGCTACTGCAGTTCCCTCTGCTAGCTAACTCTGCCATGTGCGGGATAAGGTGGGAAGACATTAAAAAAAAGAAAAATATACATGTTTTAATTTACTTATAAATTAACGCTACATTATTTTATAATAATTAAACTTGGCATTATAGATATTCTTAGTGAAATTGTAATTCAAAAACGTTTAATAAGTGCATGTATTTTATATGATTTTTACCAAGGTTCTTAAAAGAAAAAAGGCAAAAAGCTTTACACTTTTCCGCATCACAGACCAACCAACAGGCAGAGGGAATCTAGTATAAGCCATTATTCACCCAATTTTTGAGATATTCCAAGTTAAATGTACTTTGTGTTGCCGTTCCAGGGAATGCCATCCGATACTGCTATAATATCATTAAGAGGACGTCGTGGCGCAGAGGCGCAACGTCTGCCTGTAACGCGACTAACGCGACGGTTTCTGGGTTCGATCCCCAGTCGGGGAAGACGGATTTTTCTATTTCCATTTTCTCCGCTCTGGCAACTAAGACAAAGCGCAGCGTCGAGTTCCGCCACTCAACTTGCAATGCCTCGAAAACGGCGGAAAGCGGGGACGGAGAAAGCAGGCAGGCGAGCCAAGCAGGCAAGCAGGCTAAGTAACGGAGTGTCTTAACACTAGGTTCGTATGGTTCCTGCAGTTCCCTCTGCCTACCCTGCCATGTGCGGGATAAAAGCGTGAAGCTTAAAAAAAAAAAGGATGAAACAAAATTTTACCTAAAATCTGCAAAGTAGAAGCTGGATATTTAGCCAGGCTGGTCAATGAGCCTGCCTTAGATATGAGGCGGGCTCCCACCTGGTCTCCCACTAGAGTCGTCAAGTTTGGAGCTACAGAGTTCATTTTTGTATGGAGATATTCTGCTATTTGTTTTCTGTAAGGGACATTTATTTTATTCTTTAATTATTCACTTAATCAGTTCTGATCAGAAGACCCGACAGGAAAGTCAACAATTGCTCTTTTAACTATAAATATTACAATTATAAACAAATACAATGTTATAGTATCATGTATAAAATTCAAATGACACCAATCCCACACAATTTTCTCATATAAATATTCTTAAACACACTGTTGGGTATAATAGGTTTTACTCAAAAGCACTGTTTTTAAACCTTTTTAAAATTTATATAGCTACTATATATATATTTATATTATATATATCTTATTTCAATATTAATATTTCACCATAAGTTGTATTAAATAACTATCAAAATAAACACCCTTTTATATTAATAATAAAAAACAAATTACCTATAATTACTCAACGCAACAACGCGGCCAGCAAACATTTGTATATTAATCAAGTCAACGGGCGATATGTCCATGCCCATTGACATTTTAGAAGCATCAATTATAGCTTGAGCTTTCTCCGAGTCCCCAAGAATTTCTGTCAACGGTTCCACAGATTCTTCGGTAAGAGATTTTCTATCTTTTATGTATTCTGCACATTTTGCATACAAATTGTTATCTGGCACAATGCTTACAAGCTCTGGGAAATGGTAAGAATACCATTCTCTGTAAAAAATGGTTTTATTAATTTAGTAAAGTTTCCGGGCTTAACTTTGTTTCAGTACAAACTAGCACTATTTTTCCATAAAATTTAATATCAAATTTAATAATTAATTTTCTTTATTTTAATTTAATATAGACTCATAAATAGAAAAGCATTACCAAATTAACAGATTATTATAAACTGCACTGAAACATTTTTAGGTAAACTTAAAGTGACTATTTTGACATATGGAAGGACAAAGGCAATGATTTATTTTTGGAACTTGTACATTTCTAGTCATTATAAGTGTAATCAAATTAAAAACTTTTCAAAGCAATAAATAAACACAAAATGTAGCTAGATATGAAATAGTGTTACCCACAATAGTGTATGAACAGTTTTAAACATAATTTTTTTAATTTTTACTGTATTTTCTATAAAAAAATCTAAAATATGAGATTTACTAATAAAAAAAGCAATACAATTACCTGATCCTCATAGAAAATGTATTGACATCTTTATCCAACTGATCCAACAGTGCTATAGATTGAATTATCATATTGTCCACTCTGTGCACATTGAATTTGACTCGAGCTCTTGAATACGAATGACCGAGGCCCAGTTGGGCTACGCTACATGCTTTTAGTGTTAGACCCTTGATAAGGGCATGGAAGTGATGTCTTATACCTGTTAAAGAAAAGAAATAAATAAAGAATACTGCATATTAAATTAAAATGATTAGTAATTTAAACTATACTTATTTTTATTAGCTTCACACTTTATGCCGTTTATTTATAGCAGGGTAGGAGGAACCTCAGGAATCATGAAAACCTAGTGTCAAGTCACCCTGTTCTCTGCTTACCACCTTTTTTGAGGTATTGTGTTTTGAGTGGAAGATCTCAACTCTATGTTTGTCTAAATAGCAGAGCGAAGAAAATGGAAATAAAATAATCACCCCAGATTGGGAATTGAACCTACAAACAGTTAAATTTACAGACTAATGCTGTGTCTCTGCACTAGGATGGTCCTCCAAAATATAAGGTAAAAGCACCACCAATGCAACTACTATTACAATTCTATTGAGTGCATAAAAATAATAGCTGATTAATTATCCAGACACGCTCCATTGTATAACACAGATCAGCGGGTAGGTGCTAAAGCACGACTAGGGAACGAACTTATCGTGCTCCCGCCACAAGGTATACATTGATGTTATGAATTATATATAAGTAATAATAAATGATCATATATAGAGTAAATCTTAACTGTACCTAACAAATAGTTTACAATACTTTTCTAATTGTTTCTTCAATTAACATTTTACACAATTGTCTCATTACTAAAACCTAATAAATTATATAAAAAAATACTTAAAAAACGTATTTTATTGTAGCAATAATTTTGTCCATGCCTACAATATAACACAAGCTGGCATAACTTATAATTGCAGTACTATAGCACAATTTTATTACCGCAAGCTATTCGAAACTTGCAATAGATCAATTTGTGCATGCATAGTATGGAGATGGTTACCGCTAGAATTAATCTCTATTTCTTGTGATATGTTGAGATGTATGAGTTTAGTAGAATATTAAAACTCAAATATTTTATTTATATATTAACTGTTCAATAGGTAATAATAAAAATAAAGCTGGTTTAATTTATTTTTATTATTGAATTATTGCCCTTCTTTAGTTTTAATAAAATTATAATATAATTTAAAAATATTTTCTTTATTTTATAGTTAAGCTAGCTAGCTAGCTTATCTAGAAAATGAACCCCAGCTATAGCAATAACTTTCTTTATATACAAATAATTTTGATAGATTGGAGAAATAACTATAAACAAACCTCTAAGTACTTCTGGTACTGCTCCAGTATGGGAGCATGGTATCTCCAAAGCTTCACTAATAGCCGCACCAAGTTTAGGATCAGAAACTCCAAGAGTACATTTACTCCGTTTCTTACGTTTTGGCAGAGCACCTTCAAGGAAAAGATTAAGATCCTCTGGTAGAATGCCTGAGAACAAAATATTGATTTAGTAATTTATTTATAATTATTAGATATTTAGTCCCCCACTTTCTAGCTCATGGTATTAAGGTATTTTAAAGACATTTAAATCTGAGTAGGGACTGAATCCAAAACTATCATGCTTATAGTAAGGCCGTGTACCACTCAGGCAACATTAATTGAATAAAAGATAACAAGACAGAGATGCTGGCAGTGCCAAATTATACAGTAACTGAAGAAAAGTTTGATTTCCATTAGAGAGAATGCTTTTTTGTTTAGTTTTCCCTAAGTAAATTATTCTTTCAATGGTAATTAAAAAGACAGCATGTACTACACTGGATCCTTACTACATTGCTAAATGGGAATGTTACTAAATGTATGTAAATATAAAATTACCTTCAGATATAGCATTAATATTCTCCAAAGCAAGCACTGCAGACTTGAAAGGCTGGAATGCTATAAGTGTAACCACTGAATTAAATCTTTGCAAATCGGTCACAGATTCCTCTACCTGTGGCAAAAATGCTGCAAGCTCCTCGAACTCCGCCACGCGGAATAGGGCAAAGCCCGCGCTGTGCTCAAAGAGCACGTGTAATTTACTCTGAAAATAACAATATTCATTTTTATTTGTGCTAAATGGACGCTTGATCTCATATTTTAATTTCTAGTTCATTATATTTGCAAGCTGTATTTAGAACAATAATAGTAAATACCATTAATTGTATACTTGTATATTGCATTTGTTATACATAAATAATGCTTTATATCATTTAGCTAAAATCAGAGAATATCGATTCTACGAAAAAGTTACTTTATACCTAGATTATATATTAATTGTTATGTTATATTAATTGCTTTAAATAATACAATAAACTATGTATAAAACTTACCATTCTAAAAACTGTTTATGTTAAACTAACATAATTAAATTTATAAACACGTGTGTTTTGATCACCAAAGAAACACGCACAGGAACCGCGTTCCTTGTTTAGTTTTAGGTTATATTTTTAAACGTTCCATTTCATTTATCCATTTTACTATTTTACAAATATATAAATAATTACAAGCATTCAATATAACTATGATGTGATTGATTTTAAAGAGAAAACTAGTTTAGTTATTCAACACGAGAAATATTATTTGATGTTAAAATAATTTTATACTTTCCATGAGTTATATATTATTACATATTAATCAAAAAGAAAACCTGTGAGATATGTTATTTATTTTCTTTATATAATTAATTTGAGTATAATATTTATTAATTATATAATGTATAAATTACAAGAATATAAAATAATCTCTTTACTATAATTTCAATAAAATATTATATTCTTAGTACCGTACTTGTATTATTTATGTTTCTAACGGCTAAAGCTGTCAAATTTTTGAATTCAATTGTAATTAATTGTTTAATGTCTACGTTCATATTGACTTCCAAGTTCTAATGCTGTGCGTGTTTATTTTTAAGTTAACAATTCAATTAACTGAGAGTGTTGTTTGAACTAGTGATAAAATAACTGAGTGTTAAGTTAAATTAGAGATGTATTAGTTTAATTATGGTATAACGATGGCCACGATAACGCAGCAAAGAGATCTTATTATAACACTTAAGAAGGAAACAATCCTAAATATTGGATTACTCAGTAAGCTTAACCCTTTATCTAGTGAATTATCACGTTTGATATTAAAGGAGAATGCATTAGAAAAACCAACACAGAATTTGTTTAATCATTTATCGTATTATTTAGTGTCTATAATTGATTCACAAGCACACGCAGCGTTAACATGGCCTTTATACGACACAGCGGCTGAAAGGACGTACAGAAATGAGCTGTATAGTTTTATAAGCGAATACAGCGCTTTGGGACATCTATCTCCTGTAATGTGTTCATATTTAGTAAACCCTGGCTGCTTTAAAGTGACAGTGTTGATATTTCAACTATCGCAGTTGGCGGTAAATCGTTTACTTACATCATTAATGGTGAAAGACAGTAAAAAAGCTTTATACAGTACAATGACAGAAAGATACAAGTCACAGGAAAAAGATGGCTTTGTTGAATGTATTGAGAAGGAGACAGAAGTGATGCTCAGTAAATTCTCAAATTATTTAAACAAACGCAAGCTTATGGAAGAAATTGCAGTGTTATTAAGAAAGAAAATTATTGATATGGAGAAAGTATTAGCTACTTCAAATGCACAAGGCTTTTTAGATAGGTTGGTGGATAATTATATTGAAAAATATGAAGTTGAGGATAATTTTAAAAGTGAACTTTTGAAGATTAAAAATGTGTATGTACAACCACTATTTTTTAACAATTGGTTAGAAGAAACAGATAAAAAAATAGATAATTTAGAAGGCAATTGGAATAACAAAGTATCACCGTTATTAGATAAATGTACAAACATATTAGGTTTAACCGAGACTATCATTCATAGAAACACAGGTCAAGTTGAAAAAAGTTCATATACAGTAGAGTATGATCCAAAATGTGATCAAATTTGTACAAGTGATTTACAAAATCAAGTAAATAGTGAACAGAAATATATTCTTTGTAATCTAGAGAAGGATGGAAAGTTAAATTTCCCTAATTTAATAAGAGCTTTTGTGATATCCTGTGTGTTATATTTTAAAGAATAATGAAATAAATAATGATATATATAAGTTTAATGAATATTTGATGAGTGCAAAAACTAATTACGCTGAAGTCGTTTCTGCCTTGAAAACATTGTTGGAGAGGATATTTAATGCGGAATCTAAGTTGCAGGTAAAAATTTAGTTACATTCCATTTTAGCTAAATATAATTTACTTGTATTATTACTTTTAGAGACTAGATAAAAATAGAAAAAAATATTATTAAAAATATTTTGTTTTATATTTTATTATTTATATGTTTTTCATAAATAAATAAATCATAAGTAAATTATGATTTCTTATTCTTACGTAAGAGATATTTATAGTGAATATTTTTACATATCACCTTAAAATATTAAATATTTTGTTTTCAGTCTACCCCAGTGATGTACAACCAGTCATTATCATTTAAAGATTTAATAGACATACCACCTCTGCCAGATCTTTCTGATTTAAAGACAAGTAAAGATCAGTATCAAGTATTATATGATATATTTACACCTTTAAATCTAACAAGGCATCAGTTTAATCTAAGGCGGAGGACAAGCGGAACTTTTGCTAAACCCCAGCCAAAGTCAATAATTGCACCTTTCTATCAAGCGCCTAAAGATGATTTCCTCAAAAGTCTAATATCTTGCCGAATAAGTTCTTATGATAACAATATGTCACAGAATTGTCATAATATTTCTGTTATATCTAATATAAAGGGAAATGAGACCATCGCTGAATGCTCTTCAGGATTCACTAAACAACAAATTATAAGATTACTTTCAACCAGAAAATCAAGTAGCTCTAAGAAGTTCAAATACAAACATGACCGTCCTGATGTGAAAATTAAAAAGGGAGGACTTTTCAACGAGTCGATTGCATCAAATGAAAGCAATGGGTTATTCCGTAGCTATTCATCGCCAAATTTATTTGAAAATAGAGAGAAACGGTCACTTGGGAATATTAGAGGGAGGAAATTGTCGATTATGCAAGAGGATAGCCCTCCTCAGCTAGAAGTTTCTGGAATAACATGTTTAGACCCAGACAGTAACTGTAATACTCCACATGGCCTCGGCAATGCAGAAAGTTCTCGAAAGTTGGACACTTCAAATTTCCCATTAACAGTTGACAATAATGCCATCAACAAAATCAATGAAGTTTTAGACACAGTTAAAGTGGATTTGACCAATGAAATGGATTGCTTTGTGTCACCAATATTAGAAGTTTCTAGAAAGAGTACAGACAATGAATTTTCTAAAACAGAAACTCCTAAAAATAGTTCAACGTTAATCAGAAAAACAAGTTCGCTGGAGAAAATTATAAATCGTTTTAAGAAAGTTAGGGCAAGTGTTATGCCGCAGAAGGATGATGAGATACAAACTATTCTAGAAGAAAAGGAGAATCATTTTGTTGCTGCCAACAGATTATTGTTGCCTGACCTTTTAAGTCCCAGTTGTGCAACGATGAAAACGAATACAAATTTAACTTACTTGGATCAATTATGCCTAGATATGGACAAAGTGGAAAGGCGACCCAGAGAAAGTCTTGGAACAGCTTTGGGGGTCGATCAAACAATTTTAGATCAATTTGATTTGATAGACTGATATTTATATATAGTTTTATTTAGCTTCAAGTTAGAGCTAAGTATATCCTGGGAGTATGTTATAGTTACTATGGAACAGTGTCCAACATATGACTGAAAATAGTGATGATGGGTTTAAATCCAACTCAGGGAATGCATTGTCTTGCTTATGTAACAATACAATGAGCATTGTTGAACTCCACCACTGGATGGAGAGTGAAGAGTGTTTTGACACTACCTTTCTGCATGCAGCATCATAATATATAAAATTTTTTGTTTATAATAAATATATATAAAGTATAAAATAAGTTTGTAAGATTACTATTGCTTATGGCATATGTTATTCTATTAGCGGGTACGGAAAAAGCAGGAACTAAGCAACGGAGTGTCTTAACACTGGGTTCCCACAGTTCCTGCGGTTCCCTCTGCCTACCCTGCCATGTGCGGGATAAAGCGTGAAGCTACAAAAAAAAAATTATTTCAATATATATTAAGTACTGCCAACATTTTTAAAAATATGAATACATAAACATGGTTTCTTTGTCCAATTAATTGAAAATATTGAGTTTCTTGCTAAGTTTAATGTAAAATTTTATAGTGTTAAAGAATTTAGTGATTGTTTTGTTGTAATTTTTCATATTGGATTTGATAATATAATAATTCTTAATGGAACTGAATTGTACAGAGAAGAATTATTTAGAAAATTCTGGGTAGGTTTAAGGTCTTTTTTGGATATTATTGGAGTAAATTTCCATTTAAAATATAATTTAAACTGTCATCAAAACATTTTTTTTTTTAAATAATTAATTTAAGTTTTGTCACACACTTCATTTAAGCTTCATTTTTTTACTCATATATAAATATTTTTCTCATCTCCGTTACTAGATTATTTATATTAATATTCTCCATTTTTAATTTTTCTAATTGTAGTTAACTAACTCGACAAAAGCTTTAAAATGTAACAATAATGGAGGAAAGCGCTAGTTTTAAATCGATTTATGGTCACAAATATATTTATGTAAGCGACCTTGTGTATATATTTACTTATGTCAATAAAAAAATATTTTACGATATAATTTTTTTTTTATTTAAAAAAATAATATGAAATGCAATAATACAGATTAAAAAAATAAATTAAGAGTAAAAATATAAATATTATAAAAATTAGATTCTAGGATCATTCTCCTCCAGTTTGACCAACTTTTCGGATATTTCCCACAATTTCCTAGCTCTTCCCAAATCGCTGGCGGAACTAGACAAAGAACTCTCCTGGCAATCGGAGAAATATTTTCCATTTACTTTAGCCAAGCCTTCATCTACAGCCAACATGACTGATGTCTGGCAACCCTGTACTGGAGTCTTGAAGAAACAAGCATTGATAAAAGCCAATCCCCAACTCAAAGGTGCCGGAACATTTCTCCATATCCCGGTATCAATTAAACCCGGATGAAGACAATTCGCAGTTACCCCGGTTCCCTCCAAACGTCTGGCTAGTTCTCTGGTAAAAAGGATATTGGCTTCCTTCGAAACGTAGTACAAATAACCAGGCATAGTGTTGACTGGGTTCGGATTTTCCAAATTAACTGAACCTAGACGATATAATGAAGAAGCGACAACAACTATACGTGACGGTGCACTCTTTTTAAGCAAATCTATCAACAGATGGGTCAGAAGGAATGGGCCGTAGTGGTTAGTCGCCATAGTTAATTCCAAACCGTCTTCTGAAATGTTCTTTTTAAATGTTTCAGCATAACCAGCGTTGTGGATCAACACGTCGAGTTTCTTTTCAGTCTTTGTGATGTCTTCGGCGAAGGTGCGTATAGATGAGAAGGAGCTCAGGTCTAACTTCTTCACTAGTACGTTCTCGTTCTTTGTGGACTGCATAATTTCATCTGGAATTGTTGTATTGTTTGTTAGAGTATGCCAATGTTTTGAAATATAAATGAATCCGTTTTGAACTAACAGATTTTCTATATATAAATAGGAGTTTTGACACACTACTTTTTTCAGAAATATATTTGCTTAAAAATAATTGGAATGGCATTCAAATACTACCAATATTACAAATTACTATAAGTTTACTATAAAAGCCTTAAAAATACCTTGCACTTTTTCGGCTTTCTCCATATTTCTACAAGCCATGATAACCCTAGCGCCCCTTTTAGCCAGTTCTTTCGCCGTCTCCTTCCCAATGCCACTAGTACATCCAGTCACAATCACGGTCTTTCCATCCATCCTGGTCTTCTCTCTAAACCTGCCACACGTATACTTGGCGTAGAAACGTACCGCGAAGAAAAGACCGATCACTCCCAATATGGCGAGTAGACCGAGTATGAAGACCGCTGGTAATATCCAGTAGAGATAATTCGCTTTCCACGCTTCTGCTACTATCATGGCTGTAATAGAAAAGAAAAATTATCAGAAATTAATATTTAAAATAAAATTAAGCAACGAAATATTTCGCGAAGATGCTTTTAATGCAAGTAATTTTACACAAAATAAGAATACATGATTTTTTTTTAACGTTAAAAATTGCTACAGATTCACTAAAGTTTAGTTGTCTCAGACCTGAGAAGAAGAAGCTACTTCGTAATGTTATTTTAATATGTTCCATTCTTTGCATGGACAAGGAATTTGGAGAAAATCTCTTTTAAAAAACACTTCTCAAAGAACTATCTTGACAAAACACATTACCCAAAATGCAAAGCCCATTAGAATTTGCCAATAAGCCTATGGACCTAAAGCTCTTCCGAAATATATAATATTACAATATATTATATAAAATAAAACATCTATAATTCATGTAGTCGTCATAAAATTTTAAATATTGATGTGTTTTCTGTGGAAACAGTAGGTATCGTAAACTAGCAATCGTGAAAACTGGTTTTTTTATAACAATATTATATAGGTAATAATTGATGTTAATATTTTATAATAATCCGGATATAAGAACTGGTTTATGTACGTCAAAAGAAAGAAAACGTAACGGATCGCTTTCTTTTTAGTCTGTCCGTATGTCAAGGCCATTTTTCTCAAGAACTCGTGAAAATATAAAGATCTCCATTTGGAGTTTGAATTCAAACTTCTAAGCCAACGCTATGTATACATATTAGGGTTTTTATAATACTTGTACCCCATTTTGTATGAAAATTACAGCATAATCAATCTATGGAGAAATTACACAAAAATTTGACATTAGAAGACACTAGAACGTACGGAACACTATACACGAGTACAACTCGCACTTGTTATATGTCAAAATACTTAATCTGTTAAATATAAAATGATTGAACCGCCGTGGGGCAGAGGCGTAGCGTCTGCCTGTAAACGCGATGGTTTATGGGTTCGATTTCCACAAGGGAAGGATGGTCCTTTCCATTTACTTTTTCTTCACTTCGGCAACTAGGCAAAGCGCTGCGTTGAATTTCGCCACTCAACACGCAATACCTCGAAGGGGGGGGGGGGGGGCAAGCAGGGATCGGGGTGTCTTAACACTAAGTTCCCTCTGCCTGCTCTGCCATGTACTGGATAAACCGTGAAGCTAGAGTAATAATAATATAAATTGAAATAGAAGAAATTAAAAGTCTGAGTCTGAGTCGTGTCGTAAGACATATTTGCTTCAACCAATTTTTATTTGCCAAATTGTTCAAATAATATGATGTGTACTTACGGCGCTGTGTAAAAAACACCTATACCTATATATGTGTAACGAAAAATTTACTTTATATGCATTTGAAGCGTGAAACCCTAAAAACACAGAAAATGAACCCACGACTATCGACACTCTAGTTTAATTGGTTTCAATATTATTATTTCCTAAATTAGAACATTGTCATTAGTGTCTATTGTATGTTAAATGGCGCAACGCAAATTAGTTAATCGCTTTATTGTTTAAATGACATGGTTTATATTAAATGTTAGTATTATATGCTTATTATCGATAGAGAACCATCGTGGCGCAGAGGCGTAAGCGTCGGCCTGTAAGCGCGACGGTTTGAGGGTTCGATTCCCACTCGGGAAAGATGGATTTTTCTATTTCCATTTTCTTCGCTCTGGAAACTAGGCAGAGCGCGTCGTTGAGCTCCGCCACTCAACACTCATTGCCTCGTAAAAAGGCGGAAAGCGGGGACGGAGTAAGCAGGGACTAAGCAACGGAGTGTCGGAACACTATTCCCGCAGTTCCCTCTGCCTACCTTGCAATATGCGGTATAAATGCGTGAAGCTAAAAAAGAATAGTGGTAGTACATATACTATATATACAGTACAGTCGAAGAGTTGGGGATTTTTAATATTGCGTGACGAGATCAGAGTTGCCAGGCTGTCTTGTTAGGAGAACGAGTTAAATGAAACTAAATAATTATCTCTAAGTAGAAATCAAACCCACAAACGCCGCTTTTAGTAACAGGCGCTGTGCACATGCGTGAGGAGGCTTCTGATTTAAATTTGTGGCAGATAAGCCCTAACTAGGCAAAGCGGCGTTGAGTACCGCCACTCTATACGCAATGCCTCGAAAAAAGACGGAAAACAGGGAACGAAGTGACTTAATACTAGGTTCCTATGGTTCTTGTGGTTTCCTATACCTACCCTGTTATGTGCGGGATAAAGTCAATTTAAATGATACGAAAGCATGTCGTATATTAGGCAGAGAATCTCGTACGAAAACACTGTTTCTTCGGAACGTTTCATTTTTCTAAACGAGAATCAAACTCCCTACCAGCTTGACAATCTGACCCATGCCCTCTAAGCCACATTGGTTACATTTTAAGATAACCAAGTCTTTATAATTAGTAAAAAAACATGTGCACAATTTCTCATTTAAATCGGTGTTGTTATTCTAATTTTTTTTATTAAGGTTTATGTAAGCTTTATTTAGTAAAACTCTAACGATTCCGCCGCATTACTATGAAGTTCACTTATGAACTGTACATAAATTAAAAATATATGCACAGATTATCTATAAAAAAAGAATCAGTATTATTTTTAATTTACTTCTAGTTTAGAACGATTTAAAATACAACCTAATTTATCCACTTTTCTTTTTTTAACCTATTTTCTAATCATTGTTTTGTCTTATATAGTCAAAGAAATAAAAAAAAACCTTACAAATTAAATAAAACAATTTAATCGGATTTATCGCGTATATTAACATTATTTGGGAAACCCGACGTTTCGAACACTTTGCAGTAGTCCGTGGTCACGGGTAGACTGAGGTGGCATTCGTCTGTCATTTGATATAATTATTATATCAAACTACTGCCAACGGTTCCTGAGTTGCCTCGCGTACTGCCCTGGATTCCTGCAGAATGATAAATCCCAAAAAAATCCCAATGGCACAGTAGGCCACACAGTGTATAGGAAACCCACTCACACTAACAGATATCTCAATGGTGAATCTCACCATCACCCTACACAGTTATCTACCGTTGGCAAATCTTTGTTTCAGAGAGCCCACCACCTCTGCGACGCTGAACACCTAGGGGAGGAGCTTCGACTGGTGAAAGATGCCCTTCATCAGAACAAGCTGCCAGTGCCCGGCAGCGTTGTAAGAAGACCACCAAGCCACCCACAGTAGAGAGACAGCCAGCACTCCTACCATATGTAAAAGGAGTTACAGACAGGATCGGCAACATCTTAAGAAGAGCTTCAATTAAAACTATTTTTAAGCCTAAGAAAAAAGTGAGCCAATTCTTGAGACCAGTTAAATGTAATATTCCCTTGCAGTGTGCAGGTGTATACAAACTTGATTGTGACTGTGGCTTATCTTACATTGGTCAGATAAAGAGAAGCATCGGTGGTAGGGTGAAAGAGCACATCTCAGATGTCAAGAATGAGCGTGTATTAAAGTCAGCTGTGTGTGAGCACTCCTTGAACAAGCCTAACCATTACATCAGGTTTGATAAACCTCATATACTCGCTAGGGAAAATAAATATATTCCTAGAATGATCCGCGAGGCTATTGAAATACAGAAACATCCCAATTTCAATAGAGAAGACAGTTGGAAGCTTTCTACCACTTGGGATCCACTTATAAAATTTTAAAATCCCAAACACACCACACCAGAGGGCAGGATACAGTCAGCTCATTCTGCAGGAATCCAGGGCAGTACGCGAGGCAACTCAGGAACCGTTTGCGGTAGTTTGATATAATAATTATATCAAATGACAGACGAATGCCACCTCAGTCTACCCGTGACCACGGACTACTGCAAAGTGTTCGAAACGTCGGGTTTCCCAAATAATGTTAATATACGCGATAAATCCGGTTAAATTGTTTTATTTAAAATGTATAAAAATCGCGAAAATCAAAGAACTTATTAAACCTTACAAATTCAAATTGCTAATATGAAATAAGAATTACCTACACATATAATAATAATTTTAACTTACAAGTTTTATTTATTTCCTTATATTGATATAACTAATTTACTAAGCACACGTTTACTTCCTCACACGACGACACTAAATGTGATTTAGAAAAAACGTTTAGAACCTCATTTGTATGCGTCAGACATACATACAACGTAAGGCATATATTACTACTGGAGTTAGTCAGCTATAAGTTGGGTTGTAAAGTAAATTATAAATTACTATTTGTTTATATTAATATATTTTTATGATATTTCAACAAATAATGTTGCCAGTGTCATGTAAAATGCTGATTTATGTAGTAATTATCCAAAATTCTATTTTTTTATTTTTATCTTTTGTCTATTGACGTTAATACTGTTGGTCATATTGGTCTTGACAGTGACACCAGGTGTAGAGCGTATTCTTTCCCTTAAAAGTAGCTTGCACTACGGAAAGAACGTTCCTTGTGAGACCCAGAATTTTCCCTTTTTTATCCAGGATCTTGCTTTATATAGCAATCCCACACATAGTGTATGTAGAAATGTTCTAGTGTTAAGACACTCCTTTGTCGTGTATTTTATTAGTCAATATTAGTCTATGGTGGATCTATAGTATGGTATCTATCATGGATTGGTGTCTGACCCATCGTGCTGTAGGAAGAGGAACTCCGAGCAGTGCTTGGGACTTGCGACCCAAGTGGTTTAAAAAGACTCTTAAAAATGCATTAACGCTCACCTTCGCTGTCCGAGCTCCGCCCACTACCGACACCAAATTTTAAATTATTCTACCAAAGCCGCCTTAGAAGTACGTTTTAGAAATTAATTTGTAATTGTTCTAGACAGGCCACGATCTTGTAGTAAACTATAGAGAGATTTCGTTGTTATACCTCTCGCTCCTACTTCGACCGCATATAAGCTAACTCTAAATCTATTCCTGATCAGTTCGTTAGTAACATAGTGTACTTTCCCAGAAAATACGCAGAACCGACAAATAAGCTGCATTACAATTTAAAAAACATATACCAACAAATAGTATAACAAAAAAACAAAATTTAATTAAAATAAATTAACATATTAAGAAACAAATTAAAGATATAATCGCTTTAATGTCATTAACTATAACTTTCTAATAACGTCTTGTTAATTTGGCTTGCATCGCTTCCACGCTCAGTAGTTACATGTATGTACCTGTAATTATATGAATTTACAACCGTTGAAAATTATATCTCATATATGTATATGTTGTATCATTTGGAAAGCATTGATAACTGATAAGAGCTTTCTTTGTAGGTGAAAGATGTTTTTATTTTAATTTTTTATTAATTATTTTGGTAACAAGGCATGCTATAATTTCTTGGCTTTGGTTAAATATGGTTCGGTTATATATAGTTGGTATAGAGGACCGTCGTGGCGCAGAGAAGCAATAGGCACAACGTCCAGCGCTACGCGACGGCTCCTGGGCTCGATTCCCACTCGGAAAAGATGGATTGGCAGAACTCAACGCCGCGTTTTTGTCTAGTTGCCAGATCGAAGAAAATGAAAATAGAAAATTTTTATTTTCTTCGCTCTGGCAACTAGACAAAAGCGCGGCGCTGAGTTCCGCCAATCAACACATAATGCCTCGAACACGCTATAAGCCGGGTACGGAGTGTCTTATCACTAGTTTTCTGTGGTTCCCTCTATGTAAGGGATAAAGCTACTTAGCTTCACCTAAAACAACAAATAAATAACTAAACACAACTATTTTACTACATTTTTTTCCCAATCTTAAGTTACAAGTAAAATTGATTACAGCTTGAAGTTAGACCCTACTACTTAGGTATATATAATAAAAGTTTTATGATTCTAACAGACGGACAATACATTTTAATAAGAAGGTGTTTGTAACTTTGTAAAGTTTCTATTGAATTTGATTTATAGCGTATAGTACGTACGTAATGCCAGTCACGTAGTTTAGTTACGTTGCCTATTAGTTTTATGTCTACGTTTTAGAGTTACGCAGCGGTTTCCTAATTGCAATAATAAAATATTTAAAAAATTCATCTGTCAAAATGAATAAAAAGATGATCTCATCTCGGGGAAGACTATTGTTTTAGTTTCCATTTTTTTCGCTCTAGCAACTAAGTAAAGCGCGGCGTTGAGCTCCGCCACTCAACGCTGCTTTTCGCCTTTTCGAGGCGAAAAGCGGGGAACGGAGTGTCTTAACACTAGGTTGCCAAGATTCCTTCAGCTTTGAAAAAATCATATATATTATGTGGATACAACTGCAAATTTAAGTTTATTTATTTTATTAATAGCTCAGGGGAATACCCGCTATCATAAAATTAATCGATTTTTTTACCACACCAAGAACTTAAACCAAGAAAATTGTATGACATAGTAATTAAATAACATATTTATTTACTAATAATTTGTAGAATACAAACAATCTATATGTATGTATGTCTTTTTATTTGTCCGAATTAATCGTCTATAAAGACCTTATAAAAATGCCTGGTTTTACTTTATTTTATATAACATATATGCATCAAATATTAAAATTATAGTACGGAACATCAGCTCGTTAAGCATTTGCGAATTCTTTATTAGATATAAAAGAAAGTGAGGTGCTAATGATCGAAAGTAAGCTTGTATGGCGGCACAACGTTGTATGGCACCATACATAATATGCCGTTATGTAACCTATGTTATTGAATATTAAGTATCTTCTATTAGGTTTAAGTTTATCTTTTTTTATGGTTTTTTTAGCTTCACGCTTCTATCCCGCATATTACAGGGCAGGTAGAGTGAACTGCGGGAAATATATGAATCTAGTATTAAGACACTCCGTTGCTTAGTCCCTTGCTTTCTCCGTCCCCGCTTTCTGCGTTTTTTCAAGGCGTTGCGTGTTGAGTGGCGGAACTCAACGCCGCGCTTTGCTTAATTCCCAGAGAGAAGAGGAATCGAACCTTCAAATCGTCACGATTACAGGCAGACGCTTGCGCCTCTGCGCCACGACGGTAATAGGTAATAGCATAAATAGATTAATTAAAGAATAACAAGAAAAAATGGTACCGTACTAAGTGTTCCTATATCTTGTTATATATAAAGTTAAATAGATAATAATAGTTAACTAGACAAGACTAAATAACTAGATACAAATACCGCCGTGGCGCAGAGGCTCAGCGTCTGCCTGTAAACACGACGGTTTGTGAGTTCGATTCCCGTTCATGGAGAATGCATTTTTTTATTTATATAAAGAAATATTGCTATAAATTTATTTAAGATTATCAATAACCTTTTAATATATAGGTTATAAATATTGATAGATGACGCCTGTCAAGTCTGTCACCTTTTAATTTAGTATTTCACTCTTTACCCATCTGCTTGAAGGTAATTCTTCTTCTTCTTCTGCTTTATCCGTTTTCCTAATTCTTCTTCTTATTCTTCTGCTTTATCTGTTTTTTCGTTTTTAGGTAGTTGTATATATTTTATAGCTTTCCTATCAAAAGCTCGTTGTATAACGTTATATGATTGAAAGTGTAAGTAGTAGGTGCGTACTACGTAGACAGTAGACACGTTCGAGTATTTCCTAATAAACTGGTTTCGGAACAACTTATAAGCGTCCGAAAACTTTCTTTACGAACAATTTTTGAATAATGTCATGCATTTTTAAATTATTTGTACCTATATATTCGATATATCTATATATATATATATATATATATATATATATATATATATATATATATATATATATATATATATATATATATATATATATATATATATATATATATATATATATATATATATATATATATATATATATATATATATATATATATATATATATATATATATACTAATTTTTTTTCTAGCTTCACGCTTTATCCCGCATATTGCAGGGTAGACACAGGGAACTGCAGGAACCATTTGAACCTAGTGTTAAGACACTCCGTTGCTTAGTTCCTGCTTTCTCCATCCCCACCTTCCGCCTTTTTCGAGGCATTGCGTGTTGAGTGGCTGAACTCAACGCCGCACATATAGTACTCATTGTTAGTAGTAATTACAGTAACATTATGTATACATAGTAAAACTTAATATATGTAACATGGTTATATTTGTGAACTGTCACACTCAATCCTACTTAAAGCTGGATGAGGAGAGGGAATCTAGTGTTGAGACACTCCTTTCTCCGTTTTTCAACAGTCTATTAGTTGTGTGTTAAGTGGCAGAACCTCAGCCACGCTTTGTTTTTCCAATTTGCTAAGCCCACAAAATGCTAAATAATTCATTTCCTCGAGCGGGCATCGAACTCAAGACCGTTGTTGCACCAAACGTAATTCTACACCACAATGTCTATGCGATACGATTTTTGCTTTCACGCTTTATCAAGCATATAGCATGGCAGAGGCAAAGGGAACCGTGCGAACCTAGTGTTAAGGCACTCCATTCCCCGTTTCCGGCCTTTTTGAGGCATTGCGTGTTGAGTGGTAGTTGCCAGAGCGAAGACGATGGACATGAAAAAGTTTAGTTTCTCCGAATTAGAATCGAGCCTAGAAACTGTCACGTTTACGGGCAATTAATACTTTTCATATAAATGTCCAAATTTTTATGAAAACTACAGCTTACAGCGTCTTGCATCGTTCATTGATGTACATAATTTTGTTGGTAAAAACAGAATCTATTAAAATGGTGAAGTACCGTCATTGTTTTGATTTATATCTCTCGATCGCAATCTTGATATTTCCTTAATCGCAATCATAGTAATAAGTATTATTTCACGAGACGAACCGTAAGCGACTATTATTGTAATTTATAATACAATAGCTAATATTTAGTCACGATTATTGTGTATTTAATTCTCAAGCTCTCTCATGCGTTTTGTGGTTAATATATAAGCTGTTTTTGTACATATATATATATATATATATATATATATATATATATATATATATATATATATATATATATATATATATATATATATATATATATATATATATATATATATATATATATATATATATATATATATATATATATATATATATATATATATATATATATATATATATATATATATATATATATATATATATATATATATATATATATATATATATATATATATATATATATATATATATATATATATATATATATATATATATATATATATATATATATATATATATATATATATATATATATATATATATATATATATATATATATATATATATATATATATATATATATATATATAATGTGAGTATATTGTATAGTATGAAAAATACTGTTTGAAATAAGGATCGTGTACAATGATGTCATCTTAATATGTATCTACAATCAAGGAAATGTCTAAGTAAACTTACTACGATTACTGACATATCTGTGCTTATGGTAGAAGCGTCAAAATTAAAAAAGTAAATAAATGTTTCAATAATTTAAATTTATTTGTACGTTCAAAAACTAAATCTTAAAAATGTTTTTTAATAATATTATTCCAATTTGTTTCGTTATGTTTTTTAGTTCTTTTTGCTTATTACGATTATATTTTATATAAAAAATTAAATTATTGTAATGAAAAAAAAAATGTTTAAATTACTATAAATATTTCTTCAACAGTGACTAATATAGAGGATTTTACTAGGTATTAATATACAAATCACAGCGATTATACTCCTCACTCTCTTACGTTACTAAAAAACAAAAAAGTTACTTACTTGCTTCAAATTTTTCAAAATTTCCAAAAAACTTTCTTTAAGCACAACTGATCAGCTCTGAATTCAAATACCGACTGACTCAAGTTAAACTTTACAAATACGTAGTCTAAGGCTCTATGAGACGAGCCACATGTTGCCATTCAAAAATAATATTTATTCCATTTACATAAGTGCTATTTTTATTTTTATATGTGAATTATATGTTTGAAGACCGTCGTGGCGCAGAGGCGTAAGCGTCTGTCTGTAAACGCGACGGTTTTAGTATTCGATTCCCACTCGGAGAAGATGGATTTTTCTATTTCTATTTTCTTCGCTCTGGAAACTAGGCCGAAAGCAGGTACTAAGCAACGAAGTGTCTTAACACTACCTGTTTTAGTTATTTATAATTGTAATACACAAAATAGACATACAACCTAAAATAATTATACATATATATGTTTGAAATTAAGGTCGCCGTTACCGTGGCGGTAACCCTTTATATAAAAGTTGTATATCTATGACTCTCTTATTTTTAGTAAGTAACAAATAAATATAAAAAGATGTAAATATAAGAGTTCATTATGATTAATATTAATTCTATATATTATGTATATATATTAATATAATTCAATGTTAATTACATTATAAAAAAAGAAATCCTATTTTCTTTGGTTATCACATCGTTGGATATACCAATTTTGCTAATTTTTTTATGTTATTGCCAGAAGGTTCTATGGAAAAAAACTGAACGCAGCGGGAGTCGAACCTGCGCCCTCCTGCGAACCGTGCAGGCGGGTTCGAGTCCCGCTGCGTTCAAATTTTTATATATTTTCTTGAAGTATTTTTTCTATCCTCAGTGTGGATTAACACTTTAAAAATCATAAAAATATAACATATTACTTATTTATTTGTGTAGTTTATTCATGAAATTCTTCCTCAGAAAGTTTAATACTCTTTGTACAATTTATTTCACGCTTTAACCTGCACATAACAGAGGAAACTGCAGGAACCATAAGAACATGGTGTTATGAAACTCCGTTGCCTAGTACCTGCTTTTTCCGTTGAGTTGCGGAACTCAACGGCGCACTTTGCTTACTTCCAGAGCACAGAAAATGGAAATAGAAAAATCTATCTTCCCCGAGTGGGAATCGAACCTACCAACCGTCGCGTTTACAATAGAGGGCTGCATTTTTATATATAAAAAAAACAAATTTATTTCGTTGTTATTGTTTGCATCTTTGTGGGGAGATTTTACAAATTTCCGCTACTCAAAGATTATAACAAAAAACAATCGTTTGGCGAAAGAGAACAATAGTTTTTATTAAATATTGTTATGATTTTAAAGTGATTAACACTTTAACTAAAAAAGTTACCTTATGTCCGTTTCCGTTTTCCCGGTAGAAACGATTTTTATGAAACTTTCACGGGAAACTAGAACAACACTTGGCCTTTTATCTCAGGAATTTCCGCGGGAGAGATGTTTCAGAGGAGTTTTATTTTTATACTAAAAACTTATTTATTATTGTAAATAAAGAATATGTTAATATGTAATTCTATGTACAATCACAAATTCAAGTAACGATGACTGACTGACAGATGTTTGTAGAAATTAAAGTGTCGCTTTGAACACTTTTCTTGTTTTCTCTTCCGAGTAACAAGTGTCATTATCTCGATGCAAGTATTGTTACTTGTGGAGAAAGGTAGCGTTGGCAAAAGAATAATTGAAATAAAATATATTTTTTTTTATATTCTTTTTTTTATTTTATTTTTCATTTATTTAGGAATTTTGTTTGTAGACATTTTTTGTTAGTTTGCTCAGTTCTTTGTCTTTATAAAGTGAGAAAATTATATAATTCATTCTCCTAAGTGGAACTCGAACCAATAACCACCACCATGGTTACAGGCAGACGCTGTGAAACTGCGCCACGACGGCTTTTTTTACATTTTATTATGATTTTATTATGATTACTTTACACGGAATAGACTTTAATAAATGCTTACAAGTAGATCTTCTATAGAATCCTCTGTACTATTTTGAATAAATTTGAATAAAATAATAGATTAGTTCTATTAAAAGATATATAATACCCTATGTTACATATATATATATATATATATATATATATATATATATATATATATATATATATATATATATATATATATATATATATATATATATATATATATATATATATATATATATACATATATATATATATATACATATATATATATATATATATATATATATATATATATACATATATATATATATATATATATATATATATATATATATATATATATATATATATATATATATATATATATATATATATATATATATATATATATATATATATATATATACATATATATATATATATACATATATATATATATATATATATATATATATATATATATATATATATATATATATATATATATATATATACAATCCATGGAATGCTAAGAAGTTTACATATATATATATATATACATATATATATATATATATATATATATATATATATATATATATATATATATATATATATATACATATATATATATATATATATATATATATATATATATATATATATATATATATATATATATATATATATATATATATATATATATATATATATATATATATATATATATATATATATATATATATATATATATATATATATATATATATATATATATATATATATATATATATATATATATATATATATATATATATATATATATATATATATATATATATATATATATATATATATATATATATATATACATATATATATATATATATATATATATATATATATATATATATATATATATATATATATATATATATATATATATATATATATATATATATATATATATATACTATATATATATATATATATATATATATATATATATATATATATATATATATATATATATATATATATATATATATATATATATATATATATATATATTATATATATATATATATATAGAGAGAGAGAGAGAGAGAGAGAGAAGATATTCCAATTTTATATAGAACAATTTTAAGAGAGCAAGCTACATTCATAACTTTTGAATCTCAATAAAATTTAAAAGCTTTCATCATAAAAAAGATAAAGTACCAAAAGATTTTTTTGACTGCAGTAATCAAATATTTAAAGAAAGTATTTATTTACATTGGCAAAACGCAGTAAAGGTCGCATAGCTGTTGACTTATTGACATCGTTTCAACAGAACTTATGTTACGTGCATAGGAGAATTTTGAAGAGATTAAAGTATATATGTTGTATATAAAAGATATAGATCAAGACCTAGTCGCAGTAAGGCGTCGACAATTTCGTACTAATTTCAACTCATAAAAGTTGACAGACCTAAATTTACGGGGGTATGAGATATATTTTTCATACAATTTTTGGGGTCTTTGTCTTTACTTGCACTGATAGTTCTAATTCCAAGCCAAATTTCATCATTTTACGTCGAAGAGATTGCCTACGTTTTATTACTGTATCTATAGTACTTGTAACTTAGACATTTGTGTTTTTTCAACTTCAAAGGACGATTTTCAAGGATATTTGCTTTAATATTTGTAGAACTATTACTAATACCTGTCTAAAACTATTATAAATTCATTTCTAGAACGCACTTCAAAGGCGGCTTTGGTAGAATCATTTAAAATTTGGTTAGGTAGTGGGAGGAGCTCGGACAGTGAAGGTGAGCGTTAATGCATTTTACAGGGGCCCCTTTAAACCTACACTTGGGTCGCAAGTCCCAAGCGCTGATCGGAGCTCCTCTTCCTACAACGCGATGGGCCCGGCACCCGCACGGTGAATCCATGGAATGCTAAGAAGTTTCTTCTCTTCTCTTAATATCCACGCAATTCTCAGAAACATGATTGACAAACAGAACAGCAACAACAAATAAAAGGTCTTCGAAGATAATTAAATGGTCATGTAAGGCTTCCACTTTCTGCTTCTCATTCATACATATTATATTGTCTGCAGTTCCCTCTGCCTACCCTGCCATGTGCAGGATAAAGCGTGAAGTTGTAAAAAAAAAAAGTATATAGATACATAACTTCACACTTTATCCCTAACAGGATAGCCAGAGAGAACGGGGCGTCTAACGCTGCGGTCCTACATATCTCTTCCTCTGTCTACTGTCATAAACCTCTTTATACACACTCTCTGGAGGGGTTCTCATGCTTTTTTATTTGATCTTCCATTCAGTCTTCGATACTGCGTTTTCGAAAATCAACCGAGGTCACCCCTTACCTGTCTTACCACTCACCCTTGTTTATCCATATTTAGTTACATATCTTTATATCTTCATATATCTTGAAACAAAGTAGTTTTTACTATAGTAAAACTCAAATCGATAGTAAAATACAATATGTATGTAAAGATAATAATAGAAAGTGTGGCATCAACGAGCGCAAGAACCACTTAGTCTAGGATTACGTTTTGATTGTCATGACAGCTATTTGCTTACTTTGTGTTGTCCCTTTGTACAAAATACTAGGTAAAATGTTTGGTTTTGTTTGAATTATTTGTATAATTTATGAAATTATTTTTGTAATAATTATATATTTAGGCAGAGGAACGCGTCATGACTTATTGAACGTCTGTCTTATTTTATGCCCAACTTTATGTCATGACGTGTTAAACACAGTGTTTTGTCTTATTACTAAAGCTAATAATTATTACTAATGCATTGGTTTTTAAATAGCCTACGTACTAACGTATTATATTTTGAGCCTGTGATACTAATCACAGGCTCAAAATATAATATGACGTATATATGATTTTTGATGATTATATACTTATATATTATGAACTCTTGAATTCTGCAACTTGTTTGTTCTTATATATGAAACAATGAATACAAAACAGTATCTAACTTACAAATATAAAGCAGTATCTTCACAGTTAACAGTAGTATAATTTCATATCAACTTAAAATTCTACTCAAATGTCAGTTTAAAATATAACTCGCACGTTACATATTTATCAAATTCATCCAATAAATTATATTTAATTAAATTTATAAAACATTCTCTTTTTTCTTCTGTAGTTGAACATATTAATGTTCTTCTTCTTCTTCTTCTCTTTATTTATGGCGTTTCGAGCGTGCCAGTTGAGCACAATTCACTTCGCCAATGTCACGTTGAATGGAGAACACACAATGGAGAATGTACGGTAAAAAAGAGAGATCATTACACAGTTGGAGAATGCATGTTTAAAAGAGATCCAGTTTAAATCCTTCACCTATAACAAAATCAACAGATATCTACAATATATACAGACAACACATTAGGTTAGTAATAGATATTATTTTGCATGGGTTGCTTATACTCTATTATTATTATATTTAATATATTTACATATTAATGTTTTGGTTAATATTTTTTTTATAAAAATAAAAAATTGACATTTGACACTTACAATTATCATTTGGCGCCATTTCGACTGTAGACTGTTCTACTTTAAAAGACACAGATACACAAGAAAACTTCATTCCGTCATATATATAGAATTAAAAAATTACACAACTTTATAAAACTATATTAATTCTCGTGCACAAGTGCACAGTAAAATTACACTAATACATCCGTATTTTCTCTTTTTAATGTTTATCATTAAAATAGTTTCTACTTGAGAAAATGGCTGGCTGTTAAAACGAATAATTATTATGACGTTACAAGCTATCATGTAAAATTTACTCTGTCATTTTAATAAATAAAATATAAAAATTAATATAAAATCAAAAATAAAAATGTCGGCCATAGATTCGCCTATGCCGTTGTCTGATATCGAATCGGTACTAGCTTGGGTCGATACTTTCAAACTTTCTAGACCTACTAAAAAGATTAATCGTGATTTCTCAGATGCTGGTAAGTGTTATCAGAACATAACTTAGGTCTTTCAAAATAACAAACTTGAGTTATTTTATTATTATGTAGTCATTGTTATTACTTTATTATTATATTGTTGCTGCCCATTACATATGAATTTTATTTTATAATATGAATTTTATTTTTACAAATAGGTTTTCTGGCTGAAGCTTAGACAGTGTTGAAAATACTTTCTCAATAGCAACGTAATTTATCATTTTAAAAAATATACTATGAATTGCCTTTTTTTGTTTCTCCATACGGAGTATTTAATACTAGGTTCACTCTGGTAATCATGAGAGAAGACGTGTTAAATCAATTTTGTTTTGTTAGTAATTCATTGTTTTCAATGTACTTTTAATTTTAGTTCCTCTTAGCGGAAATCCTGAACGTATACTATCCAAAGTTGGTGGAAATGCACAACTATCCTCCGCGGAACAGCCAATCCTTAAAATTAAACAACTGGATGACATTAAATAGGAAAGTATTGAAGAAACTAAAGTTAAATCTTTGCAACAATACTATGGAGCAGCTCGCGAACTGTGCGCCTGGTATTATTGAGAGGGTTCTTGTAATGGGTAAGAAGCATCTATGTTATACTACGTCACTTTAAATTAGTTTATGCACTTTGAAGTCACGTTTATGCACTTTAAAGTCAAGCTTATGCGCTTTAAAAGCATTAACAGCTTATTTAATTGAATATATAATTAGGTTTTAAGAACTATTTGCTATTATATACTTGCTTTTAGAGCTTTTTCCAATGGTCACAGGTGGATAGTAGAGTATGCACAGACTATTGCAAAGTATTTACTTCAGTATTAGCGGTGTGATGTCGGGTTTAGGAAAGCGTTTCTTTAAATATTTATATTTACTTATTATATTAGTTTAATAATGGTGACAATATTTGACTTATTTTTTTTGCAATGGCGTCTTTTAAGTTAAAATGCATAGGTATCTATGTGGGTTTGTTAATTCACACTATAAAATGTTTATACGTAAAGTTTAGCTCTTAGGCTCATACAACGCGTAGCTCTATTTGTTCTCTATTTTTTTTATGGAATTGAAGACGCTCTTTTTATTTATACTCGCCTGTTTGACTGACTTGAACGGATTGTGTAAGACTTACAACTGTACTCTTAAAAAATCTACTGCTGAAAAAAGATTCAGATTCTGGAATTTTGATTTTTAATCCCAATTTGCCTTCTACATTAGTTAGAACATTGGGATATTGGAAATTTATAGAATAATTTTTCAGTTCGAGACAAAATTCGAAGAGATGAAGACCTCAATAAAAGTTTGAAGGATGGTGAACAGAACGGGTCGAGTGGAGGCAGCTACTATGAAGCTTGTGGTGAAGATGGTACGTTTTAATTATTTTCTATGCTTAAATTACAGTTTACACTTAGAGACGTTAGTTAGTTTTTAACTTACACTAAATTGACAATAAGTAACTGATTTCTGTCAGTTAAACACACTTACTTCTTAGTACGGCGGTATTCAGGAAGGGCAGAGAGACAAGACACTACTTCAAGCTTTCCGTAAGATATTCTGAGACGGGTAGTTGTCTTTTTACCAGATATATCTTTTCTGGTCAATGAAATAATTCATTCGGCCTGAATTGGCGTCGAACCCAGTACTTATAGTCAGACTCTTCGTCACTGTTCCACAACGGTTTCAATTAGGTATGTCTCGTGGGCTTGTTTTCTTTATTATTGCTATTTTTTTTTAATTTATTTTTAATCTAATTCGATATTTTCGCCCTAAATTTTTTATTCTAAGTTGTCTTTAGGGACTTAATATAATTCTATGCTCTGTTTTTTGTGCCAGACAATGTCCTAGTCGTTCCCGTGAAAGTGAGAGTTAACGGCGTGTTAGAAGTGATTCAGAAAAAAGTAGTCAGCCACGAATCTTATCTTGGCCTAAAAGAAGAATTGAAAGATGCAAAAGATTCAGTTGATCTGCTAAAGCAAAAAGTAAGTACCTATACACTTTTTATAATATATATATATATATATATATATATATATATATATATATATATATATATATATATATATATATATATATATATATATATATATATATATATATATATATATATATATGTATATATATATATATATATATATATATATATATATATATATATATATATATATATATATATATATATATATATATATATATATATATATATATATATATACATTTTTATATATAGGTATATATATATATATATATTTTTTAACTTCACGCTTTATCCCGCACATGGTAGGGTAGGCAGAGGGAGCTGCAGGAACTATACGGACCTAGTGTTAAGATACTCTGTTGCTTTAGTCCCTGCTTTATCCGTCCCCGCTTTCCGCCGTTTTTCAAGGCATTGCGTGCTGAGTAGCGAAGCTCAACGAAGCGCTCTGCCTAGTTTCCAGAGCGAAGAAAATGGAAATAGAAAATCCATCTTCCCCTCATGGGAATCGAACCCACAAACCGTCGCGTTTACAGGCAGACACTACGCCTCTTCGCCACGATAAAATTCATGTGTTTACATTTCAGAAAACACTTCGTTTGTCGGTGTTTTGTAATTTGGAATAGCGTGAAGAGTCTCTAGAGGAACTCAACACCACACACTTTGTCTATCCCTAAAATATCTCAGCCTATCGAGTATTATTACTAGTTCATTTGGAAATGAAATAGTAATAGTAATCGTCCAAAACAGTTCGTACTTCGAACACGGCGTTAGTGGAATCATTTAAAATTTGGTTAGGTAGTGGGAGGAGCTCGGACAGTGAAGGTGAGCGTTAATGCATCTTAAAGGGGCCCTTTAAACCTACTCTTGGGTCGCAAGTCCCAAAATGCTCGGAGCTCCTCTTACTACAAGGCGATGAGTGAATCCATGGAACGCTAAGTTGTTTCTTCTCTTAATGTCTCAATGTTTGAGTATTTTTAAAGTGCTATTGCACTATTTCTAAAGCATATATTTAAAGAACTTTATATCAAGCCCTTAAATTCGGCCTAGTTTCATTTTCTACCTTGCAATTCTTATACGTTTATTACAGTTTATTTTATTAATAAAACTCGATGATCCGGATCTCTTTTAAACGGATGAGCAATTATTTTTACCACAGGCCAAGTCGTAACTGTGAAAAAGTGGCCTACGTCGAATGACAACTTACCAAATATTTTCAACAAATTTCATATGTATGTTTACTTTCGGTTATCCGAATGCAACAACTAGTCCGGTTATTCGAGTTTCTATTGTATTCTAACTTTGTAATTTTAGGTTGACCACTTAGACAATTTGCTAAAACTAAAAGATGAGAGAATAGAAGAATTACAGAGGCAGTTAGAAAGGAAACAAGCGAAACGTAGAGAAGTGGAGAATTTACAAAATAGTCTCTCCGTGCCCGTTTGACGAGCCTCCTTCTCCGCATGTAAATGACGTAATGCATAGAGTTTTACCTGTAAGGTCAGCTGAATCTATACCTAAGTTACCTAAAGAAGAATCTAGAATTCCCATACCTATAATAGATTTAACTAAATCTACATCGAAACCTAATATAACTGAAGTAACGTCAAGAGATTATATAGAAATCGGTGGGCCTCAAAAATCTAAATTGAATTTATTTAATGATATAGTTAATGATAATGATAATGTTAATGATAATAATGATTTTTTTGATAAAAATAATGATTTGTTAGTTGGATTAGATAGAATAGAAAAATCTGGAATAATAGTGGCCGCTATAGAGAAGGAAGCGAAGGAGATATGCGAGAACAACGCCGATATATTTTATACGACGTAAATTTAATTTTTAAAGTTAAAATTGTGTATTGACTTTTTTTTTGATAAAATAATGTAGATTTAATAAAACATTTTTTCCGAATAGTTGATAGCTAAAATATATATATATATTTTTTAATTTTAACGATTTTTTTAATTCATAGATAATAAATGATTATCGAGATCAGGAAATGTCAATTTATTTTTATTTTTTTTTTTCCATGTTTTCTTTTCAGCCATTTTGTTTTTTTATAATTTTCGTAATATGTGATTATGACGATATACAATTTATATTTTTGTAAGGTTATATCTTTAACTTGTGACTTGAAAAAAAGGAAAGTAAAAAAGAAAAATATTGTCTGTCTGTATTGTGTACGACCAATAAAATTTATGGGAAGGAAAAGGATTTAAATAATATTTGCTACGTTTAAATGTGACTTTATAAACAAAATTCACAGAGATTTATGAGCTTGATGTAGCGTGAAGCTTAAATTTAAACTTGTTATGGGAAATTAAAACTAAATAAATAAAAAAATCAAGATTTTTATAATAGTATACTATAATTTGTAAAGATTGTATTTTTAATTTTAGAATATTTTTATATAAAACATTACATTTCCAAATTGGTCTCATACAACGAGGTCCCATATGTTATCCCGCTATATGCGGGATACAGCGTGAAGCTACGGGATACAGCGTGAAGATGTACATATAAATATAGAGAAGAACCTAAATATATAGATAAAAATTGGTTATTTTAATAAATATTTCCAAAATGTTTGCCTTAACTAACAATATTAATTAAGAGTAATTGATATCGTTAGTTAAAGCAAATGTTTGTAGCGACAGAGAAAGCAGGAACTAAGCAACGGAGTGTCTTAACACTAGGTTCTAGAGTTCCTGCAAATGCCTCTGCCTACCCTGCCATGTGCGGGATAAAGCGTGAAGCTAAAAAAAAAAGTTTTATAAACATTTATTAAAATAATACATTTTTAGAATAATCTATAGCCAGAGGGTTATAAAGGTTTATACAGTCTAAAATATTCTCATACATTTTAGATTCTAGTTTTTGTTCAGAAATAAATTTGTATACTACACATATGGTGTTTTTATTTAATATACTCCAACAATGAATTACATGTAAGTTTGTGTGTTTGTTTCCAAATTTCTCGGAAACAAAGTTATATGAATCTGATTAATTTCTCACACTCACATTTCGAGTCGGTTTATGTAGTATCTTTTTTTTTTTAATTTTATCGTCAACAACGTATGTTGGCTTGGAATATTTCACACAAGCTCGGATGTTGTTTTAGTGTTTTTTTAATTTGACACAATCTATTCTTATGAGTTTTGTCGATAGTTTCATTTTTGGATGGGTTTTGCCTGTAATTAAAATTTCAATTAGTTAATATATATATATACTCAAGTTCTGTTTCCACCTCATCAATCGTAGAATTGATACAAAGTCCAGCAAAACAAAAGAACGAATTTTTTTAGAAAGTTCCGTAAGCATGATGCCGACAGTCGAGTTTATTGCGAGCTAGAATAATAAAGAGAAAAAAGAACGTGCACAGATGCGCAGTTTTTACTAATTTTAGCAACTTAAAAGGTACCTTTCTTTACTCAATTGTTGTCGTTATTGAGAGTGGGTGTAATGTTATATAGAATGTATCATTGTATGGAATACAAGTTAAACCAACTAAAGCCAATTGATTTCAACGCTTTAAAGAGTTTGTCGTTAAATCGAGTGACGTTACATGGAGTTTATATATATATATATATATATATATATATATATATATATATATATATATATATATATATATATATATATATATATATATATATATATATATATATATATATATATATATATATATATATATATATATATATATATATATATATATATATATATATATATATATATATATATATATACATACATACATATATGCACATACTACATATATAGCTTTACGCGTTATCCCAAGCGGGGTAGTCAGTGAGAAAGGAGTTAATGTGACATAAAAATTAACAGTGACAAAGCTACTAATTTAGAATTGTTGTTTTTTTCTATCAGACCAGTTAAATTAACTACTTATATATAATATATACTCACTTCTAATTATTATATAAAGTAATATTGATGGTAACAATGACAACGCGACGGTTTGTGGGTTCGATTCCCATTTGGAGAAGATGGATTTTTTCAATTCTATTTTCTTCGTTTTGGTAATTAGACAAAACACGGTATTAAATTCCAATGAAACAACGTCTCGAAAAGGTGGAAAAAAGAGAGCGGAGTGTCTTAACACTAGGTTCTTATGGTTCCTGCAGATTACTCTGTCCTACCCTGCCATGTGCGGAATAAAGCGTGAAGCTATGGAAAAAATATATAATAATATTAATTAATACTAACAAATGTATGACGCTCTCATCGTGACCGATAACTTTGAATCTGTCGAAATCAATACTGTTGTCAAAAAAGCACTCAGCTTTGATTTCATCAACTTTCTGTTTGATTGGTATCAAGTCGGCCACTAGAAGTAAGAGATTGTCATTTAAAAAATATCGTTTACTTTTTAAAATTTTAATTTAAAGTGGAGCGCTTTTGCGTTTCATTTTATAAGTTTAACACGCTTTAGGGATGGTATAGTAGAAATTCTTATTTTTTTTTAAAAAAAGACAGATTTTTCTCAGTAAGTATTATGAAAATAATTAAAACACTTCAATTTAAAGAATGATTTCGAATTATGTCGGGATTGGGTAAGAAACTCGGATGCGTGGCATCTTAGGTGTTAAATATTTATATTTATTATAATTGTCCAGTTGATCCCAATGTCATTCTACAAATAAGTAAAAAAAAAACTATATTGTACCAGCTTTCTCAATAAATGGCGTTGGATCAATTTAAATCGCGTTATGCTTTCGTTCAGTTGCAATATATTTTTGAGTTATATTAAACAAATTGTCTGGCGCTGAGGTATTGCGTTTAATTTGAAGTATCCTAGGTTCTAAAGCATTTTGTACCCAATTTTTACAGTAAGTAACAAGTATCACGTATAATAAATGAATAAACACTTTAATTTATAAAACGATTTCGACTTTAGTTAGTGTAGAGTATAGAGTATAAAGCACGGAGGTGTGGAGATAAAATTAGCTTAAACCAACAGTAACTCGACTCCTAGGCTTCTCTTAAACCTAATGATAATCTAACGTCCAAATTTGTTCTATATAAAAATTAAAAAAGGTGTGAAACGACGTTTGTGGGTTAAAGGTAATTATTGATTTCTTAAATGATAACAAGCCTTGGGAACGAAATGCCCGCTCCAGTTTATTTCAAGATAATCACTAATAAGAATTATTAAATTATAATTTTCAAATAAAAAAAAGAAAAGAAAAAATAAAAAAGAAAAGGTCCCGCTGAGTCTCTTGCATCAGTTTCTCAGGATCTGAGACATTATCTTTAGCGAACTGATGGTAAATTATTTGACGTTAAAAAATGAAGTATGTAACTTCTTATTTTAATTTTGTTAGTTTTATTTTATTTATAACGCTAGAAATAGACTAACAAACTGATCTTCTCTCAAACTTACCATTAAATACATGTACCGAACTAGAAACGGGAGTAGGACTAGGCACATGGCATGTGCAAGGCGGTATAGAAGAAGACACGTTAGACGTCTGTACACAGACTCCTTCGGCACTCGGTGCCCAAGATAATAGTTGGTTTTGTTCCCTTTCTCCTCTAGTCTCAATTCTCTCCTTCTTCTTTTTCTCTTCAATTCTTGCTTGTAGGATTTCGAGTTGTTCTATATGTTTTAATGTTAAATATTTTAATCATATATATATATATATATATATATATATATATATATATATATATATATATATATATATATATATATATATATATATATTATATATATATATATATATATATATATATATATATATATATATATATATATATATATATATATATATATATATATATATATATATATATATATATATATATATATATATATATATATATATATATATATATATTAGCAATATTATAAGTAAACACGAGAGGAAGATGGATATTTCCATTTCCATTTTCTTCGCTCTGGCAATTAGTTTGCCTAGTTGGGGCGGCGTTGAGTTCCGCCATTCAATGCTTCGAAAAGGCGGAAAACGGGGAACGGAGTGTCTTAACATTAGGTTTCTACGGTTCCCTCTGCCTACCCTGCTATGTGCGGGATAAAGCGTGAAGACATAAAAAAAGAAAAGAAATCTGACTAATGTCAATTAGAAGAAGATATTATATAGTTAGCTACATGGTGGGGATCTTCGCAGAAATATTAGAAAAAGAGAGAGAGAGAGCACATAGTAGCAAAAGCAAGAGTTACTTAATGATTCTATTGCTAACAACCTTAGACTATACAGCCTCGTATTTAGAATAAAAATTCGTATCTCATTCATATCTCTCTCTCTCACACACACACTCTCTCTCTTTCTCCCTCTATCTTTTTCTCTGTAATTTTCAAATTAAATACAAGTAATAAGCTTTGAACCAACCCGGTGAGCAAGCCTCGTAGTTGTCATAGGTCTGCTCAAAGTGTGTAAAGGGGCTGTCCCGCATGTACGCGGGCAGACTCCTCATGAAGGAGTCTACTTGTAACTTCTGACATTTCTCCATGGGACATACCTGATTATATATATATATATATATATATATATATATATATATATATATATATATATATATATATATATATATATATATATATATATATATATATATATATATATATATATATATATATATATATATATATATATATATATATATAGCGCTAGCAGTGTATACAGTCACGTCAAGTTTTTTAATAACATTTATTTCAATTGTTTACTTTTTTTACATTAAGCGGTCTTCCTGATGCTATTTGAATTAGACTTACATATAAGGTATTATATCTGAATAAATAATTCCTAAAAAAACACTCTATAATATTTTGTTCTTCCTCATCGTTCCCATATTCCCAATTTCTTCTTCATAAATTTGTGACAAATTTTAAACAATATCAGTAAAAATATTTCTTTGTTTCACTTCAGATTCATATTCATTACCTAATGTCAAGGCAGTCTATTTTCACTTGTCATCCGAATTCCAAATAAAAAATCTAGAAAATTAAAGCAAGCCATTTTCCAAAACAAAAAATAGTTAATTGATATACTATATATTATTTTATTTAAAAATATTACCTTTTCATTGTGTATTTTGTGATCCGGTTCCGGCACATGCGAAGGGATTATTTGTAAGCTGTCATTATGAAGACTCCTGAATGAATAAATTATATATATATATATATATATATATATATATATATATATATATATATATATATATATATATATATATATATATATATATATATATATATATATATATATATATATATATATATATATATATATATATATATAATATATATATATATATATATATATATATATATATATATATATTATATATATATATATATATATATATATATATATATATATATATATATATATATATATATATATATATATATATATATATATATATATATATATATATATATATATATATATATATATATATATATATATATATATATATATATATATATATATATATATATATATATTATATATATATATTAGCTTCACGCTTTATCCCGCATATGGCAGGGTAGGCAGTGGGAACTGCAGGAACCGTAAGAACCTAGTGTTAAGACACTCCGTTACTTAGTCCCTGCTTACTCCGTCCCCACTTTCCGCCGTTTTCGAGGCATTGCGTGTTGAGTGGCGGAACTCAACGCAACTCAAATATATATATGTATGTATGTATATATATATATATATATATATATATATATAATATATATATATATATATATATATATATATATATATATATATATATATATATATATATATATATATATATATATATATATATATATATATATATATATATATATATATATATATATATATATATATATATATATATATATATATATATATATATATATATATATATATATATATATATATATATATATATATATATATATATATATATATATATATATATATATATATATATATATATATATATATATATATATATATATATATATATATATATATATATATATATATATATATATATATATATATATATATATATATATATATATATATATATATATATATATATATATATATATATATATATATATATATATATATATTTACAAACTACAAGTTGTAATTTTTGTAGTTTGTAATTATTGTTTAAATTTAAACTCCATCATAGCAAAGTGTGATAGCGTGTGACGGTCATTCGATTGTCGTGTGTTCGATTCCCACTTATTAGAATGAAGTTATATATTTTCATTTCCTTAATCTTGCAGCCAAATTGGAGCACAAAAGTCAAAGTCACTAAGTCACTAATTCAAATTTTCTATCCTGCTACATGCAGGTGAAAAAAAATTAATTTAACATTATGTACGGAGGATCAACCCTAGACTGCTTTGGGTTCGCTTCAAGCTGGGGATTACAAGAATATTCTTGTTGGTGGCTTATGCGCCGGTATCCTCAGCTTCATTGAGCGAACTTGAGGGGTTTTGGGAGAGTGTCAGGGATGTTCTAGGCAGTGTTACAGGAAATGAAAAATTAATATTATGTGGAGACATGAACGGATGGGTCGGAACCGCGAGAAGTGGTTACGAAGGTGTGTTAGGTCATTATGGTGACAGAAGAGTGAATGAGGCTGGAAAGCTCATTTTGGAACTTTGCAAGGAAAGGAATTTGTTTGTGGCAAACACGATGTTTGACCACAAACAAATTCACATGTATACGTGGGAGCGCATGGGAGAGAAAAGTATGATTGATTTATTCCTAGTGGATCAGCGGATTCGAAAACAAGTGATGGACACACGTGTGTTTAGGGGTGCCGACTTGGGAACGGACCACCATCTAGTAATTGCTAGATTTAGGGGTTTGTTCGTAGGATGGCGTAACCGCACGAGGTGTTCATACTTGGAATCGAATTATCGCATAAGAAGCTGGAAGCTTCAAGATCCACCGATCAGAGAGGAATATATAGAAAGGGTTTCCGAAAAGCTTGACAGTTGTGAAATAGGAAATGAAAGTGTTGAAGTATGCTGGCAGAACCTTAGGAGCTGCATGGTGGAAGCTGCGACAGAGGTATGTGGTACAAGGAAAAGAGGCTTTAGTAAAAAGCGTGACGAATGGTGGGATGATGAAGTGAAAGATGCTGTAGAAAGAAAGAAGAAGGCATGGCAGGATTATAAAGCCTCGAGTAAGAATAAAAATATGAGAGAGATTAAAAAGAAAGAGTATAAGCTGCAAAAGCACCAAACGAAAGCACTGATAAAGATGAAGCGTGAAAGAACCGAGAGTAAAAGAGATGAAAGCTTGACGAGCAACTTCCGGGATAATACGAAGCTTTTCTGGCGAGAAGTTAGTGATTCACGGAGTTGTTCGTCAACCTTTAAAATGAAAGGGGTGCTTTCGAAGGACGGTGAGATACTTACAAACAGATCACACATTTTGCAGCGATGGGCGGAATTCTACAAGGAGATGTATGAATGTGATGACGCTTCTGCCTCAAGTGACAGCGACAAGCTGAGTCTTGATGTAGCAGATGGCGAAATCAGTATAAAAGAAGTTGAGAGTGCAATAAGAAGCTTGAAATGTGGTAAGTCAGCGGGAGCGGATGGAGTTACTGCTGAGATGATCAAATATGGTGGACCTCGCATCTTGGACTTGTTCTGGTTTCTGTGCAATTTATGCTGGAAATCGGGGGAGGTCCCAGATGATTGGCAAGGTGCAGTCATCGTGCCTTTGTATAAAGGCAAAGGTTCACAGATAGACTGTGCAAGCTATAGGGCAATCAGTTTGATTAGCTTAGGTGGTAAAGTATATCCAAAAATTTTAGCGAGAAGAATGCAAGACAGATCCGAAAGGCTACTGTGGGAGGCCCAAGGAGGTTTTAGACCTGGAAGAGGATGCATGGATCAGATCTTTTCCATCCGTATGATCACAGAGAAGTTTTTGGCTGTAAACCAAAAGGTTTTCTGTGCTTTTGTGGACTTGGAGAAGGCGTTCGACAGGGTTGTGAGAAAGAAGTTGTGGGAGATACTACCCCGGTACAATGTGAACGGACCCTTGCTGCAGGCTGTAAAATCTCTTTATAGAGATCACTCAGCCTGTGTGCGAGTAGGAGCCGACATGTCGCCTCGGTTTGGCATCCAATCGGGTATCAAACAGGGTTGTGCCATGTCGGCTTGGTTGTTCAATTTGTATTTGGATAGCTGTCTCCAAGGACTGAAAGAAAATGACATGGGTGTAAAAGTGGGTGACTTGAAGGTAAATTGCTTGTTGTACGCAGATGATGCAGTGCTTATTGCATCATCAGAAAGCGAGTTGCAGGCATTGGTCACCATTCTGAAAGACGGGTGTGAAACTAATGGTCTAAACCTGAATGCAAGTAAGACAAAGGTTCTGGTATTTGAAAGAGACGAGGAAAGGACGGAATGCAAGATTTTCGTGAATGGAAAATTATTGGAACAAGTGAACGAAGTAGTATACTTGGGAAGTATGTTAAGTAGAGATGGTAGATACGAAATGGATGTGGAAAGACGTGTTGCTGTCGCTAACAGAATGAACGGTGCCTTAGCTGCGTTGTTGAGACGGCAGAACGTCAGCGTCGCTGCACGTTTGGCCGTACACAATGCAGTTTTGGTTCCGACGCTGTTATATGGCAGTGAAACGTGGGTATTACAGAAGAAGAATGAAAGAAAGATGAATGCTGTGGAGATGCGATCTCTTCGAAGGATATGCGGAGTCAGCTTAGCTGACCGAATCCGCAACGAAGAGGTACACAGGATGGTAGGTACCAGCGAGGATGTCACAGTAAGAATGAAGAAGAACGTGCTCAGATGGTTTGGGCACGTCGAAAGAATGAGTAACGAAAGAATGGTAAAAAAGATATATGATGGAAAAGTGAGTGGTAAGAGAGGTAAGGGGAGACCTCGGTTGACTTTCGAAAACACAGTATCGAAGATACTGGAGGAAGGTCACGTAAAAAGCATGAGGACTCCCCGGAGAGCATGCATGAAGAGGTTAATGACAGTGGACGAGGCGAAAGAGGTATGCAGGGACCGCAGCGTTTGGCGCTCCGTTCTCTCTGACTACCCCGCTAGGGATAGAGCGTGAAGCTATGTATGTATGTATGTATGTATGTATGTATGTATGTATGCATGCATGTACGGAACGCGAAGGTAGTAGATTTGATTCGAAATAATTATTATAAGTGTATTTCGATGTTTTTCTTTAAAGCGAATCAACCATTTCCGATTTCTAACAACACACTAACCCTAGAGCAGAAAACGACTCGTCTTCGACTTCTTCATCACGCATTATTGATGCAGTGTCTCTGTCAAAATAACTTTATCTACTTATAACTATAAAAAGATATAATTTATAAAAATGTTTAGTAATTTTTTAAAATAAATTAATGTAAATATTTATTTATTTATTTATTTTCCACTTAGAATCAATAAGATGATCACGTGTGTACGTCAGATAGAGCGAACGGAGGAGTGTCAGGGGAGCCCAATTTGATAATAAATATCGAATTGAGCCCCTCTGAAACAAAATAATTGCTTTTTGACATATTTTTTCGTTTAGGTTGTAAACAAACGCAGTCACAAACCTTAAATAAAACAAAAAAAAACTAAATTTTTTTAAGTGGGTAAATAAGCTAAAGGGGTAGGCAAAAGAAACCGTAGAAAATAGTGTTAACACACTCCGCTCCCCACTTTCCGCCTTTCGAGTCATTGCGTGTTGAGTTGCGGAGCTCAACACCGCGCTTTGTCTTATTGTCAAAACGAAGAAAATTCAACTACTTCACTCCCCTCCATGGTAATTGAACCTACAATACATCGACAGACAGACGTGCCTCTGTGCCACGACGGTCTTTATACGAATATTATCAAATTTTAACAATATCATATATATTTAGAACTTATTATCTTATTTGAAGAGATTTAACTACAAGTATTTTTTTTATAGTATAGTTCTTTTTACTTATTAAGAAACTACTAAATATTTTAATCGTCAACCTTGCAATAATCGCAGGTTTTTCACATTCTTCTTCTTCTTCTTCTTCAAGATCTGCAGGTACTTCTTGAAATATGGAGTTCTTAAGACAAGGAAATAAAAATAATAACAAAAAGTAGGCCACAACTAACATATGTATGTAAAATTGCTTTTTGTTTTTATTTAGTACGGTACATATACATATATATTTTTTTGTTCACAACGTATACAGCTCATAGCAGGGTAGGCAGAAGGAATCTAGTGCTAAGACACTCCTTTCTCCACTTTCCTTGCCTTTCGAGGCACTAATTGTTCAGTGGCATATCTCAACGCCGCGCTTTGCCTTGTTACATAGTTATATAATTTATATTAATTTGGTTTATTTGTTTTATGAGAATTTATCCTGCAAATTAAAGGGTCGACAGAGAAAACTTAGTGCTTAGACACGACGTAGACGTAGACGTTGTGCATTTTCCTTCCTTAAATTAAATTTAGGTTAATAAATAAGTCAGTATATATTAAATAATAAAAAGTAAAGTAAAATAATAAAATAAAATACTATATTTTTAGTAGAAATTTAAAAAAATGATAAACATATATCGTGATAAAGATATATAAATATTTTATATGTTACAATGAATGAGTTTATCTCTGAGTGAACGACCTTTAATTAACCTTGCAGTAAATTAATAAATTCGTGCAAAATCTATTTATGTATTCTTTAAGCTTTTTTTTAACTGAATTAAACTGAACTGAATTGAATTAAATTGAATCGAATTGAAATAAAATTTTAACCTTTGCTATTTGATTAATTTCTGCCCAATGCCATGTTCTTGATTATCTTAACTGACAGACATACAGAAGAACAAATGCCGAAAATTGCAAGTTTTTTTAAGAAATATGTTCATATAAATTATTTTGGTTTTAGAATAAAACAATAAAAACGGTCATTAAACAAGGACTCATTTGAGACGTAAATCGACATTTTTTGGTAAAAAATTGACTTCCGTAAACAATAATTTGTTTTTTTTTTATTAAATATAAATTGTGTTTAATATACCTATCATATTCGTCCTTAGAATTTTGTTTTATAGATTCACGCTTTATCCCGCACACGGCAGGGTAGGCAGAGGGAACTGCAGGAACCATAAGAACCTAGTGTTAAGACACTCCGTTGCTTAGTCCTTGCTTTCCCCGTCCCCGCTTTCCGCCTTTTTCGAGGTATTGCGTGTTGAGTGGCAGAGCGAAGAAAATGGAATAGAAAAATCCATCTTCACCGAGTGGGAATCGAACCCTCAAACCGTCGCGTTTACGGGCAGACGCTTACGCCTCTGCGCCACGACGGTTATAGAACAAGAGAATTTCGTTTCCCTTGTTCTACAACGTTTAATATAAGAAAACAATATATACTTACAATTTTATTACCAATATTCAAGATGACTTTGCTATGATCGATGGTGTGACGATGTTTTTCTTTCTAAAAAAAATTATTTTTTTTAAATATCGTATACTTCAGACTTGATTCATATTTTTATTTTGTATTTTTCAGCTTACATTTCGGCACAGATGAGAGGAACTTTATTAAAACGAAAGATATTTTTTTGCTTCACGCTTTATCCCGCATAAAGCACGTTAAGGGAAAGTAATTAGTGTCATATCACTCCTTTCTGCGCATTTTGACCGACTTAGATTCATTTTGGTAACCGGCAAAGTTTTGTTTTTTATGTTTAATTCCATATAGTTCTATGACTAAGTAACACTGTTTCGATAATTATTTTTTATTGAATTTAACTTGTATACTATCTTGAGGGAATATCATGACAAATTTAATTTGAGTTCTGTCTCAAATGATAAAAAAAGTAAAAAGTTATTTTTAATTTTCCATAAATCTTCACGCTTTATCCCGCACATTGCTATGTGCCTTGCTAGGTAAGCAGAGAGAACCGCAGGAACCGTAGGAACCTAGTGTTCAGACACTCCGTTGCCCCATTAATGAAAAAGTTCATTATCCAGAAAATAGACCTTTCAAACCATCGTGTTTATCCCGATCATAAAAAATTTTGTTTTAATAAAATTTAAGTATTTTACCAATTTAGTGGTGGATGCAATCTCCATAGAGTCTCTTGCTCCGAGTAGAGTTGCTCTGCCCGTTAGAGGAGTCCCACCGGACGTACTAAATTATTTTAATTTATTTTTAATAAACAATAAACGTTATGCTAATTATTTTTTAAAAATTATTTTTGTAAAATATTCGTATTATATTAATAATGTTAAGGTATAAAATAATAATATTAATAATTATTATTTTCAGGATTTTTTTCTGCTTCACCCATAATTCTGTAGCTAGTAAAGTAGTCAGTGAGAATTTGTTGGATTTTGGGTTCAAAAATATAATTAATTTCTCCAAGGGGCTACTGAAATCCAACTCTTCCCTTGGAAAACTCATATGCGCAATGATTTTTTTATAATTAACGCTAAAATTTAATAACGCTAATATAATTTACATTAGCGCTAATTATATATATATATATATATATATATATATATATATATATATATATATATATATATATATATATATATATATATATATATATATATAAAATACTAACATCATTTTATTATAGAGCCCATATTCCCTCGTATGTCCACAGACGCGGTCGTCACACGGCGACTAGTCTCCGACTAAGAAATGAAATTTTATACTATTATTTATTTAAAATATACTTTTATAATACATACTTGATTTAGTCGTTTGATATTTATTTTTATTATTTATTGAATGCTTTCAGTATATTTTTTGCGTTTAAGTCGTGGAAATAAATGACGAAAATTGTACCAAATGGAATTAAGGTAGGGTAAATGCGCTTTCTAAAAACACGTGAAGATCGAGGAATTAAATTAAAAATGGTATGGAAATATGATTTAGTATTTTCCAAAGTAATTAATTTTAAATTAAATTATTTTCATTTTAAACTTGCTCTCTAACTAGAAAACTTAAACTATTTAAAATAAACTGTGGGTTCTCGGTTCTAATCGATTGTTGAATTGTATCATTTGTAAGCTAACTTAAAATTTAAAAAATGATATATAATTTTGATATAGATTATATAATTTTGGCAAATAAAAATATATAGGTATATATATTTTTAAATTTAATAATTTAGTTTTCACACTCAAGACACTACTAATTCAAGAAATAGTACACCATTGAGTACTGTCACTCAACACTGTCATGTTATCTCGCTATTAACTCAAATTCCCCCTCCTCTAATACTATCACGCTACAAGCGGGATAAAGCGTGAACATGAAAAACACTAACATTACGTGAAAGCATCTGTCTCTCCGTTTGCATTGTACACTCCCATTTATCCGGATCCGGTTTTACTTTGAAATATTCGCGGCTTATCGCCTCCGCGTTAGGGCACTCCGTCTTGAGGGACATTTCGTTGAAAACTGGCAAATATTTGTTGTATAGCTTTTTATGTAATAATATTTTGGATTTTTGGCGTTGAGTCAAACCGAGTCGAGTCAAGTCGAGTCAAGTCGAATCAAGTCGAATCGAGTTAAGTCAAGTCGAGTCCCAGTCGTACTGTTACACAACAGTCGTGGGTTTGATTCCTGCAATAGGACAATGTATACCTATATATTTACGTTTTCTTAGTTGTAATACCAAGGTAAAATCCGGCGTTGAGTTCCGTTTCTCAATTCACACATATTTGTGATAACAAAAAGCGGGAAAAGTGATTTCTTATCGCTTCTCTCAATTTACCCTGTTATATGGGATATATTGTGATATTTTTTGCCTTTTTAAATATTTTTTTTGTATATTCCCTTTGTGGAAAGACAATGCTGAATAGTTTCAGTATTATGTAAATTTACTTTCAGTAATAAAAGCTCACTGAATTTGACTTTTTTAATTGGTTGATTAAATATGCTATGTTCTTATATTACAAATTATGCAACAGATTTTAATGCGGTTTCCACTAATAAAGAGATTTGAATGGAAAGTTTAATTTAGTTTTTTTTTAAATAAACTAACCATATCGCTGAGGATCGTCGTGGCGCAGAGGCGTAAGCGTCTGCCTGTAAACGCGACGGTTTGTAGGTTCGGTTCCTACTCGGGGAAGACAGATTTTTCTATTTTCATTTTCTTCGCTCTGGAAATTAGGCAATGCGTGTCGTTTGAGTTCCGCTACTCAACATGCAATGCTTCGAAAAAGGCAGAAAGCGGGGACTAAGCAACGGAGTGTCTTAACACTAGGTTCCTAAGGTTCCTGCAGTTCCTTCTACCTACCCTGCAATATGCGGAATAAAGCGCGAAGCTAAAAAAAAAAACAAAAACAACTAACTGTATTCCTTCCACTCTTTAGGTGCAGTTTTAGCGGCTTTCACACTTTTTAGTATTTGACGTTTTTCCGAAGTTTTAAATGTTGATATATCACCGTACATTACGAAGGGATGTTCCCCCTCTAACAATTCATACCAAGGCTTTTCTTGTGTTGGTTCTAGAAATTAAATTATTTAGTAAAAATATGAAATATATATATCCATCTGTACGTGGCGCAGCGGTGATTGTAAACGACGGTAGTGAGTTCAATTCCCCTTGATACATAAGTAAATATTTTGATTTTCTACACTATAATGAAGAGAAAAGCGAGGTGTTAAGTTCCACCACTCAATGGTAATGTCCTAAAAGAAGGTAAGTAAGTATTGAATTAATCAGTTAAAATAAATTTAACAAAAAATCTATATAGGATGGCTTCCTGAAGTGGTACGAGTGGCACAAAGGACACGTTGAAAACGTGTCTTACAATGGTAAAACTTACTTTGGAGGACACTCCTTCAAATTAACAACAGTATATTATATATTATTTTAAATAAATAAATATACCTATTACACATTTAATAAGAAAGTGAGTGCCGTTGTAGCTCTGATGCGCAGAGTCTGCCTGTAAACGCGACTGTTTGCAGGTTCGATTCCCTCTCGGAAAAGATCAATTTTTTCATTTCCAATTTCTTCGCTCTGGCAACTAGGCAAAGCGCGGCGTTGTGTTCCGCCACTCAACACGCAATGCCTCAAAAAGGCGGAAAGTGAGGAACAGAGTGTCTTAACACTAGCTTCCTATGGTTCCTGCGGTTCCCTCTGCCTACCCTGCTATGTGTGGGATAAAGCGTGAAGCTAAAAAAATATAAAGGAAAATATCTTCACGTACCTATGTCTTCGTCAACTGTTGTCTCGTCGTCGTTCTCACACGGATCTTCTAAGGGATTGTCCTCAACCGGCGATTTGATTTTAAGCCAATTCGTTATGTCGTACAAAAATTGATTATTTTCAATCGTCCCTCCATTAAAATCGATTACGAAGGCTTGTAACTGTTGAAATTTATTTAGTAAATAAAAAATATGTAAATTAAATGTGATAATAAAAACGACTGGGAAGTAGAGGTACCTATATAATAAAAAAAACCTAATCGCTGTCTGTACATGAAACATATGTAAAAATTATAGAGCAAATCCACTTTCCCCGAGTGGGAATTGAACCCACAAACTGTTGCATTTACAGGCAGACGCTGCGCTGCGTCTCGACGATTTTGTCATATAAATAGATATTAATAAATAAAAAAATGTAAAGATTTTTTGTATGAATAGTCACTGGTAGCGTGGCCGAGCGGTCTAAGGCGCTGGTTTAAGGCACCAGTCTCTTCGGAGGCGTGGGTTCGAATCCCACCGCTGCCAATTTTTTTTCAATATTGAGTAAAAGTTAAAAATATCATCTGCTATTGGACTTGTGCCCAACTAGGTTGGTAGATTATTTCTTTAGATTGTGTTATAATAATAGTTTTTTTTTAAATAGTTTTATCGTGTGGAATTTGACGACGTATCTATAGGTATATGTTTCGAAATATAGTGAGTGGAGGAAGGTGATTACTGACGGAAGGTCACGTAAAGAGAATGTATGAAGAGGCTAACGACAGTGGACGAGGCGAAAGAGGTATGCAGGGACCGCAGTATTAACTAGCCTTTCTAAGGCCTGGAAAAATTATAAAAGACGTAAAATTTTCAAAAATAAAAAAATATATTTTTCAAATAAAATAAATAATTAAATTATAGGTCCAAAATAAAACGCGGTACAGAGATATATCTCTTTCTTTTGGTTGTTTTTTTGAATGAAAGGTGACAGATTGACAACGTTTAATAGTATTTTTGTAGTATGTCATTCGTATTTAATGATGTTTACCTCACACGTTACACAGCACGTATAAATATCGTGAAATGGAAAAAATGATGCTGTACCCAAACTATTAATAATTATTAAATAGTTTTTTGTATATAGCCTAGAAATATTTTTCTCTATAAGTAGTTTTTATAATGGCCGCCGTGTCAGATACACCCTATATAAAAAAAGGGAAATGCACAGAAGAAGAAGAAAAAGAAGTAATACATACGTGTTTAATAATTTTCTTCATTTTCTCCCTCCATTCGTAATCCACTCTGGCTGCATGTTTTATAGCCTCTGGAGAGATGCAGAATCAGAGCTTGACTATCACTCAATAGCTTTTGCAAGTAACGTATATAGTTAGTGTATTCTACGAATTATTGAAAACATTTATTAATATAATATATTTTTATTAGTTTCTATGTAAAATTATGTTATTTTATACATATCAAGAATATTGTGGAGCAAAAGGTGCACCTTCTGCCTAGGCAATAGTTCGTGGGTTCGATTCCCGTAGGGAGAGAACGGGAAAAAGTGAAGCTACGTTTTCTTCGCTCTCAAAACGCGGCGTTGAGTTCCGCCACTCAACACGCAATACCTCAAAAGGTGGTGCGCGGAGAACGGAGTGTCTTAATACTAGTTTTCCACCGTTTCTGCGGTTCCCTCTGCTTACCTACAAGTGGTATAAAAGCATAAAGCTAATTTTTTTATATATAGTTAATGTATTAAAACGCAGTAAAATACACTTATTTTCCCGATCGTAATCACTGCATTGAAAACCGGAAGTCCGAATATTTGGAGACAACTTTAAAACATAGAAGATGTTGCAACGTGTCTAAGTACAAAGTTCTTTAAGAATCATAATATGAGAAGTTGAAAAGTTAGATTTATTTTATATGCAGTAGAGTAGTCATATAATGTGAATGATCTCAGTGTGCCAAGTTCCAATAGTTGTAACTTAAAAGAAATTCTTAGTATGAATTAACATTTTAAAAATCATAAAAATATATAAAATTTATAGTTTAACTACTATTCGGTATACTTTTTTGTTAACTTAACTTAAACCACTATAACTAAAAAAATACTTAACTATGCAGAGACGGAATGTTTCATCACTAAACTCTCTCTACCTAAGTGCCAACCGTTAAATATAAAAATTAAACAAAATAATGGTTAAACCTTCACACAAATTCATTTTCTCCATTTTACATTTCCGCCTCTCCGAACACAGTACGTACATCACTCCCGCCAAGTTCTTACACTCTAACTGAGATTGTAGCGCAGCAATCTTCTCTTGCCTTTCTCTGTAGGCTTCTCTTAGCATGTAAGACGCTCTTACTTGTTCGTTACTGTAAATTATTAGCTTTTAAATAATCTAAGGCCACCGTGAAACAGTTTAATATGAAAAATTAATTTAGAGGACCGTCGTGGCGGTGCGTCTACCTGTGAACGCGACGGTTTTTGGGTTCGATTCCCATGAGGGGTAGATGGATCTTTCTATTTCCATGTTTTTCGCTCTGGTAACTAGGCAAAGCGTGGCGTTGAGTTCCGCCACTCAACGCGCAATTTATCGAAAAAAAGGCGGAAAGCAGCGAACGGAGAAAGCAGGGAGCAACGGAGTGTCTTAACATTAGGTTCTTATGGTTCCTGCAGTTCCCTCTGCCTACCTTGCCTGGTGCGTGAAAAAAAAGCGTGAAGCTAAAAAAAATATATTTAAATGTTTTTTGTTATTACTATATACGCTACCAAAGCGCTGCGTTAAGTTACGATATCAAAGGGCGGAGAATAGATTTTAGCAGATTCTTTCCACTTGTCCTACAAGCAGCGGCCAATTTAGAAGAAAAATAAAAGATTTTTTTATTTTCTTACTGTACAAAAAAATTTACTTTACACTTTTATTTTAAAATGAACTCTGGACCTCTTAGAGAAGTATCTTAAGCGATAAATAAATATCTTGGCTTTCTCAATAAAAGCGATGAATAATTATCGCCATATCTAACGTATCACCATAGAATTTCTTTTGAACAATGTCATTAGAGTCAAGGTCAATGCTATAGGGTAATTTACATATGTTTTTTTTTCTTTATAAAAAAATATTTAGATACACATAGGGCCTATTTTATATCATTTAATACAAATGACAGAAAATTAAGCTTTCACTAAATATAACGCGTCCACTTTTTTCTTTTGTTCTAAAAATTCATTATGTAGGTATACTTATTCCAAAGCTTCCAAGTAAAGCTTGTTTTTTAAACATAAGTCATAAACTCTCTTCTAATTTTGTTAAAGTTATACAAATCGTAACACCGTTTCAAGGTTGTGTTCAGGTAGAGCCAATAAGAACCTTCCTGGTACGAACGATCATTTGTTGTACCTACATTTATTACTTTAATCTCGTTTTTGTTCGCTTTCTTTTCTATTATAATACCCTATATATTATTGGTTCACGCTTCTAAAGAAACTAGTTAGCAAATTAAGCTTTTTTAATCTTTTTTTAAATCGTGAAGCTTTATCTCGCATATTGCAGGGTAGGCAGAGGGAACTGCAGGGACCTTATTTATGAACCTAGTGTTAAGACACTCCGTTGCTTAGTCTCTGCCTTCTCCGTCCCCGCTTTCCGCCTTTTTCGAGGCTTTGCGTGTTGAGTAGCGGAACTCAACGCCGCGCTTTGCCTAGTTGCCAGAGCGAAGAAAATGGAAATAGAAAAATCCATCTTCCCCGAGTGGGAATTGAACCCTCAAACTGTAGCGTTTACAGACAGACGCTTACACCTCTGCGCCACTTTTTTAAATTTTTTTTTGCAAAATACTAGAATTTAAATTCTGAAGCTATGACACCTAGATATTTTTCTATATTTATCTGTTGGAATATCGGTGTTGAGTTGCGTGTACTTTACGCTAACAGTTTACGCTAACAGAAATTAAGAATCAAAATTTAATATTAAAAAAGTGCAGCAAAGATCAATCAATTCTTAGCTCAAATGGTAACGACGTTTAAGGGTTGCTTACATCAGAAGAAAAAATAAAAGCGGAGCACTCTGTTATCTCTACTCTCTACATATTTGTATGTATGTCATGACCACTTTTCAAAAGATTTCACTTTTCACAAGAAGGCTAGAAGTGTTTTGTTTTTCTAACTATAGCTATGCCATATGTCCTAGACAAAGGCTAGCTTTTTAGTGTGTTCAATACTAAAAAGATTGGCTTGTTTAAATGTGGTTTACTGTACAAATAAAAAAATGATCTGAATAGTGCTTGATTTGAAGAAACATTAGAGATAGCTATAGGTTATACGTTCCGTTGACATTAAAAAAAATAGATACGCCTTCGATCAATCAATTAAGAACCCGACAAACTTGAAATATATTCGTTATTTATGTGCAATTACACCATATAAATAAAATAATAATACTTACTACCTTAATGCTTAGAGATCGTTTTGGCGCGTGTTCAACATATAGTGCCTCCAAAGGCGGAAAGCAGGGAACAGAGTGTCTTAACACTAGTCTGCTACGAGCGGCAAAAAGCGGGTAAGTAATAAATAAAACACTTACTGTAAAATATATTCAAAACGATCTTTCAAGTAATCCATCTCACATTCGAGGCGGTCCTTGAATTGTTCTTCCATTTCCATTTCTTTTTGTTTCAATAATCGTTCTATTTCTTCAGCGTGCTTTCGTTCACGTTCCGCGTCTAATGGAGCTATAAGAAATAAAATATAAGTATTATATATATATATATATATATATATATATATATATATATATATATATATATATATATATATATATATATATATATATATATATATATATATATATATATATATATATATATATATATATATATATATATATATATATGCATAATAAAAATAAAAATAAATCTTTTAAGAATCATCACGTAAGAATACTATTCTGTTTTATACATAATACTATAAACCATTTTTTTTAAAGTTAGACAGAAATCATTGTCTTAACAGTAAGACGTCCCGTTTTCTATTTTAATTTTTAACTGCATAGTTTAGGTAATATTGGATTATAAAAGTTTATTTAAGCTTAAAAATTTCCTTACATTTTTTTCTTTAACAAGTTATAATAAATTCCTTCTGAAGTTTTAATACGTTAGTAGGTTTTTAATATGTACGTGTTAGTCATTTAAAATTAGTTTTAAAACAATAGAAATAAAAGTTTATTCATTGTAAGGACCGCCTATCGCAGTAAGCCTCCTCCAATATTTTAAACTGTTCTGGTCCACATATTTCCCGCCACTCTGACTATGTCATCACTCCATCTTTTTAGCGGTCGACCTCGTCTGCATTTCTTGTAGATAAGAAGTCAATTGGTTATAATTTGTGACCATCTATTATCCTTAGCTCTTTGTCTATGTCCTGCCCATTTCCATTTTTGTTTTAATATATGTTCAATGACATCTCGTGCTTTCGTCTTTTCTCATATTATTTTGCTATTAATTTTTTCTTTTAGTTTAATGTTCATGAAGCTTTTTTCTTACAACCTCCTACCCCTTTGACAACATCTGATTTTTTTCATATTTTTTTGAGTCAATGACCAGGTTTGGCAAGCGTAGGTCAAGCATGGAATCAAGCATACGTTCATTGTTTTAGTTTTTAGTTTTACTGATAAAGAGCTTTTAAATATTTCCTTCATGGACCAGTATTTATTACACTTTGATTTCATTATGAGATCTATTTCCTTTTCCATGATCTAAATGATATAAGATGACCTAGATACATATAATTTACGTTTATAAATGTATGGCCCGAAAAAAATCTTGATTGCCTGTTGCGTAGCCGTAACTGAACAAAAATGTATATGTATATGTATACATATATATATATATATATATATATATATATATATATATATATATATATATATATATATATATATATATATATATATATATATATATATATATATATATATATATATATATATATATATATATATATATATAAGTATAAGTTAAAACTAAAAATATATAAGTTAAAACCGTCAATTATACTAAAAAGTAGATGAGTAAACGTTTAAACGTTCAAATAATACCTATAGATAACTCAAAAGCTATACACTATTTAAAATAATATACTTCATATTAGAATGAAACCTTAAAAAATATTATTGCTCCCAATAATCCCACTTTTGTTTTAACAAAAGGCTATTCACCTAGTAGGTACCATCTCAAAAATTATTTCCATTGAAATATTCTATGGCGGTAGAATGTAAAGCGCAATGCGTCATAAACAAGTAATCTTAGGTGGTTACTGGTTTTTGTTTATCCGTTTACTACCTGGCTGTGTTCAGTTAAAACAAAACATCTGTATACGATTAGATGCTAAAAGCCCCAAGGCTTAAAGAACTTTTCTTTGTTTGTAAAATAAGAAATGGCAAATATGATTTTGCGGAATAAGCCAAGGTTAAATAACTTTTGTTCAATATTCATCATTGTTGTATTAAAAGTAACTGAAACGTTTTATTTTTTTTAGCTTCACGCTATATCCCGCTCGTGGCGGGATAGACAGAGGAGGAATCCTTGGTTTCCACGGAGTATTAAGACACTCCGTTCCCCGCTTTCCGCCTTTCGAAGCATTGCATCTTAAAGGCGGAATTCAACATCTAGTTTGCCTAGTTTTATTCTTATCTTCCATAAAGTATATAAAATTATATGTGTATCAAAACACACCGTATTTAAAAAACCAGTGATCAACACCTCGATTTTCTTACAGTGGTTTACCAATTTCATTTTAAAAGCATATAGATTTAAGTTTGTGGACGTATGTTTTGACTATTGTAGAAGATTCTAAAGTACTGACATATCTTTCTACATTTGATTATATGATGATGTTAGAGAGGGGATCGGACAGAGTAGTGGGTTCTATACTCTTTGGTCATGGTAATGAACACTCATGGGCGGGTAAAACCCATTGCAAGCATAGCATGCATGCATGGGAGTGCCAAAAAGCTTTTTTTATCATGAAGGGAATCATCAAATTGTGTACGTATGTCTTCAAGCTTTATCCCGCACATGGCAGACTAGACAGAGGGAACTGCAGGAATCATAGGAACCTAGTGTCAAGTCACTCCGTTACTTAGTCGCTGCTTTCTCCGTCCCTGCTACATCAAATTGCATTTCACTTTTAACATCAGATTTTTGTAAGTTACTTAACTGTGAATAATGAAACAATAGTTACCTTTACATGGACATATAATGACTTTCTCCACTTTTTCTGTTTCTGCATTACTTGAAATACTTGACGATTTTTTTATAACTGTGGAGGGAGTTTGCGAAGGCTGTTCTTCCTTTATGCATCCTAGAACGCCTGCACTATCGCTCATTGGTAATTTTTCGTGGCTGGTCCGACGTGACATCTGTTTAACAAAAAAAAATACATACATACAGTATACCTATATACTATCTTATATCCTTAAGAATCTTAAGTAACGTTAAGACTCTCCGTAACCCGCTTTTTGCCATTCGAGGCATTGCGAGTTGAGTAAAATGAAATAATCCATTCTCCCTTCATGGGAATCGAACCTGCAAAACGTCGCGTTTACAAGCAAACTCCTCCTCTCCATATACATAATAACAACTATATTTAACATAGTACAAGCTATATATCTGATAAAGTTATTTTTAATACAATTTTCTCACACTCGCTTAGATTTACTTGCGGCCTTGTACGTCGTCAAATGGAAATAAACAAAAATTTTGTTACGGTATATGACACACTACTATTTTATGATAATATTTGCAGCTAAATATTTATTAATTTCATAATATTATAGATATACTTGTTAGACATAATTAAAAAAAAATGGAGGTAATGTCTTTTATAATTTGTTTAATATGTACTTATTACTAACGACACTTGTAAGATCAACATTTGAACAATAAGATAATAAATCGTTTTTTTAAACTATTAAAACATAAATTTAAACTTAATTGTTTTAATTAACATTTTTTTTTTACTTTCGCAGTATTAAAATTTGACATACATTTTACAGTAAAATAAAATTGAATTTATGCTTGTACCGCATAGGGAATGCAGAGTAAACCTAATATATAAACACTTTGTTACACGCTAACCGACCAATTCTGGAGCCATTTATTTATTTATGAATTTTATTGCGATGAAAAGAAAATATTTAAAATAATATAATATTGTACTAAAACATATAGAAACTCTCCTTTCCTGAGAGGATAATTATAATTTTAAGATTTTTAATTACGTACTTTTAATTTTATTGGAAAATAATGAACTTTATAGATCTTAATATTATTTAATATTTAAACTTCAAATTGTTACATTTACGCTTCATTTTGTCGTTTGAAGTTTCAAATTCGTACTTTTAAACTTCAAGTCTAATTTTCTAATAATTGTAAGGCTAAAACATTTTACAAGCAGCAATAGGTATCGAATATTATTTTATTTATGAAATTATTTTCGTACTTCCCTATCGTTTCTATATATAATGTAATTTATATAGGCTATTTGACCGGATTTGAATTTAATTTTACTTCCTTGTAAGGTAATTACGACGTACTTTGGTGAATAATCAATAAATAAACCTCAATTGTGTTATCTGTTATCATTATCGATTCATTGGACCGTCGTGGCGCAGAGGCGTATGCGTCTGCCTGTAAACGCGACGGTTTGTGGGTTCGATTCCCACTCGAGGAAGATAGATTTTTCTATTTCCATTTTCTTCGCTCTGGCAACTAGGCAAAGCGCGGCGTTTCCGCCACTCAACACGTAATGCCTCGAAAAAGGCGGTAAGCGGGGACGGCAAAAATCAAGGACTAAGCAACGGAGTGTCTTAACACTAGGTTCCTATGGTTCCTGCAGTTCCCTCTATCTACCCTGCCATGTGCGGGGTAAAGCGTGAAACTAAAAAAAAATGATCGATTCATTGAAAATTAAATAGCGGCTAAACAACTTCAGCTTAAAATTAAATCTACTTAAAAAAAAAATAGGGAAGGGAGGTGTTATTGCAACGCGTTTTTTTTTACAGTCATCTAGAAACGGTTAAAGCGCTTTTAAAAATGATAATCATATTTAAGAAAACTGGACGTCCGCCATTTTGATTTTCTGTACTTGCTTCATATAAATGTGTATCATTAGATAAATAATATAAAAAATAATTGATATTTACTAAAAAATATTAACTAATATAAAATATTGCTAGTATTTTAGACTGTAAATTTCTGAAATACAAGTTATGTTTCAAACGATACGTCTGTCAAAGGCTCGGTCGAATTCGGCGCGTAACGCTATATACCTGCTAATTTTAACCTATACAAATAATTTAACGTATTAAAAATGTAATAAGCTTATAGGTAAATATAATGTAGGTAAATTAATGTCTTTTCTATAAAAACACTATTTCTTTTCATGATTTACGAAAAAGCTTAGAAGCTCGTTTATTTGAACATGTCTCAGGGAATACTTGATTTAATATGGAGAAAAACTTTAGTTTTTTATACTTTCTTTCTTATAACAACTTATGCGTCATACACAAATTTTATTTACTTAATATCATATAACTGAGAACTCGTAGTCGCAAATAAAACTAGTTGTAATATTTTTACTTAATATTTCAAGGTAGTAAATCTACGGCAATACCGTAAAATATTCATTATAATTTCTAAATAGTAACTACTTCAAAAATATGAATTTGCAAAGGCGCCGCCATGTCTAAACAAGCAGGTAAAAACTAGTTATCTACAATTCTATACAATTGCCATTCTATTGTTCTAGGCTCTAATAATAATAAAACTTTAGTTTACGTTTGAACGATGTCCTGTAAATTTCTCATTACATTTCTAAAATTGTAACTGGAAGTATCTCAAGAGACTACTTTTAGTTTGTTTTAATCTGTGTGCTAATAACTTTAATAGTGAAGTGCTTGTGATTTTTAAATTTTAAATTGTGTTTAAGATGTGAAGTTGTGAGGCTTAAGAAAATAAACTAAGTGGTAAATATTAAGGAGGAAGTAAATATTGTTATGGACTATATTAGGCAGGTAAGCATTATTTTTTAGTTATTTTTATTTTTTAACTACTTTTATAAACGTAATATTGTGAAAATTGTAAACATGCATATTACTTTGCTATTATGTTTTAAATTGTATGTATTAAGCAAAAATTTCTTATCCATCAATAATGTTTCATCAATTTCTGTATATTATAGTAAATGTATTTTTAGTAGTTGTTTGTCTCATAAAATTTTATAAAACCTTCTAGAATGTTTAAAATATCGAAATCGTTTAACTCGTTTAGTAATACGCTGACAATGCAATATGCGCTTAATTTTAAGCTAACTTTGCTTCATGATTCCTTAAAATGCGTCAAAAATTCAATATTAAAAGTAGAATAATATCGCGCATTTAAAGGATAGATTTCATTTATCCTTTTTATTCTTTGGTTTGGCATAAATATAAAATATCACTTTTTAACTTTGTTTTTTACTTCAAGTAAAACATTAAAGATCTTTAATGTTTGACATAAAGTAAAAAACAATAACGGTAATCTTTATTTGGAGTTTTAATCATGAAGATAAGTTCAACCCACACTTAATCTAATTTGTCTTTGTTTTAATAAATAATTAATGTGTACATTACAAATATCAGCAATGAAGTTTAAAATCATATTTTGCGAATGTGTTTTGAATAAACTACTTTCGCACTTAAATGAGAACTATCAAACAAAAAATACTTTTTGTTCTATTATAACGAAATTTAAATAAGAAATTCATATAAATGAAATATATTTTTCTACATTAATTACAAATTTGCATAAAAAGAGAATGAAATAAATACAAAAAAAGCTGTTATTTTTTAATTATTATAATAGATGAAAAAAAAAACAATAGAAACTGTTCAAACATTTGTAAACAAATCATGTTAAAAATTATATATTATGAAAAAATATTATACGTCACAATACTCGGTTGAGAAAATCATACGTAGGCAGATTTAGTGACTTCTTTGCTCGTATTAAGGTTAAACAACCCACTTTTTGCTTGTATCGTAATTAACTCCAAATAATCACGCGTCACCGCTGTTGCTATCTCAATTTACGCAAAAAATATGTAGGGCATTGTACTTCCTTAAATGCACATCTTTCAAAAATCTTTTAGATATATCTCAAACTTTTTACAAATTTAGTTTTAATAAAATATTTTTTACAATTTTAAATATTTATTATCGTGTTAAGTTATATTATTAGTTCTACACCTATAAATAGACATTTTCAACATATTTTTTATGTATTACTTACTACTACATCTAATTATTATATCAAAAAGGGTTTTAAATGTATTTACTTATTAATAAAACATTAAAATTTTTCAATGACTCCTGTTTATTTTTTAAACATTTTCTTAAGCCATGTGCCAGTGGCAGCTGTCAAAAACATAAAGTGTGGCAACATCATAAATAAGAATTTGCTGTCGTGCGTGAAGTTTGTAGCATGTGATGTTTAGTGAAGTGTTAATTTTTTTACGAAAAACCGATAAAATATTGGACTGTTCTGTGCCTGAATGTGTTATAAAAATAATATAATAAGTGTTCTTTGACTGGTGAACAGTGTACATGGTGAAATATCATCGAAATTATATTACATGGATAAAGCCGTCACTTGAGGTTGTTAAGGTTAGTGCTTTTTTCGTCTGTTGTTTGTCTTAAAATAGATTTCAGTGCGGGTTGCAATGATATTTCAGATTTGTTTGTGTAACGCCTTCATGTGACTTTTCAGTTTTTTCACGGGACCTTGAACTAGAAACTTGTATCAGCCTTTTTCGTTATCAAGGTTAGGATCGAGTGCGCGCGTTTTATGTCACTCGGTTCATGTTTATTTTGTTTTACATAATTATTCAGAAAGTATGATTATTGCAGTACAACTTGTTATTTAATTAGTTTGCATTAGATACTGTGCAATACAAATAACGTTATCAAAAGCTGTCTCGTTTTTCGGACTTAACCTAAACGTGAGTCGTGGTCATATTTTTTGCTGCACTTTTTATTGTTACTTAAATAACCGTTATGTACATCGAGTTTGGGGAGCAATAATGTGGTGCAAAGGTAATTTTATGGCAGTTTTTGGCATGAATTCCATGTTTATGTCACATGATCTGCTTTCATTTGACAGATGTGTGTAATTTTAACTGCTATCTCCCATAGATTGACAGTATCGCGTATCGGACCTTGGTTGATAACGAAAGTGCAAAGTTAGTTCTGTTTATTAAAAATATATAATAAAATATGTAATCGTTATAAAAAATAATATATTTGTATAGCAATCAAGCAAGCAATCACTATTTTTTTTACTTTAAAATTGGTTATTTTTAACAACTTTGTGTCTAATCATTTAAATAAACTTGTTGAATCTAGGCTAGATTATATCTGTATATAGTTTATTAAAAAGATATTTATATGTTTTTTAATTCATTTATAAAGAACAAAAAGGTATAAGGATCTCTTATTATAAATAAGTAAAATATTTTCAATTTGCTTATTCAAAAGCTCTAACACTACCACTACTCACATTTTTAAAGACTTCCAAACTTAGAACTATATAGAACAGTATGTGTTTGCGGTTGTTTAGATTTACTTTTATGTCTTCATATCAATTTAAAATTGATGATATGAAAAATGAAAATGTAAATACATATATATGTTAGTATATTTATTAAACATAAATTTTAATTTACTTTTCTATATGTGGTAAAAGCAGAAGCTAGTAAATGGCTTAGTATATTCATAACTAGCTACAATGACATATTTAGTAAAAATATATTATACCTTGAATTAGTGTTTTGGTAGGAATTGTATTTTTGCTTTGTAAATTGATTTTTATAATTTTTTTTATTGTTGTCAAACCATGGATGTGGTGACAGGTGAATGACATTAATATTTTAAATTTTCAAACAAAAAGTTTACTGCTATGTCAATGTTGTATTATGAGAGGATTATGAAATTACTATATTTATAATCAATATATTAAAGTTATTTTATTATGGAAATATTAATTTTATCATATATGGAGATTTTTATGTACAATATTATTGTAAACATCTTTATAGGCAGTTATAATTTAAATATACTAATTTTGATACGCTGGGAATTCATGAAATTATTGAATTTTATATTAGTATTGTCAATTTATTTCATAATATATTAAATTATTGTAAAGAGATATTGCTTTGTGTATTATTTTCTTTGTTAGACAATTCAAACTAACATGTTACGTCTTTGATAGTCCAATGACTTCAATGTGTCTATTATTTAAGTTCAATGTTCTTGTAACCTTGAATTTGGGAACTTAACAATTTGTATAGCCATGTAACTTATTTGCTAAAACAAAAGGATTTTGTGTATTAAACTAAATTGTTGTTTCAAGTAACAAGTGCTTTCTTTAAATAAATATAAAAAATATTATTTTGTATCATGACCTTTATGTTACCTTAAAATTTGGCATATGATCAATATGAAAGAATTTGAGCTCATAAATTGTAAAGTTATAAAGATATAGGAAATTACTTTTTTGTAATAAGTAAATGTTTAATATAGTTATGGTTAGTACAATAATAAAATATTTTAATTTTTAAGAAATAAATATATATATTATATTAAAAATTATATCAAAATAAATTAAGTTTCCACTTATTTAGTTTATAGTTATTTTAAAAAATATATATTAATAAACAAAAAATGCTTACTTAAATTTATGTTTATATATTTGTCCATTATTGTTGCAGAGATGGAGTCACATATATTAAATATGTACCATCAGGCTGCTTACCGCAGCATCGGACATAAAATAATGAGATCCACAAGTGAATCACTATCTTCAGAGAGTAGTTGTAATCAAAATAGCCCTGAATATTCTCAAAGTCAAAGAGCTAACCAATATGAGGAAGAAAGTATTGTAGGAGAGTATTGGGACCCAACTGAAAGGCATAGAGTGTGGAGTCATAATCAAAATGTGAGTACGGCTGAGAGGAAAATGTAATTTAAATATTTTATGTGTTGTTTTATATAATATTAATTACATATATACATATTTATATATTTAGCTATAGTGTAACATGCATTTTGCTTTTAACTGAGAAGTTTACACAAAATGAAGTTGTATATATATAAATGGCTATTTTTATATATGTATATTACTTCCTTTTGACTATATTCTTGGAATCCCTTTTAACATAACTTTTGTAGTTCTCTTTTATTATTAAAAAAATATGATGACCAAAAATATGTCACATTTAATTAATTCATCATTAAAATTGTATGATTTAAAAGAACTGAATGTATCTCTGTGGAAATTGTCTTGCTTTACCTGAAATAGGGATGTTGAGGAACCTTAGTATATGTATGTTGAATTAAAATACGAAACTTAATAAACTTATTACTTTCAGGTTAATATAACACAGACAAATCAAGACACTAGTATTGACGATGATGAAAACATAGAAGTACATGAAGTGTCTATAGATGATAGAAATTCAGAAGGCAATGATCACATAGATGAAATAGATTCAGAGAATGTTGAAGAACATTCACTTGTAGAAGGCGATGATTATGATGTTATACAAGTTTTCGCTGTAGATCCTGATTTAGATCTAGAAGCCTCATCAGATGAGGAGCAAGAAGATTATTGTATTAATGAAGAGGAGGAAGAAGAAGAAGAAGAATCTGAAGCTGAATATGTAATGCCTGAAAATGAAGCCCATCATATCCAACACAGACCCGAAAATCAAACTAACAATATATGCCAAGATACCTTAGGTATCAACTTCGATGCACCAATTGTTTCAAATGTCGACGAATATTTTATAAAAGATACAGATGAGAAGCATATATTGGAAGTTAAAGATGAACCGGTCGTTAAGGATGTTGATGAATATTTCATCAAGGATTCTAAAGACGATATAAAAACAAATGTAGATCTTTTATTTAAAAAAGACAAAATACCAGCAGATACGGATTTTCGGATATCAAAAACTCTACCAGAACAAATATTTGCTCCTGATACTTCTATAGATAAAGACGAGGAAGTTGACGAAGAGGCAGAAGATCCTGTTGCTGAGGTTTCGATAAATGAATCAGATTTAGAAGTACTACCTAATATAGACGACTTAAAACGTTATCTTTTAGAAGATTTGCCATACACTAAGTTAAAAAACGCGCAAAAATCATGTTCAGTCTCTCTACCACATTCTCCTATGCATCTTTGTATGGATATGGCTGATGCCAAGACGTGCTTAAGTTTCGAAGACTTAAACCTCGATTTATCTGACCTTACATTTGAAAATGACAAGGAAAAATCTGCCACTAGTATAAAAAGTGACGATATTCCTCGTACTTTGACTGAAGAAGACATAAACAGTTTTCTCATAACAGATAAAGCTGAACAGAAGGCCACTGTTAAAGAAGAAGACGATTTAAGCACCCAAGATATGGATATAGATCGGCATGTCGATTCAATAATTGATAATGTTGACTCTTCTAACATATTGCCAGACAGAAAATGTACTTCAACACCTATACCGGGAGCAAATGTTTTAGAATTTTGCATAGAAAAGTCTTCAGTCAAAAAAGAGCCAGATATAAAACTTGAAGCAGATGATTTTGTTGATGTAGAGTCTTGCAATGATGCTGTCATCCCAGTACTAGAAGCGAATAACTTAAATTCACTTCTAGAGCAATTCGAAGCAACTGAAAAGTTAAACAATAAAACAAGGAAACCAGTTGTAAATGTAAACGAGGTAAAACCTAAAAGTTTTAGTTTAACAAGTGGTATGCGACTACAAGATGCCGGTGTTCAATTGAACAAGACTAAAATGCGCCAAATATTGGTAAGTATTACTACGTGGTTAGGTAATTCTCAGGTCCATTTAAAGACTCCCAATATTTTACTTTCAAATTATTACAGATGCCGTCCACTGTTAATACCGTGATCAGGAGATCTCCAAGTCCCGTTTACTCTGATCACGATTATTGTTCATCCAAAAAGAGGCACAGTCTTCCCAATTTGAAGGGAGGACAAAGTCTCCTCAAACCGGAGGTCCTATCCAGCAACAACAGGATACTGAACTCCAGACATAGGTCTTGTAAAAATAAAAAAGTGGTGTACCATCTAAGTAGTGACGACGAAAGTGATGTTGTCAGTGCTAAAAAAAACAAAGTAATGACAAATCGTGCTAGTGATGAAAGTGACAATAAAATAAATAAAAAATCTAGTGCTAAACTGAGTGTGAAACCTCCAGTGAATTCTAATCATCGTAAGAAAATATCGCCTGCGCGTACTTCTAATGACATTGATAAAAGTAACGGTTCTGTGATGGTGAAAAATGCTTGTAAAGCAAGTGATACTCCTTGTAGTCAAAATTCTAATGGTAGCATTAAGTTAACGATTAAAAATAAATCCGAAGTTATAATCAAAAACTGTGATGTTAGAGACAATCATAAAGACATAGTCATTGCTAAACCTAAGCCTAGTGCATATAGTACTAATAAATTAGCGAACAATATAAAAGTAGTAGAAACAGTAGATAGGAACAAAAATAAAGACATGGCTAGTATAGATAAGCATGGTAATATAAATACTAAACATGAAGGCAATTCGAAGCCAGAAGACTTTTATACTGCGCTTTTTAATAATAAACAAGATGTGCGAATTCCTCAAGCGACTGCAATAAAAGAAGAAAACAAATGTAACGATACTGAAGTTAAAGTTGTAGCTGACGTTTCTGTTAACGAAATCGAACAGCCGCAAAAGAAAAAGAAATTGAATCTCCATGAATATAAAATGAGACGAGGTGTTAATTCTAATAATAACTCGGCGCAAGTGAGCCCGGAAGCAATATTTCCCGATTTGTCTGTCAATCTTAATTTAGATAAAGATTTTAAAGTCGTAAATCAAAGTCAATCCAATAGTGTTTTAGTTCCTAAGGAACAAAAAAATTCGGTAGCTCCGAAAGTTATTTTCGATCCAATTAGGGAAGCTTCGAGAAAAATTCTTATGAATTCTAGAAAACACAAAGCTGAGGCAATGCGTAAAAGAGATGAGGATATAGTCATGAGTAAAATACCTAAAGTTGAGAATTTGGAGTTACAACCGCTCATTAGTGATGCAGAAATGATGAAAATAGTTGGTATGACACCAGAAGTGTTACCAGTACCGATTGCAACGCCAGCTGTAGTCCGAGAAGAAAAACAGCCTCAAAAAGATTATGATGAAATTGTTTTAGTTAGTATTGGAACAAATACTGACGAAAACCTTTTCACTAAATTGGATAAACCACCAGAGACCAAGAAACGTAAATCTCAATCACCACCCACTGAGAATAAATCGACGATAAACTTTAAGATTAAAAAATCTGAACATGTCTCTAAGCATAATGTATTTGACGCGGTAAAAAGTAACAGAATAGCGGTTGACGATAAAAATCGATCTGATATCAAAATTGATAAGGAACGACTTAAAGATATCAAAGCTACTCTGAAGAGTGTTGAGAAACAGGTCGATACTAAGATCTCAAGCAATTCGTTATTCGCTAGTATACAAGACATCGTTATGAAGAAATCACCGGCAGTAATAACTTCTTCTAATGGTCAAACTAAACTAAACTCTCCTACAGAGAGACGTGAAGTATTCAAATATACGAAAACGACAATAATTCGTGACTACGACGCTAATAGCGAGCATGGTGAGGACAAAATTATACTTCACTTAGAGAAAAATAGGCGAAAACCAGAATATTCTGCCATAGATATTCAAACAGATGCCACTCCTGAGTTTGGAAATTTGGAAAAGATTCCTGAAAAAATTATCACTAAAGTGAAAAGTCCATCACCAAGAAAAAGAAACGACAGTGATATGTCAATGTCAAGTGAAGGAAGTCCAGTTCGCGCCAAGAGAGTCCAAAATATCTCACCAGCCAAATCAGATGATAAGGCTGTTAAAGCCCGACCTGAAAGCAGACGGCAGTTAGACAGGTCGTTGTCTAAGGAGAAACGATCTAGGTCCAGAGACAGGCACGATGTCAAATACCGACGTTCTAGATCTCACTCACGGGGTCACAGACGGAAACGTTCACCAAGCAGAACACGTTCCCGATCCCGTGGCCGATACAGACGGTACAGACGTTCAGACTCTCCATATAGGAGAAAACGAACAAGATCTCCGTATCGATCACGCCGTTCGCCATCAGTTCGTAGGGATTACAGAGCGAACCGATCCCGTTCGAGATCAAAACACGCTGAACAAAAATCACGTAGTCCAATTCCTAAAAAGAAACTCAGCCCGCCCAAATACAGTGTAAATAGTGAGAAAAAACCGGCTAAATCGTCAACGCCGCCATTACGGAAGCCAACTATCTCGGAAAGCTCCGAATCGTCGACGTCTTCCAGGTATGTTTTAAGGGTGTCCTTAACAAATAGCTTGGATTTTTTTATATTCTTTATTTGGATCTGAGGATTTTATTGCCATTTGGATATATATTAATGACATGTTGCCTTTAATTTTTAGTTCTTCGTCGTCTAGTAGTTCGACAGCCTCGTCGTCTAAGTCCCGTAGGTCGTGCAGTCCGTACAGAAAAGACGAAGCGTTCAAGAGGAAGGGCTATAGAAGTTCTTATAGCTCCGAAGATAGGTGAGATTGATGATGACAAATTGCATAATTTTTAGTACGTAAAGAATTAAATCAACTGTATTATTATATATGTGTTTTCTATGCTTTTTAATATATTAATCCACACTAAGCACAGAAAAAAATATATAATAAATGTCATAAAAATATTTAATAAAAATATCACCATCTCTTGCTAAATGATTGTTCTCTGTAATCTACAGCGTAAGTTAAATGTGTGATAATGCGTGACGATGAACGCATGGCTTAGTGGTCACAGCCCTAGGACGGTTTCTATGAGACGCGGGTTTAAGTCCCGCTGAGCTTATATTAAGACCTGCAATACAAACAATATTTTCAATTTGAATACGAATGTTTACTTAAAATCCATTAATAACAAGCCTTCAATTATTAAGAATTTGGATTTTTTTTAATTTAAATTATTAAGAATTTAGTCTTCTTTATAAAAGTTATAATATAATATTTTTATTACAGAGAGAGCAACACGCCCGTTGAAGAGAGACGCATAGTGTTCGTCGGTAGGTTAGAAAAGGACATGAACAAGAACGCCTTGCGCGCACAGTTCGTTAAATTTGGCCCCGTCACTGAAGTGAGGCTGCACTCCAAGGAGGATGGGTCAGTATTGTTTTGTATTATGCTTTTAATTGTTTATTCTTTTTTGGCTTTTAAGTGGCTTAAAGTATGGCAACATTTTAAAACATTTTTTTTTTTATTTTTAGTTTTAATGTTTATTCTTTTCGGTTTTTTAGCGAAATAAAGTATGGCAACATTTGATTTTTAAAAAAAAAACAAATGTGTTTTTATTATCACGAGTATATCATGAATGTAGCTGTAGTGTTAAAATTTAAGTGTAAGTTGTCATTTAGTGTTAAAACACTATTCTTAATTTCTTATCCACATTTTAAAGACAACACTTACCTTACTTATTAATGTAAAATAAATCTTTAACTTTTAATTGTAATATAAGGCATATGCATGGAAATGCGTGAAAATAATAACATGAAATTGATTCACGCTTACCTTTCTTGATAAATTGCGTAGTTCATTTACCGAGAAGTGCTTTATGAGATTATATAATATCACAAAGATAATAATATCCGGAATATAACCAAATTAAATCTAGCTCTGTATTTCTTGTTAGTATATGTATATGTATTGATTTTTATCTATTTGTATATATAATATATGTATTTACAGATCCCGTTACGGTTTCGTAACATTCCAAAGGCCACGCGACGCGTGGTCCGCGGTGGAGGCGGCGAGCACGTTCCCGCAATACGACGTCGGCTTCGGCGGCCGCAGGGCTTTTTGTAGGCAGAGTTATGCGGATCTTGGTGAGTTTGGCTCATTTTCGCTTAATTTTACGTATAATTTCATCCGTTCGTTCGTTTATTCATACATTCATTCACTTGTTTATTCATTCATTCATTCTTTCTTTCATTCATTTATAAAGTATCACAAAAGAAGATTTAGCAATTGCATATTAAATATGTATATAAGTCTGTCGACAAGAAAACTTAATCATTCAAACGAACATAAGAACGAATGAACTAATAATGAGATAACAAACCAATAAATAAACCAATGAATGAATGAATGAATTGATTGATTGAGTTTATGTAATTGTGACTTCATTCATTGTGGATTTGATACATGAAATAATTAAGTCATTAGTGTTGTTATAATGACTTTTGCTTATTTTTTTTATTTTACATTCATTCATGTTTCTTCGTTTAGTTTGTTATTCATTCATTCTTTTGTATATTTGAATGTTTTAGTTCCCTTTTCAATAGACTTACATAAAATTATATAATAACTATACAGTATAAGATTTGAACCTGCTATATCTTTCATTGTAATACTTACTAAATTTTTATGCGTGAATTTGATATATGAAATAATTAAGTAATTAGTGTTATTTTTTGATATCACTCATAGAACCTGTTTTTGTAACCTTAGCTTACTTTTGATAACAACTTGAATACAATGTAAGTCTATAAATATGTTAAAATAATGTTCTTTTTGTATAATCAATATTACTCTTAGTTGTCATTAATGAATAATGACATTATTTTTCAAAAGTATAACATATAATATGTTATATTTTTGAAAACCATATATAAAAAGGTTGATTAATTTTTATTTATATAAAAAAATATTTTTTTCAGTAGCTTTGTATTTTTGTTGATCTAAAAATGAAACACCATTGCAAAACTTGAATTTCTGTAATAACGTTATTTAATATGTTTAGTGCTGGTTATCAATATTGTTATGACTAAATATCACAATTAAAAAAAAATTGCATGGCAAATGATTTTCAGGTCATAATTAACTGATACTATATGTTAATCGCATTATATATGTGTGACTAAATATAAATATTATTTTAAATATGAAACAGATGGTCTGGAAGCGAAATACACGGAAAGCGCTTTCCACGGCCAGCCGACGTTGCCGGTGCGCCGCAACGACGACATGTCGTTCGAACAAATGTTGCTAGACATAAAAAAGAAATTGAACAAGCGAAAAGGCGACAAGAACCGCGACGACACAGCTTGACGACTACTTCCCCGCGTTTTATGTGTGGCTGTCAAAGTGACAGCTGTCCACGTCACTGTCGCTGTCGCTCTGACAGCTGTCAACGTCTCTGTCCCTGTCAAACGGACAGTTGCGTTAGTTGTGCAATCGGAAAGACTTTTGTTGTGCTCACAACGTACCTTTAGTGAAATTTTTAGTACATTTTTTTTGTTTCTTTCTTTATTTCTGTTTTGTATATAGTTGATTAGTTTCGTACAATCGTACGTTTTAACGCTACCTCTTATATCTAACATTTATGTTTTTATATATAGAGCCTTTTTGATCTATGATTTAAAATACAGATTATATATGTATATATATAATGAAGGCTTAAAATAAAATGAAAATCGACATTTATTATCGCCCATCGTTCTTGGTTATTTAGCAATAGTTTTATAGAGGCTTTTTATTTTTTTATGTAATTAGTACTAACTATTTTGTCGTTTGATTCAATTTTGAAGTTATTGCTTAGTTAAGATTCTCGGGTATCGATTCTGTTACCGTACTTTGTGACGTTTGTTGTAATTTAGGTTTTTTTTTGTAACTTTATCGTATACTATTACGAATTAAATGTAAATATTGTTTTTAAGAATAACACTGATATTTAGACGTAGGTATAAAATGTATTAATCGATATGTCGGAATTGAATCCACAGATACCTTACAAAATAAAAAAAAAGAATTAAAAAAATTATGTATATATATATATATATATATATATATATATATATATATATATATATATATATATATATATATATATATATATATATATATATATATATATATATATATATATATATATATATATATATATATATATATATATATATATATATATATATATATATATATATATATATATATATATATATATATATATATATATATATATATATATATATATATATATATATATATATATATATATATATATATATATATATATATATATATATATATATATATATATATATATATATATATATGTATATATATATTTATATATATATTAAAATGAACGTAAATAAACTCGTTGATACAACATGGTAGCTAATAAATGTGATCGATTGCTTCCGTAAAGCTAGTGCCAAAATTCATTCTGTTCCTAATTTCTTTTATACAAGCATTTTAAAACGGGGGTAAACCTTTATTTATTTAATATGACACGCCATTTTGCTTCTGCCGATATCAATAAAATATTTAGCCGTAACATATATCATGTCATAGACTGTTTTTATCTACATTTATATATTTATAAAAAGGACTGTCTGAACATCTTTTGGAACCAATTTAGAATTAGATTTTCCTACACTTTATGGTACAAGCCTTTGTCCTATCTTAATATATATACATATTTAAAAAATAAAATGGAAAACATAATATAATTATGTCAATTAGTGTTGCCATTACCCTAAACACTGCTTGCTTAAAAGACTGCTCACAACAGACTGTTAATATATTTACAGCTTTCTAAGGAATTTGTTGCGATATTTAAATATTAAAAAAAATGTCTAGATATATTTTTTATACTGCCCCCTTACATTTTTCATATCGATAATATTATCGAAATTATCGAATGTATGAAAAAAAATGAAATTATCTCTTTTCTTGCAGCGTTATTACTGTATAAGTTAATTTGAAAATGGAATTGCTCTAAAATATTTTTTTAATGCCATTATCTGTACTGTCATACAATACTGTCTGTCACATTGACATTTATATAATCTGTAATACGTTATATAATCTGTGCATTAGTTTTGTAAAGAAAAAAAAAGAAAACCTAGTCAATGTAACTAGATGATATTGTGGTTTCTCGTTGTGATGATATTTATTTTTACGTTAGTTTTAAGCATATTTAAATACGATTTTAAGTTTTAAAATTTTAAGCCCCAATAAAATAGCTTGCTAATTTTTTTCAGTTTTAAATGTGGAATCAAAATATGCTTAACATTTACCTTTTGTCATTAAAAAAAAATAAAAACACTAACGGGCGACAAATGTTAAAAAAAAAATTATAGTTGTCTCTGTCAAGTCAAACAAGTGGGAAAGAGATAGCAATACTTTGTATATAAATATAACTAACTGAACTACGAACATAATACTCGAAAAAAAAATACTTATGATGTAGGCTTAAATATTTATCTGTGCATAAATTTGCAAACACCTTTCGTCTCTTTCTCGCATCCTATATAAGACGGAGACGGAAAATGTGTTTTCTTAGAGGAGTATTTTTGTTTTGTAAACAAAAATTATGTGAACATTCAATGGTAATTGATATGGAATTGATATCTTCAATAGTAATTTTGTAAATAACTAAATATGACACTTATGTATTTGTTTTTAAAGTCTATAGTTCCTTGACTGTGGGTGGTTTTGGAGCTGTGGCTTTAATGTGCATTGTGATGCCGGAGGATGTTTTATACGTAATGTTGTTGAATAAACTATTTTGATCAGATATTGTTTTGTTTTATTTGTATTATATTTTATTCTTTAATTTTGATCCAGTTTTGGGGCTTAAGATTATTTATTTCTCTTATACGAGAAAGTGACATGTTACATTTAATATAAAAATAAAATATTACATTGTACAAAGCACAAAGTAGAGGACCGTCGTGGCGCAAAGGTCGTTACGCGACGGTTTCTGTTCGATCCCCAGTCGGAGAAGATGGATTTTTCTATTTCCATTTTCTTCGCTCTGGCAAACTAGGCAAAGCGCGGCGTTAAGTTCCGCCACTCAACATGCAATGCCTCGAAAAAAGGCGGAAAGCGAGGACGGAGAAAGCAGGGACTAAGCAACGGAGTGTCTTAACACTAGGTTCCTACGGTCCCTGCAGATCGCTCTGCCTACCCTGCCATGTGCGGGATAAAGCGTGAAGATAAAAAAAAACGAAGTAAATAAAATATTAATTTTTAATATAAAAGTTAAGTAAGTTTTTATTTACATCTCTATGGTCGCCCTTTAGTCTTGTAGTAAAGATTCAGGTGTATATAACACATGACACTAGGGCATATAAGTAAGTAAATGTTTCGCGGTGTCGACTTTCGCATTTCAACACTCAAAAAACAGTGCACGGAGAGTCTTAACACTAGGTCGTATGGTTCCTGCAGTTCGCTCCGCCTACTCTGCAATGTGCGGGATAAAGCGTGAAGTTAAAAAAATACTAGCTCAATACAGTTTGACATTTAGTAAAGATAAGACAAACCTTAGCCATTAACAACGTATTATATCTAAATAATAAATGCCTGTACATAATAGAGTTCAACAAATAGCAAGACTTTAAATTGTATTTTCTAAATGATATTTCATTTAAGTTTCACTATGTTATGAAGATGTGAATAACAAAATTTATTTAGGTGCAAAGATCGCTCATAGCATCTGTACCCTCGCTCGTAGGGTTTCGCTAGGGGAATTCCCTATTGCATCTCACACAGTAACGATAAGAAAATTGGAAGAGCAGTTCTGTTAGGTTCTACCAAACTTGCAAATGTTAAATATAAAAGTTAATTAATAATAATTTTTGTACACTTTGCTCTAAAAAAATATTTTATATTAATGAAAAAAAGAATGGTTGTTTTAAACCAATTACACTATAAATATCGAAACAATATTTATAAAGTAAGTTACTATTTAGTTCTGTTATGAGTGCCACCTGTGTAATTTAATATAATTTAATTTGAAGTTCTGCTACTATATAATAGATGGCGCTGAAAAGTCAAAATATAAAATATTACAAAAAAATCATTTATAAAGTTGATGGTTTTATTTACAAAATGGTTGCCTGTAAAGTGGGTTTTACGGGCGAAAATTTTACGTGACAACGTCTTTTTCTCGGTAAAATATTTATTGATATGAATAATAATTATAATATAAATTGCACAAATTTTAACTATAGAAAATATATTTTGTTTACTAAAACATTGTACATGTGTCAAGTGATACGCGCGGCGGACCGATCATAGTTCGGTGACAGTTGACACATCGTTACGTTACCTTTTTCATAAGTGACTCCGAGCCGCAACCTAATTTAAGACGTTGTCACGTCAATATAACCAAGCCCATCGTGATTAAATTGTTCATCGCTTGCACCGGAATAAGGGATTGAATAATGTAAATTAATAATGTTAGGGAGTCAAAGTATATCGTTATGTTTCACTATAAATCAAGTCATATTTGTTTTTTTCTTTTACATATATCAAAGTAGACGTATTTAATTAAGAGGTCAAAATAAAAAGAAATTCCCATTTTCATAAACATAAGCATGTAAAGTCGAGCAAATATCTTTACTTAAATTCTTGTATAAAAATATATATGTATATAATATTTAAATATAATTTTATTTACAGTTCAACAAAATTATACGTCGTTCTTGATTTATTGTTGACCAGGCCATGAACAGTATTATTCAGGATAAAATGTGACGCTAAAGTATATTCTATCCTATCCCATACTAGATGGCGCTAGTTAAACATTGTAATTTTTGAGTTTCTCGCTTTATTCTGCACGTATCAAGACGTTGTTAGACGCAACTGTAGGCAAAAGGAACGGTGTGTTAATAAGACATTATTTTTTCTTCATTTTTTTTCCACTTTAACCATAACAAAAACGGAAATAATTCATTTTCTCCAAATGGAAATGGAAACCTCAAACTGTCACCGTCCTACTACTACTTTTAAAATTTCACCATACTAGATAAATATAAAGTACAAAAAAATACTACAATATTTTGCTATATTTATATTATATGACGTATATGAATACACAATAATCCGTTTAATATGCACAATAATAAATAAACCAATTTAATTAAAAAAAGCACAATCCCCAAAAGCATAAGTCGAAAAAATTAAGCTTAAACCAAGTAAGCTAAACGTAATTAAACGGTTAAATGATAAAAAAAACCGACTAGGGACTTTACCAGACATTACCCGCCCTTGGATTCCTGCAAGGGCAATTATAAGGGCAAATTAGTCATTAGCAAGCATCAACGCTCGGAAGTGCTTGGAAGTTCAGTGCTAACGCGAATTTATTGTGAAAGTTATGGCAACATTGTTTGGATGGTGTACATTGACGGGTTGGAATTAGACATTTATTTTCCCTCTTTTTAGGGAGAATTTTAAATATTTTGAATAATAAATAATATTAGTAGTGAGTATGTTAATTTAGATATATAAGTATATTATGATAAAAAATTAATATTTAAAACTTAGAAATAAAATGAAACAAGTGTAGTGATATTAATAATTATTTCAGTAAAAAAAGGCATGGAGAAAAAATGGCTTCCTTTAAGTTTAAATACATACAAAGGTGAAAAGTGTCGACTATGAAGAGTGTAGTCCGATTTTGGAGGGTTTAAAAAACAAGCTTATTAAATTAAATTATTTTAATAATTTATATTGTTTAAGGGTTATATTTCTTTATTTGAACCAATAATGATAATTAAATTACTACATAAACAAAACGTATATATATTTAAATGTGAGCTACATTTTGTCATACATATGAGTAAAGGCTTTTTACTGCTTTTTAAGCTATTCCTGTTTATTAAATTACTTTTTTGTAAGTCTTGTGGATATATTAAGTATTGTAAATAAAATATAAGAAAAGTGCAGTACGTCGTTTTGAAACTAAGTTTTGTAATATTACACTTAAAGGCAAAAAGGCTGCCAGCTACTTGATAAGGTTGATAAAGTCATAGACACTAGAAAGTCATAGGCACAAAAATGTTTTAAAATATTTTTTTGTCTTTTTAATTCCAGCCAAAAAAAATATATTTTTTTAAAAAAACCTATGGGGTGGGCACAAATATTCCTGCGTCCATAGTAAAACCAACCAAAAACAAATATCCTTACTTCGTGTTACACAAGCAATGTAACACCCGCAAAGCTCGAGCTTCGTCCATAATATATTTCTAGTAAAAGTATCCAACAGTGCCCGAGGGCTAAGGGGTGAATGGAAGGGCGAAGACACATTTCCGTATCCGTTTATTGTTATTTGGAAGCTTTTGCTAATATTTCAATTAAGCTTTTTTCACGTTCAATTTATATTTTCAGTACTCGTATTTAAAATTATCGGAGCAATTAGAAATACATGACTAAATGCAATGATTTTGTGTTTTTAACCACATACGTAGAAGGAGAGAGAGCGTGTACTTTTTTTACAGCTCGCGATAAACCCGCGTATAGGTAGGTGGGATAAACCCGCATATAGGTAGGTGGGAACCTAGTGTTAAGATATTACGTTCTCTGCTTTTCGAGGCATTGCATTTTGAGTGGCGGAACTCAACGCCGCGCTTGACAGAGAGAGCAAATGAGAAAAATTCATTTGAAATGGCTTTGGTTACTAATATTCTTAAATAAATATAATCTTCGGTTTTTTTTATATAAAAATTATATTAAAATAAAATAGTTTTTTCTTTTAAAATGTATTTCTTGAATACATTCCTGTAACCTGCCTGTAATTGATACTGGTATCAGAATCTGTACTTAATACGAGTTCTCACGTGTAAGTTGCTACATTGTATTCTTTATCTGTCAAATAAATAAATAAATAAATCCTATTTGGTAGGACTTTTTTTATATTTATAATATAGGTTAAACAATGGCAGCATTGCTGTTATGTCTATTCAGTCTAGAATTAATGTAATATGATAAAAAGAAAATTAAATAAATTGTCCGTCGTGGCGCAGAGACGTAGCGTCTACCGGTAAACGCGGATTTTTCTTTTTTAATTTTTTTCACTCTTGAAACTAGGCAAAGCGCGGCGTTGAGTTCCGCCACTCAACACGTAACGCCCTGAAAAAAGCTAAAAGCAAGTACGGAGAAAGCAAGGACTTAGCGATGGAGTGTTTTAACACTAGGTTCCTGTGGTTCATGCAGTTCCTTCTGCCCTGCCATGTGCGGGATAAAGCGTGAAGCTGTAAACAAAAAATTTTACTTTTAGTTGTCCGTTCTGGTAAAACTAAAGGCAGTGATGAATTTAAGCTCAACTTTGGGCGGAAAGCCGAGACCATATTTTTAATCTTACGTATGGCCAATACATACAAATACAAATATATCTACTTTTCAGTACATAGTTTCCGGTACATACGTTACGTTTTTTAATAAAACAAATCATTTACGTAATCGTGAGTCTGACTGTACACGTAACAGTTGCGAGTTCGATTCCGGTAAAAAAGTCAATGGGCGGCGTTAAGTTCCGTCACTCAACACGCAATATCTGGAAAATTGGGGAACATAGATTGTTAAAAATGGGTGTCCTCTATCCTACTGTATACGAACTACATCGTGTTGTCTTTATCATAGATATATTTAATATTCAAAATTAATGGAATTAATTTGTCACATATATTTATTTCTTTTATTCTATATATTGTTTCTTACTCGAGTACAACATAGCGTAGCATAGCGGGTTAAGCGGCGGAATTCAAGGCTTTGTTTGGAATTCATATTACCAGAACAAAGCAAGTAAAAATTGATTCAGTTGAAATCGAAGTGGCAACTATCACATTCACGAGACACGGTTGTACAGTGCCACGATGACGTATACAATACTAATAGTTTTTTGTAATTTGTTTAGTTTAAGAAGGTTTCCTTTATATATATATATATATATATATATATATATATATATATATATATATATATATATATATATATATATATATATATATATATATATATATATATATATATATATATGCTTATGCTTACTTTAAATAGAAATATATAGATTCCAGCAATTTCCAGCTTATATGAAATAATTCAATATCGCTGATTGGGAATCGAATACACAACCGTCGTGCTTACAAACAATCATTGTTCTGATGCGCCACTACGGCCTCTTTATATTAAGTAAGACAGTTTAAACATCTATATAGATAAGGTAGAGCAGAGTGTCTTAACAATAGATTTAAGAATAGTTTTAGGTTACCTTAGACTTAGTTTCAAAAGAGTCACAGTTCCACAGTTCCATTGGCCTCCTATTACCCGTGAGTACTCAGTTTGAAGCGTGACAAATACCTATGCCATACAAACAATGTGTCATTTGTTGCTTTACTTTGTATACCTACATAAAGGGTAGGCAAATAAATTGTAATAAATAAAGTGTAATTTTCTTCTGACATAACGTGTGGAACGGCGTAACTTAACGCCGCGCTTTATCTTGTCTAAATGAAAATAATTTATTATTACGACCAGAAATCGCATCCCCAGCCCGACGCTGTACCACTATGCATAGCCCTCATTCCATCATATCATTAGACTGGGACAAATATGTTTTATGCGTTTAAACCGATTTAACGTCAGTTAAAAATTAACTGACATCTCCGAGTACTACAAGCGTTTAACCTATAAAATCTCACCACGATTTAATACGTATATAATCAAAAAAACGTATACGCGCGTGCAATTTTACCTTGAGTAACCTTTAATTGTGTTAAAGATTTGGGTACAGTACTTACTTTTGACGATCGATTGCTCCCACAAACTCTATATGCTGCGGGAAATTCCCTTAACTCTATGACTTAAGGGTCATAATCGTTTACAAGGGGTTGTTTTGTTAGAGAGGGATAGAGCATAGGGTGGAGGGTTTATACGTTAGGGGTGGCGCTAGACCAGTGACGCCCCAAAACTAAGGGAAGATGCCAGTTATTTCATCGAGGTGGCATAAAGCGCATGTCGTTCAAAACATTGTACATACTGTTACGATATTGCTGTATAAATATAATATTATGTGACTAGCTTGAGTTTTGTGTGTTTATCATTTGTGATACAGGATGGTTTTTATTTGAAAGGTGAGTTCTTTTAATTATTTATTTGGAAAAAGCTTATAGGCTAAGGCTGTTGATTTTATTTTAAAATAATAGTGTTATAGGCTATCGGATACTTAAAATATTTGCTTGTAAAGCTTTTTAAGGGATGCCGAAAGCTTTGTTTTAGATATATTGGTCGTTTAGTTTGCTCTTATACTATTATATATATTAAGTAAATACTGTTACTTCAAGAACTTCTCTTTATTCTATATTAGATGCGTATTTATCAATAAATATGCGAATTTGTGTATTCTAGAATTAATAAGAGTGACATTTGATGTAAATATGTGGCGTTTAACGCAGCGGTATACGATACAATATATATATATATATATTTAAATATTAGGAGAAATATTGCACGGCGTTAAGTTTCGCCACTTAACCGAAATATTTCAAATGAATAAATTACTAATTTTTTCTAAGTTCTTAAAGGTGCCATGATTAAGACAGTTTTCATAATGAATTTTTCTTTTTCGACGCTTTATTGACATAATGTTGCCTTTACAAATGTTTTCACAAAATATATATATGTATTAATTAAATGGCTTAAATAAAAAACTATATAGTATAACAAAATTCCGTGTTAAGATGAGTTACTTGTTTTTGTGGAAATTTAAATTTCGTTACAAATATTTATTCATGTTTATATGTATATAATATATACAAGTATTTACATTGGAGAAATGTTTTACTAAGACAAGTGTTGTATTGTTGCATTACAGTGTTAGGTACACTTAAAACATAAAAGAATCTCATATAATTTTATTTTAAGTTTTGGAGAGAAAAAAGAATCGATCTTTCTAAAAATAGATCGAATGTCTGAAGCAACATTGTTTTGAATTCTAGTTACATTTACAGTACAACTTTTATATTTTGTAATATTTTTTTGTTAATATATATTAGAAACTTGTGCGTAAGTTAATATTTTAGGTTTTTATAACTAATTAATATATACTAGTGGGTTACCAGCGGACATTCGCTTCGCTTCTCGCGCTTATTTTTATTGACGCCTTTTGAGGATGGTAGAAATATAAAGCGTTTCGTATTTGTTTAGAGACAGAATTTCTGAGACTGACATATTATCACTTATATTTGTTACCAATGCGCTTTTTCGAGATCTTTAAAACGGTTCGAAAAGTAACATTTTAGTTCCTTAAATGATATATAATGATGATGATTTTATATATTTCAACGTGTAACGGCCGTACTTTGGGTGGAAAGTGGAGAACAGAATTTCTTAACACTAGATTGCCCTATCCGACCTTACTATAGGCAATGTAGGTGAAAAAAAAGGTTAACGATTTTTATAAGAAACCTAATTGCCATTAAGCCGAATTTATAATAGTTAAAGAGTTACTGGAAAAAGATTGTTATTTAAGATTTTTATTTACTCTTTTTTAATAAAACATGGAATATGCAGTTTCAAATAGTTGTAGTGGAATTAATGAAAATTTAAATACAACAATTATAATACCGTCGTGGCGCAGAGGACGCAACGTCTGCCTGTAACGCGACTGGTTACTGGGTTCGATCCCCAGTCGGAGAAGATGGATTTTTCTATTTCCATTTTCTTCGTTCTGGCATCTAAGGCAAAGCGCGGCGTTGAGTTCCGCCACTCAACACGCAATGCCTCGAAAACGGCGGAAAGTGGGGACGGAGTAAGCAGGGACTAAGTAACGGAGTGTCTTAACATTAGGTTCTTATGGTTCTTGCAGTTCCCTCTGCCTATCCTGCCATGTGCGGTAATAAAGCGTGAAGCTAAAAAAAAACGCGTAAAATATTAAAAAGACAAATATATAGATATTATTATATATATATTATTTATTAGATTATTTTCATAATTTTTAAAAAATACACTTTAAATTTATTTTTATTACCTTTTACATAGAAAATTAAATAGTCGTAGCCAAAGGCTAATGTTAGTATGACACCAGTCCACCCCTAAAAAAAGCCCTTAGGCCTCGAACTGTCACTCCTCCCTTATCATTTGAAACATACGTTATTCGTGTAATTAACTAATTTGAATACATTTATTAATTAATATCGTTTTGTTTTATGGGAGTTTAACTAAATTTAATTTAAGCTTTTTTCTCTATTTATATATATAGAATGTAGTTAAAAAAGTGATTATAAAATGAATGTGTGTCAAACAGACACTATTTTTTCTTAGGGTATAGAAATACAAGATGAAATTTACTTACAATTCCTGTATTATAAATATCGATTTAACAATATTGAAATATTATATAGTCGATATAAGGAATAGTATTTAGTATGTATATAATGTAAAAAATAAGCTTATATTTGTACATAAAAAAATTGCGACGGTAGTGGATTCTGTTCCCAATCGGGGAAATTTGTTGTTTTTGTGCCTTGAACTCCACCTATGAACAGTGAAACGTCGCGAAAATTGTGTGAATAATGAGGGAACGGAGTGTTTTGACACTAAGTTACCTTTACCTCTACAACGGAAGCACAGCGTGAAGCTAAAAGAAAGAGAGCAGGGAGAGTAAAACGGACGTACATATAGTCACTTATATTATATATCGAAAAGAATTGTATGAGTAATCCTTTGAATCTTTTTACGACTGTTACATTGTTGACTTAATAACTCGGGCTTTTAGCACTGACCTGTTACAATGTAAGCTGTTATAAATTTAATAGAGCCTTCTGTAATCGTTACACATACATATGAGACATAGCCATGTATATTATAGTTAAATAATTTTAATAAGTAGACTAAGGATGAACTAGTCATTTGGTTTTGGGTTCTCGTTTTTTAGCTTCACGCTTCATCCCGCTCGTAGCAGGATAGGCGGAGGGAGCCGCATTAATTGTGGGCACCTAGTGTTAAGACACTCCGTCCGTTCACTTTTTGCATTTTTGAGGCATTGCGTGTTGAGTGGTGGAACTCAATGTTGCGGGTCTCTAATTGTCAGAGTGAAGAAAAAGTTTAAGAAATAATCTTCGATGGATTAAAAATATTATTAAAAATATATTTAATGTTACACACTGTATATTTAAATCCATCATGTCATAGATTATGGGTAACATAACCACTATGGGTTACGAATTATAGAATTACTATCCCACTGTAGTATAACAAAGAGGCGTTGAGTTACGCTAAATTATATGCCGTGTCTAGGTAGAGCCTTGATAATAAGCTCTTTTACACATCCTGCTTTATGTATGTATCAAGCTTTATTTGTACTTGCTAAACGTTTAAATTAAAGAAAAATTACTGGAATAAACGAAAATTTTCAAGGTAAAGAAACTAACTACCCCCGACAACGATTCGAACCTAGAACAGTGGCTCACTGATCTGCGTCCGCTTATAAATAATGGAAGGAAGCCACTTTTTCCCAATATTGTAATGAATTATACAGTGTAATAGGCGGTAAAATTAGCATGCAAAGGGTTGCCGCGTTGTAAAGTTTACGAGTCAGATACTATCTAAGTGACCATCTGCCATTAGAGCAATCTTGTTAACTCACTAGCTATTAGCTTTTGACTTTTGTTTTTATATTTTTTAGGTTTTTTTCCTTAAAATAAAGCTATTACGTATTATTAAATAAAGCTATTAGGATAGTGTTGTATTGTTGATGATTTGTATTTGTCTTTATTTAGAGGTGAAAATGTTTATTATTTTTGCTTCAATTATGCTTTAGAGGACCGCAGAGGTGTAGCGTCTACCTGTAATTGCGACGGTTTGAGGGTTCGATTCCCACACGAAGAAGATAGATTTTTCTATTTCCATTTTCTTTACTCTGGAAACTAAGCAAAAATACGGTGTTGGGTTCCGCCACTCAACACCCCATGCCTCGAAAAGGCGGAAAGCAACGGAATGTCTTAACACTAGGTTCCTATAGTTCCCGCAGTTCCCTCTGCCTACCCTGCCATGTGCGGGATAAAGTGTAAAGACACACAAAAAAGTTTTGCTTGATTTGAACTACGCTTAACAGAAAGAAAACCTAGAGGCAAGACACTATGTTGGTTGGCGGAACGCGACTTCACCTATCAATAATTCAGAAGTGATTTTCATCAATGGAAATCGAATTTGCTACCATCGAGATTAAAAATGAATAAAAATGATTTAATATATTGAAAATAAATAAAAATAATTTTATAAAATGATTTAAAAAAATTACTTAATAAAGTGATTTAGTAAAAATGCCTTAAAATAAAGATTTAATAAGGTAACCTATATGTACTTATTGTGTGTCGTTACATTAGTAAACAAATTAATCGAAATAGTAAATTATATATATTTATATATAGGTAAAATAATTTAAGGCAAAGGTACTAAGAAGAATCTACGTAATGCGTCGGCTCGATTGTGAGTAATTAGGCGCGAATATATTGAAGACTTCGTTTAGCGTAAAATAAAAAGCTCATAAAATGTTCGACCTCATCGATGTGTTCTTAAGTTTAAAAGTAAAGAAAACTTTATTGTAGTTATATATTGTTTATTTTAGTTAAAGAAGTAGATGTTTCTAATATTCTTAAAATTTAATGCAAAAAGGTTTAAAATACAACAATTAATTAACTAAAAAACTGATCCACACGTATCACATTACACACGACTCTCCCACACAAAAAAATATTTTGACACTTAAAAGAGCCACAAAAAGGTTTATAATTAAAAATTATAAAAAAAATCGATTAGAAAACGTAATCGAGCGTCAGAATCGATTTATATATAGAAAGTATCGATTACATTTCGCTCGAAAGCACACACACCTGGGGTGATGAGGATTTACCATATCTTATTTCGTCGGTTAAATCTTGATTTTGTTTATATAAACAATTGATTGTTACAATTGTATTGGTAAAATAAATATATATTGGTATAAATTAACATTAAAAAGTCAACATAGTAAAAGAAGAATAAAAAAATATACTTATTTAAGCATGACTTAATAACTTAAATCGTAAAGAAAAATAGAGGATTGTTCTCATTCTCAAATAACGTCAATAACTCACAAATTAATACTAATTTTGATGAAAATTATAGGTTTTTAGAAAATTCTTTTATACGGAATACTTCTTTGTTATCTTATCAATAAATGATAAATATACTTTGACATTTGCTAATAATACTTACATTTTTATTTTATAACAGATTTATTGAGTATAAGGTAGTAAAATTAAGACATTGTGTCGTAGTGGGATAGTGTCTACTTGCAAATGTGGTGGTTACGGGTTCAAACCAATTCTAAAATACCCCTAAGGCAGGACAAATCACAGCGTAAACTTTCATCACTCAACTAAGAGAAATATTATATATGTATGTACTCGTATATACAATTTCACTATCAATAAATTTTTGCAAGCTGATAAATAAAATGTCCATGGAAATTCAAATACACGTGTTTAAAATACCAAAAGTGGCAATCAAACGGGCGATTCCCATTGAAAGGCCAATCCGACCGATATTATACCGTGCCGTATCAACTAGCTATCGCTAGGTATAAATTACAACTGCATGTATTACATTAATGTACGTACACAGCCTTTTGCAGCTATGTTGATTTGTTTTTGTCATTCAATATATAGACTATATGTCACGTTCTGGTGATATAGTGTTTTTAAAATTTAAATAATTTGCAATTACGGATTTACTGCAAATTGTACAAGCTTGGATCTAGGGCGGCGAATTTATGGGCGGCAAATTTGTAGCGTATTTATTGATATTAAAAACAATATCTGTGTCATTTTACAAGCATAGTGTTCATTATTTGTATGTTAATATTGAGATATATATCATATAAATCATATATTAATTTGAAAGCAGTAAATCTGTTGCAATACAGTACAAGCTTGTGCCTAGGGCGGCTGAGTGTTGGGCGGCAAATTTATGAAGTAATTTTTTGATAGTAATATAATAATGAAATCATCAATAATTTCTCTTATTAATTGTTATCTAAACATTCAATTACAAACTTATATATTTGGAATTAAAATATGTAGGTTGTCGAAATCTAACAAATGTATTGTAAGGTAAAAAATTAAGCTCGTATTTTACTTTACAATTAAAATTTGTCAAATCAGTAATTTATAGAGGACCGTTGCGGCGCGGAGCGCGTAGCGTCTGTCTGTAAGCGCAACGGTTTGTGGGTTCAATTTCCATTAGTGGAAGAATGATTTTCCTATTTCCATTTTCTTCGCTCTCAAAACGCGGCGTTGGGTTAGGTATACCAATATTTTTGTTTCTTCAAGCATGTAAAACTTTGAGATATGTAATTTTCTAGTATTTTCTTTGCTTTTTTAGTCTCGTTTAAAATCACACACTATGTAAATGTAATAAATTTATTTCAAACAAAAATAAGTTTTAATATTTACAAAACTCATTTACACTGCGCTTCTATGGCGTTAAAAGGGTATTTTTTGTCAGTTATATATTTACTTAAAATCAAGCCATTAAAAACGTAAGAAGTATTGCAAAGATATACTGTTAAGTAAATGGCTCCTTTAAAGTTCTTAATCTTCAACGTATATTTTCTGTTTAAATTCTTTTGCGGTAAGACAGGTATCTTGGTATACAACTGAAGGAATTCACTTCTCCACTATACTCTTTTAAGAACGTTGTAAATACAAGTAATTAGCTATATTTTTCTTTTATTTTGCTCATTTTTTTTAAAAAAAGTGCCAGTGGTACAGTGGGATTGGATATTTGGAAGTTAGAAGCTTTTAAGATAGGGGTTCGATTTTGGGGATGTTTACATTATGTCAAACACTTTTTATGTTGTTATTATTGAATTACCGTTATTGAAGGATTGTCGTAGTGTAGAGACGAAACCTATGTAAACGCGAAGGTTTGCGACTTCCATTTCCACTCGGGATAGATGGATCATTTCTATTTTCTTTGCTCTGGTAACTCGGCAAAGCACGGCGTTCAGAGTGTCTTAATACTAGGTTTCCATAGATCCTGTGGCTACCTCCACCTACCCTGGTATGTCCGGGATAAAGCGTAAACCTAAAAAAATTGATTTAAATCCAGAAGTATAGTCTCATTGTCCTACAGGATGTAAGTAATGTCGGAAAAAACAACATTTTACTATTATAATGACATTTTTTTTAAAAATAAAGAGCTTTACCCTATAAGTAAGCTGTAGGCAGAAACTTCATCATATTAAACGAGTGGGAATCGAACCCACTACTGTCGTATTTACAGCCAGAACAAACATATAAAGATATCAACATTCTAATATGTGAGGCAGAGGCAAAAAAAATTTAAAAATATATATAATCTGTATACTAAACCATAGACTAGAAGCGTTCATTTTGTTTCCTTTTTGTTGATTATATATCGATACGAGTTTCCCGCCGCCTAATATTCTCAAGAGTTTCACATATTTTTACCTATAAAATGAATCTTGCTTTAATATAGACATGCATAATGCATACTTCATCCCATTGATTGCTAGATTTCTTTTTACTTATAAAAAAATATTATACTGAATCAAATGCATTTGAGGACCGTCGTGGCGCAGAGGCGTAAGCGTCTACCTGTAAACGCGACGGTTTGAGGGTTCGATTCCCACTCGGGGAAGATGGATTTTTCTATTTCCATTTTCTTCGCTTTGGCAACTAGGCAAAGCGCGGCGTTGAGTTCCGCCACTCAACACGCAATACCTCGAAAAAGGCGGAAAGCGAGGACGGAGAAACTTCTAAACAATGGAGTGTCTTAACACTGGGTTCATAAGGTCCCTGCAGTTCCCTCTGTCTATCTTGCAATATGCGGGATAAAGTGTGAGGCTAAAAAAATGCATTTTATGGTTATAGAAGGCTATTTTATCTGTATACTAAACAGAAGATGTAATGGTTTATGCCATCATAATAATCTTTTTAAATAAGGTGATATCCAAGAAAGAATTCCTCCTTCCCCCTTTGTAATTATATAAATAGTATAGTTTTCTTAACGGAGTCAGATGGAATCTAATGTAAAAATCCTCTGTTCTCCATTTTATGCTTTTCGAAATTAAGTACTAAGTGGCGGAACTAAACGCTGCACTTTATCTTACTACCAGCGAGGAAACGCGCTGTGTTTTGTTATCTTTGAATTTAATATTCTCAAGTGGGAATTAAACTCAAACCCCCGTGTTTACAAGTCAAGTGGTGTGTCGCTGTGACCGTCATGACGGTCTCAATTAACACTTGCCATAAGTTCTTACACCTTTTATATGAATAAACGGTATTCAAATTAAATCATATGAAACAAAATCTGAACCCAATTTCTATCTAATTTAGAAAATAATATACATTCAAAATTGAAACAAAGTAAATACCTAGAATATACAAAATATAATAGCAGAAGCAAATCTTATTATCTCATTTGAAAAATAACAGAAATAATACGTTGAAACAGTAGATAAGTAAGATCAATATAAACAATACGGCAACCATCTCCAGACTTTTGACTGATATATAATTCAAAATCTTAAGTGCGTTATTGTTCTTAGCCCTGTTTGGGATGTCCCGCGGGCGTAGATTATATTAAGAGGGTCCCGCTACCCACTAGTGAATAAGTAAATGGATATTTAGTAGGAGTCTTTAGTTCTTAATGGATGCTGTAAGAATTTTGTGGGATCCGATTAGTTTCGGTGATTTTGTCATTTTAAAATGACACTTTACATTTTTTTATAAGTAAGTTAAAAAAGTGTACTAAGTAAGCCAGTAAGTCGTGGCGCAGAGGCGTAACGTCTGCCTGTAAATGTGACGGTTTGTGGGTTTGATTCCCACTCGGTGAATATGGATCCTTCGCTCTGGCAACTAGGCAAAGCGCAGCGTTGAGTTTCGCCACTTAAGATAATGCCTTGAAAATGACGGAAAGCAGGGAACGGAGTGTCTTAACACTAAATTATCATGGTCCCTGCGGTTCCCTTTGCTTTACACTGTCATGTGCGTGAAGCTAAAAAAGTTCGTACTTTTTAAACTATTGGACTTATTTCTTATCTGTGCTTTAATAATATGATCTGAAAATAGGGCTACGTGCAAACGTCATTAAGTACAGTGAATAAAGTAGTAGGACAGTGTTAAGACACATTTAGTTTTACGATTTTATTATGATATAGCTAATAGGATCCTAGAGAAAATCAGTTTTTATAATCCAATTTTATCTTTCCAAGGTTCCAGAACGATGTGCTGAAAATCAAAATGGATTCTCCTGTGTCATCTCAAGACAACGACATCGAGGTCAACGTCGTGTCAGGAGCCAGCAGCCCAGACATCACTTCTTCACCCTCACGAGACCAGAAGAGTCCTTTCTATGATTTAAAGAAGGACAAAGAAGAGAAAGCTACTGGAAGTGCTCCATATACCAGTTTTTCTATCAGCTCTATCCTAAATCGGTCGGAACCTAGGAGAGAGAATGTTCTGGAAGCGGCCCTCGCTGCTAATCATTTTGGAACAAATGATGCTATGCTCTCCAGGTATGTATATTTCGTTTTTTATGTGACAAACACGTATAGAAAAATAAATTCACAAAAATTATTGCAATAACAGTTTGAATGAGTGCATGGATGTTTAAATCGGTTTAAGTCCGTTTAATCTCTTATCGTGATTTAAATATTAATTGCCTGTTTGCCATAATTTTTGTGTGTGTTTAATTTTTACTAGTTAAGTTTAAAGATTTTACTATTTATATATTTTATTTTAACTTAACACTAATGACTATGATAACTCCAGTTAAATATAAAAATAATTAATTCAACAAAATTCAACATGTTTTTTCCTGGACATCATGGTAGGCAGAAGGAGCCTAATCGTGAGACACTGTTCCCCGATGTCGTTGAGTGGCGGATTTTAACGCTGAGTTTTGTCCAGAACGAGAAATAATAAGAAAAATATATATTAATACTTTCTCGAGTTCCTACTCGATCGTATCGATCCCACAATCCTTCAGTTTACAGCTAGTGTCACTTTACGCCACGGTCTTAGTAATATATAGTATATAATAATGATAGTAATGACCTATTAATACAGTTCGGCAATGTAATTTGTTTTACAACGCAAAGTTAAAACTCGCAAAATCGATTCATTAGGAAAAAAAATCGATTAAAATTATTTAATATACTTATAACTTACATACACATATTTTCGTCGACATTATTTGTTATCCTATATTAAATAAGTAAAATCTAGATCTAGACCAGTAATTAATACTATAACAATTAAGTTCTAGCGCTATATAATTGCTTGGATGAATCTACCGAATTAATTGCCATGGACCGAGCCAGCAGGCTTCAAAGCGTCTTGCGATGATCAAATACGCCTCGTTTACACTAGCTAATGCAAGCTAGTGGAAAAACTTTTTATATATACTAACCAACTATATTTTTTACTTTCTTTAATTATTAAAGAAGTTTCTACATAGACACTCGTGTCCGTTTTTTATGTAAAGATCTCAGTGTTAGAAAGTTAAGACCTGAGTGATTTAATACTAAACGCCTTCTTACGGATAGCAAAGTATAAGACAAAAATACATTTATCTTAAAATTTTATTTTATAAAAAAACTAATATAGAAAGGAAACTAAATTACTAAAGGAATTAATTATATATTGACATGTACATTTTATAATCTGTAATTTAAAAAAAACATATATATATTTTTTTTCTCTAAATAGATAAATTATATATTACCAGCAAGTAGCCGGCCAGTATCAAGTTATACAAGCTGCTATCCTATTCAAACTGGGCGGATCGATTTGGTAGATTAAGCCCATGCGGCCACGACGGTCGGGCGATCATGATCCGCCGGTCTACCACCACTACTTTACAACTAATTTAAACTCCCCCCAAACAAGTATTACTTGTTTAAGTTGCAATTTTATATGCGAATACCTTTGATCTTTTAATGGCAGTTAGTTAATTGAGATTATGTTTTGTAGTTTAACGATGGTTTTTTGATGTGTTCTTGTATGTGATTGATTTAATAGTTGTTGTTTATATTTCAAAATTTGATAGAAAATTTCGTCTTTAGAGGACCGTCGTGGCGCAGAGGCGCAACGCCTGCCTGTAACGCGACTGTTTCTGGGTTCGATTCCAAGTCGATGAAGATAGATTTTTCTATTTCCATTTTCTTTGCTCTGGCAACTAAGCAAAGCGCGGCGTTGGGTTCCGTCCCTCAACACGCAATGCCTCGAAAAAAGTGGAAAGCGGGGACGGAGAAAGTAGGGACTAAGCAACGTAGTGTCTTAACACTAGTTTCATATGGTTCCTGCTGTTTCCTCTGCCTACCCTATCATGTGTGGGATAAGGCGTGAATATTTCGTATTTAATTATTATAAATGATTTACATATACTATATATGGGTAACCCGTATAACAACGGCACAAGGTTTGATTGTATGAGCGATGTCTGTAACTTCGACTTCTACTGTAAATGATTAATTTCCAAATTTAATTATCAAAACACCAGGTTACACCAGGTTCGATTTCCTCTCGGGGAGAGTAAAACATTTTAATTATGTTCGTTATAAAACAAAGCGCTGCATCGAGTTTTGCCACTCAAGTAAAAGGAAAGTGGGTAATGGAGTGTATTAACACTAATTTTCTTCTGTCTACCATACTGTCAGTCAGTTCTTTTGGTAAAACGTGTAGGTAATTTGTCATACCACTAAAATAAACTCGCGCTATAGTAAAAGTTCTTGCCTACTCTGCTAAGCCTGAAAAGAGCGGCGTTGAGTTTCGCCACTAGCACAAAACGCCACGAAAACTAAGTGAAAAATTAAAACTTAATGATCTAACACTAAAGCTCTAAAAGCTCTAAACCTAACTCGGATTAAGCATGAAAAAAGAAATCTAACATTATTCACAGATATTTCTTCTATTTCTCTAACAATAATAAGAGGCCATGTAACACAGATCCCTACGAAAATCTTTATCCATTTAATCTGTATGAAGAAACATCATTACCCCATCCAATCAAGGGTTACAAGTAGTTTTCCCTTTATGGGGTTAGAACGGAGCTTTTTATCTGCAAGCTTTTATATAGTGGGCAACAAATTGGACGTTGTAAACATTCTGACGGAGGTTCGTGAGGACTGACGACGTTTTGTGTATGTCTTGTCTTAATTTGATGAGGCCAGGAAATGTTTTTACTTTTAGGTTGTAAGGCAAAATGGTGGAACGTAGATTTGGCTCAGTATTACGTGTCTTTTTTTCTTTTTGTTATCATTTATGTCGTATTGTAATTATAAATGAAATAAGTTTAATGAAATATTTTTTATTTCAATTTTCATCGTATAAATTTAAAATAATTTAGTAACTTTGAATTTCACAAGAAGAATGAATGTCGATATAACACAATTCCCATCTACTTTTGGAAAATCTTGTTATTAAATAGAACGTAACTAATAATTTCTCTTGAACTAATGGTAACGTTCTTTTAGATTTTTTTAATATATTATCGGCGTCCTTCACCAAAAAATAATCTCTTTACTTTGCTAGGCATAACTCTCCGTTTTCTCTTTTACTTGTTCAGTAGCAATCCCTTGAATGAAATGTAATTAGATTTTTTTGGATTCACATTATATCTTACATACGTAGTGTTAACATATTCCCACTAGACTCGCTCTATATCATTTTAAAGAAATTATAAATTGCCAGACTGACTTACAGAAGCGATGCAATAAAATTCCTTTCAATGGAAATCGAATCGAACTTACGACCACCTCAGTAGGAACTGTACCACGACGTTCCAAAATTAGTCGTCTTACAATAAAACATCAATAATTGTGTCAAAGTACAAATTGAGCAAATTAAAACACAAGTCGAAAAGAAAATTGTCTTCATTTTCCACCCTAAGTTTTAATTACGCCCACGGTGACGGCCGACATTTTGTTTACGATGTAAACCATCTGTCATTCTTCGCGCCATTATTGTTGACGTTTAAACTTTTTTCCTTTTTTTAATGCCTTGCACTGTTGTCCTTTAAGATCCTTAATTAGGTAATTTTAGAAGAAAAATAAAATGATTAAATGAGGGGAGTTATCCTTTTCTTTAATTTTTTTTTAACTTTCATCTTAATTAGAACGAGAGTTTTGACAATGGGTATTTATTGAAAGAGATTCTTTATGGCCTGTGGGGTTGATTTATAATAATTATATATAAAACTGAACTGGAAAGATGTATTTAAATTTATCTTGAGGATTTAGGAGAAAGATAAATAAAATATAAATATTATAGCTTATATCTGTATAAGTTGCTTTTCAATCGTTATTTTTACATACATACTAATTTGAACAAACAAGTAATTCTTTCTTTTCTATATATTTGAGTAAATTATATTTCACTATTTAGTATGAAATAGTCAGTAGTAGAGCAAAATTTGTTCATTGGCAGTTGATCCACCCCATATTTTATGGTGTTTTTATGGCTTAAGTTATTTTATAGTTGACTGTACCCGTTGCAAAATATTTAGGGTCGCACATGTCTTCTCATATTACATTTTATATCACTATATGTTTATATCACAAAAATGATATATATATTATTTTTCTATTAATACAACTGACAATGTTGTTAAAATAAATTATGTTTAATTATTTGACATACAATATTTTTGCTTATACTAAAAGTTTTGACGTCCACCTCATATTTTAATATGAAATTAGTAAATGTTTAACTTTAATGTAGGAAATATAGCGCTGCTGTGAAGTTGCTCTACAACGCCTACGATAGCTGTAGGCAGATATCGTAGACACGTTGTCGTAGGCGACAATTACAAGCATATTAGGATAACAAAAGGTTATTAAAAAATTGAAAACTCGTAATCGTATAGCAATTTTGACTACATATTTCAACGTCTTCACATCCTTATGCCTTTCAAATCTCATAAATTTACTTCTAACAATAATAACCAATATCCTTCACAAAGTATATAAGCTATTACATATCCTTTCATACAAAATGAATAATAAACAATAAGTATTCTAACATGGCCGAATAAAGTTCCTTTTACGAATCATATATCTTCATTCAATGTTTTTCCCCTATAAATATAATGGAATCTTTTGATAAGCCCCAACTTAAACACCTAATAACAGAAAATATGCTACACCCCTTGTCTTGGGGTGAGTTACTTGCCCCTCTTAAGTATAAATAACTTAACGACTTTTGTGTGTTCAGAGTTGTGAGAGGTAGCGACGAAATATGTAGAGCTTTGGGATTTAAAAATCACTGCGTAGGTCAAAATTTTATATAAATTTTTATAATGTAAATATTTTTTTTTTATATAATTCCAGTATGTTTCACTTCAAGATTACTTAATTTATAATTTATAAATTACTTGTATATTTTTAAAAGATATATCTTCAAACGTCTACAATGAAAAAAAAAAACTAAGTAATACAACTATTATTTCTTATAAAAAATATAAAAAACCATTCTTTTTATATTACACTACATATAAAAAGCAACCGCAAATATTCAAGTTGGCTGGATAACATTTTCTATTAGCCTTCATGTAAAATTGAGCTTCGTTTGTAATCTTGGACCGAATTGCACTCGCTATATACTCGTAGCCGGGGAAGAGACCATTACTTTCTTATCCCTTAAGAGAATTTCAGACTTTACCTCTGAGTCTTTATTTAAAATACCTACAGATTTGTTTTTTCCTTTATTTTTCATTTTAGTAACCTGATACGAGATTAGCAGGTTTAGGTTTTAAATAGCGTTTTGTGCATATTATATTGTTTTATACAGGCTGTATTATTACTGTAAGAAATATTTATAGGATCAAATCTCTGATGGAAGCCATTTTATATGTATAATATAAGCCTAGTTTACTGTTAAGTCTTTCTATATTGTAGATTGATTTTGAAGTTCACACACAATGTCAATTCTGTATTTTCAAGTAAGTATTAGTAACAGTACAATTTGAGAGGCGTTTTGATATTAATTAGAAATTTTCATTATCACACAATAACTATCACATTATATGCATACTCAAAGGTTATTAAAGTAAAAAAATATAATTCCATATATATTTTTTCATATTTAACAAACTTTATGCAATACATTCTTTCATTACTGTAAGAAAAGTGCTTGTATATTACTACACTCAGCCTTTAAAGCCTTTAAACTAGAGTTCTAAGTGCTCTCATTGTATGAATAACACGAATAAAAGGCAAAAAAGGAAAACGTTTACCAAAAGGTCTGCACAGAGAGATTTTAATATATGTCGCACAAAAGGAATGCCTCCATGCATATATTTCAGGCATTTGTAGAGTCTAAATCTATTGTGGGAGTACAACTAAATACTAATCATGGTGATATCTAGTCTAGTAATTTAAAATAGTAGACTCGTTTTTAACATTCAAACTTTCATATAGAACACGTCCAAATTGTGTTTGAGGTAATTTTTGTAGTGATTTTGGATTTTTAAAAAGTCATTTTCATCTTCAGTATCTCCATTCTATGATATTGTGTCAGAAAAAAAATTAGATGCAATTGAAAAGCTTTTTGAATCCTAATTATTATTACTTGAAGTAATAATAATTAGGATGTTTACACAATGTTGGAAATATTATATGTTTTCTTCAAATGCTTGAAATTACTCTAAGAAGAAAACTTAACAATGTTTTATGCATTATTCACATTTATTTATAATAAAAATATAAGGATAGGGCGTTCGATGAAAATAAAATGAAAACAATGGTTAGAGATTTACTAAAGTTATTGTTTAAAATTTTAATAACTGAGATAAATACAAAAATTCTAAAGGTGAATTTTCTTACCTAACTGTAAAAATTAAAAATATAACGAATAAACAATGCTACGTACATTAGTTCGTATTAAACCATTAACATTTACATTATCCGCTGCACAAAAAAACTTGAGATTGAAGGCGACATCACTCTTATTTCTCTTTTAATATAAAAGCAATTTTTCATTAGTAGCGAGAACGTTAGCTATATTGCCTTGACAGTTAAACACTAAAAAGCTGTAGACACCCGCTGAATGGTCGTTACGCGGCACATTGTCGTCAGTAACCTAGGAAATAAGTGAAAAGATATCTCTGAGAAGCTTTTAAACGCGTCCGAGAATACCTCCCTATCTGCAACCAACAAAAGGCTCCCGTGTCGCTTGCACGGACAACAGATACAACTAAACACTTTATGCTATAAAAGAAAGTACAAACGCCATTATTAGTAACAAGCGTGGAGTGTCGGGCGGACGCGCCGCGGCAAAAAGAGTGCGCGGGTGACGGGCATCGATTTTTATAACCCTAGAGAGGGGCGGGGTCATGAGTCGGCCAATCAGAGCGCGGTGAGCCAACCAATCACGTGGCTTCTTGCTTTCCGCTTTTAAAGCAAGCAGTACTTTATCGAGTAATGGAATTTCAGTTGGGAACTTCTCTGCGAGGATTAAATGTGGCTCCAATGCAAATTGGTTATAATTCTTTTTTGTGCGCCATTGACTCTTGAGTTTTGATTTCATTTTGCTGGATTAAGAGCTACTTGTATATTATATAACAAAACACTACTTAATACAACGTAAAAATAAACTAAATCTATCTCTATATTACTTTATATGAAATTAATTATTATTTGAAAATATATCTAATAAATAAAACATATCATAACTTAGAAAATCGTTTATCACAACTAATTATCCTCTAAGCTCCATTAGCACTTTGAACTGATTGTATAGAATCTAAATCATAGTCGATAAATAAGTAGAAAGCTCGCTATCGTCATTGTTGCGAATATCGATAATCGTAGCGCTCGCAGCGAGGAATGCTTTGGGAATAGTGATGGGAATACATCGATATTTGTTCAGTTATCAATGACGAAACGATTGATTGCATCAAAATACCTCTATATAAAAGACATCACTAGCATTTCTGAATTTTTAATTACAGTTCCGTTTTTTAAGTACAGCTTTAGGTTCTATAAGAACAGAATAATGTATACAACATATGTGAAATATTTTAATACACATATATACAAAAATTGTCAATAACATAAAATTACATTTAAATTTTTAACATATTTATATGTAATAGAAACATACTATGATAATACATAACAAATTATATATAAGAGAACATAAATTGAAAAGAATATAAATATTTTTTATAACTCGAAACGACTCTACAAATGCTACAATTGTTAATGCTACGTCGTAGACGTTTTGTACTACGCTCGTAGAGCCTCGTAGATGTCGTCCCTTCGCCTTTTATTTTCGATATTATGCATGTATAGAAAAGTTATGGTTAGTAACTTTATCTTTTTTTAACAATAATCAAATAATATAGTATATTATATATGCAATTTATATGACTATAAAATATTTACATAGATATGTCGTTTTGAAGCTTAGTTAGAATGTCACCGTATCATACTCCAAAAGTATTTAGCTATAACGTTTGAGATCGTGGGTTCGATTTCCATTTCGAACATTATCTACTTACATAGTGAATTATCACTAGTTTATAGCCTATTGCAAGATTTTTTAAGTAAGTAATAAGTTCAAATAAGTACGAAATTGTTATGAATTCGTTTTAAATTATGTAACCAAAACTTTAAACTTATTAATTAATTACATTTATAAAATTTTTATAAATTAACGGCGGAAAGTGGGGACGGAGTAAGCAGGGACTAAGTAACGGAGTGTCTTAACACTAGGTTCTTATGGTTCCTGCAGTTCAAAAAAAAAAAAAAAAATAAAAAAAAAAAATTATGTGTAGCTTAATGTATCCCCTACACCACTTGCAATAGGCGGAGAAATTTTTGTCTTATTTTACTATTTTTTTTGTCTTATTTTATTTTATTCTTTCAATATGACTAAGTAGAACCTTGTTTAAGCTCCATAAGAATTTATAGCTCATAAGGGCCATACCGTTATTTGAATACATTTTACAATTACACCTGAATTTTGGGATCAATTATAAAGAAATACTAACGATTTCACAAAATATTTTCTACCAAATGTTTCTAATTGTGCCTTAGCTAAGTGTAGACGTGTGTCGGTGATTTTTATATAGTACACATTTTATATATTACAATGTATGTTAAATAGTAAACTATGGAACATTATATAGAGCGAGGCTTACCTGTAACTACAATGTCGAAACATATTATATGTATATGTTAATTGTTCTAATAATTTTCAAGTGAATAAAATATTAATTAATTTCTTATATAATACAATTAAGTAATTTAAATAAAAAGAAAACAAATTTAACCATTTCTTATTTTTGATGATTTTTAAAGTGTTAATCCACACTGAGGATAGAAAAAATACTTAAAGAAAACATATAAAAATTTGAACGCAGCGGGACTCGAACCCGCGCCCTCCTGCGAACCGTGCAGGCGCTCTCACCACTGAGCCATGCGTTCTACATCACGTTAACAACGATATAAGTTGTATAAAAGCATATAAGAATTTCAACGCGGCGTGATGTAGAACGCATGGCTCAGTGGTGAGAGCGCCTGCACGGTTCGCAGGAGGGCGCGGGTTCGAGTCCCGCTGCGTTCAAATTTTTATATGTTTTCTTTAAGTATTTTAACCATTTCTTTTCTACTTACAACAAAATACGACATTACATATGAACGTACCCAACAAAAGTCTCAAATAAAACACCAGTAATAGTCTTTATAATATACTGTATATGTATATTTATTATATATAATAAGTATACTTTATATTTATTTAATAATATTATTTAGCAAAACCATCGTTTTGTCGATACAATTTAAAATATCGGCACCACACTATATCCCTGGAGTACTCCAATCCTCTTTGTCCCCGATATTTATACATGTACTACGCAAGCGAGTAGGCTTGTTGATGTCAATGGTTTCCAAACAACGGTACATTTAGTGATTTATCACTTTACACTGAATTCTACTTAAGTTTTCTCTATGTTTGCTATTTATTTAGCTTAAATTTGATTTATATGTTTATTTAATACTAATATTAGCACTGTTATTTTTAACTATTAGGCGGCGTTGAGTTCCGCATAAGGTATACTATATTCTACTGCTTATTCTACTGTATGCATGATACAGGTTTTTTTATTATATTTGTGTTTTTTAGTTCTTATTTTTCTATTTATTGTGTCGATTTTGTAATAATATACAAAATTGATCTCTTAGTATAGTAATTTGCATGACTACATCGTGTTATTTGAATTTACGTCCATTATTGTTATCAACTGTAGGGACAAGATAGGATTTGACTGTAAACGCGGTATAAGTCACTACGATTCCCTCTCTGTGTAATTTATAACATTTAGATATTATAACTCTGTCAAAATAAAGCGTCACGTTGACTTTAGCCACTAAATATCTGACGGAGACTTTAGTGTCTCGACACTACTTTTTTCTCGACCTTATAACAAGAAGCAGTTTAAAGCACGAAGATTTTTTTTCTAGGTTTTATCGTATGTTTGATCCCGTTCATTGAAATATCGTTGTACGTCGCTTCACGCTTAAATTGACCTGAAAAGATTTACTCACTCTTTAGGCATTTGTTAGGTCTCCTGTTAAATGTGTTTTAAATTTAATAGTATTTAAATATTACGAACAGATAAATAAACATTTTAGTTTTATGTTTTCACTATTCAGTCTAAGTAATAAGTCGTTAATAAAAAATCTATATGTCAATCATATGTAGATTCATTTATTAGCTAAAAAGATTGGTGTCCGAAATACAAAAGAAACTTGAATTTCTTACAAAAAATGTTGAAATTTTAAACTTTACACTCACTAATCTCCCTGTAAACAGATTTTTTTAAGCTAATGATTTTGATATTCTTACGTAAAAAAGCGCCGTCATTCGACTCGGGTGTTAGGCTTACTTTGTTTGAACCCAGCGGGATTCAAGTGCTTTAAGCACTATACCATGAGTTCATAGTCAACGAGGCAAAATTTTAATAAATATATATATAAACAGTAGTATTTGGAAAATATAATATATATTGATTATTTATATTTTTGTTGTAGATTGGGTTTGATTTCTCAGTGGAGTGCTCTAGCGGGGCGGTACGGCGGTCTCGTACCTGCACCCTGGTATTGGCAGAGGCCACATGAAAGGACTCCACCTAGAGGTAAATACATTGTTTTCTAATTTATTTTATCATTGTACTTGAAACTCCATTAACCGGACTTATTGTTGTTAGTATATTATAATTATCGGGTTTTGACTATACATATGCAAGTACAATTAGTACATATTAACGAAAATCAATGTTTATTTGGAAATTTGTCTCAAAATAACAAGTAATAAGTAATTGTAACATTTCATATAAGCCTCTTTTCACATATACGTACTCGTTACCTACAATTACGTATGTGTGAAATTATTTTATTCAATTAGCCAGTAGTATGGATAATCTAGTTTCTACTGTATATAACTCTCAAATGACGGAGAGTTTAGTGGATAAACACTCCGTTCTCCTATTAAAAGGCAGGGATATAAATAATGTTTCGATATAGATTCTAATTCTAAATTCTATCGTATTAATAAAATTATAATATAATTTATACAGAAAACAAATTAGAAGTATACAGACTAAACTTAACTTTTTTTATATATTTTTTTTAAATTTAGAACCATATCACAACCTTAACGTACAACACTACGTCATCAAGTATGAACATACCAACGTACAAGGTTGTAATGAACATGAATTATTGAAATGGTATCTATAAATACGACGGTTACTAAAGGCAATAATATGCCGGAATATCCATAATAATTAATAGTAGCTCCTCGTCAACCTGGTATATGATAGCCAATCTAAGCAATCTAACCATCTAACTATTCAATTCCCAAACAAGTAGTTACTAGTAAATAGGTAAAGTATAAGACGTTGTAGCGTAATAGGGCGTGTGATTGTAAATATAAGGGCTACAGGATTGATTTCCGCTTGAGGCAGTTAACTATTTTGTTTCTTCGCTCTGGTAAGAAGACAAAAAGTTGCGTTGAGTTGTGCCAATAAAGACGCAATCGAAATTGGCCGAAAAATAGGGAACGGAGTGTCTCAACACTAAGTTCTCTCTAACTACTTTGCTATCGCTATATATAACATATAATACTTCACAAGTAGTTTAATAATATCATTATTGATGTTTTACGTAATAATTTATGAAAATTACGTATGAAATTCTCTTTATTTTTGTTAAATTACTTATATATATATATATATATATATATATATATATATATATATATATATATATATATATATATATATATATATATATATATATATATATATATATATATATATATATATATATATATATATATATATATATATATATATATATATATATATATATATATATATATATATATATATATATATATATATATATATATATATATATATATATATATATATATATATATATATATATATATATATATATATATATATATATATAAATTATATATATATATATATTAGAAATTATATATATATATAATTTCTAATACATAACAAGTATTTATACTTACAAATATAATATTTTGTAGAGCCGAGTAAAATTATAATATGGGAAGACAAAGCGGTTGACATCGATCTCGCCGCCGACACTGCTACGGCCTCGTGTAATCGATTGTTCGTCGTGATTTGCTCTAATTACTTGTTAATGCATGGAAAATACGAGCCACTGGACTGTCTGAGTGTCTCACTTTCGTTTACGATTACTTTAGCGTAGTTTGATTATGTAGAGGTTTTTAAATAAACTCTATATATATAGCTCTATATATCGACGGAGTACGATGATAGTCTTTGTTATAGTAGAGTAATAATTGAATAGAGGACCGTCGTCGCAGATGCGCCGCGATGTGGGTTCGATTCCTATTTCCTACCGTTTTCTTCACTAGGTAAAACGCAGCCTTAAGTGCCACCACTCAACACGCAATTCATGAAAACGTGGAAAGCGAGGAACGAAAGTGTCTTACCACTAGGTTCCATAGATTCCATAGGTTCTTGTGGTTCCCTCTACCTACACGGCTAATAGCCGTGAAGCTAAAAAACGAATAGGTTCATTTATAACAAAATTCAGTTAAGTATCTAAACTTTCATTTTACTTTGGTTAAAGATATAAATATATATGTATGCTTATATAAATAAAGTATATATATATATATATATATATATATATATATATATATATATATATATATATATATATATATACATATATATATATATATATATATATATATATATATATATATATATATATATATATATATATATATATATATATATATATATATATATATATATATATATATATATATATATATACATACATACATATATATTAAAGTTACATAAATACTTATACAAATAACAAACGTTAAACGACTTAAAACTTTTTAAATTAAGTACACAAATCTCATTATGTTGTATAATTGGATACGCAAATGGAAAGGTGTCATGACAGTTAGTGTTTATTATTACAACTAGTCTAAGTTAATTTTACTTGAGCGTCATTTTGCTGTTAGAAAAAATAAATGTAATTTATATTATACTTATCGTTACTTAAAAATAAACTAAATTGTTTGTGTATTAATGTGTTTGGGTATTTTCTTTAAGTATTATTCTATCATTACTGTGGGTTAAAACTTTAAAAATCATAAAAGAAGTTATCAAGTAGGCAATCCTTATTTTTTAACGTAACTTAAAATTGATAATAGTATTTGAACTACTAAATATCAGTAAATATCAGTACTTTTGAGTCTTAATAAATTTCTTCAAAACAATTTCAGTATAATATATTCCTATGATAGATTACCTTTATTAACTTTGATTTATTATGAACTGTGTTTCATTACAAGCATGGGTGCGACGAAATACAGACTTAGAGAATCTTTTTCTCTAAGTCTGTATAAAATACAAAAGATTATTTTCAAAATAGAAGAAAAAATAATAGTACTATATTTTATATCCGGTTGAATTTCATAGTTTATAGTGTATACAGAAATTTAATAGGTTGACTTTTTACCTTGACATATATAGATATGTATCCCCCATACAGCAGGATAATTTGAGGGGACTCAGTGTTTCCTAACACCAGGTCTCCTTTTTCTGCCCAATATTTAAGATATTCCGTGCCATTTCTGGTATTCCAAAATAAATTATAATACTGTTACATAGAAAAGTATATTTCAAATTTTTTTTTAGTTGAAGAAAAGCTCCTAATTTGTCAAATCGTAAGTGATGAATAGGTCTCTTGTGAAAATCACACGTGATACAATCTTCCGCTAAAACCAATCGCATGTATCCAATTACACTGACACTTTAAACATCAGTCAGTCAAAAGTAACATTGTTCATAAAATGTATTTAATATGTAATATTAATATACTATATTTAATACATTATTTATATATGTATATATTTATGCTATGTCAAAATTATACGTTATTGAAATTCATCTAAAGTAAAGTAGTTTAAGTTAAGTAGTTTTTGTGTAAAATCTGTGATTTTATAATTGACGTTTTCTCTACAATTGATTTCTTTGTTCTGTACACAAAGAAATCTAAGTGACCCATCACTCTATTCTAGTTCTATCTCATTATATTTTTTTAAATATATTTTCACACTTACATGCTCTTCTTTCAAAAATACATTAAATTTAGTGTTACCATATCAATTGACATATTTAAAAAAAAAACACTTAAAGAATAACATTAAATGCATTATTACTTCTAGCACATCACTACAAAAATATTTTGTACTAGAAAAAAAAATGTAAAACCATTTTTAAAGCAGCTGATAGAGGTGTTACGTTTCATCATCGATTTTGTATAAGCCTTAAGGCCCGTCGAGATTTTGTAAAGGGGAGCTTATGGATACGTTTACACCTGATTTGGCTATCATATGCTTTTATTTTTACTTTTAAAATATTATTTTCTTTTTTTCTTTAAGTCCAAAGACCCGCAATTGACAGGATTTATTTTGAGAAAAGTTGAGTGATCAAGTGGGTTGAACAATTAAGTGATTTTGCCTCCTAGACTGGAGAAAAGGAAAAAAAAAATAAAAATATGTTTTCTATATTGGGCATAAAATTACGTTTACGTTAAGTTAATATAGGAAATTGTCTCGCAAGATATACCTATATATAAACACATATATTTTTATCTATATATAATATATAATATATAATATATAATATATAATATATAATATATAATATATAATATATAATATATAATATATTATATATAATATATAATATATCATATATACGCAAGCATTCATATTACGAAGACTTCAATAACCAATCAAAACTTTACAACAAACAAAAACCATCGCGCAAAGATCGCACAAAACTATTGAGCGAAAATCGAAGTTTTTAACATTAATTCCGCATTGTGCGACTGGCAACACAACACATTTTGTATGTTAGCGGGGCTATATTTATATCCAACAAGCAATCGTCATCTCGTCTGCACTCAACCCCGTTCATTTCGCTTTAATTTTCCAAACCCATCTCTGGGGAAAACAAAAGCCGGCGCCATTTCACGCGGTCCAAACCGACCGAACAATGGTGTTCTACCATTCTACTATACGCTCGTAGGTATAGCAACACTGGCCTGTCAAACATATATCCGTCTCGCTCTCGCGAAGGGGACTCCCCGCACCAAAAGCGCGGCAATGTCGCATGCGGTTCTTTTAATTTTCGAATGCGGTTTGTTCGGATTGCTGTGAGTGCATTTGCTCTTTTACTTTTTATGGTGATCGATGTCGACAGGAATGAACGCTCCAAATAAATACTTTTTTTTTCTTCTTTATATTAAACGATACTCAATATATCTAGGTTGTAAGTCTGCTTTTATTTGAGAGAGTATTTGTGTTGGTAGAAAATAGAAGAGATGCATTTCAATTGAAAATCAGCTATAAAATGCGCTGTAGACTCGGCTCATCTGAGATGGTTTGATCATTTGTTGTCGGTATACAGTGAAGTTAAAACTAAGCGAACCAAATCGATATCAATCTGATGTATACAACTATTGTAAGCTAGTTAATTTACTAAGTGATTATAAAAAGAAGTTTAAATAGGAAATTATTATAGATTATCTATATTTTTTGACATATTTATAATCGACAAAATTAAGATGTCGTCTATTTTCGTTGTCGCCCATTTAATAATTTCTAAACACAATTCCGTATTCATAAACTGCTTAACTAGTAAGCGTTTGTGTAAACAGCAAGCCAACGGTAACAAAGGATTACCTGATATGGCTTCTAAAATCAATGAGAATCACTGCTCAAAACTACCACTTATTAAGACCTCCCTTATTACTAGTTGTGTACACTAATAAAGTCCAAGTAACACTGGGTGGTGGTCTCAAAAAATAGGACGAGCTAATTTGAACTTTGTAATTTAGGCATAAAGTTCAATTTGGTAGTGTGTGAAGACGAGTGTTCCCGTTTCGGTTGTAGTGATTCATTCAACGGCGTTGATGACATTTGACTTCACGCCTCCGTCGGTTGATATTTCTATTTGTCTACATGAATTATCAGGATTTTTTAGCTTCACGCTTTATCTCGCACATAGCAGGGTAGTCAGAGGGAATCACAAGAACTATGGTAATGGAGTATGAAGACACTCCGTTTTCTGCTTTCCGCTTTTCTTTCGACGTACTCCGTATTCAGTGGCAGAACTGCTGCACCTTCCTAGTTGCCAGAGTCTTTCCTCTGGTAGTGGCAATGAAATAACCCATTTGCTCTAAATGGGAATGAAACTCACAAACAGTCGCGTTTACAGGCAGACGCCGCGCCTCGATTAGATGCTTAAAAGTAAAAAGTAATTTATGTACACGAATATAACAACTTTATTATAGTAAAACCAGAATGCGCTTTGTACGGTAGAATCTATTGAATCTCATCCCGTACTCAACTTAACTTATTGCTCAAAAGGTTATATCGTACTTAATTTAATTTATTCTTTATTATTTTAATTTAAAAACTTATAACTTACCTGTAAAATGCTTGATCATTTGCACATTATGTAAATTTTATAAAAATGTACCCCATTTACCTTCTGTAATAATTTTTGTTTCCGTACTTAATTAATCTACTACGGCTTCCGCGCTCATTAAACTCCTAACAAGAAACACCGCCAAATTGCCCAATCACGGGCGTAATGGCGTAAAATCTCTCGATTAGATTAATAATGTAATTGGATAGGAATCGTATTTGAAATAACATGTCGATTTGTAAGGAAACCTTTTAAAAGGTATAATAAACTATTTATGGCTCTTTAACAGGTAACAGAGAAAACGATTGTACAGAAGTTTCTGCTGAGTGATCTTTTCTTCGAATAATATTAGTAAAACATGAGATATGAGATATATTCGGTATTTTTTAATGATTATTATTGTCGGCTCAAAAAAGTATGAATATTTATTAGCAATAGTTCATATAGTTCTAACGACGTAAATTTTGTTACAGAAGACTCAACTACCAACGAGGATGGGTCCGCTGCAGGTTCTCCAAGACCACGCAGTCCACCTCGTGCCCCTTCTCCACCATCGCCATCACGTTCTTCTCCACGGTCACCACGCCTTCACCCTGCGCTCTACCCTCAGCAACCTGATGCTCAAGATTCCGACCCAGATGTAGACGAAAGTGATGATTTCGACAAGGACGAAAAACGGGATCCCACGTCAAGTTTGGGCAAAAGAAAGAAAAAGACTAGAACAGTATTCTCCCGTTCACAAGTATTCCAGCTGGAATCAACTTTTGATATGAAAAGATATCTCAGCAGCTCCGAGCGAGCTGGTCTTGCTGCTAGTCTGCATCTTACAGAGACTCAGGTCAAAATTTGGTTTCAAAACAGACGGAATAAGTGGAAAAGGCAACTTGCGGCAGAGTTAGAGGCTGCTAACATGGCACATGCAGCCCAAAGATTGGTGAGAGTACCAATTTTATATCATGAATCAAGACCGACATCGATGCCTCACACTCCCTTGCCGATACACCCTCAGTTCTCAAACGATACTGGAGTATACTTCCAGCCGCAAGCCCCACAGCAGCTGCAGCCTCTGCCTGCCTCTCCAGTTACCTCCAGAGCACCTCTATCTAGTCTAGTGTAGTGTCCGCTTGAGGCCGTGCGACAAAGCGACGCGGCTGATGGAAATGGACACTTTTAAATGTAACAGTTTTATATCGGCGCGGACTAGTCATACCAGTGAGTGTCATAGCTGTCAAATGCCAAATTAATATTTGTATTTTGTAATTGATATTTTAGTTGTGAGTAGATATAATAGAATAAATGTAACGTACAAAATCGTTGTCATTCCACATTGTATATTATTGTAAATAGAAATGTTTTAATATCTTCTTGTATTTATTCTGTGCTAAGCTAGCTAATATTGTAAATAGATTTAGTGGAATCTGTGGGCGGAGTGCTTCTTGCAATGTGCTATTGTTTTATTATTATTGGAAAAATCTTGTGAATTTCAAATATAGTTTGCGATTACTATTATAACTTAATTTATTAAGTAAACTTTAACTAAATTTAAACCTTTTGAATACGTACGGACGGACGAGGTAATTTTTGTATATCAAAGGTTAAAATGAGAAATTGGTAGAAATATTTATCAACGCTAGCAACCCTGACGTTAGTCGGGTTCCTGATTTTGTATAAAGTGTTGCCACATTGTCAATGTCACTATAAATTCTAGCCTAATGCTTGATTCTAAATATTAATGTTATGATAGTAGTTAACTATCTTTAAATTACATTGAACTATTATAATGACGCTGAAATAAGAAGGTGAATAAAGATGATCATGCAATATACTACTTGTTTTATTAAAAAATATACATATACAAAACAATCTCTTTGAAAAAAGCTATTATTTTAAACATTTATTGCAACAGATAAATAACTTATCAAATCTGTTTTAAAAAATCCAATTATTTTTAACATTTAACAGATAAAAAATAAAAAAATCATAAATAATTCAATATAGCAACAGATTAAAAAAGCAACAATCGTATAACCAAAAAGGGGTAAATTAAACATGCATAACGCTAAGTGTCGGCACACGCAAACAAACCAATGTTTCCGGTCAACACCGCGTGCTTCCTGTTCATTGTCCGTCGAGGGTGGATTACACGTTGACGGACTCCGATAACTATAGATATAGCATATATGTACATATATATGACTTTATTAAAGGCATCTGGGGTTTTAAGTGTTAGTATAAAAAGTAGAATGATGATTTTATACTTGTATTAAGTATTATATGTTACTATGACCGTCATAGTTCATTGGTAAATATTTCACCTGTAGTGTGACAGTTTTGGGTTCAATCTAAAGATAACAAGAGCGGCGTTGAGCTCTGAACATACTATATCGTGAATTAGGAAAAGCTAGGAGTGGAGTATTTTAACACTATGTTAGACAGTTATATCTCGTTGTATCTATGTATACCGCTGTATATCCTGCTACACGCATACACCATTCAATTAAAAAAAATAATGATTTTAATATATATATATATATATATATATATATATATATATATATATATATATATATATATATATATATATATATATATATATATATATATATATATATATATATATATATATATATATATATATATATATATATATATATATATATATATATTTTTTAAATATTTAAATTCAAAAAAGCTATAAGCAAAATAAAAATTAAGTTACTGAATGTTTAAATAATTAAACTTATATGGCAATATTATAATTAGGTCACTAAAACAAAGTAACAATTATATAATGTATAGCAAAAATAACATTATATTTATATTTTGTGGAGTACCCAGAGAGAATTTAGTAATACATCTCTTTCGTTCACTTAAAATGTTATTGTTTTTTAAATAAACGAATATATTATTAAAGCAAAAGGACTGCGTTGGGTTCCGCTTCTCTACAGGGAATACATCGAAACATGGAGAGCAGAGAAAGGAGTGTTTTGACTCTAGGTTTCATCTGCCTACAGGTCCCTCTGACTACTCTGTCCTGTCTCTGTCCAACATGAAGATAATAAAACAACATTACAACTAAGCTACTAAATACTAAACAATATATGTTATAGTATTCAAGCTACCATTTTTTGCCACTCAATTTTAATACATTTAAAAAACATCAACCAACACATCCCTTACTATCTAATGCCCAGAAAATTGTACAACCTTATCGTTATGTAAAGATATCTATTTAATTAAGCGATTCGCGATATTAATTCGATTATTACTCGTCGTAAAAAAGCTAAAACAGACTTTTGCCGCGCAAACGACGTGCCGTCACGGAACCACAGTGTAATAAACCAATTTGGATTTTATTGCCGCGTAATAGAGATTAAATTGCTTTATCACAAATTCTCTAATTACCGTACAAAATTGCACGCCATTGGGATATTCTGTTCAAAAATCAACTTTAAGCCAACTGTATAAAGTTGAAATTGAAGTTGCAAATTTGTGAAAATAATCTAGCACTTCCAATCAAATTAGCATGAAGCAATTTTAACTTTACATTTAAAAGATAAGATTGATTTTTGAATGGCGTGTAAGTATTGTAAGTAGTGTCATCTATCGGCAGTTAGATCGAGTTAGGCGGGGAATTTTAATTTAATTAAAAGAGAACTGTTTTAGTGACGCGTGCCCCTAAGTGTTGCCACGTGTCTACTGATTTTAAATGTTATTTTTATTATAAAAATTGTATTTTAACGTGTTTTGTATTTTTTGTCGTTTTTTTTTATCTGATGTTGGATTCGTGTCAATTTTTATCAATCAATGCATAAATGAGGTCACTGTATAGTTCTAAAAGTTAAAATTTACAGATTTATGGTAAAAACTAAATTTGGTTTAACTATGAAATATAAAACCTTAAAAAAGCAACAATATTAGATAATTGCAGTTGTTATGACACTCCGTTGCTTTGTTCCTGCTTTTCTCCGTCCCCACTTTCCGCTTTTTTCGAGGCATTGCGTGTTGAGTCGCGGAACTCAACGCAGCGCTTTTTTCCAGAGCGAAGAAAATGGAAATAGAAAAATCCATCTTCCCCGAGTGGGAATCGAACCCTCAAACTGTCGCATTTACAGGCAGACGCTTCCGCCTCTGCGCAACAACGGCGGTCAATATTAAAAGTTAAATATCCAAATTTAATTTTTAATAAAATGGTTTTTAGTTTAACTATAATTTGATTGTTTGACATTGGCCTCAGCATTGCGTGCTCATCTTGAGCTCGATTGTTAGTATGACACGAATTATGATGCATGTGAAGCAGAGTTTATCACCTGGCGCCTTTAGCAGTAGGCTAGGCTGGTGTTAACCAATACCAATATCACACTCGTGTCTACGTTGTCTGCGCAGAATGAGTTGTGATTAACATGTTGGCGCCCACGCAGTGGCAGCAAAATGGTGATACATTATCGAATCAGCGCTTGCATTCGGCCTCCATATGAATCGAATGACGATGATTTCCTTACAGAACCGTCTGCTGTGCCCATAGCCGAGGCAGTGGGAACACTGCACGCAGTGGCGAAAAGTAAGCCACTTTGACTTTTTGTAAGTTAATGTGCCGCTAGGTTATGAAGATATGGCCGGACTGTGAGTTCTTCGCCTTCCGCTGGAACTTTTTTCGATGTGGATCACCACCTTTGAGATGCCATCCAAGACACTATGCTTTGGCAATTCAGGGAGCTTATATACATTCTCGACCGAGTTATACACGAAGACTACTCTAGAAGAGATTTGAGATGAATTCTTGTTTTTTATATTCTTTACATTTAATCGTTGAATTACCAGTTTGGAACTGTCCTTAACTTATTATTATATTTTTCTTTCTTACTGCTACTTAGAACGACCTTTTGATCCCCCACTTTCCATATCTTTTCCACTTTAACCCATACCTCTTTGGCGACCACTACCTTCTTTATCCAAGAGAGAGAACCCAGAACATAAACACTTTTCGTCTGTTAACAGGACAATATGTATTAAGTTGCTAAACACATGTCCTCGTTTTGTCATTCCAGAATAAAAAAAATATATTTCATGTCGAATAGAGATAGAATTTAGAACTACTTTGTTTTAATGGAGGTATTCTCCTGCACTGCATTTAAAGGCTGTTTTTATTTCAAATTATTTTTTATCCAGTACTGTCATTGTTTGTTGCAAAGTGAAGTACTGATTATATATTATAATGCATTATTCCTGTACTTTCTTCGCCAATTTAAATATTGCGTGCAATAAATTATTACTCGTGTATTCTTTATAAACCTACGTCATACAAAAGTTCATGGGGGAAGGAAAGGATTTAAGTAAAAAGTGTTAAGACTTCTCGGAGGCATGCATCAAGAGGTTAATCACAGTGGACGAGACGAAAGAGGTATGGGTGGACCACAGCGTTTGGCGTTCCGTTCTCTCTATGACTATTGGGGTAAAGCGCGAAATTAGGTATGTATGTATGTAAAAAATAAATAAATTAGAAGTTGAATTGGTAGAATAGTCTGAATTTGTTTAGATTATGCAAAATGGACGTAACAAATCTGTAAAGATAAAGCTAAACACACTTCTTATTTTAGCTAAGAATCGTGATTATACAGCCTTATGGACATTGGGAGTATAGAAAATTCAATATTAATAACATAAACAAAATTAGAAGACACCAAGTACAATTCATCAATACAATTATTTATAGCTATTCATTAGCAAATTCCCTAAATTCGTAGAATTTTGTGTAATGGCCACAACAATTATAGTGATCCCATTAATTACTGAGTAATTTACTTCAAATGTCATATATCCTGCTGTCAAACGTGACAGATAAGCGAAATGGCCGCTAATGGCCGGCTCGCTGTCAACCATGTTTGTTTTTAATACTCGTAATTATTCAAATTTCGAACGGCAGATGCGTTCGGATACGTTAATCGAATTTCAACGCGTGCTCGTTTGGTTGTACTTAAAAATTTAAAGGATATCATACCTTTATGGGCAGACATAAGCGATATTTTATGTGAACAAGAATTATTTAGGTTTTTAACGTCGTTTACAATTTGTTATGGATCTTATTTTGAGGAATATAATGGCAAAAAAAACGGTCAATTACATTTAGTGTGCAGTAAACTAATGATGTGTTTAATTAAAACTTTGTAGTGCATCAATTAAATTGGTTAATGACTCGTGAATGGTCATGATACTGACTAATCTGCATCGTTAACACTTAAGAACTCGCTAATGGGTCCATTGGACCCAGTCCCTTGTATTTCGTTGCATTACTTAAAAATTACGACGTTTGCGACTTTGCCGTTCAAAGTACCTTTCGACCATAGTATAGGGCGGTAGATAACGATCTAATTTGTCAGTTAGTGCGCTGCGTGTGAGTACTACGGACGTATAAGGTGAGTGTGGGTCCGATAGACCCAGTAGCGATTAAATATGTAAGCGTTTTTTTTCATCTAAATATTTTTATTTGTTTACTGTTTTTGTTACATTATTTCATAGAATATGGCGGCTAACCGCCCTTGGAGACCTTACGGAATAGAAGAATGTGTAAATGAAGAAATAGAAGACGAAGACTGTTCTGAGACTGAAGATTACCTAGAAATATGCGAGCATGAAACAACTTCCGTTTCCGCAAAAAAGTAACCACGAGGAACAAAATACTTAAGATAAGCATGAATTAATCTCCCAGCCAAAACAAGGCATCCGTCGACCTGCACCTGATCATTGCCGTTCGGATTTAGAGTGTGTTTCAATCTTTCAAAAAGGTTATTTCATTGGTAAAGATAAAAGTAATGTATAAAATATTGAAAAACCGGCAAGAAACGTAAGAACTCAGAGTCATAATAATTTGAAATAATAACTGATTACAATGCCTTCAAATGCAGAGTTGATGTAGTTGATCAGATGACTGGAACATATTCTGTGTCAAGGCGAACTCAAAGATGGCCTACCAACGAGCGGACGGAAAGTACACTGCGGTCTGTGTAACTGGAAGAAAGACAGGAAAGCCAAAATTTTTTGCGTAAAATGTAATATATCAGTTTGTGGAGAACACATGAAACAGATTTGTGCAAGTTGTTATAGCTTAGCTTGATAAGGAAAATTTAAGATCTGTTGAAAAGTGATTTTATTCCAAAAATATAACCCAAAATTTGTTCATTTTAATGTTGATTTTGCTAGTTCCTATAAAGATTAATCTCTTATTCATATTATGTATTAGTAGATACATTATAGTAGTATATTAGGGTAAAGAAGATTTTGTTTAGAATATATCATTACAGAATTTAGAACTATTAGTCTAAGTTTAGTCATAAAACTATGCCAAAATTCCTTATTGTTTTGTACTGACTATTTGATTAAGTAAAAACAATAAATATTTATATTTTATCAAATATTTGTTTTCTTGTAGCATTTTACTAACGTTATTACAATATACCTACTACTTTCATTGAGCAGTTTTGAAAAAAAACACCTGAATTTGTCTGGGTTCGCTGGACCCGGTAGCGAGCGTTTATGTTGCATTGCGGAGCGCGGGTCCTTAAGTGTTAAAGGAGGCCGTGTTTATTTGCGCCTTATGGCGGTAGTTGTCAAAATATATGCTTAATTTGATAACAGAATCTATGATCTAGAAGGAGCAGACATTTATTTGTTAAAATAACGTTTATTGTTCATTGTTCAGGCCTAATATGTTATTTTTTTGAGTGTTTTATGTTAATAAATAAAAGAAATATATATATATATATATATATATATATATATATATATATATATATATATATATATATATATATATATATATATATATATATATATATATATATATATATATATATATATATATATATATATATATATATATATATATATATATATAAAGAACATAACAAAGTGAGATCCCTACGCTTACTAGTTAATTGTAATGAAAGAATAAGCTAAAAGCTAATAATCGAGTACTATTTTTTTTTACTTTTTCGAGGACCGTCGTGGTGCAGAGGCACAACGTCTGCCTGTAACGCGACGGTTTCTGGGTTCGATCCCCAGTCGGAGAAGATCTTTCTATTTCCTTTTTCTTCGCTCTGGCAAACTAAGCAAAGCGCGGCGTTGAGTTCCGCCACTCAACACGCAATACCTCGTAAAAGGCGGAAAGCGGGGACGGAGAAAGCAGGGACTAAGCAACAGAGTGTCTTAACACTAGGTTCTCACGGTCCCTGCAATTCCCTCTGCCTACCCTGCCATGTGCGGGATAAAGCGTGAAGCTAAAAAAAAAAGTACTAATTTATGAACGACGAAATTTCAGAGCCTAGTAGTTTATAACATACATTTAACCTTCCAACCTCCAAATGATCTATGAAAGAGAAGACGTAAAAGAACTATTTTTTGCTTCACACTGTACTATATGTTGCAAACATCAAAGTAGGCAGAGAGAACTCTTGGCTGAAGGAACGTAGAGTCATAATACTCTGCTACCTGATTTTCACCTTTCGAAGCATTGAGTGTTGAGTGGCGAAACTCAATAACGTGCTTGTGGCTTGTTGACGAAGTGATTAAATAAAAAAAATAATTCTTTTTCTCTAAGCAGGAATTGAACTCACAAAACGTCGCGTTTTCCGGAAGATGATGTGCTTCTGCGGTATGGCGGACGATTTATATTATATAAACATTTAGAAATAAACCAAAATAGAAAACTTGTACATATACCTATAATACACAACCCAACCCAGTTTAAGAGATACATGGTAAGCGACTTCAGCAATAATGAGCGGATGCCGTGCGAACGATGTTTTACTAATATTTATATTGTTAAGGTACTGTTCGTATGTATTTATATATATATATATATATATATATATATATATATATATATATATATATATATATATATATATATATATATATAAATATATATATATATATATATATATATATATATATATATATATATATATATATATATATATATATATATATATATATATATATATATATATATATATATATATATATATATATATATATATATATATATATATATATATATATATATATATATATATATATATATATATATATATATATATATATATATATATATATATATATATATATATATATATATATATATATATATATATATATATATATATATATATATATATATATATATATATATATATATATATATATATATATATATATATATATATATACTCAATGCTTCGAAAGGTGAAAATCAGGTAGCAGAGTATTATGACTCTACGTTCCTTCAGCCAAGAGTTCTCTCTGCCTACTTTGATGTTTGCAACATATAGTACAGTGTGAAGCAAAAAATAGTTCTTTTACGTCTTCTCTTTCATAGATCATTTGGAGGTTGGAAGGTTAAATGTATGTTATAAACTACTAGGCTCTGAAATTTCGTCGTTCATAAATTAGTACTTTTTTTTTTAGCTTCACGCTTTATCCCGCACATGGCAGGGTAGGCAGAGGGAATTGCAGGGACCGTGAGAACCTAGTGTTAAGACACTCTGTTGCTTAGTCCCTGCTTTCTCCGTCCCCGCTTTCCGCCTTTTACGAGGTATTGCGTGTTGAGTGGCGGAACTCAACGCCGCGCTTTGCTTAGTTTGCCAGAGCGAAGAAAAAGGAAATAGAAAGATTTTCTCCGACTGGGTTATTTTAACAAATAAATGTCTGCTCCTTCTAGATCATAGATTCTGTTATCAAATTAAGCATATATTTTGACAACTACCGCCATAAGGCGCAAATAAACACGGCCTCCTTTAACGATGCAGATTAGTCAGTATCATGACCATTCACGAGTCATTAACCAATTTAATTGATGCACTACAAAGTTTTAATTAAACACAAATAATTGATGCACTACAAAGTTTTAATTAAACATATATATATATATATATATATATATATATATATATATATATATATATATATATATATATATATATATATATATATATATATATATATATATATATATATATATATATATATATATATATATATATATATATATATATATATATATATACATATATACATTCCGTCGCGTTACAGGCAGACGTTGCGCCTCTGCGCCACGACGGTCCTCATATATATATATATATATATATATATATATATATATATATATATATATATATATATATATATATATATATATATATATATATATATATATATATATATATATATTTATATATATATATATATATATATATATATATATATATATATATATATATATATATATATATATATATATATATATATATATATATATATATATATATATATATATATATATATATATATATATATATATATATATATATATATATATATATATATATATATATATATATATATATATATATATATATATATATAAAACCGTCGTGGCGCAGAGGCGCAACGTCTGCCTGTAACGCGACGGTTACTGGGTTCGATCCCCAGTCGGAGAAGATGGATTTTTCTATTTCCATTTTCTTCGCTCTGGCATTTAAGGCAAAGCGCGGCGTTGAGTTCCGCCACTCAACACGCAATGCCTCGAAAACGGCGGAAAGTGGGGACGGATTAAGCAGGGACTAAGTAACGGAGTGTCTTAACACTAGGTTCTTATGGTTCCTGCAGTTCCCTCTGCCTACCCTGCCATGTGCGGGATAAAGCGTGAAGCTAAAAAAAAAAAAAAAAAAAAAAAAAAAAAAAATATATATATATATATATATATATATATATATATATATATATATATATATATATATATATATATATATATATATATATATATATATATATATATATATATATATATATAGATTTGTGTATGTGTATGTGTAACCTCTAGTAAAACTCTAGTGCCTAACGACTCCCCAAACTCTACTTTCTGCCTGAGTTCAATACATCGTGAGCTCGTACTGCATTCACAGATGAGTTAGGTAAAATGTGACGTTGCCTTCCGCCACTTAACACGCAGTCTTAAATGGAGTGCAGGATAGTGCGTGAAACAAAAAAACCACTAAAAATTCGTCAATTATAATTATGTTGCCATAAAGTAAAATATAAATTTATAGCGTAGATATTTCCCTTAACAAAATTTCTAGGCATTAATAACACAAAGTGCTATCAAATACTTGACTATCGATCGTTAATACATCGTTTGTGTGAACATTAAGATATCATGTTATTCTCAGTTATGTATTTCTAAATAAACTATTCGTACTTGTGTAGTATATTTCGGAGAAATTATATATATATATATATATATATATATATATATATATATATATACATATATATATATATATATATATATATATATATATATATATATATATATATATATATATATATATATATATATATATATATATATATATATATATATATATATATATATATATATATATATATATATATATATATATATATATATATATATATATATATATATATATATATATATATATATATATATATATATATATATATATATATATATGCCTGTGAACGTGAAGGTTTGAAGGTTCGATTTCCACTCCGGGAAGATGGAATTTTCTATTTCTATTTTCGTCGCTCTGGAAACAAGGCAAAGCTCGGCGTTGAGTTCTGCCACTCATCATGCAATGCCTCAAAAAAAGGCGGAAAGTGGAGACGGAGAAAGCAGGGACTAAGCAATGTGTGTCTTAACACTAGGTTCATAAGATTCCTGCAGTTCCCTCTGTCTATCCTGCGGGATAAAGGTAAAAAAGTGAAGCTAAAAAAAAGACAAACAAACTCGTAAACTTTAACAATAATAAAAGAGACAATGGAGTAAAAATTTTAGGATATTGGATCTTGAAATGACACTCTAGAATAATTATATATATATACATATATATATATATATATATATATATATATATATATATATATATATATATATATATATATATATATATATATATATATATATATATATATATATATATATATATATATATATATATATATATATATATATATATATATATATATATATATATATATATATATATATATATATATATATATATATATATATATATATATATATATATATATATATATATATATATATATATATATACTTAGTAAATGCTAAGCGAATGACTTCGACTTATTATAATTATTTTGCCAAAAATCGTGTCGATCATTCACTTAGATATCTGTAACATAAATTTTATAGTGGACAGTTGCCAGAGGGTCAACACTGCAACGGTTCTCCCGATATTTCGAGCCCATTTTTTAAATAAGGTCATAAATTACATAGCTTTGAAGTGGTACAAAGTCTAAACTAGCATTTTTAACTTCAATATTTAGTGAAGTAAGTATATCTATGTATTTATAATCTTTTTGATTTTACACTGCGTCCCCCATTTGATAGGGTAGGTAGAAAAAGCCTGTCAAGACACTCCGTCCCCTACCCAATTTGAGGCTTTTACTTATTAGCTTCCCACTTTATCTTGCACATTGCAGGTCGAAATGACAGGAACCGTAGGACTCTGGTGAACTTGGAAGACACTCCGTTTTCCGCTTTCCGTGTTTTGAGGTATATCGTGTCGAGTAACGGAATTCAATGCCGCGTGTGCCTAGTTTTCAGAACAAAGAAAATAGAAATATTCCGTTCTCCCCGAGAGGGAATTGAATTCATAAACCGTCGCGCTAACATATAGACGTTGAGGCTCTACGCCTGGTAATATAGAGGTATTACACTATTATAATTTTTTTTCATTACAAATTATAGCTTATAATTTATATAATTTATAATATCTATCAATAAATTGTTAAAGTTTGTATGGTTTATATTTATAAACTGGTTAATTAAATATTGGCGTTATATACTTGGAGAGACAAAAGTTGAGTTTTCTGTACAGAAGCGAATATTTGTAATTGAAGAATACAGAAACCAAATAAAATTCAGAAATCAAATTTAAAGGAAACTATATATTCAATAAAAAAAGGTCAAATGATAAAAATAAATAATTATACGTATACCGTCGGGGCACAGAGGTACAGCATCTGCCTGTAAACGCGACGCTTAATGGGTTTGATACCCACTCCGGAAGAATGAGTTATTTTAATTTTTGTCGCTCTGGTAACAAGACAAAGGCACGTCGTTTGAAAAGTGGAAAGCGGAGAACTGAGTGTCTTAACACTAGGTTCCGTCTATCTATCTACCTTGACATTTCAATGTGCCCACAGCGTAAAGCTAAAAATAAATATAATATAACCTATCACAATCTAGCTACAGATTGCATTTAAACGTTATTTTTAAGTACCAATACTTATTTATTTAAAATTGACATAAAAATTTAAAAACATTTATCATTAAAAGAAATAGTCTAAATTAAACACACCTAATTCTCTGCCCAAAGTTAATAATAACAGTCGATCTAACATATTTAACATGACAATGCAAACAGACTGGCCGTTGGCGTATCTCGGTTAGATCTTGGTAGATAATTATCAAATTTTCGATGCGCGCGCGCAGTAATTTTGACTTTCGCCCCAATTTGATGGGACGAGGAGCCAAATGTGGTTTTATTTACGGATGACCCACACGCGATATTACGTTTAATTATTAATGTGACAATTTTTATAGGTTTTTTTATGAATACCAATATTTCTTCAAAGATGTTATATAATATATATTTTCAGCGTTCGATACCATATGGTAAGTGGAAGATGATTTTATAAATTATAATTATTTATACTAATAAAAGAGTTTGTTTTGTTTCATGATGAGTCCAGATCACCTGATGGTACGTCATCACTGCAGCTCGTGGAAGTACCAAAGCACTTGTCACAATAATTACCAAGTATAAAAATTGTCAACATGTCCGGATGTAACATTACTTTAATCTGTTAAATGAAATATCTTGTAGTAAATACACAAATACACAAATCTTGATAATTTCCATTTGATCATTAATGGCTATTTCATCATCAACCATCATCACATCATCATCATTTTACCCGCTGTAATATATTTTTTAAAGTATTAATATCTATAAACAGAATTTGAATCTGTTATCACCTCGTTTTTTTAAACATATGAACTAAAACTTAAAAGAAAAAGTGTTTCGGTCTTTAGTTAAACACCTGGCAGTGTAATAAAACATTAACACTTTGGGTATCGAGCCATTTATATATGTATGTATGTATGTATGAATTTAATGTATATGTAAGTAAAAAAGTGTTAATAACCGAATTATCTCAAAGATTAAATTTGTTGTTATAAATAAAAATAAATAATACTTCATCAAATAAATAATACATATTTTTATTTCATAGTTTGTGAAACTTAGTCCCTGCTTACTCCGTCCCCACTTTCCGCCGTTTTCGAAGCATTGCGTGTTGAGTGGCGGAACTCAACGCCGCGCTTTGCCTTAGATGCCAGAGCGAAGAAAATGGAAATATTATAGAAAAATCCATCTTTTCCGACTGGGGATCGAACCCAGTAACCGTCGCGTTACAGGCAGACCTCACACTAGGTTCTTATGGTTCCTGTAGTTCCCTCTGCCTACCCTGCCATGTGCGGGATAAAGCGTGAAGCTAAAAAAAAAAGAAACTATTCTCGAGACATTTCCGACATTAGTTCGAGGTATTGTTAGTGATTTTCGCTTTATATGGATCCCTGTTGTGGGTTCGAACTCCATATTCCAAAAATAGACACTCCGAACTGATGTTAGTCAGAATCTTATGTTATTTGACATTACAAAAATGTTTCAATAAAGAATTATGACTTGATCATCGTAAATGAGAAAACTATTGTGTAACTAAAAATTCTTAAATATCATTGGGATTTCTTTAAAGAAAGAGGGTAGTTTTAGATGATAAGCACTGTAAGAGCGATAAATTTATATTATATTTTTAACTGTCGAGGCTGTTTCATGCTGACAACAGTCTGTATTGGAAAAATAGCTACTTACTAAAATACTGTTATTAATTGATTTATATCATTTAATGCATTTACGCAGTCTATTTCCGAATACGCTTGAAACTTATGCTCTATATGGGTTTTAAAATATTAAAACACATGTAGAGCATATTGTAGCTTATATATATATATATATATATATATATATATATATATATATATATATATATATATATATATATATATATATATATATATATATATATATATATATATATATATATATATATATATATATATATATATATATATATATATATAAAGAAAAATAATATGTTTATATAACTAATGAGTTCTAATTCTATTTGAGTTAAGAACATTGTTAAATCACGTAAAAGCAACTTAAACGGTTGTGCATCGTTCCCATATACAAGTTGTAACAAGATTACGTTCACGCAAATAGCATTTTATAATCCTATATATATACGTATATTGTAGCTTGCAAATGCAGTAACTATGAAAGAAAATAGCTTAGTTTTTTTAGTTTCACGCTTTATCCCGCATAGAACAGTGTAGGGTGAGAATATAGTGTTAAAGCACTCAGTTTTGTTTGTATTCATTGTATGTTTTATAAAATAAGAACAGATATCCATTAAACGCATTAACTAGCAAGTATCGTATGAAAAATTAAATTATAAAAATGCTATGGTTGTACAATTTTATAAGAGCTCTCTTTCTCTCTTTCTCTCTCTCGCCCTCTCTCTCTCTCTCTCTTGTTATTGTAGGTGAAGAAAAGTAAGTAACATAAAGGCAAAAGTTGAAAGAAAAAACTAAAAAACGTACAAAAATACATATTATTATAGGGCAGATAAAACCCTAGCTAATTTGAACCAGTCACCCATTAAATCAGTAAATTAGTTGCATTTCCATACATTAATTCAAATTAATAAATTGCTAATTAAAATCAACTATTAATATTCCTTTCCAGTATAATTGTGTTTTGGGTTTGCATATATTACCTTCTAATTATACACAGACGGACAAACAAATGTGTTTAGATGACACTGTTTTGAAAGGATGCTTTTTGTTGTAAATGTTAAGTGCATTTCGAACTTCATGTTTTTGGTTTAAATTAATTTTATATTGATAAAAATGATTGTAATCTTATCAATTGTTTAAAGCTTTACATTTTATTTATTTTTTCGTAGCAGGGTAGGCAGAGGAAACCGCAGCAACGCAGGGAACTTAGTGTTAAGTGAGAGGGAACTCCGTTCTCCGTTTTTCACTGTTGAGTGGTGGAACTCAATGCCGCGATAACTTGTTGCCTGAGTGCAGAAAATGGAAATAAAACCATCCTCTTCGAGTGAGAATTGAACTCACGAACCGTCGCGTGTGCAGGCGTACGCTGCGCCTACATGCATGCCACGACGATGATTATTTGTCATAGTAATGTATACTAATTTAATATTTATATTAATAATTTTGTAAACCTGTTGCGAGAGAAGGTAATTCAGAAAGAAATATAAAGAAGGTAAAAAGTCACAAATAACTGGATACCGCAAAAAAAATTACGTGTTTAGAGGACTTTTGACTAAACCCATTGACTTTCCCATCCACTACCCTTGACTTTTCTCTGTAATAGACTCTACAAATTAGCTTCTTTCAAATTATCCTACCTATGTATTAAAATATGTTCTAGAACTTATATATTAGCAAAAATTTCATTTTCTATTATGCTTCACACTACTTCAAATGCGTGCAAATTAACTCTATTGGATTAATAATCTGTTGTAATTGTGTAAAGCCGTTATTTATATAAAATTTATGTTCTATATCCACACAAATAATTCATAATGTAACTGTAAATATATTTATAATATGAACTACAACTCAACAATAATAAATAGCAGAGCATAGCATAGCAGAGTAATGTTAACACACTTTACCCCCACTTGCCGCTTTTCGAGGTATTACGTGTTGAATAACGGATCTCAACGCTGCATTTGCCTAGTAGCTAGAGCGAAGAAAACAGAAATGAACTAATCATCCTCCCCGAGTGGATATCGAACCCGCAAACCGTCGTCTCACAGTTAGATGCACCACTGCGCCAGGATGGTCCTCGTACGTAACTTTGCGTACGTAACTTTAAAAAATTTCAAGCCTTGTTATATAAATACGTAAATCCATATTCGATTGATTTGATTTCAAAAAGCGTTGACTGTTAATATTAGATACATGTTAAAACCTAAACTTAAAAAAGAACTATATATATTAAACAGAAATATTTTAATATTTTCCAAATAAGTAGACAAAGCTGTGTACTTGTATTAGTATAGAATTATACAACAATGTACCCAGTGTAATTGGCTTCGACTAATTCCTAGTGAGGACGCGCGCTTTACATAAAATAAACATTAGCGATGAAAAGTAAACACTTTTACTTGGAACTAGACTAGTTTTTACAGGCGAGGTTCGCCTTCGTTTGTAATTTAAAAAATATATATTTTTTTAATATATAAATTAGTAAAATTATATACAAACTTGGCGTTGAGTTCGGCCACTAAACTCGCTATGCCTAAAAAGGTGGTAAACGAGGAACGGAGTATTTTGTCACTATGTTCTCATGGTTCCTGGCGGTTCCCTCCGCCTACCTTGCTATATAGCGAGATAAAGTGTGAAGCTAATTTGATTTTAAATATCATTTTCTTTAAATAAAAATAAATATTATCATATATGTATATTTAAATATATTATAAGTTAAATTTAGGTGGAAATTGACATAGCATTACTGCGTCTTCATAACATATAACACTTCTAATGCAAATCCTTATACGATTTATGAATGCCCACAAAAAAAGAACTTGCCGTCGGAATTCGTATTCGTATTTGTACCTAAATAGCTGTCACTTATTTTCTCTCTTTATTCATTAGAAACAAAAAAAAAGTAGTGATTTGTTTAACTATAATGTAAAATAAATACTAAACACATTGTAAGTGAGAATATATTTTAATATCGATTGTATTGAAACGTCAAACAATGTATTATTTTTGAATATTTGGGTTCTCTATTCTTTTAGTGGTGTTAAGACACTCAGTTCTCATATGTGCATTGTTAACAATTTTAGTATCATATGAAATTTGTCCACTTTTTTTACATAGAACTATATTTAAGAATATTTATAAATACAAATTGTATTTTTTTTACTTTACACTATATAATTAATTTAGTAGAGTAGAAAACATAGTGTTAAAACACTCTTATTACTATTATGACAGCTTCACGCTTCACCCCGCATATTGCAGGGTTGGCAGAGGGAACTGCAGGAACCATATGAACCTAGTGTTAAGACACTCCGTTGCTTATTTCTTGCTTTCTCCGTCTCCACTTTCCGCCTTTGTAGAGGCGAAGAAAATGGAAATAGAAAAATTCATCTTTCCCGAGCGGGAATCGAAGCCTCAAACCGTTGCGTTTACAAGCAGACGCTTACGCCTCTGCGCTACGACGGCCCTCACCTAAAACACTTCATTCTTCGTTTTCCACCCAATATTACAAATGTTACAACGCCAAATCTTGATTTAAAAACTTGGCAAAAAATCGATCATTCGAATAAAAAAATGTAAAATTCCATTTATATTTTGTAAAATTTCAAAAACTCTTAACGTTAAGTAACGACAAATAAAGATTAAACAGAGTTTGTAGTTTGCTTTTTTGCTATCTTAATACGTTTAGTAATATGAGTAACCATTATGGTGACAATTCGAACACATTTACGCGTCGCCTTGAAAAACATTAGATTCGTATTACAAGTTTGATTCCTTTGTGAAGCACACGGAAAGTATTTCTATTGGATTTATTACTATTTAATATATATATATATATATATATATATATATATATATATATATATATATATATATATATATATATATATATATATATATATATATATATATATATATATATATATATATATATATATATATATATATATAGATATATATATATATATATATATATATATATATATATATATATATATATATATATATATATATATATATATATATATATATATATATATATATATATATATATATATATATATATATATATATATATATATATATATATATATATATATATATATATATATATATATATATATATATATATATATATATATATATATATATATATATATATATAATTAAAAAACAGTGTACACATAACGCTTGAAAACCCCTATATTATATTACTTAGGAAAGCCTTTGGGGTTGAAACTTTTAGTTTCGTAATCTAGTGGTAAAACACTCCGTTTTTCTCCGAATTTTAAGACACTGAGTATCTCTTGTTTGTATAATAAATCGTTCAATCAAAATGACAGTGCAAAGGCTGAAAATACAACAATCTCTATTTTTTTAAGTGTACTCAGCTATGTCGCATGAAGAAAGAAAGACAGAAGGTGAGAAAGAAAGAGAGAAGAAGAAGGATATATAGAAAGAGAGCACACTTAACCCTCTGTTCTCTATTATTCCTAAAAAATATTTCTCCACATAAAAAAAATCCTGTTACACAAACTAGCCACAAGTAAATCAATACCCAATAAAATTTTAATTTTGCTAATTTTGTATCTGAAATTTGTACTCACAATCAATTAATTGAATACTTGCCTCGGTTAATTAATATCTGCTTATTGAACCGTTACAATTACCGGCAAATGAACTTGAATCGTTATTATGTATAATAAATTACATTTCCTGATATACAAAGTGTGTGTTTAATATATGATATGTATTTTTGTGTGTTTAATATATGAAATGATTTTTTACTTAAAAAAAAGTAAAAAAAGTCTAGGAGGCTTAAAATTGAAGCAATTCATTTCTTTTTAATTGGACTGAAGGTGTCAAAAAATGTGTACATGTATAGATTCTGTAAATAAGTTTTTATTTCAGCTTGATATTGCTAATATCCAGTAAAGGTATAGAAAATCTACTGTTGAAACATTCTGTACTGTAGTTTTGGATCATATTTTGAGATATTGCGTGTTGAAGTAGGAACTCAACGTCGCGTTTTAGAAAAAATAGTTGGAAATGTCTATTACAATGAATATACTAATGTTTAATTTTTTTATGTCTTCACGCTTTATCCCGCACATTGCAGGGTAGGCAGAGGGAACTGCAGAAACTATACTAACCTAGTGCTAAGACACTCCGTTGCTTAGTCCCTGCTTTCCGCCTTTTTCGAGACATTGTGTGTTGAGCCGCGAAACTCAACGCCACGCTTTGTCTAGGTTCCAGATCGAAGAAAATGGACATAGAAAAATCTATCTTCCCCTCAAGGGAATCAAACCCACAAACCATCGCGTTTACAGGCAGACGCTACGCCTCTTCGCCACTAAGGTGCTCTTTTGATTAAATACATAGACGATTATATGATCTCATTACAAATATTTGGTATTCCTCTCACGTTTTGATTACATGACTTATCAGAAAGCTCTGTAGGCTTTTACCAAAGGTCAAACGACCAAAACTTCTTTTACCTTAATTCTTATACTTACCTCAGTTAATCTATTTTCTGAAGTTTATTTCTAGTTTTTCTACGAGCTGTAATGCCGCATATAAAATAGATATATGTATATCTATATGTTTCAAAACCGTATTGTAGAGGCTCATTGTGGGGCAGCTTGTAAACGTGACAGAATCGAACCCACCAAGGGTTCGATTTCCACTCAGGGAGGATGGATTTTTTTGTTTTCATTTTCTAGCAAACGCAGCGTTTAGTCGCGCTTTTCTCCAGTTTCTCTCTGCCTTATTGTTAAGAGCAGGATATAGATTATAAAAAATTTTGAAGTTTTGTTTTATAATACTAGTATAAATTGTTTATTTAATATATTATTCATATAAAGGCCGTGGTAAAGAGGCAGTATCTAAGAGCGAACGAGACGGTTTTAACTTTGAGAGAATAAATGAATTAAAAACTCGGTGTACAGTTGTGCTAATCAAAACTCCTCCTACCTCTATACCTACTTCTCTCTAACCTCCTATGGAGCAGATACAGCGAAAAGCAAAAACAAATATTTTTTTTATTTAAAAAAAAAAGACTACAAAAATCCCATAACTTCCAGTCTCCTTCACCGGGAGGAGTGTCCAATGACACCTACTGATGTTTTGAAATTAGATTCGCAATACGAAACTACGAATTACAGTTTAAAAAAAGTTTGAATGGTCCGCTTTTTATTCCTTTCAACTTTTGTTACACACACATAACGTATAACCCTGCTAAAATGAAAATATACTCTATTTTCTATTAAAATAAGATATTTTTTATATAAATTAACTGCATTTTCAATTTTGTCGCGTCATACAAAGCCGTTTATTTCTCTTTGTCACCTATTTATACATGTATAGGGTCGTTGAGATCCGTTTTTGAAAAATGAATAGGTAAATACTGTGGAGTCTTGTTACAAATCGTTTAAAGTGGAGATTTGTGCCTAAAACACATATTAAACCTTATTTTTATCAATTTAAAGTTGTTTTTCAAATGATCGTTTCATGAAATTAAAGTGTATTTAGATAATAAGCTTAAATGTTCAAATTGTAGAGCAAAAGTCCTTTTATTTAATTATTAAAGTAAATTTAGTGTTTATGCAAAATAGGTTGGTTTCATAAAGCTAATATTATTACTATTAGTTAGTTATAATGAAAATTGGGAGCTATTTCTCCGCTATAAACATATGGCACAGATGGAGAAATAGATTTGTTTGTTACCTTCTTAGCCTATCCCGCATATGGCAGGGTAGGCAGAGAGATTTTCTATTAGAACTTTTTCTATTTTTGCGATGAACTGAACTTTTATTATATTATACTTATTACATTCCTTTATCCCGCTCGTGGCAGGGTGGGCAGAGATATTTGTAGGTACCTAGTGCTAAGACACTTTGTGACCCGAATTTTATCATATATATATATATATATATATATATATATATATATATATATATATATATATATATATATATATATATATATATATATATATATATATATATATATATATATATATATATATATATATATATATATATATATATATATATATATATATATATATATATATATATATATATATATATATATATATATATATATATATATATATATATATATATATATATATATATATATATATATATATATATATATGCATACTTTACTTAATTTAAAATTATCCTAATATATGTTGACTATAAATAATAACTTAAAGTTTTGTTATCTATATGATAAGAGGTAACAATTAAACCGTTATCGGTGGGGTTGTCACTTTCGATTCTGTTTTTTTTTATTTTAATCGTGACAATGACTATTGACCATCTGCCGGCATTTGAATAACAATAGTAAAGTTGCTCTAGATATGATAAAGCTTTTAATTAATTCTGTATTTTTTTTTAACAATTTTACACGTGTTTGTGGGAATAAATATTTTATTATTTCAATTTTTCTGAGCTTCACGCTTTATCCCGCAAATGGCAAGGTAGCAAGAGGGAACTGCAGGAACCATAGGAACCAAGTGTTAAGACACTTCGTTGCTTAGTCTCTGCTTTCTCCGTCTACGATTTTTAAGACATCATTGGTGTGTGTGTTTGTGTTTTTTGGAGTACATATATATAAAAACAAAAACTATATAAAGAGAGGTAGATGGAGCGAACTAGTGTAGAAACATAGGTTTCTATCGCTTTTTAATATAGTCTTAACAATCAATTATCACGAGAAGGGTCGCAGATTGACTGCGGTGGTTGTTAATTCGATTCTTGCTCGAGGGAGAGAATGATTTCAGGGTTAACATTTACCATTAAACACACAAGTATGGGGTTTAATGACATTAATTAAGTGTGAAGATTGCATTAAACAACGATCTTTAAGTATGTAGATATTTAATTTAAATCAATTTTTTGTCTAAAAAAACAACTTTTTCCTTTTAGAATTACTTGTTTGTATAGTACTACTACTACTAAATATATATATATATATATATATATATATATATATATATATATATATATATATATATATATATATATATATATATATATATATATATATATATATATATATATATATATATATATATATATATATATATATATATATATATATATATATATAAGAATCTTTGTGATAAATATATTTCTTTCTATAGTTACACGCTGTAACCCGACTCTAAGTAATGAGGGGCGGAACTCAACGCCGCGCTTAGCCTTGTTACGAAAGTGCGTATGAAAGTACAAGCATGTATTTATTAGGAACCAACGTTACAAACTTAGACATCATTGTCGTACACTGTACAGGACTTTTAATAAATATATTGTTACATAGCATTTATCACTTATAGGCTAAGATACATATATATGTTGATGTAAATGCTTATATATTTTAAACTAATTAATTAATTAAATTCTTATGCTTCAACTGTACAAAAGGAAATATGTACTATATTTTCTTCCTACTCCTTTCCTCCTAACACAAATAATTTTCAGATACAGGAAAAAATCGTCGTCGTGGCGCAGAGGCGCAACGTCTGCCTGTAACGCGACTAACGCGACGGTTTCTGGGTTCGATCCCCAGTCGGGGAAGATGGATTTTTCTATTTCCATTTTCTTCGCTCTGGCAACTAAGGCAAAGCGCGGCGTTGAGTTCCGCCACTCAACACGCAATGCCTCGAAAAAGGCGGAAAGCGGGGACGGAGAAAGCAGGGACTAAGCAACAGAGTGTCTTAACACTAGGTTCCCACGGTCCATGCAGTTCCCTCTGCCTACCCTGCCATGTGAGGGATAAAGCGTGAAGCTAAAAAAAAAATAAAAAAAAAAAAAAAAAAAAAAACAACAAAACAACATCATAATAAATTAAAAAAAAAAACGAAATAAAATCAAGACCAAAAAGAGACTAATAACCTAAATTAGAGTTTCTAAAAGTAAAAAGCTAAATAAAATAATAAGTAAATAAGAGGCATGAAGGCTTCACAAAATATATTTTTCTTGTCTTCACGCTCTATCCCGCACATGGCGGGGTAGGCAGAGGGAACTGCAGGAACCATAGGAACCTAGTGTTAAGACACTCCGTTGCTCAGTCCCTGCTCGGCTTCGTCACAAAATATATATATTATTAATTTTACATATACATATGTGGCTACTCATATAAATATCAAAGCTGGTTAAAATTAAAAGTAAAATATGAATGTATAATTAAAACGTTTTTTTATGCTTATTGAATGAAAATTAAACGCGGACATTCCAAGAAGCGACTTTAACAATTAATTTTCGGACAAGAACATCCGATATGAATCTACTACACCCACCCCGAAATTTGTGGGGTGACTACGAAAAATGTTGAGTTTGTTTCAATTCTAAACTTACAAGTGATATTTATTATTATATTATATTAAAAATAGTGTTTGGAGAAAATATACATATATAATTAATAACGCATCAGGATTTGTACCTACGCCTCATAGAATACTCTTCAATAGTGCATGAAAAATTTAATTTTAAGTAAAATATGATGCAAACATGCTGCGTAAACAATTTATATTACATTTTTAAGCAAAAATATACTAAAGTAATAATTTATAAAATATAATTTAAATACGCCTTAATTTAAGTCTTCCAGTCGTCCAGTTATTACAATTTTCTTTTAAATGCAAGGTATCATAAAATAAAAAACATACGAGTATATGTACATACAAATTTATATGACTTCATATAATGTGTCATACCATACAAATATCAACTACTAACTTAAATAAAGTTTGAACTTAGACTTGTTAATTAATACAAAGCAGCTTAAGTTCAAACTTCAAGCAACCGTACCCACTATCAGTAAAACAAAATTAATCTAACATGCGGCAGTCAAAACAGCGCGTCTAATTGTGTTTTTATTCAAATAACGTTAGAGGCGATAGTGTTTCTTTATTATAATACATTTACATACACTCGGACATAACTGCCCTTTTGTGAATCATCAACAAATTATATATTGCAATTGATTATTTTAATATGGCAACCCTTTTAAAACCTAGTGTTAAGACACTCTGTTATCTTTTTTTTATTATGTCTCCACACTTTATCCCGCACATGGCAGGGTATGTAGAGGGAACTGCAGGAATTATAGGAACCTAGTGTTAAGACAGTCCGTTGCGTAGTCCCTGCTTCCTTCGTCCCTGCTTTCCGCTTTTTTCAAGGCACTCCGTTAGCTACTTTCGCAATTATGCAATATTGCGTGTTGAGTGCCGGAATTCAACACCGCGTTTCGTCTTGTTGTTGGAGAAGAAGAAAATCGTTCTTTCCCATAAGTAGAAAGGGAACTGAATCTACAACCGTCGTACTACCAGTTCAGACGCTGTGTCGCTGCGACACGCTTTTTTTTTAAACTAAATATAATTAATTATAAGAACCGAGCCTCCTCTTACCAATTACTAAGACTAAAATTAGACTAAAGATTTTAATACTAATTATTAAGACCAAAAATAATTTAGTACTAAAGAAAATATACCTAAATATTTTTAAAAAAAGCCTGAAAATATTTAGAACACCGGAGGACCGTCGTGGCGCAGAGGCGCAACGTCTGCCTGTAACGCGACGGTTACTGGGTTCGATCCCCAGTCGGAGAAGATAGATTTTTCTATTTCCATTTTCTTCGCTCTGGCAAACTAGGCAAAGCGCGGCGTTGAGTTCCGCCACTCAACACGCAATGCCTCGAAAAACGGCGGAAAGCGGGGACGGAGAAAGCAGGGACTAAGCAACGGAGTGTCTTAACACTAGGTTCCCACGGTTCCTGCAGTTCCCTCTGCCTATTCTGCCTTGTGCGGGATAAAAGCGTGAAGATAAAAAAAAAAAAAATATTTAGAACATATTGGAATTTGAATTCGCTTTCTTTTACTTGTGTGAGCTCTATAACCACTAAGTCACACTTTCAACGTGACTTTTATGTGATCTTCTAAAATAAAAAAAAATATACGTATTTACCCTTGAGTTAGTGACAACTGTACTTGTTCGATTGGACTCGAAGACTGGCAGCTGTAAGTTGTCCATAATTCCCTACGAAAACCTAATGATTGCTTGTCCTCAACTGCCACTGGACGTGGTTACGATTGAAAGAGTCTTCGATAACCCCGGTGGGTCTACAATGGACAAGAGTTTGACTATTTTTTTGACCTTCTTCATTTTTCTTGCATTTACGGATGGAGGTCATGGTGTTACTGTGCTTTAAAGCTGTCAATTGGTAATATTTTAGCAGCATACTTCGTTTTTTTAAAAAGAAATGTATCGAATATCTTACATTTAGGTCAACCAAGAGAAGATTATTAGTTAATTGAATAAAACAATTTCAAACAAAAACAAACCGACGTTTCGATCACTTTGCAGTAGTCCATGGTCACGGGTAGACTGAGGTGGCATTCGTCTGTCATTTGCTACAATTATTATATCAAACTACCGTCAACGGTTCCTTAGTTGCATCGCGTACTGCCCTGGATTCCTGCAGAATGAGCTGACTGTATTTTCCCTTTTGGTGTAATGACTCGTACGACTACAATGACAAAATATAATTTTTGCTATCGGATGACAAATAAGACCCTGCAATAAAAATATTTTAATATCTAAATACGCCAAAAAGTTAAATTTTAACGTTAAGTCTGTCGTGCCCATCTATGTAATACCTCTAAGCTTGGGTTATTGGTTATAAAATATATAAAAAAGTCGTACCTCTTCATTAAATTGTTTACCAAATCAAATTAAATAACAACAACACACCTCAAGGTAAAACTACTTTTGAACTAGGTGAGTTAAAGATGCTTCAATAATCATTTAGATATTTAAACGATAAATATAAACCGTTGGTCATAAGAGCGCATCAGTTGTCGAATGACGATCACATACCGTATGACGTCCAGTGCGCTAATGCCCTACCAGGTGGACTTACAATCTGGTTAAGGTCACCAGAACCCGCTTACAGGCAACTGACGTCTTTGAAATCCTTGGAAATCCTTGCGGAAAGATATATACATTTATATGTTGTACAAACACATTAGAATTATAACATAGTTAATATTTTTTATAGGTAAAGCGCGGCGTCGAGTTCCGCCACTCAAAACGCGGAAGAAGCAGGTACTAAGCAACGGAGTGTCTTAACACAAGGTTCCTGCAGTTCCCTCTGCCTACCCTGCCATGTGCGGAATAAAGCGTGAAGCTGAAAAAAAGAACTTTTTATATAGCAGAGACTTAAATCACACTTTTTTAAAGACAAAATTATATAATATATGTATATATAAGCATCTATGCATATTTAGCGTACCTAGTCAAATTCGCCTATTGTCTATACAGGACCATTAGACCAAAAGCTCCGGAACAAGAAATAAATACATGATGTCATACGTTACGATAACGCCGGACGGAGCGGTCGTAAATAAAATAACTCAGTAATGACTGCATAACTGATATTTACGCGTTTCATCAAGTGGCAGTCGCGTTGAGGTGCGTAGGTTCGGTACTGTTACGATTGAAATACTTTTGGTTTTGTTATATACATATATAGTAGGAATCTAAAAATTTTGCTTTTATGGTTCTTGGGATTGTTTCAGAAGACTAAAAGGGGTTTTTTTTATTTGAGGAGAAATTCTAATGAAATTTTAGGTTTTACATACATACATATATATGTCTTACCGAATTAGCTTTGACTCTAGCAGGGTAGTCACATAGAACGGGTGTTGCCAAACGTTTTATGTAAAATGGTATACCACACAAAAGAAATTATGGGCTACGATTCATTTAATATGATCTTTTAATCGTTTTCGAAGGTAATGAATTACTTAATGAAAGTTGTAAATATAAAAGATTTTTTTAATTTGAGTATATTTTTTTATATATATTGAAAAAAAAGTTTTACTTTACCTAATATGTTCAAAATTGTATTATCTATGCTGAGTAGGGTAAAAAGTTTTTTATTTGGCCTATATTCTATTATATATATCACGATCACCTCGTATTGTGTCAAATTAACTCTAAGACGGTGGAACTTTCATGATTTTTTATATATATATATTTTTTTTAGTATCAAATAAGTTGTAAGAAACAAAAGTGCGCATTACACCGAAGCCGTGCATTCAAAAGTAATATTCGACGAATAAAAAGCCCGCCGTAGTTATCATAGCAAAACGAATTAAAAGGCGGGCCTTCTAAAAGTATGGTTTCGGCAAAGGATTGGATAAAATGATAAAAATGAAATATGAAGGCTGCTCCCGATGTGAGCGTGCAGGCACTAGAGATGTGTGTGTGATGTAGCGAGATAGAGTTAATAAAATAAATATTTTTTTCTCAGTTTCACGTTTTATCACTTTCGTAGCAAAGCAGATAGGGGGATCAGCAGGAACCGTGGTAACCGTAGTGTTAAGACACTCTGTTTTCCATTTTTCGCCTTTCGGGGCATTACTTGTTGAATGGTGGAACTCAACGCTTGCTTAGTTGCCATACCAAAGAAGATGGAAACTAAATTATCCATCTTCTCCGAGTGGGAATCGAACTCACAAATCGTTGCGTTTACGTTGTGCGTCTGCTCCACGACCTACCTATTAAAAATACATAGGCAAATAAAATAGCACCCAAGTGATTCTCTTAAAAACAAAATATTTTTCATTTGTAAACAATTTTTTTTTTGACATAAACAATATAATTATAACCGTCGTAAATTATTTGTGAAAACGTTATAGCTTTTGTTATCGTTTTCAAGATGTCGAAAAAACGGATTGGTGAAAAATATAACCGCTGTTCGAACTTGAACAGTCTAATTGATAATTGATTACACAAATTCTCGACGTTAGCCAAATTTAAAAAAAAAGGTTGAAATTTTGGCTACAACTAAAAAGTTCAAGCTAATAAAAAGGAAGCAACTCACTAGTAGCGGGGACAGAGAAAGCAGGAACTAAGAAACGGAGTTTCTTGACCCTAGGTTCATATGGTTCCTGCAGTTCCCTCTGTCTATCCTGCCATGTGCGGGATAAAAGCGTGAAGCTATAAAAGAAATCCACTAGTTAGAAAGCTAAGAATATCTATATATATCTTATTCTGTGTGGTCAGAGTTACACAAATACAAAAGATGATTTCAATAATGACATTATGTAATATAGACTATAGAATTTCTTGATCAATTATCTATTAAACACACGACATAATATTTAATTACTCTTTAATAATTATTAAGTGTAACACACACACACACATATATATATATATATATATATATATATATATATATATATATATATATATATATATATATATATATATATATATATATATATATATATATATATATATATATATATATATATATATATATACATCGATGAAACATCAGCCCCTCCCTAAACCTACATGCCGGCGCCCATCGTCAAAAGAATTAAAAAGTGGCGCACTGCAAATGGGTTGCAAAAAATCGAATGAAAACCATCAAAGTAACGTTATTACGACCGGCTTTGAGTTCGGATTACTCTCCTGTTATTGCTACGTAGGTAGGAATAATATTTTTGGAAACGAAATACTGGTAACTTACATTTTCTTACTGATAATGGTATAATTAATGCCGACTTAGTTATTTGACGATAGAGTGTTGCATCTCTCTCAGGAAATACGGTGTCCCAGAGTAGACCTGTACGTTAGAGTCTTCCTTTGAAAATAAACACAGACGTTTCCTTGGAGTGGTCTACATTAAGGTCCTGATGAGATAGGCGACGAGGAAGCATCAAGGTTTGACGCCTGAGAGGTTTGACGTAGCCTGGATTGTCAACTCAGCTAGATGAAACCCTTGATTAACCAAGAGAAGTGTAGCTTAGGCGAGCTAATTTTGTAGTTAATTTACTATAAGTATATGTTATGTTGAGTAGTAGCGCAGTGTATGTCTAGAAGCGTAATGGTTGCCGGTTCAATTCCCATTCGGAGGTATGAAGGTATGCCGTCTGTGTCTTTGCTTGTGGCACGTGTAATGCCTTGAAGTTTAGAATGTAAAGCGGGAAACGGAATTATGTGAGAAATTGGAAGGAAATATTTAAGATTCTCTATGTACTCTGCTAAACAGATCAATGTATGAAATATAACAAAAATAAATAGTTCTTAGTGTCTTTTTTAGTCCTTATATATAGTCCATTATCGTCCATTCATCGTGAAAGACTGTAGGCTATATTGTACCGTCGTCATGTCTTTTTGTAATATTTTTATTTGATCACGAGGGCAAAGCTGCAGGTGAAAGCTTAGATAACAAATTCTTAATTTTTAATGAGATTAATATACAATTAGATTTGTTTATTTTAATTCTTGTGCTAACGATTTTATTGGATAGTAATGGAAATGGAAATGTATGGAAACTGTAGAAGTAGAACTGAAAAAGTAAGCTATGATAGATCTCTTGTTAGATTTTACACAGACTGTACTGAAATAAGAAAAAATTTGAATTTTTTTTGTTTAATTTATAATTTATTGTCACTACGTTGTAAAAAATGCTTTTACAGGGGTAAATTGTGTTAAAGTTTAAAGACAGGCAAAGAATCTATCTTTAATTCGTAATTCGTAAGTACAAGTTTTTAAAAACGAATAATAAAGAATATGCTCTTTAAATTATTCGTTTAAAAATGGAAATAAAATTATAAATGTAATCTATATGAATATGAAAGAAAAGTAGTAATATTCTTAAACTTCATCAAAAAACGTACCAGCAACAGATTTTTATCGGAACACCTTATTTTATACATGTCAATGCAAATTAATATCAATAATTATATTATTTCTGTATAATAAACCATTCGCTTCGGTAAAAATAAAACAAACGTTCAATCACAAAAAAAATGGCAGACGCCAAGAAAAAAATGGCTTGTCTATGACCAACAATAGTCTTTATGCCCGACAAAGGAATTACCGATGCTGGTATAGATAAATAATATTTTTCCATGGCCACCGTTTTGTGTGGTGAAGTGAATAGACTTAAGCGATTTTATAGAAATTTATCTTATAAATTTATATTTAAAAAATAAATAATTAATAATTATTACTCAAACGATAGTCTATTGTCCAAAATGTTACAGATAAAATATAACAAATATTTTAGAAAATTTTACTAAAGCAATTTTTGAATGAATTAAAGAATCGTTTACTCATATTTTATATTAAATAAAGGAAATTTGTAAAAAAATATAAAAAATTATCCATCTACAGATTAAAAATATATATAAAACTGTACAATTTCAAGTATTAGCTACCCTTGTGCCAGCCAGAGGGTGCGCTAAGGGTGTTTCATACGAGTTATTAGCTCCTTTGTCGATGCTCCCATATCTCACGCTCGGCAGCGTGAGTGCCTTAGTATAACCGCCGCCCGTTTCAAGTAGTATTTGTTAATAAAAGTTATTTTGTTGTTATTTTTTTATAATATTATAGTATTCATAATGGGGGAAATCGATATGTTTTTCAAGTAGGTTAGTAGACTTTGATTATTTTAGATATCGATTTGTATAGATCTAATCTAATTAAATAGATTTTCTAGTCTTGTCTTTCGTAGTTAATCTTCTATTTTTTGTTTTTTATAAAACACTTGTTTCGATGCTTTTTTTTCAGGAAATTTTCATTCATTAGGCTTATTCATATTGCCACAATGTTGCTTATTACAGTATATTGAAAATGTAAATAATAAGTTATATCGAATGATGGAAAAACACAGAATTGCTATCGGAACCTAATGAGATATGAAGGTACTAGTAACTTATAGAGAAAGGTCATAACAGTGTTAATAGACCCTTAATGCGTATGACTCTAAATAGTAAAGATTGACTTTAATTGGAACTGGATTACGACGAGAATGTATTTGTAACTGCAATGTACAAATAGGATATATTTTCACTGTACGTAAGCGGTCATATATATTTTGTGCTTTTAGAATAATCTTAATATAAAAATTTTATTATAAAATTTGTTTAAAAAACGAATTTCATATTTCATTAGGCTTTTTATTTAATATTTTATAGTTATATTTAATATGATAATGATCTCTTCACCGATTTAGCAAATTTCAACTTAGAATATGTGAGTATGCAAAAAATCTTTTACTTCCACTTGAATTGTAAACAAATAAACCTAACGGGAAGAAGCTGTAATAAATTAAAATAAACGGATTGCGTGCGCTTAATTTCACCGAAATGTATATATTCTATGGTGCGTAAAATCGCAAATTTCGTCTGTGCCGCAAAGATGGCCGTTTGACAGATGTAAAACCGCGCCAAAAACCCTTTGGGATCTGTCACATGGCAGATGGCAGTAATTTGAAATTTGCCAATTTTGTTGACCATTTCATTGTAGTCTAATGCGGTGTAATAATTGTTTTGATAGATAAAGTATTTTATTGTAGTTACAATTAGCAATTAGTGAAGTGCGAGTGTCTTTTCTTTTCGTTTTTATGGCTGATATATATGTATATTTATGAATACTGGCAGGAACTGACATTGGTAAGTGAAAAATTAAGTGAAAATATAAATACTTTTTGTTATATAAAATTATAGATAAAAGTAACTCTAGCTTATATACTTATGAATTGTCAAAGAACTTACAAATGAATGATTGTAATTTATTAGGAATTCTATATGAAGCTAACGTAAAAGTAACAATAGAAATAGATTACCTATATGATTTTTTTAATTAATAGATAGTTTATCGAGTTGGAGTCAAACCTACAACCTCTTGCTTACAGTCAAACGTTGGACCGCCACGATACACGGCCTCGCTATTGATTTTTTTTCTTAATATTTAAACTAATCAATTGTGAAACTGATTAGTGAAATAACTTACGTAAAAAGCTGAGCACTGAGAAAAAACAGAAAATAACTTTTGCTTAAATAACATTTAGGCAGAGATCTTCCGAGCACATAATATTTGTATTAATAGAAACCTCCAGTGATATATTTATACAGAAAATCTAATATATATATATATATATATATATATATATATATATATATATATATATATATATATATATATATATATATATATATATATATATATATATATATATATATATATATATATATATATTGCGTTATTTACGAGTTACATATATAGACACATATATAGATATTACAACATATACATATATAGATATTATTGTTAACTGGAATCGAACTGGTAATCAATATTTGGTAACATGCTAACCGCACCAAAAGGGTGATATTCATATTTATTTGTACTCTCTAACGACATTACGCCAGATTTTGCTAAACAAAATGTATCACAACATTATTTATCTCCATGGGGCATGTAATTGGAGAAGGTATGGGGAATTTGGTATCTGCGAGTGGGTTAGCACGTTATATTTAATAGGTTCCATTATAGAGTTTATTTCGAATTACTTTTTAAAATGTCATAAATATATATACGTATATATATTTTAAACAGTATGTATATTTTTCATATCTTTAGGTTTATATTTTTTGATTTTATTGTTGTTGTAGAGACGGACGGATATAGTAATTATAATTATGATTTTCAACTTAATATTTGATATACGTATATATATATATATATATATATATATATATATATATATATATATATATATATATATATATATATATATATATATATATATATATATATATATATATATATATATATATATATATATATATATATATATATATATATATATATATATATATATATATATATATATATATATATATATATATATATATATATATATATATATATATATATATATATATATATATATATATATATATAATTTTTTTTTTATGTCAATGGAATATTAAATTATTTTTTAATTTATACACTTTCACAACCTACATAGACCGTTAAACTCAAGCGTCCACCGAACTAAAAATCAATAGGTATTTAATCAATTTTAATTTCGTTATTAACATAATTAACTATTATGAACATAATCTAATTGTAGTATTATTATTATATTTCTTACCTTCACGCCTTATCCCGCACGTAGCAGAGTAGGCAGAGGGAACCGCAGGAACCGTAGGAATCGCAGTGTTAAGACACTCCGTTCCCTGCTTTCCGTATTTAATCATTTCACTTATTTTAAAGCAGGGACGGAGAAAGCAGAGATTAAGCAGCGAAGTGTCTTAACATTAGGTTCCTACAGTTCCTGTAGTTTCCTCTGCCTACCTTGCCATATGCGGGATAAAGCGTGAAGACACAAAAAAAAATTTTATAAACTAGCAAGAAAACAAAAATAGCTAAACTGTTAACAAAAACAACCCTCACCGCCAATTTCAATATTCACATAATAAGAAAATATCCAAATAATAGAGTCGTGAATGATCATTCATACTACAATACTTCTGAACAGACACCCCTGCTCAATCATTTAACTAGTGTTTATAGTCATTAAGTACTAAGATTTGTCCCCTAATCCCAAATTCAGGATTTCGAATCCCAAATGGGGAATCCCGTGAGGACCATCCATATCCCGCGGGACAACGCATCTGATATGTCCATAAAATTGCCATGTTTTGCCAGTTGTTTGAGCAATATATTTGTGGGGTTGTGGCTTTTTTATAGTCTTTGGGATAATTGAGTGGTTATATTTTGGTAGATGATATAGTTATAAATATTATTTAATAATCTATTATTTTTAGAAATAATCCAGTAATTGAAGCGTAGTTGGATATTACATACGTGATAAGGAATGTATGGCATAGTCGTCAGAGTGCTTGAAGAGTTTTAAAAAAATGTGGGTTTAAATTTTTACATGTTCTATTTATAATTTTATTGAAAACATGGTTCAAAGTGAGAAATGGAGTGTTATATCACTACTTAACGTTTAAATTAACACTTTAAAATAAAAATTAAGTGATTTTTAATAAAATTAATTAAGATAATTTACTTAAATATCTGTGCAAATATATTTTTCTAAAGTACATAGTGGATAACGTACATATTTGATAAACAATCATATAATAATAATAATTCTTCTTTATTCCACATAAAACATAGAATGTAAAAGAAAAGGTAAATCAGTATAAGTGTATTATATGTACAACGGCAGCCTTATCACTGCAAGTGATCTCTTGCAGGCAACCATTTAGAGACAGTAAGACAATAAAGGTCACGGAAGAGTGCAAAAAGTAATGATTAAAATAGTTCGAATATACATACACGTACATATCAAATTTAAGATGTTTTTAGTTTATCTCAATTATTGCCACGAAATCATAAATACAACTTGCTAACTATACTTGTATTTTCTTAGCCTACCCTATATTCATTATATGACAGTGAAGACAAAGATACTAATGACTCCGTACTATCGGGACAAAATCTTAAACAAAATCTTTTTAATAGTTTTCAAGGTACAAGATTGTATTAGTAGGTAAATATAGCTAATTAAACGTGTATAAATCAATGCCTGAAGCTTTACGTTTCACATTTTAGTTGAAAACATTCTGTATTTTTATTATTTTTGTAATTATACTGTTATAAATTTCTTTTAGAACATCCTTAAATGAAGGAGAGATTTTCTCTTATTAAGACTGTAGTGGCAGAGATATGTGGCGTCTGCTTGTAAACGGTTATTGGGTTTGACTCCTACTCGAGGAGGATGGACTTTTTCATTTACATTTTCTTCTAGTTTTTGTTCAGTGATAAACATACAGATAATCAAATGTACGGTCTCGTTAACGTGTATCTTTAGATATAATAGGAAATTTTTCGTTAAAAAATTGTTTTATCGCAAGTGTCTTCTTGGTGTTTCTTAATAATATTCTAGGTATCGAATTCCAGCTTATACGCTTTTGGTTGTGCTTTTTTGTCAGCCATATACTTAATAAGAGAAGGATTTTACTCATATTTTTTTATATTTTTAAGATCACCTTAAATCTACAGCTATGAAAAAGTGGATTAAAGTAGGTAACTGGCAACCCGAAACATAAAGAAACAGGTAAATTTTAACTCGTCGTCGTCAGCCAATCGCAGTCCACTGCTGGACGTAGGCCTCCCCAAACATCACTCCTGATCCTCCGCAACCCTTATCCAGCCTTCTCCGGCAATCTTGCGTATGTCGTCGGTTCAGCGGGCAGGACATTCCTACACTACATTTGCCAAGACGTTTTACAAATTTTAACTATTTGTAATTAATATACCGGATCGCAGTACGTCACCGTTCTCAAGTCATTAAAGATTTTTATAATTTTCTAGATTTTAAAGAGCACCATATGTTATTTATTATATATGTATATCTTTTTTCACATATTGTTGTTACCATTACGTAGGTATCATTAGGCCGCCTAAACATAGCACTTAATTTAGTTGAAACAGGCAGAAATGATCAAATACTTGGTCAATTCTTTCCTTAATCCTCATGAACACTTTATAAATCTTAAAAAATATTTAATAAAATAGCATTTTCTCTTGTAATTGACTGTTCTTTGTAAAAATCTCCCCACAAAGATGCTAACAACGTATTAAGTTGTATAAAGCATATAAGAATTTTGACTTGGCGTGATGAACGCATGTCTTAGTGGTCAAAGCGCTTGGACAGTTACCATGAGGCGCAGGCAGAATGCTAAAAGTTGTAGTTTTTTTCTAGTCAAACACTATTTAAATATTTGTCGAAACACGGAGGCATAACGTCTGCCTGAAAACGCGTCGGTTTATGGGTTCAATTCCCAATCGGCGAAGATGGATTTTTTCATTTCAACTATGCTAAGCGCGGCGTTGAGTTCCGCCACTAAGCACTTAATGTCTCGAAAAGACGGAGATGATGGAGAATGGAGTGTCAAAACAGCAGGTTCCCACAGTTCCTAACATTCCCACTGCATACCATGCTATATGCGGAATTAAGCGTGAAGCTATAATAAAAAAAATATTACCACATTCTTTATTATCTTTTTATTCTCTCCGTATAGCTTTATAACGTAAATCTTACGGATATCAGCCCCCCGAGGCGTCACTACTCATCCAATTAGCGACCCTCACAAAAACGCTACTATTCGAGTAATTACTACCCTTTGAAGTGCTTTGATGTTGGTCCTTCGAGCCGGATACAGTGTTGTTGCTTTTTGTTATTAATAATAATTTATTGTTTAATTAAAACATACAAGACGTTCATGCTTGTATGTTTCATACACACATATCGAAAGAGATGGAGGTTATTATTTTTATTGCTTCACGCTTTATCCCTCTCAAGGCGGGGTAGGCAGAGGAAACCGCAGGAACTGTAGGAACTTAGTGTTAGACACTCCGTTCCTCGCTTTCCGCCTCTTGAGGCATTGCGTGGGTGGCGGAAAACAACGCCGCGCTGTGCCTACTTGCAAATCGAAGAATATGGAAGTAAAAAAAGAGATATTATTGTAGTGAGGTAATTTAGTGAAGCGTAACTCCACTCCCCACGCTAGAAGTGACTTAACACGTAAAATAACAATGATTGTAAGAGAATATTATTATTAACTCAATTATATTTTATGTAAATTAATTATTTAATTAAAATAAATTATTTTTGAAGAAATATTAAGTACTCAGTACCGCTTAAAAATAATTACCCTCTGTGGGAATCGAACCGGTAATTACATACATATATGTATGTATATATGTCATATTTTTCGACGACAGCTACTGTCATTAGTTATTTGGAAGCTAATAAAGTTATTTATACAACAAATATCCTTAACAATTGTTCGAATCAAATTTAAGCGTCACCATTGAATCGTAAACAAACATCTCGGTTTGAGTGGGCTTATTTTAAATACAAATAGACAATGACTGAGGCACATTAGCCTTAAAGATCGACGTACAGTGGAATGTTTTTTTGTAATATATCTTTTTTATATTTAATAAGAAAAGATTATATATATATATATATATATATATATATATATATATATATATATATATATATATATATATATATATATATATATATATATATATATATATATATATATATATATATATATATATATATATATATATATATATATATATATATATATATATATATATATATATATATATATATATATATATATATATAAAATGCTTTTTAAGGCTAAATACAATTTGCAGTCATAGGTTCGATTTCCATTAAGTTTTGAGTATTATAATAATTACAAAAACAATATAAAATAATATAGTCAAATTATATATATATATATATATATATATATATATATATATATATATATATATATATATATATATATATATATATATATATATATATATATATATATATATATATATATATATATATATATATATATATATATATATATATATATATATATATATATATATATATATATATATATATATATATATATATATAAAGTTATTTTTATAAAATATCCTTTTAAGCGGATAGAAAGTGAAGAAAAATTTTTTTAAAAGCTTCACACTAAATCCTGCTTAAAGCAATAAAAAGAAATATATACAAAATACTAAGCTATTACTGTTTCATAGATTTGATAAAAAAACCCTCTAACAATACCTATTAAAATCCTACTAAAAAAAAAAAACAAAAAAAAAAGAACTTTAAATAAATAATAACCAAAGTAAGCTAATTTCATGTTAAAACAATTTCAATGTTAGCCATCTTTACCTCTATTACACGATCGGTTGGCCAAATGGCGCGAAACCCGACCCTCGGCCCTTCCTAAAGCATTAGGGCGGGCGTCGCTTCGACTATAAAACTCGGTGCGTTAGAGACAAAAGATATAAACAGCTTAATTACATACATCGATCGTTCTATTAACTTAATAAATTTATAGGTCGATACGTGTTATAGATGTTTTGCGTGATATAGAACTGTATTTTGTCCTCTCACGCTCTTTCCCGCATAAATCCTTCACATATCCCGTATATGTATTGTTTTTATACTGCCAAAGTAGCAGGATAGATTCCAGTTCACTTTCCGCCTAAAATAAAATGTTGTATTTACGTGGCAATTCGATTTTGGAAAACCAATTTTTATAACCGGGAATCGAATGCGTTACATTAACGTTTCCTCATATTACTATCTAGCAGCACAGTGCGTGACTATTAATTTAACGGTTATAGATTCGATTGCCACTTCATGAATTCTAACAGGATATAATATGGAGATGATCTACGCGCCATGTCTTAAATTTTGACAGAAAGCCACAAACAAAATAACTTTTTCTTAGCTTCACGCTTTATCCCGCACATGGCAGGGAGGGCAGAGGGGAACATAGTAACCTAGTGTTAAGACTCTCCGTTGCTTAGTCTCTGCTCTCTCTGTCCCCGTTTGCCGCTTTTTACGAGGCATTGCGTGTTGAGTGGCAGAACTAAACGCCGCGCTTTTGCCTAAATATTTTGACACTGACATAAAATAAAATTTAAAAAATACTTCAATCCAGTCCCATATCTACATATTACACAGTCTATGTAACATTAGGCGTAGTGCCCGCGGGATACGTAATGGCGCCCACTAATGGCAGAACACATATTTTGAATTCATTTCGCCTATTAGCCCCGCTTTTATTGCGGATCAATTCTTTACGATGCTATTTTATCTGCTGCTTTGTGTATATATTTTTTTTAATTTTTGTAGTTTTTTTTTTGGTTTTTTTTTTGAGACAGTGAAAGAGAACTTAGTGATCTACTCACTAAGTTCTCTCATTGAGAGAATTTAGTTATAGCAAACTATATTATTTTTTTAAAAATACAGCGATTTTTTTTTATTTTCCAAAACAGTAAAATATATAGGGATTTTTTTATTAACGTAGCGGGAATCTAATCTCCTATATAAAACTTCTTAGGTATATTATTCTTACATATTTGGTGTTACTTTCAGTTTGCGAATTAAGTGTTAATGCTGGTGGATATGGCATTTTATTCAACTGAATTTAGATTATTTAAATTATTTCATACAAAATTATCGCTACCGCAAATTTAAGTATAATATTATAAATTGTATGTACGAGTTAATCGTGATATATTTAATTCTTTAAACATCAAATATGTACGGAACACTCAGTGCCACTCGTTCTTTTTGTACCGCCCAAGCGCTGATTTCAAATTAACTCATAAGGTCTAATTGAGTGTCGAAGTACTTATGCACTCGTTACAACTTAAGTATTTTGACAGCTTTCTATTCTATTCTAGGCAATATTTCTCTTTAAATTTTAAAATCAAGTGAAATAAGGCCTAAAACTACAAAAGGAAATCAATACAAAACAACAATCGTTATTGATCCCATGTAGCTTAGGCATTCACAATTTAAGAATTTACCGCGTAAAGTATTTACCAAGTAAGTATTTACGGCGTAAGTATTTACCAAGTAAGTATTTACCGGGTAAATATTTACCAACTATTTGAGGGATGATAATGTAAGATCTGAATAAATTATCTGAAATATGACGATATAGCGAAGTAAAAAAAGAGAAGAAAGATATTAAATATTTGACGCAAGTCTGTCTTTGTATTGTCATGGTAGATTTGTTCATAGTGGGTTAGTTCTTCTACCAGATCGAGTATCTATTAATTACATACTAACATATTCTTCCTATCCCAATATCGATAAGCCTAGGGCACTCTTCAGCTCGATAGGCTAAGGATCTAAAGAAGGTTGCCAAGTTAGCAGGAAGATTGGGACCTCCAGCATATCCTGGGGGAAGTCTATGTGTACCAGTGGATAGGTAGGCTTTAAAGGTAATAATGATGACATTCCTCTTTGCAAAACATAAGTGTTATTTGTATGTTACTGGAAGAGCAGAGTCTCCTGGTTTAAACGACATCATGCTCAAAAAGACGCTCTAATTACTATTTGTTTGTAAGAAACTTGTTTTAAATTTATTGCTTTACTTATTATTTATTATTCATATAATTCCCCTATCTGGATATCGAACCTACAAGAATCGCGTTTAAAATCGCACTTAACAATAACTGTGTGATATAACAAAATAAATCACTCTACATTATTTCAAGCGCCATCAAAACGGCCATTAAAAAAATTGAATTGATGTTTGTCATTATAAAGAACACATTGTGTTAATTTTTGTTACGTCATTACTTTCTGTATGACGTCATTTATTTACAGCTAACTTAGCCTTATTAGTTTAGAGCCACACCCCACCGTTATGGGAGCTAATCATTTTATTCATAACGTAATTGTCACGAAAACTGATTCATTGAGTTCATTATGGGACCCTCCTTTACATTTGTTTTAATATTTAAACGTTATTTAAAGCTATTTAAATATAAATTATGTCGTTTTTTGGCATGATTGTTTAAAATCTTGTGAGAAATAAAATGAAAAGCGGAGTGATACGAGAGAAAATATGAGAGTCATTATAAAGATTAATAATATATGTAATTAAAAATTGGCCCCGAACCAGCACCTCTTTGGACGATATCCAAGAGATGTGGATTGAACCTGTTGACATCAAATTAGAAACTACCATTAAAGCCTTAAAGCTACTAAAATAACTTGTTATATCATAAATACAATAAAAAATGTATACTGATGGAATGGAGAAGATACAACTTAGCGTTCCATGGATTCACCGTGCGAGTGCCGGGCCCATCGTGTTGTAAGAAGAGGAGCTCCGTGCAGCGTTTGGGACTTACGACCCAAGTGTAGGTTTGAAGGGCCCCTTTAAAATGTATTAACGCTCACCTTCACTGTCCGAGCTCCTCCCACTACCTAACCAAATTTTAAATGATTCTACCAAAGTTCTTCTTGGTTATTTTTTTAATTCTCCACACTATGCGATGTAGATAGAGAGAAATTGTAATAATACATTTATACACAACATAATTTTCGACTTTCAAGTAAACATCTTTGTCTAAAACAAAGAAATAAAGCGGAAACGGAGAAAGCAGGGACTAAGCAACGGAGAGTCTTAACACTAGGTTCCAATAGTTCTTGCAGTTCCCTCTGCCTACCCTGCCATGTGCGGGATAAGGCGTGAAGCTAAAAAAAAATGCATTACATAATATTAATATTATACAAATCTAATCTTAAGGAATATTTAAGACAGTCAAAATCTTGAACACTTAACGAAGATTTTAACGCATTTTCTCTCATTAGCCGGGGAAAAATGAAAAAAATCAGTATAAATAATCATTTCCTCGAGTGGGAGTTGAACCCACTATCAAAACCCAATCATATCTATAGTAAGTAAGTATATTTCACATACGACGTTTTCTAATTAAAGCTAAAACGACCATCTGTCGCCACAATGGGCACTTATATGAGCACTTTTAGTCGAATGCTTTTTTTAAAACAAATATTTAGTATATAAATAAACTTTATTACAACTATATAAAGTTCAATTTGCAATACAAACACATCCACCCTCAATTTTATAAGGATTTAGTATAATGAATCGTAAATTCGATCTTTGACACCTTTTTTATTTCGATTCTATACTCTATGATTGTACGATTTACGTTCAAAGGAAAATGACTTTTATTGAGTTTAAAATAAAGTTAAAATTGTATTAAGTGTATATTAATAATATTTATTAAGACGTCTATTTGATAGTGATTTCGAGGGTAAACGCCAAATGGAAGCCAAGCTTGATTCGGACGTAATATAATGTAATTGAGTTCTGCGTTAATGCCATATTTGTTATTTTGACATGTTCATTGATTTGTGTTTTTTTTTTAATCTATTAAATATATTTTTTATTATTTATTAGGATTAATTATATAATAATATGAATTAAATATTGTTTATTCTTTTATTAATGTGTTGAGTTGCCATTTTCTGTCTGTGTCGGTTAGGTAGGTAGGGGTAGGGGTAGAGGTATGAAAGCCTCTCTTAAGAAACACTATCATAGCCACCTTCTTTATACAGGGTCATGTAGACAGAGTGATCTCCAGTCGAGAACCCGTTTGCTTCATCTTCCATCGGCAGTTCTATGGTGCTAAGGTAGATGTAACCTACTGTTCCTTCAGAATTGAAGCTACTATATTATTGTTAGGTTCAGTTGGTTGAGTTGTGGGTTCAATTCCCTGCGTGCATAATAGTAACTATTATTAAAATCAATATATAGGGAGGTTATAGAAAATCTTTTAGACCTAAATTTACTAATACCTACACATACGTACTTAATTTATTTATCCAACGCCGTATATATTCAAAGACAAACTCAAAGTTGTTCTCACAATAGAAAAAGATAATTATAACATTTTCTCCGATTAGGCTTCAAACTCTCTACCATCCATATTACACCACAATATCTTTTAACTGAAATAAAAACATAACTTATATATAAGTATATATATGTATATATAAATATATAACATATTATAATATTATCTTTGACAATTTTAGGTAATATATATGTCACAAATATAATCTGTACTCGTCAAGCCATGGAGTACCGAGTAGGTAACCGCTGATTTCCCAAGGCGAGTGCGCGCCAATCATAGCGTGGCCTTGTAGGGGTGTACACTATGTAATATTTTAAAATAATACCTACTTTTTATATTTTAGACAGCGTCTGCCTGTAAACGCACCGGTTTGTGGGTTCGATTCCCAGTCTTCTTCTTTGCTCTGGCACCGAGAAAAAAACGGCGTTGAGTTCCACAGCTTAACACGTGATGTCTTGAAAAAGGTGGAAAGCGGGAAACGGAATGTTCACACAGTTCACTAACACTAGCTTGCCATGGTTTTTGCGAGATAAAGCGTTGAGCTTGACCTCGTAGCACTTTATTATAATTCTATTTACAATTCATTCATTCATATATATGTGGCGATACTTTTCAATTTATTATGAATTTCATTATTATTATATATATTATATATTTATATAAACTTTGTAAACATAATTCTGAAGTGTATACTTCTTGTACAGTTTTTTACTTTGGGTTGGTTTATTTTAGAACAGAAATTAATTTAGTTAAGCCTAAGTCAGTTAGTTTTAAAAAGAGGGTAGTTTTAGGCGATAAAATCACGTCAATTAGACCTGTAGACTTTCTAACATTTTGTAATATTCCTTGATAGCCCGTGACTACCGTATACTGCAAAACATTCGTAAAACCAGGTTTCAAAGTTAAAATTCGATATATTTCAGTTCAACCATATATTTTATCATAATAAACAAAAAAAGCTACTAAAACCTTGTAAGAGCTAACCCTGACCCCTAATCTCGCTGTTTGTAATCAGCATCCACGTGAAAGGTGTCTCCGAACGATTCCGCGCCCCAAATCCAGAATTACAACACAAATAAGTGACACTTTTGAATTTCTAACCGTATTGTATATTTATATCTTTGTACAATTGTACTTTATTTTATTTTAAAAATAGTATACAAGAAAATTACCTGAGAGTCGTGGAAATATTTATGGAATTCTTTTTTTTTAAATGTTAGAGGTTCTTTTGGCAAATTTCGAGCATTAAGTTTTTAATCTACCCTTAAGGAAGTCGAAGCACTCAAGCGTATGAGAAAAATCCTCGATTTTCAAGCAATTTGTATTGTTTTAAATTAAAAGTATTAGTGATATATATATGTATATGTGTATATTTATATATTAAAAAGACCACTGTGGCTTAGCTGCACGAAATGTAACAGTAAAAGCGACGATTGTGTATTTGATTTTTGCTTGGAGGAAATAATTTAAAAATATTTAAAGAAAACATATAAATTTTACGCAGCGGGTCTCGAACCCGCGCCATCTTACGAACTGTGCAAGCGCTCTCACCACTGAGTTATGCGTTGTACATCACGCCGCGTCGAAATTTTTATATGCTTTATATAACTTATTTCGTTGTTAGCATCTCTGTAGGGAGATTTTTACAAATTTCCGCTACCCAAAGACCATTACAAAGAACAATCGTTTGGCGAGAGAGAATGCTATTTTTATTAAATATTTTTGATGATTTTTAAAGTGTTAATCCACACTGAGGATAGAAAAAATACTTAAAGAAAACATATAAAAATTTGAACGCAGCAGGACTCGAACCCGCGCCCTCCTGCGAACCGTGCAGGCGCTCTCACCACTGAGCCATGCGTTCTACATCACGCCGCGTTGAAATTCTTATATGCTTTTATACAACTTATATCGTTGTTAGCATCTCTGTAGGGAGATTTTTACAAATTTCCGCTACCCCAAGAACAATCGTTTGGCGAGAGAGAATGCTATTTTTATTAAATACTTTTTAAGATTTGTATAAGTAAATATTTTTTCTATCCTCAGTGTGGAATAATACTTTAAAAGTCATAAAAATATGGGCAATAGTTTATTTTATTTAATGTATTAATAAAACTAAGTGCAGGGTTGTGTTCCGCCCTGTAACATCTCAATCATCAATTTGGACGGAAATTAACGGAGTCTCTTAAGTCTAGACTCAATATCATATTGCTAATCTGACATATACGGAAAAAAGCTATTTAATTTTTTGTAATATAATTGTTTTGTAAATTGGACGTTGATAGGTTTTAGTTTCTGTAGGGTAATATGACTTATAGGAAAGTAGCAAAACAGCGAAAGAAAAGCGAATGTAATAATTATTATTTAATTTTACCGTCGTGGCGCAGAGGCGCGGCGTGTGCCTGCCGGTCCCCAGTCGGAGAAGATGGATTTTTCTATTTCCATTTTCTTCACTCTGGAAAAGTAGGCAAAGCGCGGCGTTGAGTTCCGCCACTCAACACGCAATGCCTCGAAAAAGGCGGAAAGCGGGGACGGAGAAAGCAGGGACTAAGAAACGGATTGTCTTAACACTAGGTTCCCACGGTCCATGCAGTTCCCTCTGCCTACCCTGCCATGTGAGGGATAAAGCGTGAAGCTAAAAAAAAATAATAAATATAAAATCTGCATAGCAGAGTTTACATCATAATTAAAGTAAATTAATAGCCCTTAAAAAATATAGTGATATATATGTAATATAACTTCACGTGAGGAGTAGGCAGAGGGAACAGCAGTAACCATGGGAACTTAGTGTTGAGACACTCCATCTTTTAGCCTTTGAGGCATTGCGTGTTGAGTAGCGGAATTCAACGCCACGCTTGGCTAGTTGCCACGGCGAAGAAAATAGATACGAAATGATACAGTTTCCTCGAGTGAGAATCGTAGCCATAAACCATCGTGTTCACAGGTATACACTGCCCCACTGCGTCGCTACGGTCCTCGAGAGCCGCTACGGTATTTTGAATGATAATAAAATAAGCCATGATATGACCTAGTTCACATGGAAATTTAAAATACAATTTGTTTTCGTTATCCGATTTTAATTTTTAATACACAACATTGTGCTCCTCCATTTTGCTAAGTTAACTGGAAAGACTAAATATGATTACGTACTTCCTAAAGTGAGAAAAAAGTGTCAATAATTATGTTATAAATTACACATGTACGTAACATTTTATTGAAGTTTTAGGTTAGAAGTGAAAATGATATATATATATATATATATATATATATATATATATATATATATATATATATATATATATATATATATATATATATATATATATATATATATATATATATATATATATATATATATATATATATATATATATATTTAGGATTTAAAATTAATATATAGACTTTTGGAGCACACAATTCAAATAAGCATATCTTCATTTTGTGGGCACTTTGCTTTGTAATCAAAACATATAACGATCTTTTTCTTGACTTAGAGCTATGATATTTAGAAAGAAATAAGAGAAGAAGAGAAGAAGTGAAAAAATAAAGGAAAATATAATAGATATTTTTTTTAATTTATTATTTATTTTGGTTGTGTTTACCGTTAACCTAAAATCCACTGAATTGAATTGGTGTGAGTGCGACTCACGCTTGACCGATTTTTTGTATTATTTATCTTTTAACACTAGAACTATTATAGTAAAAAAACCGTATGAATTTAAACATGATATTATGATGGGAGCATTAGACAGAGAGAATTGGGCATCTTTGGAGGAGGCATTAACCCGGTACGGAGACCTGGCAGGATACTTTTAATTAAAAAAGTAGATTAAGTATATTAATGATAATAAAGAAAAATATGTATTTGCAAAATATAGATTACCTATTATTTACTATTAAGTTCAAATAAAGTGATGGGTTTTTATTTTATTTATTATGACTTGTGGTTTCCCCATACAAATGCCCTTTATTTTATAACCTAAACACTTTTTAAAGATGGTAAAATTTGAAACTATTTTTTGTTATGAGACAGAAGCGCGCGCAAATGTCACGTGTCAAATGTCAAATACCGACCAAATTCAATTGACAAAAATATAGAAATTGTTGAATCAATTATCAATTGAACTGTCCAAGTTCGAACATCGGCTATGTTTTTCACTAATCAACCTTTTAGAGATCTTTAAAACGATACTAAAACTAAAATTCTGGGTAATAATCTCGCTTCTCTAAGTGTCCGCACCTAAAACGCATCCATAAATAATATATAATAGTGCCATATTAACATAAGGCCAAAAAATATATATATTACACAATATAGTACATAAACACACAAAAATATAAAGCAATTTAGTGTCATTTCTATGACATTTCATTTACATGTTATTTCACGGTATGACGACTGTATACGGCATTTTTTTTTACATCGGATGATTTTTCCATATCACTACGCTCGCGAATGACTGCGTTCTCATTTAAGCAATGGCATTTGACGTAGCGCCTTTGTCACAGTGGAGCGAAAAAAATAATGTTTTTTTTTCTTTTTCATTCACGCCATTTTTGATTGAAGCTTTGGATCTTTTAGGTTCAGTGGAACGCTCTTGGATCGATATTTTTAATTTTTTTTAAATTATAATATGATCTATGTGTTTTTTTTGGGCATTGTGATGTTAAGTCTTTGCCTTTGTAATAAATATTATATTTTGCTGTAAATTATGTGTCATATTTAAAGTAATACTGTAGTTGGATATCTATTTACAGATCCAATGGACCTTAAAAATGATTTTTTAGCCAAAATTCTCTTTTATTTAATATTAAGACTGTTAGGTCTGTTGGATTATGAAGCTGAAAATAAAATTAATAAAAATAACTGCTAATCTCAAGAACTATTAATAAATAAATAAAATATATAGAATATTGGTTCAAATTCCTTTATTTAGTAATCTATTTATGGACTACTAATGGTCCATTGAGGGAGACTATAGCCAGAGCTATCTCTAAGTTACATACCGATATAACTCCCTGTACCGATTCTATTGTAATATTATATTTGAAACGTATTTTTGACAGATTTCGTTACTCCAAAATCAATTTTTCCAACTTCACAACATGTAATTACACTACTAGCTTTCCCATTCCCGATGCACTGTATACTGTACTATAAAACGTAAAGATAAAAATTCTAACAGGTTTTTTTTTGTATGAAACTTCGCAATCACATAGAAGCGTATTCATTGGAGAATATAATCGAAAACGAAAACTTTATTAATCAAAGTAAGGTAACAGAAATTATCCCATAGCATGGGAAACTCATTAATATTTATTGAAAAAACCAGTCGTGTCGAATGTTAAACAATTTCTCTGTTATAACATAAGTCAGGTGAAAAATACATTACGTACACACAAAAAATAACAACAAAAACGAAAAACGATCTTATATCTATAACAATAAGTGCTTTAAAACATTTCAGCGACAGCAAATGCTGAAAATGTATACTGTATTAATACAAAACCTGAAAATAACTTGAAACACTTGTGACAAATATTGACAGCTTTGTTCCATTGTAATAAAGTTGATTTTTCCGTATCAACGTTCAATCAGCGTACATAAAAAGTTGGCAAAATATGATAATACCATTTTTCATATTAAAACTTGTCCAAGAGCTAACACCGGCGTCCCAAGTGAATTATTGAAAGGAATGAAGTTATAAAAAAAATGGCTTTCCAAATCGAATCTTTCATATCGCGTCGTATGTAATAAATAAGAGGGAGATTTTGAGATATGTAATTTGAATAAGATAATGTATATTATATATTAGGTAGAGACAAGCTTTGTTCTACGATATGGTACATAAGACATAGATAGTTATAGTTTTGGTTTATGCTTGGCATATTTAATTAAACCAGCTTGTACAGCTTAGATGGTTTCCAATAGATACGGGTTCAAATCCTGCTGCGTCCAAATTTTTATGTGTTTTCTTTAATACTCTCTCTCTCTCTTAATTATTGTTTTTGCAATAATCTTTGGTAAGTGGAAATTTGTAACAATAACAAGTCAGCGCTATTGGACGGTTACCAAAAGGCGCGAGTTCAAATTCCGCTGCGTTCAAATTTTTATATGTTTTATGCTATTATAATTATCGGTAAGAGTAATATCGAATTCTAAAGGTCCTCAGGTTTATTGTTTCATAGTTTAAATAAAAGCTTCACGCTTTTATCCCGCACATGGCAGGGTAGGCAGAGGGAACTGCAGGGACTTACGAACCTAGTGTTAAGACACTCCGTTGCTTAGTCCCTGCTTTCTCCGTCCCCACTTTCCGCCTTTTCCGAGGCATTGCGTGTTGAGTGGCGGAACTCAACGCCGCGCTTTGCCTAGTTTGCCAGAGCGAAGAAAATGGAAATAGAAAAATCCATCTTCTCCGACTGGGGATCGAACCCAGAATACACATAAAAAAGATACAACGCCCGTACCAGTATAGATCTAGTGTCAAGGCACTCCTTTTGTCACCTTAAAAAAATAGACGCTTGTAATTATTTTCGCTTATATATTGTTGGTCATTGCGCAGAGGCGTAGTGTCTATGTGTAAACACGACAGTTTGTGGGTTCGATTCCCATGAGGGGGAGATTTTTTAGCTTCACGCTTTATCTCGCATATTGCAGTGTAGGCAAAGAGAACTGCAGGAACCAAATGAACCTAGTGTTAAGACATTCCGTTGCGTAGTTCTTGCTTTTTCCGTCTCTACTTTTCGCCTTTTTCGAGGCATTGCGTGTTGAGTGGCGGAACTCAACGCCGCGCTTTGCCTAGTTTCCAGAGTGAAAAAATTAAATTAAAAAATTCATCTTCACCCTGTGGGAATCGAACCCTCAAACCGTCGCGTATACATGCAGAAGATGGACTTTTCTATTTTCATTTTCTTCGGTCTGGCGCGGCGTTGAGTTCCGCCACTCAACACGCAATGCCTCGATCAAGGCGGAGAGCCGGGACTTAGAAAGCAGGGACTAAGCAACGGAGTATTTAACACTAGGTCCTTGCAGTTCCCTCTGCCTACACTGCAATGTGCGGGATAAACCCGTGAAGCGTAGAGACAAAAAACAAATATATATTACATTTTTTTTAAGCTTCACGCTTTATCCTAGTTGCCAGAGCGAAGAAAATGGAAATAGAAAAGTCCATCTTCCTCGAGTGGGAATCGAACCCTGAAACTGTCGCGTTTAAAAGCAGACACATACGCCTCTGCGCCACGACGGTCCTCAAGTTTTTCCAAAGTAAATTTTCCGAAGTAATAGTAAAAGACTGGTTGGTCCATTGTTTTCTTTTATTATCTAAAACCAGAACTTTTTATAGTATAAATATATTTTTTTTTCTAGCTTCACGCTTTATCCCGCATATTGTAGGGTAGGCAGAGGGAACTGCAGGAACCATTTGAACCTAGTGTTAAGACACTCCGTTGCTTAGTTCCTGCTTTCTCCGTCCCCACTTTCCGCCTTTTTCGAGGCATTGCGTGTTGAGTGGCGGAACTCAACGCCGCGCTTTGCCTAGTTACCAGAGCGAAGAAAATGGAAATAGAAAAATCCATCTACCTCGAGTAGGAATCGAACCCTCAAACAGTCGCGTTTACAGGCAGACGCTTACGCCTCTGCGCCACGACGGTCCTCAATATAGTATAAATTATTAATAATATAATATACGAAATTCGAACTTCTATCCATTTTTTTCAGTCATATTTGTTAACAATTAAGTAAATTACATTTTTTGAAACTTAATAATTAACAGTAAGAAAAGAAATAAATATATAGTCAATATTCTCCATTCTCAAAATATTTCTCCGCTTTACAGAATTCTTTCTCGCATTTGTTTTGCCAGAGTAAGGATTGAATTCACTATAATTACGTTTACATCCAAATACTATCCGAAACTAATGCTGCTTCACGTTATATCCCGCATATGAAAGTACAAGCAAAGGCAATATAGTGTTAAGACACTCCATTCCCAATTTCCCGCGTTTCTAGAGAATGCATACTGAGTGGTGGAACTTAACGCTGCGCTTTTCCTACGCGAGTCAGAGTAAAAAATTCAAACACCCCAAATGGGAATCGAACCCGTGATACTAAGACGCTATGACGGCCTCATATCCAACACAACATAAATAATAATAAAACTATAATAAATATGTATAGTTTTACTCTACACTCTCTACAGTAAGGGCTACGGTATAGGAATGTAAACAGTGTTTTAATCTTATGATTTCCATTCAAAACATGCAAAAAGCAATCAATCAGACACATGCATTAAAACCTCTTCCAATTACAACCCCAGTTATTTCGATCGGGCAACACTAAATTACCGAATAACATGTTGACGACAAAATGCTTTTCAATCTCTACTAACAATATTCCCCTAAAAGGAGGCCCCTTTTGTACAGTGCCCCCCAAATGCCAATCTGAGAAGATTGCTTTTTTTCTTTTGTTAGTTTTCAATGCGTGTATGTAGCTCTGAACTCGACGAGATCCTTTGTAGGTGATTAAATATGGTGTTCTGTTAAAATAATCTGCCAAACGTTTCGTGTATACTCTATGGTAATCTGTATAGAGTATATATTGAAACGTCAAACGAGTTTTGGCGGCAAAATGTGATGCCACATTCATAAAATACGGATTGGTTGTTAAATGGTTTCTTGATTCGCGTACGATTTATCCGGTGATTAATTTTGTCGTACTTTGAATAGACTGGATTACTATCTAAACATATTGGTATGTACGCATGTGTCATAAGCTATAAAAGGGCATAATGTATGAATTGAAAGTCTTATGATTTTTTAATTATTTGTTATCTATATTAGTCATTATTCGTTAATTCTTTCGTTAAATAGAAATATATAGATTTGATTTAATTTTTATCTGTGTAGAGGCAATCGATGCTCTTGCTAAGACGGATAATTGCAAAAAAATCCGAGTGAACCCATAACCATCGCGTTTACAATCTAACTCTGTCGTACTGTACCAATGACTTCAAATTTGAAGTGTTATCATTTATTATTATATTTTTTATTGTTTATAAATGTTTAAGTATTATTCCTCTGGCCGTTAAAATTTCAGTAAATCCATATTTAAATCCGCCACGACCTCCTTTTTAGAGGATTTTTTTGTTCGCTCAGGCAATTAGACAAAGCAGTTCCTTAAAAGACGGAAAGCGGATTACGGAGTGTCTTAACACTAGATTCCCACGGTTTAAACGGTTTCCTCTGCCTACCCTGCTATGAACAGGGAGTAGGATGAAGCGTGAAGTTAAATAAAAACCCCTATCCTCCTCAAAGTTTCTGTAAGGAAATTTTCATATTTCTACATAGTATAATTTTGATTGTCAGTTGTCTTTCAGTCGTTTAATAGGGCCTGTAAATATAAAAATATCATAAGCTTAAGCTTAAGCTGTGTATCCAAATTTCAACTACAAAAAAAAATCTTAATACTATATTCTCTAATATAATATCTTTGTAGTAATTTTTTTTTAGCTTCACGCTTTATTCCGCACATGGCAGGGTAGGCAGAGGGAACTACAGGGACCGTGGAAACCTAGTGTTAAGACACTCCGTTGCTTAGTCCCTGTTTTCTCCGTCCCCACTTTCCGCCTTTTTCGAGGCATTGCGTGTTGGGTGGCGAAACTCAACGCCGCGTTTTGCCTAGTTGCCAGAGCGAAGAAAATGGAAATAGAAAAATCCATCTTCCTCGAGTGGGAATCGAACCCAGAAACCGTCGCGTTTACAGGCAGACGCTTACGCCTCTGCGCCACATACAAGCAGGGATTAAAGCAACGGAGTGTCTTAACACTAGGTTCGTATGGTTCCTGAAGTTACCTCTGTCTACCCTGCCATGTGCGGGATAAAGCGTGAAGCTAAAAAATATATATATATATATATATATATATATATATATATATATATATATATATATATATATATATATATATATATATATATATATATATATATATATATATATATATATATATATATATATATATATATATCAATAAATAACTTAATAATTATCATACAGATATCAATATACCAGAAGTGGGACCTATATATTTTTTTAAAAACGTTGAAGGAGATATGAGTAAAAAATAAATGTGATTTAATGGTTTTTTTTTTTAATTAAAAAATACCTTTAACATAGTTTTCGCTTTAGAAATAAACTGAAAAAAAAAATTATTACTCTGGCCTCTGGTATGTGGTCATTTCTTCAATACTCATGTATCAGTCTAAAACTAAGTAATGATGATTATAGGTAGGTTTGTCTCCCACTTACCTATACTGCTCCCTAGTAAATGTTGGGGTATAATTTGTGACTGTCATGCTGTTATTATTTTTTAATATATCTAATATAAAATTATATATATATTATTGTTATTAAATTATATATATTTATATATTATTATATATTATTATATATTATTACAGATTTACATTGGATGACATTGAAGAGAGTATAAAGATATGTCACTCACGTCTTAATTTTTTACAATACATACAAGATAGTGAAAACTATGTACTAAAATATGAATAATTCCAAAGTTATTCTATTTGCCAAAACGCTAAAAAATAGAAACTCTCCATTCTTTACTTTCTGTCGTGGAATACAATGCTGTTTTAAAAGATCAAGGAAATGGTAAAATTCATTAAATTGACTGGAAATTGAACCCTCTTATACTACATGATTTCGTTTACAATCAGACGCCGCGCCACTGTACTACGACGGACTGTGTAGGTATATAATATAAAAATAGATATAAAAAAGATCACCCAAAATTACCCTAAAGAAAAACAGCAATTTCCCGAAATCTAAACGAAATAAGATAGATTTAGTGTGCGTCATAAAAACCGCGTTTAACTGGCAACACTGTTGCGGGAATACAGTCGTCATTCCCCAAATACTTTAAGTCCTTAGGAGAAAATTACAGAGGGTTCCAATTTAGATAGTAATGCCGAGGGCTTAAGGTAAGTCAGAGGTGTTATTTTACACATACACACTATATATATATATATATATATATATATATATATATATATATATATATATATATATATATATATATATATATATATATATATATATATATATATATATATATATATACATGTGTGTGTGTATTGTCATATAACACTTTTTGTCTATAAATGTAAGAAGCGAGTGAATTATTTTTTACTTCATAATCCGTACTTCTTGGGTAGAAATCGAACCCACAAACCGTCACACTTACAGTTAAACGCTTCACTTACTGACCACGGCGGTCCTCATATCATTGTATATTATTGAAAATTGTTATTTTATATGCGATATTTTAGTTTTGGGTGAAAAGCGTTCACGCGTTGTACACCCGTTTTTCACGCCTTGACTCCGATCCCGAGGGAATTCTGGGTACAAATAGAGGCCCATTATTGCTCCACAACCACCTCTAACTTCCAGTGAAAGTCCGATAAAACTACATAGACAAATTATTTTTTTTAAATAGTATTTTTTACTTTAGTTTTTTAAGTTTAGTAATTTGTAAATATTTTTTTTGGTTTTATAAGCGATTGTTCTTTGTAATAGTCTTTGGGTAGCGGAAATTTGTAAAAATCTCCCTAGAGAGATGCTAACAACGAAATAAGTTATATAAAGCATATAAGAATTTTAACGTTGCGTGATGTAGAACGCATGGCTAAGTGATGAGGGCGCTTGCACGATTCGCAAGAGGACGCGGGTTCGAATCCCGCTGCTTTCAAATTGTTATATGTTTTTTTTAAGTAATTTGTAAATAATTATATCAAAATGTCAGGAAAAATTACAGCAATTTTGAAACTGAGAACATACGAGTGTACTTTAATTTTATTACCTTAAATTTATATAGAAATTAGCCTGGCTGTTAATTTTACTTTAGTTTCAGGCGTTTTCAATATATAGCATAATATTCAGAGATAACCTAATTAAAACATTCCGTTCCCGCCGTAATTTGGAGATGTTAAGTTGCAGAATTCAAAAAAAGGACATCAAAATAATTCATTTTGAATCCACACCTATCGAGTTCACAATGAAATTCTGTACCACTGCGCAAGTATAAAAACAAAATATAATAAGGAAACGTACTTCACTCACAAAAAATCACGTTTCATATGATGTATTACCACAAAAATAATCATAAACAAAAATTTAAATTCTCTCGCCATATTATATGAAACCTTTTTCAGCTAATAAAACGTGGAAATAAATAAATTCAGGGATAACTGTGCGACAGCGAAAGTTAATTTGGAAATGGGATAAAGAGAAAACAGCCAATGGGATGAGGGCTCGAGGGAGCGTCGACCAATCAGCGTTCGTTGTTTTTCGCGCGCTGAATTTTTATTAGCTATGATAATAACGCCATTTTGTTCTCCCTTTCCTGTGTTGCCACATGAGAAATTGAAAGTGACGTAAATGGGTATAGAGTGGATACGTGACCAATTCGTTTGGGGATATATATATACGTTTTTGGGGTATTACTTGTGACTGTCATGCTGGAATTTATATTTTGTTATTGTTTTTTTTTAATATATCTAATATAAAATTATATATATTATTGTATACACTAAGTTAGTAGTATATGCAGTTCTAAAGTTACTAAATTACATTTACATTTTACATTTTTAACGATATTTACTTGTCAGTAATTGACATATCGCGCTCTATATAAGCGGAAGGAAAATACAGTATTTTAAAATTCCCTATACTTAAAGAATAAAATAGTTCCCATATAGGATTATTTTGGGCAGCAATATCTGATGTTTGTGTATTCTGATTTAATTTTCTAGTATAATTTAATAAAATTTTCAGCATCTCGACAAAAAAATAACTCTTCAGACAGTTGAATCAAAGCCTAAAAGCGTTTATGCATTAATTTTGTAGAAATCGTGTATATTCATGTATAAGTATGAGTAGGTTCGTTGACTTGTCACATTGAAATTCAACCAGAACTGAAAATTTATTTAAAGGTAAAATTATTGTGGACATAATCACAATGGACATGCATATATATATATATATATATATATATATATATATATATATATATATATATATATATATATATATATATATATATATATATATATATATATATATATATATATATATATATATATATATATATATATATATATATATATATATATATATATATATATATATATATATATATATATATATATATATATATATATATATATCCCGCTAATTTATCGTTATAATTTTGTAATACATATAACATTTTAACTAATAATGAAGCATCATCTTAATGAGATAACATTATTAAACAAAATATTTCAAGTACCCTTTTTTATAATACAAAATTAATGACATCACATTCGCAAACTTTAAAAAAACATTAAACAAAAATAACCATTTCAATCATTTAAAATATCCTATACACACACTTTTTTTAAATTATTAAGGTTTAAAAATACGTTTCAACATAACAAGCAATGATCTGCGAGTCGCTGGCTGTATAGCGAGTTTCCTTTGCCCTAGGCGGTACGGCTAATTATTTCCCGCCCTTTCCTACCCACGCCCGATCAACGCTTCCGTCACATTTGAGTTCAAATTGGTAATGTTTTGAATAGATTTAACTGAATTTTCGAAGTTGTTATTAATAGTTTGTATGTGATGTTGTATATTTTACACAGTTATGCTTATATAAAGCTTATGCATATATAAACCTTTTTGATACGTCTTCACGCATCGCATTATCCTGCACGTGGCAGGGTAGAGCTTAGTCCGTCGCTTAGTCCCTGCTTTCCGCCTTTTTCAAGGCATTAGATACGTGTTGAGTGACGGAACTCAACACCGCGCTTTGTCTAGTTTCCAGAGCGAAGAAAATGAAAATAGAAACACCTCTCGGAATGGGAATCGAACTCACAAACTGTCGCGTTTACAGGTAGACGCTACGCCTCTGCTTAATATACATTAACACATTTATATAGGCAACATTACATATCGAAAATACGCCGCAGATTATTGAAACCTCAAAACAAATTACTTCAAATGGGAACAGAACCTACAATCTCATTTAAAGTGTAGAAATTTACTACCTTTAGAATTTAAATTAAAAGCATGGGTCAAAGATTTTTAAGATGTTATGATAAGAATCTGTTTTATCCTTCACCCTTCTCGCTACTTTGTAAGTAAGCGTCTCCGACTTTCTAACATAACTGACATAAGTTATATACTCTTAGTACTTGGATTATATTTCGGAAGTGATATATGTATATATATGTATGTATATATACATACATACATATATATATATATATATATATATATATATATATATATATATATATATATATATATATATATATATATATATATATATATATATATATATATATATATATATATATATATATATATATATATATATATATATATATATATATATATATATATATATATATATATATATATATATATATATATATATATATATATATATATATATATATATATATCTGGCGTACAAAAAGTAACGAATTCCATACCTTATAAAATATGATATACAGCCTTAAATTATTTAAAAATGACATTTCACCAGTCCGTCTGATGTAATTTAACATTAGTTAGTAGTATTTGTAAAAAAAAGCATTAAAAAACAAACACTTCCTCATACCACTTCCACTTCCTCTTGTTCCCATCTCGTATAGGTAATTAGCGAGTCCCTCGCAAACGCAACTTTATTTATTTCGACGACTCGACTTCATTTAAGAGGTTTGGGGTTTATTAGGCACGACTGTTCTTGATACTTTTGTTATATACTTAATATGTATATTTCTGTGAAAAGAAGATGAAGTAGGTTCATGATGAAGGTATGAAAGCTGTGAAAGAAATAGCTATAAAAGGGCAGGCACAGAGATTTTTGGAGTAAATTGGAGGAGGCTTATATCTAAACTAGGAACTTAAGCTACGACGACACTATATTATGTTAATAATAAAAAAAAATAATGGTGTATTTAAGAGGATTTTAATCATTACTCGTCGTCGTCGGCCAATTGCTGTCCACTGCTGGACATAGGCCTCCCCAAGTTTGCGCCAAACATCCTGATCCTCCGCAACCCTCATCCAGCCTGCTCCGGCAACCCTGCGTATGTCGTCGGTCCAGCGGGCCGGAGGGCGTCCTACACTACGTTTGAAAAGACGATTTTCATTACTTCAGTCATATAATTAAGACATTGAATATTTCTATTCAATTATAATAAAACTAAATATATTTACAATTTGCGAAAGTATCAAGTAGATTGCATCGAGATTAAAGAGTTTATTCGTGCTCTTTAGAAGAATATCTCAAAGGTGTAGCTAAGTTACAATATGAGATACATTTGTGCGCGTAAATGTTAAATAAACTTTTACAGTTTCACTATATCTATATCTCTCCACATTCTCTATTATAAAAATCTTTCATGACGTGGATTCGATAAGTTAATCATTTTGACAGATGATGCATTCACTTGTCGTGATCGCCATTGATGTTGAGTGTTTTTTTAAATATATATATATATATATATATATATATATATATATATATATATATATATATATATATATATATATATATATATATATATATATATATATATATATATATATATATATATATATATATATATATATATATATATATATATATATATATATATATATATATATATATATATATATATATATATATATATATATATATACGGGGAAACGCAATGTCTTAACACTAGATTCCTACTGTTCCTTTTGCATAACCAGCTTAGTTTGGAATACAGCAAGCTAGCTAAAAAAATCTTGAAAGCGATTAAATTCTACTCATAATAGACGTAATACATAAAACAAGATATATATATATATATATATATATATATATATATATATATATATATATATATATATATATATATATATATATATATATATATATATATATATATATATATATATATATATATATATATATATATATATATATATATATATATATATATATATATATATATATATATATATATATATATATATATATATATATATATATATATATCTTGTTTTATGTATTACGTCTATTATGAGTAGAATTTAATCGCTTTCAAGATTTTTTTAGCTAGCTTGCTGTATTCCAAACTAAGCTGGTTATGCAAAAGGAACAGTAGGAATCTAGTGTTAAGACATTGCGTTTCCCTCGTTCACTTGAGACACTGAATCCGTCCCAAGCGCCAGGGTAGTGAGAAAGTGACCTGTTGATGCATTTTATGTAGAATGTCGGAAGTCAACGCTGTGCTTTAAAATGTTACCAGAACGAAAAGAACTAATTTTAATCTTTCTAATTGAGTGAAAATTGAAGTCACATCAAGTTCAGGCATCCAGTCATATCCAGATTAGCCTCCTTCAATTTCAGGTGTCTTGGACTATGGAGTTTTTTGATTTGGCCGCTTACCTTCTTCGCCTGTTATTAATTACTCAATTCAATTAAGTTAAATTGAAAATAAAACAAATCATATAAAAAAAATTATGTATATAAAAGAAAATATGTTAGTTAAAAAACTTAAAACACAAAAATAATAACATATTTATATACATATATATTATTAAAACAACTTTTTCTCATCGCAAGTACAAGCTAAGACGGTCGTCTCCCGCAAATTTGCGCACCGCCTCTTAACTCTAAATGTTGTATCATATCTCGACCACGTCTAGATTAATACGGATACGGATTATCCAGAAATATTCTAATATATATATATATATATATATATATATATATATATATATATATATATATATATATATATATATATATATATATATATATATATATATATATATATATATATATATATATATATATATATATATATATATATATATATATATATATATATATATATATATATATATATATATATATATATATATATATATATATATATATATATATATATATATATATATATATATATATATCTTATTTAGAAAGATAGAAGGTAGGCAGGATAGCTATGATAAGCTATTTGGATATTATTAAGTGCCATTAGCTTATGATAAATTGAAGTAACAAATGATTTGTGATGACCTTCTGTGGCAGGGTTAGTTGTATCTCATTTTATCTTCACGGTTTATCCTGCACATGGCAGGGTAAGTAGAGAGAACTGTAGGAACCATAAGAATATAGTGTTAAGACACTCCGTTATATTTGTATCACATAAAGTATTATTTTTTTTATATTATAATATAATTTGTAGGCAGTCACTGTGGAAAAGCCTCCAATTGTAAGCTTGAAAGTAGTGAGTTCGAACCTTAAATGTGCAGCGTTTACTACCGCCATGGAACTTGTAATATCTAGAGTATTGGGCAACACTCTCTAACATTGTTTTTTCGCCTATTTTGCAATGTATCGAGAAAAAGTTATATTTTTTTATTGGTTGACGATATTCTAGTGTAAAGTATACTTTACTTTCCAAATATTTTTTTTAGCTTCAACTTTTATCCCGCACATGGCAGGGTAGGAAGAGGGAACTGCAGGGACCATGGGAACCTAGTGTTAAGACACTCCGTTGCTTAGTCCCTGCTTTCTCCGTCCCCGCTTTCCGCCTTTTTGTAGCATTGCGTGTTGAGTGGCAGAATTCAACGCCGCGCGTTGCCTAGTTTCCAGAGCGAAGAAAATGGAAATAGAAAAATCCATCTTCCCCGAGTGGGAATCGAACCCTCGAACCGTTGTGTTTGCAGGCAGACGCTTACGCCTCTGCGCCACGACAAGAATTTTCTTGTTAGTTAAAATATTAATCAATTAAATTTTATAATTACAAAAATTATTCTATAAGAATTAAGCATTTACTGCCTAAAAAGAATGATATATTTTGTACTTACCAATTTTTTTTTCTTTTTTAACGCTTATAAACGAACCAACTGTACAGACACTCTTTTCGTCAACCTAACTTCAACCCATTAAAAATATTAGAACTAAATGTCGAAATAAAACCATATCCGCTTATTCCGCCCCAAGCCCCAGGGTAGTAAGAAAGTCACAAGTAAAATTTAAGTAATTTAAGTAATTATAAAGAGTTAAGAAGCACCCTAATTACGATGAACGGCCGTACCCGCGAGATACTATCGCTTGTTACAAATCTGTGTGAAACATTTGACAGAGTAAATTATTGTAGATGCGGAATCATTTTTTTTACCATCCCACATTATTATGGCGAATAATATATAAGAAAATCTAGCTTGAAATTAATACATATATACATACATAGATTCACGCTTTATAGCGAGGTAGTCAGAGAGAACGGAGAGTCAAACGACCCTACGGCCTCGGCCACTGTTATTAACCTCTTCATACATGCTTTCCGAGGAGTCCTCATGCTTTTTACGTGACCTTCCTCCAGCATCTTCGATAATGTGTTGTCAAAAGTCAACCTAGGTCTCCCCTTACCTCTCTTACTAATCACTTTTGCTTGCTTCATATTTCTTATTTATCATTCTTTCCATGTGCCCAAACCATCTGAACACCGGCAGTCTGACGGGAAAAGTTTTATTTTATAATTCTCTGTTTTGACAAGGCCGTCACTCATTCTTGTTTCATAATTCTCTCTTTCTTTACCGTTCTTTCCCTTTCTCTAGCACACATGCACACACAGAACAGAGTGTCGGAGTGTCTTAACACTTGGTTGCAAAAAAAAACTACCATATCTGTCTTATATTCACTAGAAGTTAGTGGACACTGATTTCAACAGTTTATTCAACATTTACAATCCTTACATCCTTTTGAATTAGCAAATTGAATTAGATCCTGCACCTTGGAACTTATCTACATCTCAAGAAACTCGTCCCTATGAAAACACTTCCTTTACTCCTTTAGAAGTATTTATATTATCTTTTTCGTTAATATTTAAGTTAGTTAGTGAATATGACTCAAATTTGTTTTAAGAAGAGATCGCGATAACTAGCCTAGACTAATATAATGATCGCGTCGTTAAGTTACGCGATGTCTCGGATTTTTACAGTAAACGGTGAACGGAGTATTTTGACTCTAATTTCTCTTGAATTTTTTGAGAAACTTACAAAGTATTTTAACAGTTATTGTTATTGTCAGCAGTTTTATGCATTCTTGTACCAGTGTTTCATCTGCATTGTAACTTAAATTGGAGGAACAAAAATGTCATTTCAAGTCTGATGATTGATGATTTGGTTCAATTCAGTAATTTATGCATGGTATTTCGAGCATGTCAATAGAACACAAATAGTTTGGCTATATAGGGTAAAAGAATAAGTTACACATTATATAACAGTGTATGTTGTCATAAAGCAGGTCTGATTTAGATTTAGCTTATATCAAAAGGTATTTGTAATATTTATATTAGCTTTGGTTAGGGCTACGGATAGTTTTTTATTTTGTAAATCGGATACTTTCAGTAATGGTCACGAAGAAACTTCATGTTTCACCCGTCAGCCATCATCCGTCGGCTGTCATTCGTTGACTGTCACCTAAAATTATAAAACCCGAAATCAATAAATCTGGGTTTGATTCCCACTCGGGAAGGATGAATTTTTTTATTTCCATTTTTTTCGTTTATTAGGGTAGGCAGAGACCCTGCCTCGTGCGGGATAAAGCTTGACTACGTAAAAAATCATTCTATATACAAAACAATGGTTTATATAAGTCTATAACAGTGACTACCTTTACCTTATCAGAACCTATTCTGTCACCTGCCTTTAGACTTGCCATAAAGATGGCGTCAAAGACAACGCGTGAATCATACGAGATGCAATCCGTAGTTGAATGCTTTGTTGCGGTTAAGCTTTGCTTTTAGTTCAGCAAGCAAGCATTTGCGAGGTAGAATTTCACGTACAGTACACTGCGATCGTTTGATTGAGAAATCCAGTGAGAGGGTTTTTATATATAAATATATACGGATTGTAAGCACTAAAATATATTTTTTTTTACTTTCTCATATCACATAGAACTATACTGTTAGAGAAACTTTATTATTGTCTCATGACCATTGAAATGTTGGTCTTCTTCTTATAAAAGAATGGAGAGAATCCCGTAGAGTTTCTTGCGCCGGTCTTCTCAGGTCTGACTTTCTACTCTTTAGTTATGGCGTTTCGAGGATGAGAGGTGAGCACATCTCTGAAATCTATATATAAAGGTCAGTAGGTGGGTATATGAAATTGTACTTAGGTCATACATAAATATCACCATAGTCCAAATGATTAAGTGAGGAATCTTGAAAATCTGTTTAAGTTGTTATAAAGAAATGTTTTAGGCTTATATTAAAGCTACTTTCAATTTTCACTTTGAGGCGCAGTGGTATATCGTATTATGAGATAATTGATATGGCTTCGATTCTTGCACCTGGGATTAAGTGATTTTATTTTTAAGATATAGTCAAAGTATTAAGATATAATAATAATATCCCGAATGATTGTGGAAAATGAAAAACATAAGAAATAGAAATTGAAGTTTTGATATCCTCTCTAAATTCCCTGCTATAATCGTATAGCGTAAATGGTTTCACACTATATCACCCTTAAAGCGGAAAGTAGCAGGATAAAAAAATATAGTGGTCCCAACATGTACATCGTGGACCGTCGTGGCGCAGAGAGGTAGCGTCTGCCTGTAAACACGACGGTTTGTGGGTTCGATTCCCACTCGGAGAAAATGGATTTTTCTATTTTCATTTTCTTCGCTCTGAAAACTAGGCAACGAGCTGACGTTGAGTTCCGCCACTCAACACGCAATAACTCGAAAATGGCGGAAAGCGGGGACGTAGACAGCAGGGACTAAGCAACGGAGTGTCTTAACACTAGGTGCGTATGGTTTCTGCAGTTCCTCTGCCTACCCTGTCATGTGCGGGATAAAGCGTGAAGCTAAAAAAAATCCTTATACATATAATATGTACAACAATCTTCTTGCAAACAATTTCTATATCATATTCCCTTCGATACACTCCTATAGCTCCATAAACACCATGGGGGCACCGGTCGCATTCGCCTCATTTGCACGAGGCTGGAGCCTAACGTCAGCCGAAAGTCTTTGAGCGTTTGAAAATCGAGACTGTACGCCAATCAGCCAAATTGGAGGACCAGGCAATGGTTTATACGACATCGTGTAGAAATGTATGTTAAAATTTTATTTTCTTGCTGTCATTAAACCTCTACTGCTAGACTCGGATCTCCTTCATGGAAATGACAATTGACCATCACAATATTTAGTTTCTTCCGGTTTTATAGATCAGATCGTTAGTCTCTTAAGAAGGACGTTGTTTTGAGAGTTCTTATAATTTGGTTTTACCGTACATTCTCCTTTGTGTGTTCTCCATTCAACGTGACATTGGCGAAGTGAATTGTGCTCAACCGGCACGCTCGAAACGCCATAAATAAAGAGAAGAAGAATAATAATTTGGTTATTAAAAAGATTTGCTTTAAAATTGTATACAATAAATTATTGTTTATTTTAAAATTATATTTTAAAAGAGCAACTGTTGAATTTATCACTGCTCATGATTAGTAAAACTAAATTTTAGCTGGAACTATCTTTTTCAGGTCCTTCTTTCCTCTTTTCTACATGCTTCTTCAATCTTTGCAGTTTTCTAATATTCTGTACTGCATGATTTTGTTATTATTTAATAAAGTAATAACATTCTGAACCGAAATTGTACATCTAAATCGTTTCAATGTTGTGTAAACAGAGTTCAAAGCAGTCCTCTTACGTATACCCAATTCAAATTTCAAATTCGACACGTTTTGAAATTGTAAATGAATGGGCGTCGTGCTTGTTTCACGATATCCTACGTTTTTTTTTAAATAAAAGCTGAAAAAAACTTGATGACCTCTCGATTCATGGAAATGAATAGATTTAATAGAAAAGAGCAAAGCGCTGCCAAATGTTTATATTTTTTTGAATATTGCAACACCAGTTTTTACCTTTGGGCTGTTGAAATACATGCATACGTTTATTATTTAATATTACATACATATATAAAGTAATATCTATGTATTTATATATTATTTCCGTTATTTAATACGTTTAATAGGTCTCACAGAGATTGAATAATATTATAGTGTTTCATTTCTCCGTTTCTATCTCTACTTTAATTTTAAATACGCTGAAAACTAATATCGTTATGGTGCAGAGGTGCACTGACTGCTTGTGAAAGCGACAGCTTGCAGGTCAATTCTCACTCGGAGAAGATGGATATTTTCATATCGTTTTTATTCGCTCTGGAAACTAGGCAAACGCCGTGTTAAGTAACGCAACATAACATGAAAGGCCAAATGCCAAAGGAGGAAAGCAGGGAACGGAGTGTCTTCACGCTAACTGCAGGAACCATAGGAACCTGATTTCTACAGTTCTATGAAAGGTTTACTATGAAAGGGATATATGTAGGTAAAAAAAAATGACAATTAATCAGATTGCAAAGCTGGAGTGTTATAACATTAACTCGATAGTATATATGAGCATCAAAAAACGTCACAGATAAATAAACCACTTTTAATTAACCAACCAAAAACTTTTAAATAAGAGGTGATCTGCGATATTAATAGTTCAATTTGGTGAGAATAAGTCACCAATGCAAGTACAGTGTTGTGCTCCGCCACTTAGCAAGCAAAACAAATTTGAACGGAAAGTACAAAGTTAAGGTTCAGGTTAACCCTTGACGCACAACGCAAAGGCGTACCCCTACTGTATACGAGATAAAGACTGAAACATATGTATAGTTCATTGAAATGATTATTATAAAATATTATTTTACGTTTATAACGAAGTTAGTTTTTGTTGTACAAAAAAATTTTGGTCAAGTGCGAGCACTACTTGTGCACTGATTGTTCCGTATCAATTTCCTGATTATAGTATTTCAGAGGAGAATATTACGTATAAATAGATTGCAGTTTATGATTTATGATTTAGAAAAACTATTTTGGTTTTTTATTCTTTTATTTTGGAAGTTTTGTTTATAAATAAGGTTTTGACTTTAACTTCTAAGTATGGGGAATCCCCATATCTCTCTTTAATTTCATTTTTGTGTGAAAATCTTACTGCAGTTTACAAAATTGATGAATCTATAAGGGTTCCGTTGCTTGCCATATTGCTACGGAACCCCAAAAACAGCTAAACGAATAAATAAAAACATATTCGATGCTTTATCGGTACACTTTTGTTATTATAAATAATTTTAATTAAAATCTTCTACATTTTGAACTTTATGCGTAAAAAAATAAGAATCATAATAAAATTTAAAGCTTAGAACTGCATAATTTTGTTTAGTCTTTATGTATATGGGAATAAAGCCTATATTTAGTTAATATGTTAAATTTTCAAGTGCAATTGATACGCCACGCGTCGTAATTGATGGCATATAATGGGTTTATATTTAAAAAAAAAACAATATTGTATTAGACTTTTAAGTTCTAAAGCAAAGAGGTCTTATCGTTTTGAATAAAATAAATTGTAAATTTTGCTAAGCACTAAATACTTTAAATGAGTGAAGTCACGTGCTTCTGTAGTAAGAAATTATGTTACTATATAAAATTAATTAATTTTACTATATGTTGGTCCGTCTGCCTGTAGACGTGGTGGTTTATGGGTTCGAATCCCATTCGAGGAAGATGGACTTTTCATTTCTATTTTCTTCACTCTGCCAACAAGGTAAGCGCGGCGTTGAGTTCCACCACTCAACATATAATGGCTTTAAACACAGAAAGCAACGAGTGTCTTAACACTAGGTTATTTCAGTTCCTGTAGTTCCCTCTGCTTACCTTGCTATGTGTTATTTATTTACTCTTTATATATTTTTTTCTAGCTTCACACTTTTTCCCGCACATGACAGGGTAGGCAGAGGGAACTGCAGGAACCGTGGAACCTAATGTTAAGACACTCCGTTGCTTAGTTTCTGCTTTCTCCGTCCCCGCTTTCCGCCGTTTCCGAGACATTGCGTGTTGAGTGGCGGAACTCAACGCCGCGCTATGCGTAGTTTCCAGAGCGAAGACAATGGAAATAAAAAAATCCATCTTCCCCGAGTGGGAATCGAACCCACAAATCGTCGCGTTTACAGGCAGACGCTTACGTCTCTGCGCCACGACGGTCCTCTACTATACTAAAAAAATATATATAAAAAGGTGTAGGTTATGGATATATTATTTAATTATATTATAGAGATAACCAGAGAACAAAGACACTTAGTTCGCAGTTGTCCTTTGCAGAATCGACAGAAGAAACTTAGTGTAAAGACACTCTGTTCTTCACTTTTCACCCTCTTATTGGCACATTGCATGTTGGGTGGCGGATCTCAACGGCGAAAAAAATTAAATTTACAAAATAATAACTTATATTTGATAGTCTAAAATAATTTACTGATAACACACCTATTCTAAATTTTCCATAAAGAAACTTACAATACTAATACAGGCACACAGCAACTTCCCACTATAGAAAAATGAATATTTTATTACTGTAGTGGGTTATAGTTATCAAAACTACCCCACAGAAGCCCACGTGAAAAACCCACCGTTATAACAAACCTCTTTCCCACTCTCACAGGAGTATTGTAATTAAATCGTTAATGGCGGACGCGTGCCGGTCGTTGGATCTCCTAACTAAGTGATACTTAAAGTTTTTTTTTCAACCTATAATAGTTTGTAACGCGAGTTTTGGTTTAATGATTGACAACTTGAGAAGTTTAGGGGTTGAGGGGTTGAGGGGTTGATGTGATGCGATAATATGTGGACTATGGAAACTTTACAGTCTTTATGAGAAATACTTAATATGTATTTACGAGTGCTAAATCACTATGTTCTTTTTTAATGTCTGTCGAGTAACTTTCTCCATGCCTCCTAAGTCAACTAGTAAATCACATAAAAAAGCGGGCAATTTTTTTAGTCTGTCGTCTGTCTGTTAACACTATGGAGTGTGAGTTCAATTCCTATTCGGAAAGATGTACTTATTTTTTCATGTCCATTTTCTCGCTCTGGTAATTAGACAAGTTCGACATTGAGTCCTGTCACGCAATTCTAGGTTTTGTTGTCAAACACTAGTGTCTTAACACTAGACTATAGTTCCGCTAGTTCTACCCATTTTTATTTTGATTAATAGCGTAAAATATACTAGACGGAAAGTTGAGGATAAAGTAACTTATACTAGATGCCCTCCGCCTACTCAGCTATCTACGGGTTGTAGCGTGAAGCTATAATAAAATTTTCTTACTTCAATAAGTTCTTTGATATTCGCGATTTTTGATGAGGACCGTCGTGGCGCAGAGACGTAACGTCTGCCTGCAACGCGACGGTTTCTGGGTTCGATTCCCAGTCGAGGAAGATGGATTTTCCTATTTCCATTTTCTTCGCTCTGGCACCTAGGCAAAGCGCGGCGTTGAGTTCCGCCACTCAACACGCAATGCCTCGAAAAAGGCGGAAAGCGGGGACGGAGAAAGCAGGGACTAAGCAACGGAGTGTCTTAACACTAGGTTCCTACGGTCCCTGCAGTTCCCTCTGCCTACCCTGCCATGTGCGTGATAAAGCGATTTTTATGCATTTTAAATAAAACAATTTAAACGGATTTCTCGCGTATATCAACATTTTTTGTGAAACCCACAACAGAGGGCAGGATACAGTCAGCTCATTCTGCAGGAATCCAGGGCAGTACGCGAGGCAACTAAGGAACCGTTGGCAGCAGTTTGATATAATAATTATATGAAATGACAGACGAATGCTACCTCAGTCTACCCGTGACCACGGACTACTGCAAAGTGTTCGAAACGTCGGGTTTCACAAAAAATGTTAATATGTTAATATACGCGATAAATCCGTTTAAATTGTTTTATTTAAAAATATTCTTACTTTATTTTAAAAGTAATGGAAGCCTAACGCTCTGTCATGCTCTATAACTCCGTATATGGGTGTCGTGTGGCGTAACTTAACATCGCGTTTGGTCTTGTAACTAGCTTTAGAGCAACGGAATGGAAATAATTATTATCTACAATCAGATTATTAAAAATATCAATACATTTTTTTTTAAATATGAAACATAGTTAATTTAGACTTTTAAATCGCCTCTTATTGCTTTTACTCTACTTTTCCTTCAAAAGTAGTGACTTGCACAGCTTGCAAGAGGACGCGGGTTCGAGTCTCGCTGCGTTCAAAATTTTTATATGTGTTCTTTAAGTATTTTTTCTATCCTCAAAACTAAAAATCATAAAAATATTTAAAAGTAGTGATTATATATATATATATATATATATATATATATATATATATATATATATATATATATATATATATATATATATATATATATATATATATATATATATATATATATATATATATATATATATATATATATATATATATATATATATATATATATATATATATATATAATTAAAATATTTAGCTCTCCACACAATAATTAATAAGTCGATGATCGTCACAGATAAAGCGCCCTCTAATTCCATCCATTACGTTTATGTAAACTGATACAATCGGTATGGTGCAAATTGTAGTCACGTGTGGGGGTGCCTTTATATCGCATAGGTATATTATACTCTACCAAAGCTTTGTTAAAGTTAGATATAATAGGTTGAAAATTAGTAAAATTTTGTTTACTTTTTAACTTAAAAGTCAGTCATTTTTATAATTTTTTTTAATAATATTTTTTCTTTATTTGTTTGAACTCAATTTTCATTTTTTTTAGCTTCACGCTTGATCCCGCACGTGGCAGGGTAGGCAGAAGGAACTGCAGGAATCTTACGGACCTAGTGTTAAGACACTCCGTTGCTTCGTCTCTGCTTTTTTCCATCCCCGCTTTCCGCCTTTTCGAGGCATTGCGTGTTGAGTGGCGTAACTCAACGCCGCGTTTTGCTTAGTTGCCAGAGCGAAGAAAATGGAAATAGAAAAATCTATCTTCATCGAGTGGGTATCGAACCCAGAAACCGTCGCGTTTACAGGCAGACGCTTACGCCTCTGCGCCACAACGGTCCTGAATTATTTATTTATAAGTAAAATTAATAGAATTGGTTCTCAAAAATCATATCCCATACGTTTTTCTGACGTAAAAGCTATGTAAATCGTTGAAATATTTAATATAATAACTTTTTATACTGCTATTAATAAGTACACTATGAACTCTAATAATGTAAAAAAAAATTCTACACTTCGATTCAATTTTATTTACTATATAGATTTTATATAGTGAAATTAAACGAGTTCACGAATAAAAACTAAATCCTCTTTCTATTTTCAAAATGGAACTAGAACCCACTACCATCGCTTTTACAGTCTAGAGTTTCTATACGCCAAGATAGCTTTACCACCATAAACTTAAACATGCCAAAAATCTGTTGCATATCTCAATCTTTTGTCATTTTATCTTATTTAAGGGCTTTTAAGCTAAAGTAAGTTAAGACGGTGACTGCCATGTAAGGGACACTTTCTTTTATTACGTAATCTTAATCTACAAACACGTTTGGAAACATTGATAACGCTCTAACGCACGCGCATTGAAATGTCCTGACAAATCATTTTGGGGTTCGATGGGAAGATTGTGTTTACATATATAATTATTAGTGAAATATATATGGTCGTGGCGCAACGTGTGCCTGTAACGCGACGGTTTTGTGGGTTCGATCCCCACTCGGAGAAGATGGATTTTTCTATTTCCATTTTCTTCGCTCTGGCAAACTAGGCAAAGCGCGGCGTTGACTTCCGCCACTCAACATGCAATGCCTCGAAAAAGACGGAAAGCAGGGACGGAGAAAGCAGGGACTAAGCAACGGAGTGTCTTAACACTAGGTTCCCACGGTCCCTGCAGTTCCCTCTGCCAACCCTGCTATGTGAGGGATAAAGCGTGAAGCTAAAAAAAAATATAGATATATATGTACATACATACATATGTGCGACTTTATTAAGTGTTATTTTATTTTTTCTTTAAGATTTCAAGAAAGTCGCGGTTCAAATTCCCTTTGTGGGAAGGAATTTTCATTTTCTTCCTCACTTAACATAAACAATAACTTGTTAACTATACAAAGATTTAGTGAAAATCCCAGTTCTGTCTACTTAACTAGGGTAAAGCGTGAATTAAAAAAAAGAAACAAAATATCTTAAGACACAATATCATGTAAAATAAATATATTTTTATACAGAACCAAAAACTACTGACTACTACGAGTATGTAAACAAATGTAGAAGATGCTATCGGTGTGACGAAAAACACTCAGGGCGTCATTATTCACAAAACATTGGAAGTATTATTCGCTTTATTTTTTTTCCCGAGTATTTGACACGGTCCACGCAATTTGAGAACATTGAGAAAAGAAAAAATCGAGTTAAATTTAAAAAGTATTTAAGTAAATGTTTTTGTTTGGTTATTTTAAAAGTAGCCAAAAACATTTTATATAGTTCACATATGCAGTTCGCATATTGAAAGAGTAGATTTAATTCTTTTTTTTTATTTTTAACTAATTAATCATTATCTGTAGCTTTTCCCGCCTGATTATAAATTATAAATTCACGTTATTTCATATATAAACCCGGGTAATCTGAGGGAACCTAGTGTTAAGACACTCTGTTACAATTTACCGCCCGATTTTGGAGGAGTTGAGTGACGGAACTCAATGCCTTTACGCGCTTTGTCTTGCATGCCGAGGTAATTTAATTTATTTCCCTGTGTTAGAATTTAGCTCCATCATGCACATCGATGGTCTTAAATCAATGTCTGATTTAAAATAAATAAATAATAATATTAGTAATAATATACACATATTAATATGAAATTTATTATTATGTATTTAATATGTAATTATATATTAGTAATAAAACCATTATCATATAAAAAACTGTATGTTTTCACATTATTAGTGTTCATAATAAAATTAGTATGTTATACATATATAAATCATATACAAGATATAACACGGCAGAAGTCGATATGTCTAAGTAATAAATCTGCACTCTCCTTACTGATAATCTTCATGTATATGTAAATATATATTTGAGGATATTTTTTTATTTTCACGCTTTATCCCGTTTATAGCAGGCAGAGAGATAAGACACTTCGTGTTAAGACACTTTCCGCCTTTCGAGGCTTTACGTGAGGTTAAGTAGGGACACTTTTTACCACTTGAGCTACAAAAAATTTGTAATATAGGTTAAATGTAAGAAATTTATATTGTTATAAAAAATGATTTACTTCAGCGTATTTAGCTAAGCGTGGAACATTAAAATACTACACGAGACGATTGTAGCTTCAAATCACTACTTAAATTATCTCAAATTAAATTAAAGAGCTGAGAAAGGAGTGTCTTAACACTCAGTCCTCTCTGCTAACCATACTATAACTGGGATAGAGCGTTTATTAAAAAAAAAAGAACTGCATATAAAACAAAATTCGCGGTCAAAATATTCTACACGCGTTCGTAATTTCCTAAGACTCTTTAAATGGAAACAGTGAGCTTATCGCATTATGTCCCACTTGAATGCACTTTACTTACAAAGGTGTAACAACAATAGGTACTTGCGTAATCTCAAAGCTTATGGCTGTTCAGATTGAAATATTTATTTGTGTTGGTTACTTACAGATGGCTAGGGGTTCGAATCTCGTTCATGGTATGTATTATTCTATAGTTTTGCAAGAAGCAAGGTAGGCAGAGAAAAATTAATGTTCAGACACTCTGTTTTTCTCTTTGTTTACTGAAACGGGGATTTTTAAATATTTCTTTGCTCTAATTGGGAATTGAACTCATGAGCATCATGTGTATCACTTACAGTCTTGTGCTCTATACCGCTGTGCCACAATCTTCTCTTGTAGTAACTATAATAACAATACTATGTCATGCTCTCCTTTTTAGATACAGAAAATTTAAAATTAAAATTAATAATAATAATAAGTAAATTGTTCTTTCAATGGATTCTGCACTCTGAATACATGGACTTTACGTTTCATCCCGTTCACAGCACAGGGTAAGCAGAGGAAACTACGGGAACGTAGTGTTAATACACTCCGTTACCAACTTTTCACCTTTTCGTGGTATTGCCTGTTGAGTGTCGGAACTCAAAGCCGCGCTTTAACTATTTGTTAGACGGAAGACAATGGAAATAAAAAAATCCATCTTCCCCGAATGGTAATCGAACTCACAAACCATCAGGCTTACAAGTAGACGCTACGACTCTGCGCCACGAGGGTCCTCAGTTTGACATTCATAAATATTCTTTTTTTTTCTTTTAAGTAGAAAATATTAAATTAATATCACGACAGTATGAACTCACCTTTAAATAAAATAAAAAAACTACATGTATCAATAAGATTACCCACTATTGAGCTTACAAAGCGTCCACGCGAAGTAACAAAGCTCTACATCGGTCACTATGAGAATTAAGCACAAAGTAAAGCACTTATAAATTCGTTGGAGTGTCCCATTTACCACTATTGTCAATATTTCTTTGATTTGAGGCTATTAATAAAGGTTTTTGATGTGATTCAAACATTTCGAAGTATAGGAGAAGGAAAGTTGTCTCGGCTTCTGATTATATTGGCAACGGTTGTCGGTTCGATTCCCATTTGGTAATTAAGTAATAAAATTAATGATTATAGCAATAATAATTATAAAAAAATAAACAAGAATAATGATTGTGACAATACTAATAATTAAAAAATAATAGAAATAATGATTATGACAATAATAATATATTTTAAAAAATTGAACGATTATGGAAATAACTACTGCGCTGTATTGTCAAGAAAATGGGCTAAAAGTGCAGAACGACACAATTTTTTTTTAAATATTTATTTATTCATATAACAGGGTAGGAATATAGTGTTAAAACACTCCGCTCCCCGCTTTCCGCACAATGGCAGAACTCAATACACGCTTTGTCATGTTAACAAATCAAAAGATTGAAAATTAGATTATGAATTGAACCTACTAATCGTGTTTAAAAGCAGACGCAGTGTCTCTGAGTCAAGATGGTCACCTACTCACGTGAATTTAAAAATAACTCTACAATATACATTTTTTGAGCCAAATTAATTCGATTTCAAATTTACAATAATTTATTCGTCTAAATGTAGCTAAGTTAGCTTTTACCAGTGAAAGTGATTTTTTTTACCTGACTCATTTTTTTTAAATATTCAACTTGTATGAATAGGATAATCGTTGGGATTATACCGACAGAAGCTCAACACTTAAAATTAAGTACTCAAGGCGGTAAATAACAAAAGACATAAGGTGCTTATTCGTTTAAGTATTGATAATATAAGTTATTGTAACTTTTCATTTCATATACATATATAAGTTAACAAATTATCCAAAAGCGAATTTGAATAAAACTATTAAAAATTATAAATGCCATTAAGAACCGTCGGCGTAGAGGCGCAACGTCTGCCTCTAAATGTGTAGGTTCATGGGTTCAATTCCTATTAGGGGAAGAGGGATTTTTTCATTTCCATTTTGTTTGTTCTGGCAACAAGGCAAGCTCGGTTAGATACGTCACTCAATACGCAATGCCTCGATAAGACGAAAAGCAGGGAATGGAGTGTCTTAACCATAGGTTCAAACGGTCAATAATGTATACCTATATAAACCAGAATCTGGAAACTGAAGCAAGTAAAACAATTCGAAACTCTAGGCATGGAATAGTACATCAATGTTGCATACTAAATTCCATCGGGGCACAGCATCTGACTGTAAGAGATACGGTTAAGAGTTCAATTCCCGATTCTGATTAATTTCATTTTCTCAATTTGATAATAAGGCAAAGCGTGGCGTTAGTTTTCGAACTTCACGTAATGTCTCGAAAATTGGACAGTTAGTAAGAAACGGAGTGTCTTAACACTTTTTCTTCTTCTCTCCGCGACTTCTCTCCGCGTACAGTGTGAAACTATAAAAATATATAAACAAGGTAAATCTGTTATGCCAATACAATGTAAAGTAACAAGTGTATAAAGGTTCAATCAATTACGTACTAAAAGCGGGGCGAGAGTAGGGACATCAAAGAACTGCGATATAGTATTAGAGCGCACTTTGTAGTGCTTTTAGAAATATGAATAAGAATTTCACTTTTGATATGATACCGTTACGATCACAGCACCACGGTTATAATATATGTACTTATAAATCTATTTATAATTTATATTAATTTATAATTAGTGATGATTATAAAGAAAATAGATGACTGTCGTGGCATAGAGGCGTAGAATCTTCCTGTAAACGCGACGGTTTGTGGGTTCGATTCCCGCTTGAATCCATCCCATATACCCTAATATTAGGTTCCTGCAGTCTTCTCTTCATACCGTGCTACGAGCGGGATAAAGCGCTGAAGCCGAAAAAAGTAAGAGAAATATATGACCCTAAATACGATTCCATTCAATAATTATTCTGCCTTAAAATGGATATATATATATATATATATATATATATATATATATATATATATATATATATATATATATATATATATATATATATATATATATATATATATATATATATATATATATATATATATATATATATATATATATATATATATATATATATATATATATATATATATATATATATATATATATATATATATATATATATAAATATATATATATATATATATATATATATATATATATATATACAAAAATACCTTAAAGCTAGCAAGATTTACTTGAAGTAGGGTAAATTTGATATATTCGTAAGTCTCTCAGATGAGTAGAGATGTACAGACGTAGTCTGGTGTAATACTTTAGCTAGATTGAACGGAGGACCGTTCAATATGGAAACAGCTGTTTAGTAGTAAACAAATTGACTATTTATATGTTTAACTTGTGCACAAGTTTTAGTGTGTTAACCCTAGGTTCCCGGGGTTCCTGCGGATACATCTGCCTACTCTGCTATCACCGGGATAAAGCATGAAGCTAAAAAATCTTCAGAAGATTTTAAACTACACTTATAGAAAGTGTTACCTAAGTATAAATATATAATGAATAAATTAATATATAAAACAGTCCCAAGAGGCGTCTGCCTGTAAACGCAACGGCTTTTGAGTTCGATTCGCACTCGGGTAGGATGGCTTATTTAAATTTGATTTTCTTCGCTCTGGTAACTAGGCTGACGCGGGTGTGAATTCCTTCACTGGAGACGCAATGCCTCGGAAAATAGGAAGCGGGGAACGAAGTGCTTTATCACTAGCTTCCTACAGTTCTAGCGGTTCCCTAAGCCTACCCTGCCATATGCGGGATAAGGCCTAAAACTAAAAAAACTCAAAAGTTCTCTATTTGAGAAATTAAAAAAAAATCTTCCTTCCATTAGCTATCGCAGTATCTTAACACTATAATCTCTCAATTAAAATCAAAAACAGCTAGTGAAGATAAGTCAAATAACTTATTTTAAAAGAATTTACCGTACTAGGCAACGAAACTTTCTTACACATCATATGTAAGGCAAAAAATTAAAAAAATCCATCTCCATACCTACCAACTTCCAGTCACGTCATCCCGTACATATTTCTTGCAAACAGCAAATATAATAAAAGCCTTTCAGACTGAGGTATTCCTTATAATATTATGTGAATACCCTCGTTTTGTCGCTTCAAGGCTGTTTTTAGTATAGAATATTTATTTACTTGACAAAGATACTGGCTTTGCTTAGTTTTAAGTAAGCAGTTAAGAGGACCGTCGTGGCATAGAGGCGCATCGTCTGAATGTAAACGCGACGGTTTGTGGGTTCGATTTCCATTAGGGGAAGATGAATGTTTTCACTTCCACTTTCTCTGGAAACTAAGTAAAGCGCGGTGTTGAGTTCCGTCACTTATATACTACCACTTATATATATATATATATATATATATATATATATATATATATATATATATATATATATATATATATATATATATATATATATATATATATATATATATATATATATATATATATATATATATATATATATATATATATATATATATCGCTTTTCTAGTAAATAATTGGTTATTAATATAATACATATTTGGCTTTTGGTATCTAAATTAAATATTGTACATTATAAATAAATTTTAAGATAGGCCTATTTCTTAAAGCTTAAGATTTTCACTTGTCATATTAAAATAGACGTCAAATACGAAATAGCAAGAAACAAAAAACGGAGTAATGTACCCTCACAGCTTAAAATTGCAGGCAAAAAATAAGAGTTAAATCACTTAACTCTATTTACTTTTTTTTTATAGCTTCACGCTTTATCCCGCATATTGCAGGGTAGGCAGAGGGAACTGCAGGGGCCATATGAACCTAGTGTTAGGACACTCCGTTGCTTAGTTCCTGCTTTCTCCGTCTCCACTTTAACTTACCTTAACCTCTATTTACTTAACTTACATAATAAGAAACGCGTCAAATTTCACGTAGTAAATAAAATATTACAAATCAATATATACACTGTATCCCGCATAGAGCTGGAAGTGTTAAGAATTGTAAGTGTTAAAACACTCTTTTACTTATATAAGCCAAATTGTATAGACGTTGCGTGCTATATGACTAAACACATAACCGTGTTTCGTCTTTTTTAACGAAAAAATGGGAATCGAACCCATAAGTGTCGTTTATCAGATAGATATTAACTGTACGTAGGTAAATAAAGCTCTATATCTTCAATATGACGCCAGATCCTCACTTTTAACTCAGCCCACATAATATACATCGTCCAAAATAAATACAACAGAAGTTTTTGTTGAAGTACAGTAGCGAGTAATAACAATGGATTATCCAATTTTTACACTCATTATATTCGGTATTTAGTTTATTTAATAATGGATCCAAATTCGCAACAAAAGCATGGGGCGGGGATGTAGACTGTACTCTATAACGCGCCGCGGGTGGTGGCATAAACAAACAATTACTAAACTTTTGATTCTTTGTACGGTTCTTAAGTAAAGTAGTATAAGTCACATACATATATATATATATATATATATATATATATATATATATATATATATATATATATATATATATATATATATATATATATATATATATATATATATATATATATATATATATATATATATATATATATATATATATATATATATATATATATATATATATATATATATATATATATATATATATATATATATATATATATATATATATATATATATATATATATATATATATATATGTATATTCCATTTTTACTGTACCATGTTTAGTGATATGCCTCAGGTCAGTTTATTTCTATGAATATACATATTTTTTCTTTGAATTTCACGTTTTTTCCCACATAAGGAAAAATATATTAAACATAATGTATGACAATTACGCGCTGTGTTTTAATTCCAGTATATATTTCTTAGTAGTATATTTTAAAGCATGTAAATTGAAATTTGTTTAAAAAAAATTACTTCTTATATGTTATGTAAATTAACACATCGTTTATTTTTCCCATTTTTAACTTCAAATTAGATTTTAAACAAATAATACTTACAAATTTTAAAAAAATTTCAATATATAAGTTACACCACTTTCAATAACTTATATATTTCAAAGATTTAATCGAAAATATACCATATTCCTTTAAAATAAAGTGTATTTTAATTATTTTCTTGTATCCAAAAAGCCCTTGAAGTCAATGAGCGGTAGGTGAAGAGCACTTAGATATAAAATCCGAAATCGGATCATGTCGATTCGCTTCGGCGTTTTAAAAGTGTTTTAATTCTTTTGTCAAGAATTTTATACAAAAATAACACAATCGCTGTGAGAGTATTACTTATACTTTCATTGTTATTTGTTTGTAGGTCAATATTCATTTTTTTAGCTTCACGCTTTATCCCGCATATTGCAGGGTAGGCAAAGGGAACTGCAGGAACCGTATGAACCTAGTGTTAAGACACTCCGTTGCTTAGTCCCTGCTTACTCCGTTCCCGCTTTCCGCCTTTTTTGAGGCATTGCGTACTGAGTGGCGGAACTCAACGCCACGCTTTGCCTAGATTACAGAGCGAAGAAAATGAAAATAGATAAATCCATCTTCCCTGAGTGGAAATCGAACTCACAAACCATTGCGTTTACAGGCAGACACTAACACCTGTGCGCCCCGCCGTACCTCAATATTTCTCCTACCTTAGTACACATTAAAAATATTCATTTTATTTTTAAATATTTTAATGTGTACTAAATAATATTGAATAATATTAAGACAAATGGTTAATTTTTCTTAAACTATATTAAAAATTATTTGATTTTGAAAACTATAGTATAAAGACTTGTATATATAGATCTCGCAAATCTTTAATATCTATGGTTAATTCCAGTTTCAAAATTAGTGTGATCAGTGTCATGCAAGAGGATGAGATTATCTATTTATACAAATCACATCGTCGCAACTAAAAGAGCAGCATTTTTAAATCGTAGCGCAGAGGCGTTGTGTCTACCTGTAAACGTGACGATTTGTGGGTCCGATTCCCACTTGGGGAAAATAGATTTTTCTATTTCCATTGTCTTCAATCTGGACTTTACACGAAGCGCGGCGTTGAGCTCCACCCATAACAAACATTGCATTGAAAAAGACGTTGAAAGTCTTAACACTAGGTTGTTATGGTACCTGGAGTTCCCTCTGCCTGTCCTGCCATGTGTGGGATAAATCGTGAAAGAATAAGACAACAAAATTTAAGTTCAACTTCGTGAAATCATTTCGATTTACAGTGATCTTCATGATCCTCATCAAGACTCCTAGGGCTCTGAATGTAGCATATATTACACTGATTCAATAGAAGCGGGATTATCTATTAGGATGATATTTTATTTTAGTGTAAAACAGGATTTTAGCTACTTGACTTCGTCTGTAGAGCAGATTGACTTAGTAAGAATTATTTTTAGATTTACGCTTTTTCCTGCTCATAGCAGGGTAGGTAAAGGGAACAGTGGGAACTAATTGTTAAGACATTCCGGCCCCTATTTTCTGCCTTTTGAGGATTTTTGTATTGAATGGCGGAACTCAACTCAATCGTGCTTAAATTATATTAACAAATCTAGCTGCTTTTAGTCTTTTTATTCATACAATATTTGGTCAAAAAATATTAAAATCGCCTGCATATACACGTAACGGTTTGTGGATTCAATTTCCATTAGGAGAGAAAGAAATAGTGTAAGTTTTTCGCTCTGGCGTTGAGTTCTGCCACTACGCATTGTCTGCAATGTCGGAAAGTGGAATGGAGTGTCGTAACACTAGGTTTCTTCACCTACCCTGTTACACCTTCCCTCTGCCTGTACAGGTTACAGAGTAAAGCTAAAAATATGAATTTCTTGTCTTAAAATTTGTTAATAAAAAAAACATAAAAAGAATGTAAAAATCATTTGGGTCAATTATCACGTATAATTATTAAATGTGGATTTTTTTTAGCTTCACACTTTACCCCGCTTGTAGCAGGGTAGATAGAGGGAACTGCAGGAACATTGAGTACCTAGTGTCCAGGCACTCAGTTCCTTGCCTTCTGCCATTTTGAGGCATGGCGTATTGAGAGGTGGAACTCAACCTCGTACTCTGCGTAGTTGCCTAAAATGGAAATGAGTAATCCATCTTCTTCGAGTGGAAATGGAACCAACAAACCGTCGCGTTTAAAGGCCACGACGGTTTTCGGAGTGATGAATGAAGTGGTTACGATGATTAATGAAAATAATTAAAGTACTTAATAAATCCCATCAACTCTAACAATAAAACACAATATTTAGGGAAAAATAATTTATTTTAAAGCAACTCCTGCCATCTATCGTCGAGTAGCAATCGAAATCAAAATCTGCGCCATCTGTCGTTGTGTATGTAAAATAAACCATACCAATTAATAACTCTAGTAGGTGGCGCTATATTCTGAAACAATATTAGACATATTATCACATAATTGATAAGAACTACAGATAATATATTACATAAAGATAAGAATTACTGATAAACATATATGTTACTTGATAACTTATCATTAATATGCTATCGTAGACTGACAGTATTGTTATTACAAATAATAACCCGCTCTACATATTCAAAATTCAGTGTTAAACACCGCAAAGTATAAGGAATATTCTTGACTTTGTCTCAAGTAGCAGAAATGAGAAGAAAATTGCTTAGCATTCTATGGATTCACCGTGTGGCTGCCGGGCCCATCGCGTTGTAGCAAGAGGAGCTCCGATCAGCGCTTGGAACTTGCGACCCAAGTGTAGGTTTAAAGGGGCCCCTTTAAAATGCAGCTCACCTTCACTATCCGAACTCCTCCCACTACCTAACCAAATTTTAAACGATTCTACCAAAGCCGCCTTTGAAGTGCTTTCTAGAAAAAATTTAAAATAGTTTTAAACAGGCCGAGATCTTTTAGAAAACTATAGAGAGATTTCGCTGTTATACCTCTCGCAATATGTAATAAATGGCCAAATCAGTATAAAAGAAGTTGAGGGTGCTGTAAGAAGCCTGAAATGTGGTAAAGCAGCGAGAAAAGATGGAGTTACCAGCGAGATGATGAAATGTGGTGGATTGGAACGTTTTATGTTTTTTATGCAAATAATGCTAGAAATTCCCGGGAAGTCCCAGATGAGGACACGTCCTGTGACACGATGACAAGGTGCTGTCATCGTGTCACAGGTAGACTGTGCAAGTTATAGGGCTATCAGCCTGTGTGCGAGTGGGAATTAAAATATCACCTGGATTTGGCATTTAATCGGGTGTCAAACAGGGTTGTGCCAGCGTGGCCAATTTGTATTTGGATAGTTATCTCCAACGAGTGAAAGAAAACGTCATGGCAGTGAAAGCGGCGCCATTAATGCAAATTGCTTGTGGTACGCACATGAAGTAGTGCTTATTGCATCATCAGAATGTGAGTTGCAGGCATTGGACACCAATCTGAAAGACGGGTGTGAAACTAATGATCTAATCCTGAATGCAAGTAAGACAAAGATTCTGGTATTTGAAAGAGACGAAGAAAGGATAGAATGCAAAATTTGTGTGAATGCAAAATCATTAAAACAAGTGAATGAAGTTGTATTGGGAAGTATGTTAAGTAAAGATGGTAGATACGAAATGGATGTCAAAAGACTTATTGCTACCAGTAACAGAATGAACGGTGCCTCGAAGGATCTCAATCAGCAGTGAAGAAATACACATGATGGTAGGTGCTAGTGAGAATGAAGAAAAACGTGCACGTCGAGAGATTGAGTCATGAAATAATAGTAAAAATTATATATAAGAAAAGAATGGGTAGACCAACACAAACATAAAAAAAGAAACCACTACTGCTAAATAAATAGTTAAACTAATTTAATAATCTATCACAACTCTTCTTTAATAATTTTCCTTTTTTTTACTAACAGAAATACTCAAGCTTTTTGGATTCCAGTTCTCTTCTATAATTTTCTTCTTTATAATCCTCTTGTATACTAGTGCAGATAGCCTGGCTGTACGTGTTTTCTCTTTTGCATCAAAATCAACTTCGTATAAGCCGAAACGTTCGCTGGAATTAAATAATTTATGTCTTTATATCATATTATATATTTACATGCTTATTTAGAAACAACAATCCGGCAGGTAGATTAGAGGGAGCACGGCAAGATCGCGTTTAAAATATATGTATTTTTATAAACATTCATAAAAATAACTTCAACACAGGTAATAAAATCATAAAACAAAGTGTTTTAATTAATGTATGAAACAATCTTTAAGAAAAGAACAGTAATTAAATCTTCATACCTAGTCCCTGCAAACCATTCGACATTGTCCATTAGACTCCACATTGTATATCCAATAACTTTTGTGCCGTCCTCTATAGCGTACAGTAACGCCTTCAAATACTGTCTTATGTTGTCGACTCGTGAAATATCTCTTAAACCCTTGTCAGTTGACCATCCATGTTCAGTGATAAATATTGGAGGGTAGTCGTAATTCTGGTTGATGTAGATACATATTCTGTACAAGCCGTATGGTGCACCCTGGAAATAAATGTTATTTTATTATAATTTAAATTTAGTTGTTAAACACATGCATCTGTCGTGGCCTGCCTGCCTCTAACGCAACGGTTTCTGGGTTCGATCCCCTGTCGGTGAAGATGGATGTTTCTATTACCATTTTCTTCACTCTGGTAAACTAGGCAAAGCGCGGCGTTGAGTTTCGTCACTCAACCTCGAAAACGGCGGAAAGCGGGGACGGAGAATGCAGGGACTAAGTAACGGAGTTTCTTAACACTAGGTTCCCACGGTCCCTGCAGTTCCTACTGCCTACCCTGCCATGTGCGGGATAAAGCGTGAAGCTAAAAAAACATATCCATTCAAAATAAATAACAAAATAATATGTAGAGAGATATTAGTGGCAAGTCGCTACTTTCTCTGTACTTCACTTCAATTCAGGAGCGCTGACATTCTGACGCTCTTCCATTGTACCAAAAACTCTACGTGAACAAAACATAAAACATCACATACCCTTAACCACGACGATCGTGACCTAGCCCACTGCTCTCCGTAACTCAATTTGACTCCTAATTCATTCTCTAATCCTTTATTGTAAGGACTCTCTATTGATTTGCTCACTAAATTCGTCGTGTAATGATTCAATCCGACGAAATCAGATGAACCTACAAAAAGTACATACAAACATTTGTTAAGCTTCACGCTATTGTGGAAAGAACAGAGAAAAGGAGAGAGAGACTTTCTTTTCTCCATTTACCTAAACCGTAAATTAGCCGAACTCATGGTAAAAGGTATTCCTGATGTATAGTATACTAGTAGACTTCTACTAGACTTTTACTCTTTTATTTATTACTACTCAGATTATTTTAGAGTTCTAAATTAATCTGAGCAACGGCTTCACTATGATACTCAAATGCATTTTTCAATATTATATACATATATAACGTCTCCTAAATCCCTCCTTCTCCGCTCTCCTGTCATATATTTTTTGTATCATTACCTTTTATTAGCCTTATTTCTTCACCACTTAATTCAGGCAATATCGACTTTTTGTAACCGAGTTTAAAACTGAGTTCCTTTACTCGTCTTTTGATATCTATATGAAAGTCACCAGTCTTCGACCATATCGGGTGCAGGTACATATCTAGCTAAAATGTAAATATATATTAAAATATATATATTTTAAATGGGACTATCGTGGTGGAGAGGTGCTACAGATGCGTATATACGGCTTTTTGGGATCGAATCCTACTCAAGGATGGATTATTTTCATTTTATTTACTCTGTGTGTGTCTTCGCTTAATTACGTAAGCGCGGCGTTAAGTTTCGCCACTCAAATTCAGCTCCTGTCTTGAAAGCCGCAAAGTGTAAAACGTAGTGTAGCGTACGTATGGCGGATATATTAATAGGTTAAGTAAGTTTAAGGCTAGGGCGGCAAATTTTTTGGGTTAGAGTTGATTGATTTTATTATCATTATTTTGTTTAGGAATAAAAATCAATTCTCCTAGTGAAAGAATATTATTAGCTTCTTTTCTTGGAGAATCTGCAATAGTAAAGCTCGTTAGATTGTAACAATAATATAGCAACATACAATGACAACATGCACCTTTGCATCATTGGAAAATGTCTTAAAGTAATCGATTACTGCTTTATAAAAAAAGTTTAAGGAAAATATATTCAAATTGCGTCATTTTGTCTTGTACACTAATATTGTTCTTCTTCTTCTTCTCTCTATTTATGGCGTTTCGAGAGTCACTAATATTGTTAATAACCAATGAGCAAACTAGACCGTAACACAGGAAACAAGGCCGTATGACGTCACTGCCGCTACTATGTAATACATTTGTTGTATGTAAAATTATTTTTCTATTTAAAAGATGTGCTGAGGAGTTTCTTTCGCCATTTCTTCTCGTACATGACAAAGCACAATGGTAGTAGATAAATATTAACGTGCATAAGTGTGTCTGTGATACCTATATGAATAAATGATTTTTGATTTTGATTTTAATTTTATGCAATGTATTTAAAAGCATTAAAAACTTTTATTTTTATTAAATAAAAAACATTTTTTTTATCTTTATCTTATAAGAAACTCACCGCGAATTTTCTGTATATACCTGTAGCTTCTGCGTTTTCAGTTGTGTTGACTGTTGGGTCCACCCAGTTCAAAGATAGTGAAATACCGACGGACCCTGAAAACCCAAAATGAAACATTTTTTTCTAATGACTGAAGTTTTATTGGGTTCTAATCCATTGTGGTCAGTCAGATTTTAGTGTATTTGTTCGATTTTTATGAAAAATATACTATAGGTTTTGTTTTGAAAATCGTAAAAGATTTAAAATTATACGTAAATAAAATCTCTCTCTCTCTCTCTCTCTCTATAATTTACACACAATATAGAGTATATAACAAAAAACCGTACTTTATTATCTATAAACCAAAAGTAAAAAAAAAATACCTTTATACTTTTTCTTATATTCTTTTTGATATAATCTGTATACATTAGCGTGGGCTAAGAGAACATTTCTAATACACTTATAAGTGTCACTTTTCTCACTTCCCTGAGCGAACTCTATGCCTGAATATCCTTTTTCACATATAGAGTTAGGTTGATTAATAGTAATCCAATATGGCACTTTATGGGCATATCTCTCGAAAACCACTTTTGCGTAGTTCAGAAACCATTCTACGGACGATGGGTTCTGCCATCCCCCCAAATCTAAAAGACTTTGGGGTAAATCCAAGTGGTATATAGTTATCATTGGCTTGATGCCATAGTTGATTAGTTCGTCTATTAAATTGTCGTAGTATTCTAGGCCTTTTTCGTTTGTTTTATTTGAATAGCCTGTGAAGAATTTTAAAAATAAGCAAAATATAACGTATTTTTTTCATATGTATAGCGTATTGTATGCAAAGTTTAATATTATGAGATAATTCATATTGAAACTCCTTATGCTTAAAACTTGTCTCAATCAACTCAATATCTCAAGTAAACTTTGTATTTGTATGACATCCTTTACTTATCAAATTTAAAAAAGCAACTTTTACTTTTTTTTTCAAATCAAGAAAGTTGAAGAGGCAAGTAGAATTTAAGGAAATATTTTGTTTTGTCCAAAACTTGTTTTCTAAAAATTATGTCTTAAGTGGCGTAGCACAATAGGTTAAAATAAAGAAATAAATAAAACTGTTGTTAAAAAAAATAACGAATAAAAATTCTTACCATTAGGTAAAACCCTGGGCCAAGAAATAGAAAATCTATAATGATTTACTCCCAACTCTCGCAGCATCTCCACGTCTCTCTTGTAATTATGATACGAATCGCAGGCTTCATCTCCATTCTTACCTCCGGATATTACTTCTGGATGTTCATGGAAGTACTTGTCCCATATACTTAAACCTTTACCTTTAAATAATCAAATATAAATGAATTAGATTTAAAAAAAATATAATTGTTTTATCAGTTTCATGCTTATATGCCCATTTTTTATTTCATGCCAGCTCATAGAAGAGTAGGCAGAGGGAGACGCAGGAGCTTTTGAAAATGTTTTTGGGAGTGGCGGGACTCAACGCCACGCTTACATAGTTACCAGAGTGAAAAAAATGTAAATAAAATAATCCATTCCCCCCGAGTGGGAATCGAACCCACAAACCATCGCTATTACATACAGACGTTGAGCGTCACGTCAGTCTTTTATATATATATATATATATATATATATATATATATATATATATATATATATATATATATATATATATATATATATATATATATATATATATATATATATATATATATATATATATATATATATATATATATATATATATATATATATATATATATATATATATATATATATATTTAGTCTGGCCATAAATACTGTTACTATTCAAAAAAAGAAAATATTACGTTTGAATTTGGAATCTGTCATTTTTATATGATTGCTTGATGTGTTTTCTTATTTTCGCGCCATTATATTGTTAAATATTTTGTTATATTAAAATGGAGTGGGGTGATAAAGAGAACCGAATCGCTGTGATTGCCTTACATAAAGTAGGTATGGAGAAAAGTGCAATTTTTAAAACCCTCCACCCGCTTGGTATTAGTCAAATGTTTGTTTACCGGGCTATTGATAGGTACAATGATACCTCCTCTGTTTGTGACAGAAAAAGATCTGGCCGTCCACGTACCGTTCGTGTGAAAAAGGTGATTAAAGCAGTTAGGGAAAGAATTCGAAGAAATCCTGTCCGTAAGCAAAAGATTTTATCTCGGGAGATGAAGATAGCTCCTAGAACCATGTCGCGTATATTAAAAGATGACTTAGGACTCGCAGCCTATAAGAGACGTACTGGTCACTTCTTAACTGATAATTTAAAAAAGAATAGGGTGGTAAAATCCAAACAACTACTTAAGCGGTACGCAAAGGGAGGTCACAAAAAAAATTTGTTTACGGATGAGAAAATTTTTACAATTGAGCAGTATTTTAATAAACAAAATGACCGTATTTATGCTGGAAGCTCTAAAGAAGCTTCGCAATTAGTAAACAGAGTACAACGTGGGCATTATCCCACTTCAGTGATGGTTTGGTGGGGTGTTAGCTATGAAGGGGTGACTGAGCCATATTTTTGTGAAAAAGGTATTAAAACGTCGGCACAAGTTTATCAAAATACCATTCTTGAGACGGTAGTTAAGTCTTTAACTAACACCATGTTCAATAACAAAGAATGGTGCTTTCAACAAGACTCGGCACCGGGTCATAGAGCTCGATCCACCCAATCTTGGTTGAAAACTAACGTTCCGGACTTTATCAGCACTGAAAACTGGCCGTCGTCAAGTCCTGACCTAAATCCATTGGATTATGATTTATGGTCAGTTTTAGAGAGTAAGGCTTGCTCTAAACGCCATGATAATTTGGAGTCCCTAAAACGATCCATTCGGTTGGCAGTGAAGAATTTTCCTCTAGAAAGAGTTCGTGCTGCTATTGATAACTGGCCTCAACGTTTAAAAGACTGTATTGCAGCCACTTCGAATAAACATTGTATATTTTTAATAGTTATATATTGATGTATTAAACTAACTCACTATGAAAGGAATAAATGTTACGTATAAAAAAAAATGGTGCTTTTCTTTATAACAATATTTATGGCAAGACTAAGTGTATATATATATATATATATATATATATATATATATATATATATATATATATATATATATATATATATATATATATATATATATATATATATATATATATATATATATATATATATATATATATATATATATATATATATATATATATATATATATATATATATATATATATATATATATATATATATATATATATATATATATATACATATACATATATATATATATATATATATATATATATATATATATATATATATATATATATATATATATATATATATATATATATATATATATATATATATATATATATATATATATATATATATATATATATATATATGCATGCAATTTTTAACAAAAAGAAAGAACAGCTATCATTAAAATTATATTATACTAATGATAACATTACATAATGTATTTTGATATTAATCGTTAATTAGACAATGCGAGCGTTGGTCTAACAACTATAATATTTGCTATCTGGTGGATTTCTTACTTAAATTGTAATTAAGATCATAGATATCGATCGACGTGGCGCAAAGGGGTCTGCCTGTAATGCGACGGTTTCTGGGTTCGATTCCCAGTCAGGGAAGATGGACTTTTCTATTTCCGTTTTTTTCGGTCTGGCAACTAAGGCAAAGCGCGGCGCTGAGTTCCACCATTCAGATGGCGGAAAGCGGGGACGGAGAAAGCAGGGACTAAGCAACGGAGTGTCCTCCGGAGACTCCTACGGTTTCTGCAGTTCCCTCTGCCTACCTTGCCATGTGCGGGATAGCATGTGAAGCTAAAAAAAAAATTATAGATGCTAATTTAAGCCATCATGGCTCACCGCTTTAGCACCTTGCTGTCATGGGTGGTTCAAACTGTGGGTGAATGAACGCTGTAAATTTGTCGTTTTTATATTTATAATACAAAACACGTATTGAAACGATTAGTAACTTGCGTGTAAAAATATAAGTCTTTTATATATATATATATATATATATATATATATATATATATATATATATATATATATATATATATATATATATATATATATATATATATATATATATATATATATATATATATATATATATATATATATATATATATATATATATATATATATATATATATATATATATATATATATATATATATATATATATATATATATATATATATATATATATATATATATATATATATATATATATATATATATATATATATATATATATATATATATATATATATATATATATATTATATATATATATATATATATATATATATATATATATATATATATATATATATATATATATATATATATATATATATATATATATATATATATATATATATATGATATGTTTTATGCATAAAATTTATTAACTCCAACGCAACAAAGCATAACTTATAAATGTTGACAAACTTAAATTTGCGTGCCAATGAACTGATTTTGTATGTAATGAACATAAAGACATGAGTTTTTAATTGTTTTTTAATTGTTGTACATATAAAGTTTCGCATTGTTTTTTTTTATCTTTTTTTTACAAATTACTCAGCTTATTTCATACAAAACGCAACGAGGCATAAAACGCTCGTAACTTTTGGCCGTTTACTAAGACGTTATTTTTTCTATACTCTATATAGCAGTATAATCCCAACTATGATTTTATTCATTACAGGTAGAATATATATCGAATGTAAACACTTAAAGAAAAAAGCATGAACCTAGTGTTAAGACACTCCGTTGCTTAGTCCCTGCTGTCTCCGAACCACTTTAAGCCTTTTCGAGGCATTACATGTTGAGTCGCGGAACTCAACGCCGGGCTTAGCCCAGTTGCCAGAGCGAAGAAAATGGAAATAGAAAAATTCATCTTACCCTCATAGGAATCGAAGCCACAAACCATTGCGTTTACAAGTAGACGCTATATCTCCGTGCCACGACGGTACTCAATTTAAGTTATATATTTTTAAGTTAGTATATACTGTTGTAAGATTTCTCACCATCTTCGTTCCAAGCGCCTTCCACTTGGTAAGCAGACGTGGCTACCCCGAACAGGAAGTCATCCTTGAACCTCCTCACTCTCGTGTCAGTCCATCCGTGAATGCCATGAACGCTGTTGACGCACATAATTATAATAATTACAAAATTATGACGAAATAATATTTAAAATTCTATGTAAATTACAACGGTAGCCGCTTAATGATTTTTTTTATGTTATTTTAAAGGCTGTTTTAATATTTTCTAAAGTAAAGTAAACTTTTTTTATTTTTTTTTAAATATAAATTGACTACCGCATAGTTGGATTCTTCCTAGTACAATGCAAGCACGCTTTATCCCGTATATTGCAGGGTAGGTAGAGGGAACTGCAGGAACCATATGAACCTAGTGTTAAGACACTCCGTTGCTTAGTCCCTGCTTTCTCCGTCCCCGCTTAAACGATACTCGTCAATTTGTAACTAAAGATAACATATTTAATAACTTAAATAATTTATTTCTAAGCATTAAATTAATATTTATTAATAAACCAATAATTATTTACAAATGTCGTTATTATTACTTGTATAAGTAATTACCGTATTAATATAATCTGTGCTATAATTTTGTTTAAGGGCAATTTTTATTTACATCTGTACTATAAACATAACAAGAGCAAAGATTTATTTGTTTGCTTGAATTGAATGAACTCAAAAATTACTGAACCGATTGCGATGAACTTTGAAGCAGAGAGACTTGAAGTCCCAAGGAATAATATAGGCTTTGTATTGAAAAATGAGAGGAGGATGGGGTAAGATGGAACGTTAAATTTCGTGTGTAGAGAAATAGAGAAATATAGAATAGAGAATTTTGTATTTCAAATGAAACTCATGATATTTGATAACAGTGTAAATTAAACTCCTAGAATTAATATAAACTATAATAACAATGACCTTCATAAGCCCTTTATCAATTTTGTAGTAGGATCTCCAAAATTAATATATTTAGTTGCAACCGACATATATCACAAACAACATATAGTTTAGGGAAGCTTTAAAATAACAATGCAAGAACAAAAACTTAAAAATATTTAAAATTCTAAATTAAAAAAAAGAAACATAAAAGAACCAAAAAATATTCATGTTATTGTAATTTTTTGGTTATAAAACTTCCACTAAAATTAAGCAACAACTAACATAATATGTATTACATTCTTAAATTCTTGCCATTCTTTGCAATTTCTTCTATTACTAAAATTCAAAAGCACCGTCGTGGCGCAGAGGCGTAAGCGTCTGCCTGTAAACGCGACAGTTTGTGGGTTCGATTTCCATTCGGGGAAGATGAATTTTTTATTTCCATTTTCTGGGCTCTGGAAACTAGGCAAAACGCGGCGTTAAGTTCCGCCACTCAACACACAATGCCTCGAAAAAGGTGGAAAGCGGGGACGGAGAAAGCAGGGACTAGGCAACAGAGTGTCTTAACACTAGGTTCTCACGGTCCCTGCAATTCCCTCTGCCTACCCTGCCATGTGTGGGATAAAGCGTGAAGCTAAAAAAAAAATCCTAATTTTTTTAATGCTTAAACATTTTTGCCCTGAAATTAATGATTAATAAATTTTTATGTAAATTTTTTTATTATATTCACTTCGCGAGTGACTTATACACTTAAGACATTCCTTTCCCCATTGTCTAACTTTTCGAATCATTGCATGTTGAGTGGAGGAACTCAACTTCGCACATGACTAGTTGCCAGAGCGAAGAAAATAAAAATGGAAAAGTCGATTCTCCCCATATGCGTCCCCAGTACAAAATATTTTTATAAGTTAGAGACATTTAGTACAATTTTGGTGTGGTATAATGTAAATGTACTCCAATTCATTCTCATTTTGGGAAATCAAAATCCGGTATACTGTTCTGTTTCACGGTAATGACGTTTCAAAATCCAGTATACCAAATAGGAATGTCATTGTTTCGTAACAATTTCAAGCCAATACTTACGTAAGAGAAATAAATTTGTTTACTACAATTTATTAGTAACGTGCATACAATAAATATTTATTATTGTTATTTACAAATGTTTTTATGAAAATTTTCTTAGTTTTGTGATATTACCTTGGTAGTCATATTTCTTTAGAAAGCTAAAGACTTGTTTGTTTTTTAAATAACTTACAAGGGAAAATTCACTAGTGATTTTTTGAAGAAACAACATTTTTCGTAAGGGTTCGATTTCGGCCTCTACATTTCGATCGTCCTAATTCTAAAATTTTGCAGACCATTCTTATCTGGTGACAAGTAAAATACCTGGTAACTAGTATAAGGTTATATCAAATATATTGTATTAAATATCGACATCTTAAAAGCTAGATTTTGATTAATAATTTTTAAAATTAATGCTTAAATGTGAATATCAAAAGTTTACAAAAATCTCTTAAATTCTCCGGTATATGTTTCCTTATTAGCTTTTTTGTTATCTTTTCATTTACATATACAATAATGGATTAGTTTATATTATTTATAACAACAACATTTAAAGCTTTATAATAAAGAAAAACATTAAAAAATGCAAATTATTATTTACAAATATATTATATTCTCTTTTGCCTAGTGTTAAGACACTCCGTTGTTTAGTCCCTGCGTTCTCCGTCCCCGCTATTAATACTAATTATATTATATTAGTAATAATTAATACTAAATCAAATATAATTTAAAGCTATATTTTTATAAATATATAGAAACTTAAATAAAAAAAGACTTACCATATTAAAACTAAAATCAAAACTAAACTTATTGCACACTTCATATTCGATGGAAACGATTTTGAAGAATGAACTAATGTCAGATAACGTAATTAAAGATACGCTACAGATAGACGATTAAATTCTAATATATATACATATAGATTAAAATACACGTTAGTGTAGTTTGTTTTATTTTTAATCTGTGATTTTTATTATCTTTTTAGGGTTCCGTACCCAAAGGGAAAAACGGGACACAAATACTAAGTCTTCGTTGTCTGTCCGTCTATCAGTCTGTCTCCAGATTGTATCTTATAAACCATGATAGCTAAAAAGCTGAAATTTTTACAAATTACGTATTTCGGTTGCCGCTATAACATTAGAGAAGAAACAACTTAACGTTCTATGGATTCACCGTGCGGGTGCCGGGCCCATCGTGTTGTAGGAAGAGGAGCTCCGAACAGCGCTTGGGACTTGTGAGCCAAATAATAATTAATAAATAATTATAGCAATTTTATACGTATTTTAGCCTAAGCAGGATATTGGTACGGAACCTTCAGTGCGCGAGTACTACTCGCTCTTGACCGATATTTTTTATCTGTAGATACGCTCGTGGTCGCCTGTCTTTTAAAAACTTATCAATTTAAAAAAATAAAGAAACGAAAAGAACTAACTTATATATTAGTTACAAGAGCATCGACTGAGGTTCAATAATTTTAATATGATTACTTTTTTCTTTGATTTCTCTATCTTTTTTTACTAAGGCTTGGGACAGTAACTTACTTAACTAAGTGAGTTGTTAACAAGTTTCTAGTTAGTAGCGACTAAAAGAAATAATTTTTTTTAGCTTCACGCTTTATCCCGCTCATAGCAGGATAGGCAAAGGTAACCTCAGGAATGAGAATCTAGTTGTAAGACTTTCTAGGAAACGATTTTTAATAATTTTAAATTCTTATATAACATCGATAATGTTTATATAATTATAATTATAGTTAGACATAATGATGCAAGATTAAAGTTTTAAATCACAACATATGTTAAAAACTTTTTCATATATATTACATTTTACATATATATAATTTACAAAATATATAATTGAAACATATACACGGTTCAAAGTATGTATATAAAGTTAATTTTTTTTTTGTAATTTAAATTTATGCATTACTACAAAGTAAGACACGGATATAGACGATATTGATGCTTATCACAGGAACTACACTGTTTTAATATATTATAAACATTTTGCTTTTTACAAGGCTTTTCCACTTTTAGTTTAACTTATTTATAATAATAATATAATAATAAAGCCTTTTTATTTTCCTTTAAAAAAAAACTTATAAAACATATTTGGTATATGTTAGTTGTTAGTATAACTTAATTTCTATGTTAGTATGTATTCTGATTTTTAGGTGTTAGTTACATTGATTTTGAGAAAAACTTATGAATAAAAACTTAAACTTATTTTAATGTTGTTTCCGTTTTATTAAAGGAACCCCTGTTGGGTATAGGCCTCCTCCAAATTATGCCATTCTTTTCTATTTTTTGCTAATTCGATCCAGTTCTTTCCTACTGTCGAAACTATATCGTCTACCCATCTTTTTTGTGGTCTTCCTACGTTTCTCGTTCCTTTTGGGCCGGTCCAAGTCGTGCTGTTGACAGTCCATCGCTTGTCTGTGTATCTCGCTATATGACCTGCCCATCCCCATTTTAATTTTAATGCTTGGTGTAGTGCGTCGGTCAGTTTTGTCTTTTCTCGTATGTCTTGACTTCTCGTTTTTTGAATTTTTCTTAGGTGTAACATACTTCTTTCCATTGACCTCTGACATGTTCTTATTTTGCTTCTTATCCTGCCTGTGAATGTCCATGTCTGGGAAGCGTAAGTCAAGCATGGTAGAATGCAGGTGTCCATTATGGTTTTTTTCATATCCAAGTCATAACTGCCTTTTAATATCTCTTTGTGAGCCCAATATTTGTTCCAACTATATGTGATTCTTCTGTTGACCTCATCTTCATTATTTGTTTTGTTAAACGAGACTTGCTTTCCTAAGTAGACATATTGATTCACATACTCCAGCTCAACTCCATCTAGCATTATTTTACTTTGTTCGCCATTTGTCATTACCTTTGTTTTTCCAAGGTTCATATTTAGACCTACGAGTTTGCTCTCTTTATTTAGTTGTGATATCATTTTTTCTAACTTCTTAGAATTTTCGGCGAAAATTACGATATCATCGGCAAATCTCAGATGGGTGAGGCGCTCGTCGTTGATGGGGATGCCTTCTGTTGTCCAATTTATTTTGGAAAATATTTCTTCCAAGACCGCTATGAATAATTTTGGAGATAATGGGTCTCCTTGTCTGACACCTCGGGCTATACTAAACTCTTCTCCTCGAGTTTCTAGTTTTACCCTACTCACGCTGTTCTGATAAATGTTTCTTATACTTCTTATATATATTGGGTCAATATTGCAGTTGAGTAGAGCTTGCCAGATAGAGCTATGGTAGATACTATCGAATGCTTTTGAGTAGTCTATAAAACCTATGTACAATTTCTTATTGAACTCCGAGTATTTTTCTATTACCTGTTCCAGCGTGTGTATGTGATCCATTGTTGAGAACCCGGGGCGGAAGCCAGCTTGTTCTACAGGTTGTCTGTTGTCTATGGCTGAGCTTATTTTGCTGAGTATAATAGATGTGAATAATTTATATACACTTGATAGGAGGCTGATCGGGCGATAGTTTGCAATATCTTGTGGGTCTCCTTTTTTGTAAAGTAGTATTATGTCTGAACTTTGCCATTGTACTGGTATTATACCTGTGTTCAAAACCATATTGAATAAGAGAGTTAGCGGTCCGGTAAGAAACTTCGAGCCAACTACTAGTGCCTCATTTGGTATGCCATCAGGTCCTGGGCTCTTCTCTCGCTTCAACTTTTTAATATTTTCCCATACATCGCGTTCTGTTATAATAGTTGTTTCGTTGGTGTTAGTCGATAAGCTATCTATTTCCGTAGGAGTGTCAATATCTTGTGAGTCATGAGCATATAGGTCTTTGTAGAAGTTTGTGGCACAGGATATAATGTCTTTTCTTGATCTTGTTTCGTTTTGTCCGTTCTTTAATCTCTTTATCCAGTCTTTGTGGGTGGTTAATTGCTTGTGAGCTCTTTTAGCGCTTCGGTGGTGTTTTATGCTCTTTTCAATGGTTTTTTGCCTGTGTTTCTTGTAGTCTCTTCTTATTGATTTGCTGGTTTGTTTAAATAGATTTGATAACTCTTCTTTTATTTCGCGTGATTTGTTTTGGATTTTTATTAGTTCGTTGCGGCGTTTGATCATCTGTTTGGTTGTTTCGGTGAAAAAGTGGCAAGTATTTTCATTGTCATTATTTGTAGACTCTGATTTTAGGCTATTTTTGAGGTAGAGTTCGAGTTTATTATAGGATTTTTGTATGTTGTCTTCATTGAAATCAGTTGGGTCCATAGTGTTCGCTTCTAGTTTGTCAAGGTATGTTTTTATCTCTGAGTCTGTTCTTAGTGACGAAACTGAGTGCTGAAAATGTCTCCTACATTTTTTGGGTTTATCTAGGGTTACTGTAGCTCTTACTATTCGATGGTCTGACGGAAACTCTACGTTGTTTAAAACATCTACGTTTGTAATAGTTTTGGGGTTATTAGCCATGATAAAGTCTAGTTCATTTTTAGTCTTTTCGTCTGGCGATATCCATGTCCATTTTTGTTTAGATTTCTTCTTAAAATGGGTGTTCATGATGGATAGTTTATGTTCTAGCGCATAATGTATTAGCCTTTCGCCTCTAGAATTTCTAGTTCCGTAGCCATATTTTCCCATAATTAGTCGCTCGTTGGTTCTTGGTTTCCCTATCTTCGCATTGAGGTCTCCCATAACTATAATGTTGTTGTTGTTGCCTAGTAGATTGTGGGCTTCTTGTAGTGTTTGATAAAATAATTCTATGTCTTCCTCGTTTGATTCTGTGGTAGGTGCGTATACTTGGACAATTGACAAATGAGTATTGTGGAATTTTAATTGAATGTATGCAACTCTTTCCGATAGTCCGCAGAAATTAATAATATTTTCTTTATATTCTTTCTTGATGAGAAATCCTACCCCGTATCGACCGGGAGTTTCACCGATATAATACAGAATGTGATCATTATATTCTTCTATTTTACATCCAACTCTTCTTATTTCAGCTAGTCCTAGTATGTCTATGTTTATGTACTTTATTGCATCTATTAGTTCGAAGTATTTTTCGGGTTTCGAGAGTGTTCTGACGTTGTATGTCGCAATTTTCAAGTTGTTGTTTTTATTTCTTGTCGTTGTTGAAGTATTTGGAGGGTTTTGGTCGTAATCTTCCACGGTGACCGGCCGGGTTGGAAGAAATGGGTTCTTTGTGCTCTTTTCAAATGTGTGTTCCGTTTTTTTCGTGAGAGAGGGCTGTAATTGCTATTGTTTGTTGTTTTTATTTGATTGATCATTTTGTTGGTTGTTTTGGTTTTTATTTGTTAGGAAACTGAGTATTCCTGGTTTGATGACTCCCTCTGATAAGCTTGATGATCTTTTCAGTGTTGTCTGAGTTTTGTTTCGTTTGTTGGCTTGTGTTTTTGGTTCTGGTTGTGAAAGATTATTGTTATTTGGTGATATTGGCAGAGTTCTTTTCTTGTGGCTAGTTTGTGATGTAGCTTTCGGGTGTATTATTAGTCTGTCGTATTTAATAGATGCGTAGTTCCCCTTCTCTTTTTCAATTTTTAACTGCTCTTGTAATTCTCTTCTTTTTTCCAAAACTTGCGGCGGGAAATCTTCTTTGATGTAATAGGTGGTATCGTTTAATATTCTCCTTTGTTTAAAGATTTCAATTTTTGTTCCTAGTGAAGCGAATGTCACAGTTATTGGTCGGGGTCTCTCTCCTTTCTTTCCTATTCTTCTAGTTTCTTGTATGTCTCTGCGATCTATTCCTAGAGAGAAGTATTCATTTATGAAACTTAATACACTTTTTTCCAAGTTTGCATATGACGCTTCAGTCTCCGGCAGGCCAAAGATGACGATATTCCTCTGTTTTGACTGTTTTTCAAGGTAGTATAATCTTTTTTCTTGGTTGTCTAGTTTTTCTTGTAGGTTTTCGTATTTTTTGTCTATTTCTTTGAACTTTTCCTCCAGTGTGTCATTTATATTTTTTGTTACTTGTTGCGTGACTTTTTCAGCAGATTCTACAATTTGGTCATTCAATTCTATTTGAATTTTTTTGAGCATATCCTTAATTTCGTCCATGATTGGTTTATTTTATATGCGGTGATAATGTTGTTTTGATACTGGTGCTGCCCTCTGTTGGCAATATATTGAGTCTTAATAAGCTTGATAGTTGACACTATGAACCGGGTAAAAAAATCTAATGAAGATGGCCTTTTACTTCAAAGCGATATCCATAGATGGCGCTGATATATTGATCAAAAGTGCAAAATCATTCGTATTTATTGATGAATTTATTGTTTTTGCACTAAAACGAAATAAATTATTTGTTAAACACTTTGACTTCTTCGTTCCCCTCATCTATTAAAATGCTGCACGGTATTTCTTGCTAAAAGTTCTGTTTTAAAGTCTTATTCACTTCACTGTTTTGTTCATTTAATAGTTAGTTTTTCACTATAAGTTCACTGTTTAGGTCCTAGCCCACAAAGTATGTCACTAAACGAGTACTTATGATTACACTGCACTATTTTTCTAAATAGATATCACTTGTTTATATTTTTATTATAAAATTATTTACGGAGCCGATGTTTATTGTGGCACAGAGGCGCCCTCTCTCTTAACTATTTACGAGTGTTTAATTGCTTACGAGGGTCAAACTGAAAGTTTTTAGAACTGGCGACTTAAAAGCATTATATTAAAAAAATAAGTTTAAATTTTGAAAATAGAACTCTTTACCAATAATATTGAGTATACATTTCATTCATTTGTCATTTATTTTACGATTTGGCGGCAAATTGAAAATTGTCTGTGCACGTCAGAATGAATTTAAGACGAGAAAATTTTCGTGCAATGATTTTTTATGACTTTCGATGTCATATAAGTCAACAAGAAAGTTATGATAGACTTCGATTGGCTTTTCACGATGAAGCCCCATCTCGTGCCACAGTTTACAACTGGTTTAATGAATTCAAACTTGGTCGAACTAACCTCACCGATGATTTGCGTGAGGGACGGCCTTCTACAGCGACGACTGAAGATAATATCAGTGTTGTGCGGCGTATGATAGAGATTGACAAAAGAGTGACCTATCAGCAGATTCGGACAAGTCTAGGCATAGGTATGAGTCAAGTGCACAAAATCCTCCATGAACATTTAGCGGTCAGGAAGCTTTGTGCCCGCTGGATACCGCATAATTTGACCGAGGCTCAAAAACTTCGCCGTGTTGATTGGTGCCGAGAAATGATCCAAAAATTTAACGGAAGTGACTCAAATGCTGTGTTCGACATACTAACGGGTGACGAAAGCTGGATTTACTGTTATGATCCGGAAACTAAAAGACAGTCTGCTCAGTGGGTGTTTCCTTCCGAAGAGTTGCCAACTAAAGTGAAGAGAGGTCGAAGTGTTGGAAAAAAGATGGTGGCCTCGTTCTTCGGAAAGACAGGTCATTACGCGACAGTTGTCTTAGAGGATCAGAAAACGGTTAATGCAGAGTGGTACACTAACAACTGTTTGCCACTTGTCTTGGAAAAAGTTCGAGAGAAACGACCTCGCAGCAGGATCCTCCTTCATCACGACAATGCCTCGTCGCATACCGCCAGACAAACGATCGACTATTTAGCGACCTTAGAAGTGGAATTGCTGGGGACCCTCGTATGGTTGTGAACGCCAGGTGATAAAGAACGCATGGCTTAGTGGTCAGAGCGTTTGAAGAGTTTCCGAGAGGCGCGGGCTCAGATTTTTTGAATGTCTACTCTTGCGATAAGTAATATCGTTATATATATATATATATATATATATATATATATATATATATATATATATATATATATATATATATATATATATATATATATATATATATATATATATATATATATATATATATATATATATATATATATATATATATATATATATATATATATATATAATATATATATATATATATATATATATATATATATATATATATATATATATATATATATATATATATATATATATATATATATATATATATATATATATATATATATATATATATATGTATTTAAAATAATAATAAATAATCAAATAATAATGGCCAAGTGCTGTAAGAGCAAGAGTTGTAACTTCAAACGAAGGGTTCTGTACCCATTCATAAGTTCAATAAGTGACTACATATATAAATGTGTTATGTTTTTTTTCTAGGATATGTCTATAAATTACTAATTTTCAGTTGTTTCTTTGTAGGCGTATTATAATTACTATTTAATAAAAAAATTCTAGAATATTCTAGAATTCTAGAAAATTCTAAAAAGATTCTAGGCCAAATGACCTTATTAAGCACCTTGTAGGTTTTTTAACGTAGCTATTTTCATACAAAATGCAAAAAAAACTAAACATAAAAGGCAGAAAGTAGGGACTAAGCAACGGTGTGTCTTAACACTAGGTTCCTATGGTTCCTGCAGTTCCCTTTGCCTATCCTGCCATGTGCGGGATAAAGCATGAAGCTAAAAAAAGGTAATGTTTTTTGCTTGCGACGACTTAAGAGTGTGATTTTGTCTTGTGCTTTAAGAGGTCATCGACTTGGGCATTTGATTATATTTCAACTTGAATTTTCCAAGTAATTTTAAGAAAACATTTAATATAAATATATATGTATATACAATTAAAACAAACTTACGTACAGAACGCAAAGTGAAGATTTCCATGTTTTCCCTATAAGGGTACAGAACTCTAAAAATGAGTATAGTATAGCAACACGTTTATGCAAACGCACAACTGGTTTTTTCTCTAACATCATTGTAGATATATCGCCCACGTCAATATTGTACAGTAAAAACTCATTATAATTGGCCATAATGTAAAAACAAGAAGACAAGAGAAGAACAACCAAATGCATGTAAATTTATTTAATAGTGATAAGCATTCATAATGATATATTAATTTTTTTGAATAACTTTATATAATTATTTATTTTAAATTTTATTGTATTTATAAAATTATGAATGTGAATAAATTCAGGTAATCGTACATATCAGTGAATCTTATTGTGGACAGAGTTAATTCATATGTTCCCTACTGAGCCATTAAGTGAAAAATATCCAGAGCCTATTGTCATCCGGACAAGTATTAGTATTCTTAATATAAAGCAATCGATACGAACGATTAGCACTTGTGTTATAGCGACCGGGCTCGAAACAGGAGTTAGATAGAAGTTTTTCAAAAAAAATCTATTCATTTACGACTATTTTAACGAATTATATCCTCCAAATCATTACATTCATAAATGAAAGCGCGTTCAAATTATAAATGAGGAAGAAAACCAGAGAGCTAAAATGAATCAACCTGCTTTTAATCCTCTGAAAACATTTTTTAAGGAATATACAGGTAGGCTTCTCTTGACTAATGAGGCAACTGCTGATTGTTATTGGAGTACATACAAAGTGCCTAATATAGAAAGACTCTACAAGGAGACAAATATACAACGACCTGAGATTTGTCAGATTGATTTTCAACTTTATAGGAAATAAGTATACAAAATACATAAAAAGAACCACCTAAATAAGCTTCAGATAATAAGGGCATCCTTTATATACTATCAAAAAATGTTCATCAGTTAATAAATATCTCCATAACTTATATGGTAAAATCTGGTCAAAAGCAGAAGCGATGAGCATAAAAATTTGTCCTAATTCTCAAAAAAAATGCCTAGAGCATAATACTTTGTTAACCGAAAGCTTAAAAGACGCCAGAAAGTGTGAGAGGCAAATTACGGTATATTGGATAGATTTAGAAAACGCGTTTGGATCGGTACAACATGATCTATTGATGTTCACTTTTATATAGTGTTAATTTATGTACGATAATAAGCAACATAATCTAGTTAAATTATTCGATTTAAGCCATGAACGAGTCCTTAGAATAATAAAAAATATAGATTATTAATTCTGAAAAGTTATTTTTTTGGCTCGGTAAACATTGATTAGCTTAACAGTCATTAAGGAAGTATTGCAATCATTTTATTCATTTTCAAATTCTAGGCCTGAATTTACAAATACAAAAAGTCAATAGTTTTCTAAGAGAGTCAATAATTTTCTAATGTGCTGGCCAGTGGCCTTCACCGTGAAAGATGTCGTAATCTAGTCACACTCTAAATTCAGACGATTCTTATTTACATATTTAAGTAATTATTAATTACGCTACACTGGCTGTACACGCTGTGTTGATTTACGAAAAACGTAGAAACGACCAAGCGGTAGTTTCTATGTGTTTCTTAAATCATCATAGCAGAATTCGTATTTTCAAATTATCTTTCATCGGTGGGCAAATAAGCGTACCATATACAGTCAAGGGACGATTATTTGCCCGACGAATGAATCGGCCGATGGTGTCTTTTTTACCTTTAGTGTGTCTCTAGTAAAGCGATGACATCGTGTAATATAAAGTTGTGTAAAATACTTTCAACGTTCTTGATCAAAAGTGGTACACGACATTTGCCATTTAACTAACTTTCAATAAATCAATAAATCGTCCAATTTTAGTATTATCTTATGATTTTCTTAATACATCGTTCTTAATACTTGCTGTATTTGCCAAAACATCGACGAGTAAATCATGTGAACGATATATTTCAAGATAGTTCTTGTACGAGTAGTAATCCATTATGAGATCAGTACGAGATCCTATATTACTTGTTATCAAGCTTTCGACCAATTATCGAGATTGAAGTTCATTACAATTTGAATTTGTGTCAGCTGGTCGTTCAATCACTGTAATCATATTTATGTTGTAGTTGCTGCACGTTTAGTGTATTGTTATTTTTTTTGTGTTTAAGAAGAACTTTTAAGTTCAAGTTAACCTTCATGTTGCAGTAATTTGTGCTACGGATCTTCTAGAGATCACAATAAGCCGATTTAATACTAACGGCCTTATTTATAAAAAAGTCTTATAGAACGTTTTAAGTATACTTTAGTTAACACGCTCTTTAGGCTTATAGAATGTTCGATAAATGTTTGTATTCATAAACGCTCTATAAGCCTTCTATAACTAAAGTGTCACTATTTTGATTTATACGTTTACAATGCTGCCACTATACTGAAGTCGGTCGACTTGTTGCCGAAAATGCCAGTAAATCCACAGATGATAAGTGAAAAACGCATTGACATAGTATGACCACAGACAATATTACGTACAAAAATATATTGTTGGATCTGGCTTGACTTTTACCGGCTTCATTTACGTCGTTGTTATCACAAAAACATGAATGTTTATTTTATTTTAGTTTATAAACTTACTTAATTTTTAAAAAATTAAGTCATAAGAAGTAAAATGACAAAGAATTGAAAATTGTTTAGACGTGGACAAGTATTACCTATGTTCTGTGCGCCTTTCTTATGTAGAATTTATTATTAATAAACTTGTTAATAACTAAATATAGTTAATAAATATCGAACAAAATGTCAATTGTTATATTGTTTTGTTTACAAAACTGAAATTGACACTCTTGATGACAAGCGACTCGACGACGTCATATCAATGCTCATATTAGTAGGAGCCATAATCAGCTGTTATATGAATCGGCCATCTTTGGACGTTAAAACACTCTTATAGTAGGGTTCTCGGTTCTATAACTTTATGATAGGTTTATAGAACTGATTGGCAGTAAAATGCTGTTATGAATAACGTTTTTTGACAACTGTACTATATCGAATCTTTAAGCGTGCTATAACTTTTTATGAATAAGGCCGTAAATTTGTATTTATTAATTCTAAAATAAAATAATAATCGAGTTATTGTCGTAGTTTCGAACCTTATATTTATTTTACCCAAACATTTTTTCTTGAGTGTCGTACAGCTACAGAACCTTGCTTATCATGTTATCTTTTTTTATTTAATAAGATGCCAGTTTTGATAAAAAAAATAATAAAAATAAATAATATTTTACAATATTATTATTTAATTGTATGTGATATATCAAATTAAAGGCTAACTTAACATGCATATGCAAAAAAAATCAAGATAAAAACAATATAGTTGTTTGAGTGAGACTAATAAAATTTTGATAAAATTGATAAAAGTAATGTAATCAAACAAAATAAAAAAATCATTTCCAAATGGGAAATGAATTTTAATTTTTGATTTAGATATTTTTAAATTCAGTTGCAGAATATCTTTTCACTTTAAAACTATTAAATCTAAATATATTTTCATATCATGTTCCCATTCTATTTTTAAAGGTAAAGTCTTTGACTTGTTTCATCTAGCGTTGCATCTCATGACTTCTAAGGTGATCAGAATAGACTTTAGCTTGTTGAAAAATAGATTCATGCTTGCTACGAATCCATGGCTTGGATAATATTACGTTATTAGTTGCGTCTTAAATTTTTTAGAGTTGCTAAAATTAACCTTACAATCTTACAATCTGAGTGTTAATTACGTTGGTCTAAACGCAGTATGAAACCAAAATTATCACAAGACCATTTATTTAGCTACCTAAAACATTTTGGTTTACTAACATTTTCAACTTCTCATTTAACGGAAGTTCAATTTTAGGTCTAGATCTTGTTGCAATTGTTGCGATGGTTTTAATTTTATTGTATATTTTAACTAAAAATCATATTCGATAACTAGATTGAAATTACGGTTCATTAGATAAATTTCAAACTATTTAATGAGATTAACAGTAATACCATATCAACAAAGTTTATTCACCAAAATATTAAGATCGACAACGTATTGAATGCTTTGAAAAATCTAAATAAACTCAATCTACTTGATTTAAACTTTCTAGTGCCAAAGAATAATATCCGGTCTCGCATCTTTATTTGTATCAATATATTTCAAAGTACTTCAACTGGATTTTTTTTATTTTTCTTAGTTTATCACTTTGTTAATGTAAATCTTCGTAGTTTGTGACATATTGTAGATAGATTATCAGCTGGGAAGACAAAACATGGGCGAAAAAGTAGCATCAAGAACTACTTTTTTAAATCTGCTGCATTTGAAACATATTTCCTGTTGCTACGTCTAAACATTTTTAATCTTCCTATAAAGGTCCAATACTAAAATAATATATATGATGAATTTTTTATTTAAATTTTTGATTAATGATGTCTTAGTTTTTACTACTTCGCTCTTGCTTCGCTCAAGGCCGTTATGGTGCAAGGTTGACGAGGGCAGCCCTGCCTGCTAGATCAAAGAGTAACGCGTCGGAAAATGTGCCACTGTAGGTAGTTGGATGTCGAGAAGGCTCGCTCGGGGTTAACTTCCGCAACTTAATCTAGTTGCAGAGATTAACGCCGCGTCTTGTTATGTTATCAAAATTTAATTAATAAAAGAAACAAATCATAGAGAGTATTTAATTTAAATGTGTTGAAACATTTCTAACACTTATTACCGAGCTGTAAAAGTAATAATTATATTCTATGCCATCTGTCCTTGTATATAAAAAACGTATCATGCCAGCCCGGTTGGTTTGCTTGGTAGAATTGAAATGGAATAGGCGCTTGTGGCTCTTTATTCTGAAACAATAATACAATTATATCAATACTTAGGCAAGTTTAATATTTGAGGTTGAAGTTGGAAGTTGGTTCGATTCCCAGGATGGATTATTTCATTTCCGCTTTCTTTGCTCTGGTATTTAGGCAAGCGTGGCGTTGAGTACCGCCTCTCAATACGCAATACCTCAAAGGCGAACGGAGTCTGGTTTCAATATTAGATTTCCACCTGTGCTATGGTTATCTCTGCCTACCCCGTGCCACGAACGAAATCAAATAAAGCGTGAAGCTACAAAAAATATAATATTTGAAATTTAAATATTGGTATCTCTTTTGCTTTGGATGGCTGGTAGAGGCCTCTTACAGGATATGTTAATATCCTAGAACATGTTTAGCACGTATTACCAAGAAATGGTGAACGAAAAAGGAAATATTGATAGCTTAACTATGAAATGTAGTGAATGGATGATTTACTTAATGAGACTAAAGAGCGAAAATGCCTCAGGCGCAATATCGGCGTCGTCAGCTATGTTGGGCAGAAAATAAACGTGTATAACAAATAAATAGAATTTTCATACTAACAGAAATACTCAAGCTTTCTGGATTCCAAGATTCTTCTATAATTTTTGTCTTTATTATCCTCTTATATACTAGTGCAGATAGCCTGGCTGTACGCGTTTTTTCTTTTGAATCGAAATCCACTTCGTATAGGCCGAAACGTTCGCTGAAAATAATAAATTTTTTTACTTGTTAAGAAGATATTTTTAGACGTTAGGTTAGTCGGATAAATATATTATTACTCTATATATCTTAATATTATGTTATCTTTAAAATAAGCATACAAATTCTTTGTGAAAATGATGAGAAATGGGCTAAGTTCTAATAATAACCATAATTAAAATAAATAATAATACAAATTACCTTTAAAAAATAAAAAGAAACAACAAAATAACTAAAGAGGACCGTCGTGGCGCAGAGGCGCAACGTTTGCCTGGAACGTGACGGTTTCAGGGTTCGATTCCCATGAGGGGAAGATGGACTTTTCTATTACCATTTTCTTCGCTCTGGCAACTAGGCAAAGCGCAGTGTTAAGTTTCGCCACTCAACATGCAATCCCTCGAGAAAAGACGGAAAGCGGGGACGGAGAAAGCAGAGACTAAGCAACGGAGTGTTTTAAAACCAGATTCCTATGGTCACTGCAGTTACCTCTGCCTACGCTGCCATGTGCGGGATGAAGCGTGAGGCTAATTAAAAAATAATTACTAAAAAATGTAAATAAAGAAGGAAGAAAAACGTGCATTGAAATTAAATTTTCTATCCAATAACATGTCTCACATAAAAAAGCAATTAAATCTTCATACCTAGTCCCGAACCACCATTCAACATTGTCCATTAGACTCCACATTGTATATGCAATAACATTTGTGCCGTCCTCTATAGCGTACAGTAACGCCTTCAAGTACTGCCTTATGTTGTCGACTCGTGAGGTATCTCTCAAACCCTTGTCAGTCGACCATCCATGTTCAGTGATAAATATTGGAGGGTAGTCGTAGTTCTGGTTGATGTAGATACACATTTTGTACAAACCGTATGGAGCTCTCTGAAAATATTATTTTGATATAATTTAACAATTATATAAAAAGAAATAAATATATCAATATAATACAAATGAGAATTTAAATGTACAAAAAGTAACTAGAAGAAACTAGGTCATACTAAAACCGAAACCAAAAATATTCGATAAATTTAGAGACATTTACAAAAACCTACACTTGGGTCGCAAGTCCCAAGCGCTGATCGGAGCTCCTCTTCCTACAACGCGATGGGCCCGGCACCCGCACAGTGAATCCATGGAACGCTAAGTTATTTTTTCTCTTCTCTGTTCCACACTTTAACTTACTTTTTAATAGTAAAACATACAATAAAACATCACATACCCTTAACCATGATGATCGTGACTGAACCCACTGCACTCCGTAACTCAATTTGACTCCCAAGTCATTTTCCATTTCTGTATTGGAGGGATCCTCTTCCGATTTGCTCACCAACGTCGTCGTGTAGTGATTCATGCCCATGAAATCAGATGAACCTATGAACATTATATATTTTTCTTCTTCAAGCTTAAAATTAAGCAGGCTACGCATCCCTTTACTTGCAGCAATGTAGACCAGTTCTTATTAGATCAGATACTGACCATATTTTTCAGACTATTAACGAGAAGTTAGGTGTTTAATATATAGCATAGCCTACCAGATCTGGACAATGAAACAAGCTTAGTATCTAGTATCTATTTCTACTGCCAAGCCTGCTAAATGTTGGATACAGCGTTTTGCTAAAAGTATAATTGATATTCAAATTCCTTATTTAGTTTACTATACCCCATTATTTAAGCGGTAGAGAACGCACAGTGAGAAAACCTCTCTACACAATGTACCCTAGTTTCTCAAACGACACGAACGGCTCTGCGTTATATGAGATCAAACGGTTCAAACTAATACTAATGTGTACTAGACCAGAGATGAGTAAATCAAATAAGGCTGAATCTGTTAATGTGTGATTAATTCTCATACCCAACATCCTCCTTGGTGTGTTCTAATTTAATGGTGTGATTTATTCTCTTACCATATAACCTCCATCGTATGTTCTCTTTTCAACTTTACATTGGCGTGATTAACTGAATTTGTGTGAAGGTCATTATAGTGATTTACTGAATATGCAATAATGCTTAAATTAGAATTACCTTTTATTAGCTCGATTTCTTCACGAGTTAATTCAGGCAACATAGTTTTGTTATAACCAAATTTAGTACTGAGTTCCTTTACTCGTCTTTTGACATCTATGTGAAAGTCACCAGTCTTCGCCCATATGGGATGCAGGTACATGTCTAGCTGGATATATATATATATATATATATATATATATATATATATATATATATATATATATATATATATATATATATATATATATATATATATATATATATATATATATATATATATATATATATATATATATATATATATATATATATATATATATATATATATATATAGTTCCTTTACTCGTCTTTTGATATCTATGTGAAAGTCACCAGTCTTCGCCCATATGGGATGCAGGTACATGTCTAGCTGGAATATATATATATATATATATATATATATATATATATATATATATATATATATATATATATATGTATATGTATATATATATATATATATATATATATATATATATATATATATATATATATATATATATATATATATGTATATGTATATATATATATATATATATATATATATATATATATATATATATATATATATATATATATATATATATATATATATATATATATATATATATATATATATATATATATATATATATATATATATATATATATATATATGTATATGTATATATATATATATATATATATATATATATATATATATATATATATATATATATATATATATATATATATATATATATATATGCGACTTCAGGCTACAACACTCAACTTACGCCTTACGGTTGACGTTATTTGAATTTTATAATATAATGTGACTTGAATTAATACTATCGTCTTCGAAATGTCTTCGAAGTCTTGATGTCTTCGAAGGCTACAACGTTGCCGAGGACAGCCTTGCTTCACTAGATCAAAGTGTCTAAAAATGTGCGACTGTACGTAGTTTTTAGCTAGAAACATTTAGTTCATATTCAAAGCTGCTGGACAAGGCTCGGGATTAACTTTTGCAACTAACTTTAGTTGCGCCACAACGGCGTGTCTTCGCAGTGACAGACACGATTTCAGATGATCAAAACTATAATAAATAAAGAAAAAACAAATCAAGAGTATTTAATGTTAATATTTATTTGAAACATTCCTAATACGTATTGCCAATTTGTAATACTAATAATTATATTCTACGCCATTTGTTATTGTATACAAAAAATATATCGTGCCAGCCTGGTTGGTTTGCTTGGTAGAATTGAAACGGAATAGGCGCTTGTGGCTCCTTCTTCTGAAACAATAATATCAATACCTAATTATAATATTTTGAGGTGAAGCGTCTGCTTGTAAGCGCGGTTGATTTGTAGGTTCAATTCCCGGGATAGATTATTTCATTCCCACTTTCTTCACTCTGGCATTAAGGCAAGCGTGGCGTTGAGTTCCGCCTCTCAATACGAGATGCCACAAAGGCGAAAGGATCTCGTTTCAATACTAGATTCCCTCCTGTCCTATGGTTATCTCTGCCTACCCTCTGTTACGAATAGAATAAAGCGTGAAGCTACAAAAAAACAATTGGAATTTAAATAGAGAGTCCCCTTACAGGATATGTTAAGATATTATAGAACATGTTTAGCGTGTATTACCAAGAAATGGTGAACGGAAAAGGAAATATGGAAAGCTAAATTATGAAATGTAGTAGAATGGATGATTTACTTAATGAGATTAAAGAGCGAAAATGTCTCAGGCGCAATATTGGCGTCGTCAGCTATGTTGGGTGGAAAATAAACGAGTACAACGAATAAATAGAATTTTTATACTAACAGAAATACTCAAGCTATCTGGATTCCAAGATTCTTCTATAATTTTTGTCTTTATTATCCTCTTATATACTAGTGCAGATAGCCTGGCTGTACGCGTTTTTTCTTTTGAATCGAAATCCACTTCGTATAGGCCGAAACGTTCGCTGAAAATAATAAATTTTTTTACTTGTTAAGAAGATATTTTTAGACGTTAGGTTAGTCGGATAAATATATTATTACTCTATATATCTTAATATTATGTTATCTTTAAAATAAGCATACAAATTCTTTGTGAAAATGATGAGAAATGGGCTAAGTTCTAATAATAACCATAATTAAAATAAATAATAATACAAATTACCTTTAAAAAATAAAAAGAAACAACAAAATAACTAAAGAGGACCGTCGTGGCGCAGAGGCGCAACGTTTGCCTGGAACGTGACTGGTTTCAGGGTTCGATTCCCATGAGGGGAAGATGGACTTTTCTATTACCATTTTCTTCGCTCTGGCAACTAGGCAAAGCGCAGTGTTAAGTTTCGCCACTCAACATGCAATCCCCCGAAAAAAGACGAAAAGCGGGGACGGCGAAAGCAGGGACTAAGCAACGAAGTGTCTTAACACTAGGTACCCACTGTCCCTGCAGTTCCCTCTGCCTACCCTACCAAGTGCGGCATAAAGCGTAAAGCTAAAAAGCAATTAAATCTTCATACCTAGTCCCGAACCACCATTCAACATTGTCCATTAGACTCCACATTGTATATCCGATAACATTTGTGCCATCCTCTATAGCGTACAGTAACGCCTTCAAGTACTGCCTTATGTTGTCGACCCGTGAAGTATCTCTCAAACCCTTGTCAGTCGACCATCCATGTTCAGTGATAAATATTGGAGGGTAGTCGTAGTTCTGGTTGATGTAGATACACATTTTGTACAAACCGTATGGAGCTCTCTGAAAATATTATTTTGATATAATTTGATTTGAGAATCACATAAAAAAATATATGTTAATATATTTAAATGTACAAAAACTAACTAGCAAAAAGTAGGTAATACTAAAACCGAAATCAAAAATATTCGACAAACCTAGACACACTTAAATACTGTTCCACATTTTAACTGACTTTTTAATAGTAAAATATGCAAAGACATAAATAAAACATCACATACCCTTAACCAGGATGATCGTGACTTAACCCACCGCACTCCGTAACTCAATTTGACACCCAAGTCATTCTCCATTTCTGTATTGGAGGGATCCTCTTCGGCTTTGCTCACCAACGTCGTCGTGTAGTGATTCATGCCCATGAAATCAGATGAACCTACAAACAGTACATATACGATGTTTTCTTCCTTAATGTAGACCAGTTCATATCACAACTATTAACGAGGAATTAGGTGTTGAATATATATGCCGATGTTTGCTATCTAGATGTGACTTAGGACCTGCTAAACAAGTTAGAGCGATTACAAAATCTAGCCATTCATTTCAATTTTGGTCTACGTAAGTATGTTGTTTCTGAATTTCGTGTTCAACTCAGTTTACTCCTAATCAGTCTTCGCCGTGATTTGCATTTCCTAACGCTCTTATTTGAGATTCCTAATTTCCAGAACTTCCCTTCTTACCTACGTTCCCGCTTCATCGTCCTTCATCCTCCCTCACGCTCTAAGCGGTCTTGTGTCATATTGACACTCAACGTACCGAGGAGCCACACCAAATTCCTGCAGAAATCTTTTTTTGTACATGCTGCATCTCTTTGGAACCAACTTCCCAATCACATCCAGATATACCCTACCCTATAGCTAACTTAGGCGCAATTCATAGTTCATATTTAGTTTCTATACTTATTTTTATATTATTTTTTTTTAATAAATTTTTTGATTTATTTTCTTACCATAAAACCTCCATCATATGTTCTCTATTACTGAATAACTGAATGCTTAGATGTTAATTACCTTTTATTAGCTCAATTTCTTCACGAGTTAATTCAGGCAACATAGTTTTGTCATAACCAAATTTAGTACTGAGTTCCTTTACTCGTCTTTTGACATCTATGTGAAAATCACCAGTCTTCGCCCATATGGGATGCAGGTACATGTCTAACTGGAATGTAAAAATATTATTTTTTTTAAAATGTACATTGGAAATTGTGAAATATTGATTGTGAAAGTTAACAGCTTAAATAAAATTGATTCAATTAAATGAATATTTCGGACATGAGAAAAACTAGAGCGAGTAACTAAGAGGGATTTCTTTCTCTTGGTCTTTTACACATTTAGGATTATTTATTACTGATAATGTTGTATTTAAAATGGACACAAGCACGTATTTAATTCCAAATCAAAGATTAAGTGATAATTTTGTACATAAACCACTTTACATTACTTTTCTTAGTTGAATAAGGAAAATGTCGCTAATTAATTATAAGCAAAGAAGAGGAGGAGTGTTAAGGTAAATTTAAACTAATTAATTATAAATAAGCTTCACCGAAAATTTTCTATATGCATCTGTAGCTTCTGCGCTTTCTGTGGTATTGTCTTTTGGATCCACCCAGCTCAAAGCTAGTGATATACCAACGGACCCTGTAAAAGTAAAACATTATCAACATCACCTTTACAATATGCTATCTAATCTCTGGTAGGTTTTTATGACTGAAGTCTATAAATTCCTGAAGTCCATTTCAGATGGGCGAATAATCTATAATAACTTTTGTAATTTCGGCGTGTTTTCAGGTCTTTTGGTAGGTTGGTCGATAATCACCAACTGTTTGTGGTTAGCGTCTTCGAGTTTATTATGTGTCATGGAAAGAAATTGTCGAAAGAAATTTTTTTATCGTGAGATTATTTATTATTTGAACATGAAAGAAGATTTGTAATAATTTATCATCTGTTTTGTTGAGTCTTAGTAAATATCATTTATAAAGGAAATTAAATCTTAGCAATAGATACTAAAATAAATTGTAACGTATAGTCTCCACCACACTTAACAAATCAAACTGCAACTGTCAAATCTGAAGATATATTTTTTTTCATAAAAAATAATTTAAAAATGTATAAAAACTAGATATACACTGACCGACACGGCACAGTCTGCCTGTAATAGTAGCAATATGTGAGTTCTAATTCCCACTAGGGAAGGATGGATTAAATAAATACCCAAAAAGTGGGAAACAGAGTGTGTTAGCACTAAGTTTCCATGGTTCTTGTGGTTCCCTCTTTTTTACTACAAGAGACAAACGAGCATAAGGGCCATCTGATGTTAAGTGGATACCTTCGCCCATAATATCCAAAATCTGAGATGATGTGAATGCATGCATTACCAACTATATCACCTAATCAACCCCCCCTTTATGGGCTTACTCACCAGACGAAATACAGCAGCATTGATATGTTGCTGTATCACGATGATATTCTGCGAGAGAGTAGTAATTACCCGGTTCGAGCCTGGCCTTTTGAGCTGCTAGTGTTGGTGTAGCTTTTCTCTAACACTTCCCTCTGCCTAACCTGCTATGTGTGGGATAACACGTGAAGTTAAAAATGAAATAATACAATACCTTTATACTTTTTCTTATATTCTTTTTCATACAGTCGATAAACATTAGCGTGGGCTAAGAGAACATTTCTAATACACGCGTATATATCACTTTTCTCATTTCCCTGAGCGAACTCTATTGCTGAATATCCTTTGTCACATATAGAGTTAGGCTGATTAATAGTAATCCAGTATGGTACTTTGTGGGCATATCTCTCGAACACTACTTTTGCATAATTAAGGAACCATTCTACGGACGACTGGCTGGTCCATCCCCCTAAATCTTGAAGACTTTGAGGTAAATCATTATGATATATGGTTATCATTGGCTTTATACCATTAGTGATTAGTTCATTTATCAGATTGTCATAGTATTGTAGACCTTTTTCGTTTATTTTATTTGAATAACCTGTAATAAAACGATATAGTAGTAGAAAAACAGGTTACTTTGTACATTATTGTAATATTTACCAGAAATCTGAACAAATATAAATATGATAAAAAATATTATAATTAATTAAAAAAATTAAATAAAAAAAAATGTTCCTATAAAATAAAATTGTCGCGTGAACAGTCTAAAAAATCTAAAAGTATTATAAGATTGTACAAAATATTATGAAAAACGTTATTTTGTAATTAATATTTACTAACAGTAAGATTTACTAAAACAAGAGTTGTGGGATCGGTTTCAGCTTGTATTATCTTTGTTCTGGTACAAAGACAAATCGCCTCATTTAGTTCTGGTAGTCAACACGCAGTAAGGTATCGAAAGGCAGAAGGCAGAGAACGAAGTGTTTATCTTATGACAGATTGCACTCGTATTCGTGATACACGTTTACAATTTCAAAAAAGAGCATTGAAAAAATTACGTGTTGAGTAGAGTAGCGTTTTCTGGACCAGAGAAATAAAAATAATTGAAACATTATATGTTTTGCCATAATAGATGAGGTATTTAACTCATAAACCACATATTATAATAAAACGCTGTCCTATATTGACACGATAGCATCGTTTGCTTATAAGACCATTCCTTACCATCAGGTAAAACCCTGGTCCAAGAAATAGAAAACCTATAATGATCTACTCCCAACTCTCGCAGCATCTCCACGTCTCTCTTGTACTTATGATACGAATCGCAGGCTTCATCTCCATTCTTTCCCACGATTATCACTTCTGGATGTTCGTGCAAGTATTTGTCCCATATACTTTGTCCTTTACCTTAAAAATTAATATATACTAATTAATCACTAGAAATAATCTTATTGATTTTTATTATAGTAATTTAAAAAATCACTTAGCAGGTTTGTTTTCTGTCTGTCTATCCTTATTGACGTTGCAAATGCTAATGTATGTTTTTTTTTTCTTATGGGAAGGACAAGGCAAACGAGCGGTCGGGTCACCTGATGGTAAGTGATCACCGACGCCCACGGCCCTGTGTAACAGCAGAGGTGTTACAAGAGCGTTGCCGGCCTTTAAGGTGGACGTAGACGCGCTTTTTGAAGGTACCCATGTCGTATCGATCTGGAAACACTGCTGCAGGTAGGCTATTCCACAGTATGTTTGTTTGTTACGCTTTCACGCGAAAACGATTCAACCGATGATTATGAAACTTTTCACACATACTTTTGAAGGTATTAGAAGGAACATAGGATACTTTTTATATTTTTTACTTTAGCGGAATATTAGAACTTCTGCTTTAACGCTATCTAGCTTTACTGATGTCAATATCTATTTCGATTGGCTATAGTTTCAGCAATAGAGTATATATTAGATATTTCAAAACTTCATTGTGCGTCGTAATTTTTTAAAATTGACAATCCCTGCCAAGATCTTTTTTATCATTCATGCCATGATCTCTAATACTTATTTAACGACTCAAATGCGAGCGTAGCCGTGGGTAAAGGCTAGTATGTATATGTATTTGGCCATTAGTCATGCACATATTACTAGACATAAAGAAAGTTTGATATGAAAACTAAACTCCATACCAACATATAAAATAGTATTCTGTGCAGTTCTCGTACAGTTAATTAAAAAGTGACAAATTAAAATTATTACAATTACTCTTAACATTTAAGAAGTTTTTTTTTATCCTTTATTGAACACAATACAAGGAGTAAACATGTACAAAAGGCGGGCTTAACGCTACAAAGCATTCTCTACCAGCCAACCTGTCATGTGGGAAATAAAAGTTGAGGTGTGCCAAACTAATTTCTTAGGAATTTAGTATATTAATGATTTATATACACAATAAATAAATATGAACAAACATATTTAGACACATGCAGATACATATACATATACACATACACACATACATACATACATATATACATATACATATACATACATATATACACATATACATATACATATATAAGTTTGTGAGATTTGGAATAATATCAGCTTAAAATGTCAAATAATAAATATCATTTTATTAAATTGTGTAATGCTCATCTTGTACGAAAAATACAGCTCGATTAAACTACATCAGTTACTTACAAATGACGTTAACTTAATTAATTCTCTCTTGGTAATAGTAGCAAATCTATCAAAATTTTCAAAATAATAATATAAAAATATTGATTAATTTATCTTTGCAGGAGACATAAACGTAACCATTAATAATTTTTAAATTACACCATTTATAATTGACATATTGTGACAAGTAGTTTTTAGTTGTTTTTGATAGAATAACATATATATTGTTAATGTTTAAATACTAAATAATCTTAGATATTATTTGAAATAAAAGTATCTTTTTTTCTTTTTAAATCATATGCTGAGAAATGGCTATTAATTTGAAATTTGATTTCCACTTTAAAGTTTATGGACTGCGTGCAGTTCCTTTTCATTTTATAAAAAATTAAACAAGAAATGAAAATAAGTATATTTTATGTAATTCAACTGTTATGAAGAACCACCACGCCGTTGTATGTTAAATAATATAACAAAAAAAATTTAGATTTTAGATTTTTTACCGTCTTCGTTCCAAGCGCCTTCCACTTGGTAAGCGGACGTGGCTACTCCGAACAGGAAGTCATCCCTGAACCTCCTCACTCTGGTATCATTCCATCCGTGAATTGCATCAACACTGTTGACATAAGTAATTATCTTAATTAAAGTATATTAAATTAACATGCTTATGTTATTAACGCAAGATTTACTCGTACACTTGAGTTATATCAGTTATAATAGTAATTTATTTATCAGAACAATGCACAGCTATTTGAAATAGAAAATTATTCCACATGCAATATGGAATAAATTCTTAAATAAAACATATATCAGAATCATTCAGAAGTCCCACTTCAAAGAACAAACCATTTCATCAACATGTAGCATTGAAACCAGTCCAATATTTCAAAATCGCAGGAGGTTCACAAGGTAATTTTTGAATAGTTCAAGAGTTTTTTCTCGTATGCCAAGGCACTTTAGTTTTTTCAAAAGATTGTAAGAAAGTACTGTGTCAAATGTTTTGTTCCAATTCAGAAAGATGAAAACACGTTTCTGCCTCTCATATAGATTCCTTGCAACAATCTCAGATGGATCTATATCAGCGTCTTCAGTAGAAATCCCTTTCTCAAAACCTTAAATTGACTGCTATTACATTATTTTTGCCGAGGTGCTTTACTAATTGTGTTTTTCCATTATTTTACACACCGATGAGAAAACAGAAATAGATCTTTTTAAATATATATATATATATATATATATATATATATATATATATATATATATATATATATATATATATATATATATATATATATATATATATATATATATATATATATATATATATATATATATATATATATATATATATATATATATATATATATATATATATATATTTAAAAAGATCTATTTCTGTTTTCTCATCGGTGTGTAAAATAATGGAAAAACACAATTAGTAAAGCACCTCGGCAAAAATAATGTAATAGCAGTCAATTTAAGGTTTTGAGAAAGGGATTTCTACTGAAGACGCTGATATAGATCCATCTGAGATTGTTGCAAGGAATCTATATGAGAGGCAGAAACGTGTTTTCATCTTTCTGAATTGGAACAAAACATTTGACACAGTACTTTCTTACAATCTTTTGAAAAAACTAAAGTGCCTTGGCATACGAGAAAAAACTCTTGAACTATTCAAAAATTACCTTGTGAACCTCCTGCGATTTTGAAATATTGGACTGGTTTCAATGCTACATGTTGATGAAATGGTTTGTTCTTTGAAGTGGGACTTCTGAATGATTCTGATATATGTTTTATTTAAGAATTTATTCCATATTGCATGTGGAATAATTTTCTATTTCAAATAGCTGTGCATTGTTCTGATAAATAAATTACTATTATAACTGATATAACTCAAGTGTACGAGTAAATCTTGCGTTAGCTTATGTTAATTTAATATACTTTAAATAACATAATTACTTATGTCGACAGTGTTCATGCAATTCACGGATGGAATGATACCAGAGTGAGGAGGTTTAGGGATGACTTCCTGTTCGGAGTAGCCACGTCCGCTTACCAAGTGGAAGGCGCTTGGAACGAAGACGGTAAAAAATCTAAAATCTAAATTTTTTTTGTTATATTATTTAACATACAACGGCGTGGTGGTTCTTCATAACAGTTGAATTACATAAAATATACTTATTTTCATTTCTTGTTTAATTTTTTATAAAATGAAAAGGAACTGCACGCAGTCCATAAACTTTAAAGTGGAAATCAAATTTCAAATTAATAGCCATTTCTCAGCATATGATTTAAAAAGAAAAAAGATACTTTTATTTTAAATAATATCTGAGATTATTTAGTATTTAAACATTAACTATATATATGTTATTCTATCAAAAATAACTAAAAACTACTTATCACAATATGTCAATTATAACACGTCTAATTTAAAAAATATTAATAGTTAAATTTATGTCTTCTGCAAAGATAAATTAATCAATATTTTTATATTATTATTTTGAAAATTTTGATAGATTTGCTACTATTACCAAGAGAGAATTAATAAAGTTAACGTCACTTGTAAGTAACTGATGTAGTTTAATCGAGCTGTATTTTTCCTACAAGATGAGCATTACACAACTTAATAAAATGATATTTATTATTTGACATTTTAAGCTGATATTATTCCAAATCTCACAAACTTATATATGTATATGTATATAAAACACGTTTCTGCCTCTCATATAGATTCCTTGCAACAATCTCAGATGGATCTATATCAGCGTCTTCAGTAGAAATCCCTTTCTCAAAACCTTAAATTGACTGCTATTACATTATTTTTGCCGAGGTGCTTTACTAATTGTGTTTTTCCATTATTTTACACACCGATGAGAAAACAGAAATAGATCTTTTTAAATATATATATATATATATATATATATATATATATATATATATATATATATATATATATATATATATATATATATATATATATATATATATATATATATATATATATATATATATATATATATATATATATATATATATATATAATATATATATATATATATATTATATATATATATATATATATATATATATATATATATATATATATGTGTGTGATAGTTTTTGTGTGGAATCCAGGGCAATACGCGAGGCAACCCGTTCACAGTAGTTCGTTATAATAATTATATTAAATAACAGACGAATGCCACCTCAGTCTGCCCGTGACCATGGACTACTGCAAAGTGTTCGAAACGTCGGGTTTTACAAAAAATATATTAATATACGCGATTATTCCGGTTAAATTGTTTTATTTAATATGTACAAAAATCGCGACAATCAAAGATCTTAGAAATAGGTGTGTTGTTTACACAGTCACTGGGGCCAGCCTTGTGTATCGGATAAAATAAGGCTTTCTTCAAAAATTCGATAATAATTCGATAATAATAATATATAATAAAATAAATGAGAAAAAAGTTATTTTATACATACACAAATATAATAAAAAGACTTACCCAATAAAAATTATATTTAACTTGTACCTTTAATAGTCGAGGAACACTATTTGGAGAAACGTATTGAAATATAAACTTAAAAATATACATAATATGTAACGTCTAAAAAACTACAAATTTTATAAAATAAATATAACAAAAAGACTTACCTAATAAAAATTAAAATTAAATTAATTATACACTTCATAGTCGAGGAACACGATTTTGAGGAATGAACTGAAGTCAGACTATGAATGAAACAGGCGATTAAAATCTTAATATACATATATAAATAAAATGCGCATAAAATATGTGTTTTTCTATTATTTTTACATTTATATGGTGATTTTGTGTATGAATCTTCATTTTAGTGCGAAGAAATAAATATAATAAATAACACAAGCATAATAACGTGATTAAAATTCTTATTTATTTTACATACAAGCTTTAATTTACCCGTATCTCTTATATACTAGCTTTTAGCTTCGGTATCGCCCGCACTTCAGTTATTAAATAGGTAAGTATTTATTTACTTTGAAGTATATATATATATATATATATATATATATATATATATATATATATATATATATATATATATATATATATATATATATATATATATATATATATATATATATATATATATATATATATATATATATATATATATATATATATATATATATATATATATATATATATATATATATATATATATATATATATATATATATATATATATATATATATATATATATATATATATATATATATATATATATATATATATATATATATATAATAGAGTTCAAAGTGAAAAATATGATATATGTTTTTATGTGGAATCCAGGGACAATACGCGAGGCAACCCAGTAACCGTTCACAGTAGTTTGTTATAATAATTTATATATATATATATATATATATATATATATATATATATATATATATATATATATATATATATATATATATATATATATATATATATATATATATATATATATATATATATATATATATATATATATATATATATATATATATATATATATATATATATATATATATATATATATATATATATATATATATATATATATATATATATATATATATATATACATGCTTATAATTTATGTACAGTTTGTAGAATAAATCCATGTAGCTTAATAAAAGATAATTTATTTTTTATTCTATTTAAATTTATACTAATAAATGCATTGTACAAATTACTGCTGAATTTATGACTTATAAACATTTTTAATGTTTTCTATTTTGAAATCGTCAAAATTGTCTGCAAGACACTGTTCGGCAGTACAGTATATACTCGTAGGTGTAGGTTGTAAAAAACTTGCATTATGAGCTTTATAAGTAAAAAAAAACGGTCAAGTGCGAATTGTACTCGCGCGGAAAGGGTTCCGTACACAATATAGTGAAATATTTCCCCTGAAAACGTTTTTTCCCCAAAAACAATTTTTACCGATTTTACTATTTTATTTTCAATTTATGAAATCCTTATAGGCCATAAACTATATTTAGTAATTTTTTCAAATTTTTCGGCCCAGTTGTTGCAGAGATTAGGGGGGGGGGGGGAATGGTTAATTTTCGACTTTTTTCATGAATATCATCGAAACTTAAACATCTAAATTTTAAAAAATTAAAAAAAATATATTCGAGATCCTCATAACAAGCCCTTTCAAGCCCTTTTCATCTGTGTTCGGATCAGGGCATTACACCATCCTGCCAAATTTCACCTGATTCGGTCTAGTAGATTCAGAGAAAATTGGCTGTGACAGACGGACGGACAGGAACACGAGTGATTCTATAAGGGTTCCGTTTTTTTATTTTTGCACGGAACCCTAAAAACAACTATTTTTAAATATGTACGCAAGATTTACTAATACAAAAATAGCCACTAATTGTAAATTTTGTTCACAAACTACTCTGAGAAACATGTTATTTAATTTAATTCTCTAAATCAAGTTGATCCGAGAGTGCCTCTTGTGCAAATATGTTTTAATTTTAGAGGATACTAGCTCGTTTCGTCCTTTTAAATAAATCTTGTTCATTGTGAAATTATATACCAACGACGTCCCATATTAAAATTGTTTTTACAACACTAACTAAAGCGTGCCAGGAACATCGAACAAATTAACAATAACAAAATTCTGGAACTCCATGAACTAGAATGGAACGATCGTTGCAGCAAGCACATATAGATTCACTTGATTCAAATATGTGGCTCAAAGTTGGTAGGATGTTTCCCGAAACCAAAGGATTTATAATATCCATTCAGGATCAAATCAAAAACTACTGAAAACATAATATAATTAAATATACTCAAGTTGCAAATGATAAATGCCGTGGATGCCAAAACCAGCAAGCGACCATCAAACCCATAACAGGTGCTTGTTCTAGTCTGACACATTCAGACAACCAACCAAATTGTTAATATCATACACCAACAACTCGCTTGTGAAAACAAATTAATTACGACAATTGATACTCCCTACTATAAGTACACTCAAGAAACTATATTGGAAAGGTCTTCTCATAAGTTATATTACGACCAAGCAGTTCTGATAGATAAAATACATTTCAATAGACCTGATATCGTATTACAAAATAAACCGGATTAAACTACCTACCTCATAGACATAGCTGTGCCTAACACCCATAATAAAAATAACCGAAAAGTCAAGTAAATATGAAGAATTAAAATAGCAAGAATTTGGAAACAATATATACAATTCCAATAGTTCTCTCCAATAACGGCGTCACACCTAAGCGTATTCATCGTAGCATGAACATTTTAGATTTTAAAAATTCCATTTATATCACATTACAGCGAGCAGCAATATTAAATACATGTAGAATAGTAAGGATTTTCTTATAAATAGGTGACGACATTGACTAAAGCAAATAATCTGACCGACTCTTTGAGGACCGTCGTGGCGCAGAGGCGCAACGTCTGCCTGTAACGCGACATTTCTGGGTTCAATCCCCAGTCGCGGAAGATGGATTTTTCTAATTCCATTTTCTTCGCTCTGGTAAACTAGGCAAAGCGTGGCGTTGAGTTCCGCCACTCAACACGCAATGCCTCGAATAAGGCGGAAAGCAGGGACTAAGCAACGTAGTGCCTTAACACTAGGTTCATATGGTTCCTGCAGTTCCCTCTGCCTACCCTGCTATATGCGGGATAAAGCGTGAAACTATAAAAAAAGCAACATATTAAGAAAAGCTATATACTACCTTAACTTACAGTAACACTCATAGAATAACAATATTAATAATAAAAAGAGAACTCATTTAGAGGTTACGATGCGTGGACTACGTAAATGATTTTAATCAAGCAAAAAAAAAATTACCTGTATGATCATTATATACTAATTTATCGTATTACAGGTATTCGTTTATTTTAACATTTTTTTTGTAGCTTCACGCTTTATCCCGCATATAGGCAGGGTGGGCAGAGGGAACTGCAGGGACCGTGGGAACCTATTGTTAAGACTCTCCGTTGCTTAGTCCCTGTTTTCTCCGTCCCCGCTTTCCACCTTTTTAGAAGTTTAATTAATACAATATTATTTTCTATACAATTTAAAAGATTAAATACGTTGTCCATTCATTGTAGATCACTAACATGTGGAAGTATCAGCGATTAAAAATTCAAATGAGAGACGCAAGTGACGCAATTCTTAGAGTAACCTTCAAACAATTGTATGTAACAATTGTATGTATTGTGATAAAGAAATATGTAGCTTTAAAAATTTTATATATCCATATATTGTAGTATTATTTTATCACTTATTAGCGAAATACTCTGAATTTGCTCAGATGCATCTTAGCCAGTAGATTAAGTAGTCTTCTATTATCTTTATCTATTCGTATAATGATAGGTAATTAATAACCCCCCCCCCCCCCTTTAAACCTACACTTGGGTCACAAGTCCCAAGCGCTGCTCGGAGCTCCTCTTCCTACAACACGATGGGCCCGGCATCCGCACGGTGAATCCATGGAACGCAAAGTTGTTTCTTCTCTTCTCTTGATTTTGGAAACCCTACTGTATATGCGGTCTGGATAGTGACCTACTCGTATATCTTCAGGCATTATATAGTCATTCTCAAACGAATCCAATCAGGAGCTGGTTCATTGAATTCTGGATCATTTGAATTTGTGAAAAGCAAGAGTAAGAGTGTTTTTAAGACACTTCGTTCATAAACTGTATTTATTGTTATAATGTATGTATTGAGGACCGCCGTGGCGCAGGGGTGCAACGTCTGCCTGTAACGCGACGGTTTCTGGGTTCGATCCCCAGTCGGAGAAGATGGATTTTTCTATTTCCATTTTCTTCGCACTGGAAAACTAGGCAAAGCGCGGCGTTGAGTTCCGCCACTCAACACGCAACGCCTCGAAAAAGGCGGAAAGTGGGGACGGAGAAAGCAGGGACTAAGGAACGGAGTGTCTTAACACTAGGCTCCCACGGTCCCTGCAGTTCCCTCTGCCTACCCTGCTATGTGCGAGATAAAGCGTGAAGCTAAAAAAAAATGTATTAAAGTCATAAGTGTAATAAATAATAATATCATAACTAAAATATCTGTAATGTACGTAAAAGAAACAGCTGTGATTATAATCTTTTGGCGCAAACATACACTATACTGTCAAAGCGACAAAGAGATATATCTCTTCTTCTTTCCGTTATTTCTTGATTGAAAGGTTATAGAGCGAGATCTTTACGCCATTTATATTTAATCATGACTACCTCATGCGTTACACAGCATACATAAATATGGAAAATTGATCCTGCGTCTAAAATCCTCACGCAATAATATAATACAATATGGAATCGAGCATTGTGTTGAAGGCTATTGTAGAACTGTGGATTTAACTTCCCTATTGATCCTATAAAAACTATATCCTGAGATTTTTTTGATTAAAAAATAAACCAATAGATGCAAATATTGGTTACACCTAGATTATTATATATGATTTCGAATACTTCAGGCAATGCATTGAAATTACTGTAAAGGTAAAATTAACAGAGAAATCCAAACAAATAACTCTCATAAGGAAAATTAACACACAGATGGAAAGATACGTAATGACTTTTGTGATATTATTGATAAAAATAGAGAAAATAAGTGGAGAAATCGCCGCCTTGGGGAACACAAGCTGAGAGATCTGAGATCAAGATGAAGACGAGACGATTGACACTATTTCTCCGATTTGCGTTTGGTTGGCTAAGAATAACAAAAACTATGAAGAATAAATTAAAAAGTATAATAAAAAATAATTTAACGTATATTAATTACTGTGTATTTATCTAAAACAATTGATAATTTAATGTCCTTCATCAATCCACATTTGCAGGCTCTCCGGCTCATATTCGGGGTCGATGACACGGCTCTTGATGATTTCTTTGTACACAAACGCTGACTTTCTTGGTGTTCTGGTCCTTTCAGGGCTCTCGAAATCTACTTGGTATAAGCCAAAACGTTCCCTGAAATTAATTATTTAAATTATAGTTTTATTAATTTTTTTATAGTCTTACTGTTTATTCCACACATAGCAAGGTAGGCAGAGGGAATCGTGGAAAGGCATTGCTTGTTGAGTGGCGGATCTCAACGCCGCGAGTTTAGCCTAGTTGTCAGAACCGAAGAAAATGGAATTGAAAAATTCACCTTTATAGAGTGGGAATCGAACCCACAAACCAATTCGACAGCTCTGTGCCACGACGACGCTTTGTTGTGTAAAATTTAATAACAAAATTAAGAGCAAACAACTTAAATTGGATGATGATTGATTGACACTGACTAAGGGTATTCTTTACCAGAAAAATAAATGACCAAGACATACAGATGTCATAAGGAAAAAGGTTGCTATGTTCATATGAAAGAGTACTCGTAGTTGACAACACACAAATGCAATTATACAAATTTAAAGACATTTTAAATCCATACTTTTGAACAGTTGGTCTCTATGCTGTGTTGGCCGTTAAATATAAGATTTAACTAACAAGCTAAAACTAATTTTATTTGAATAATTAATCTTACCAAGAAATCTAAAGAAAATTATAATAACTTCAATGAGTGAACTGTTAGTAAAAGATCCGTCGTATTCACACTAAAGGTTCCGAAACAATTTCCTGATTAAAAAAAATACTTAAAGAAAACATATAATTGCTTTTTATACAACTTATATCGTTGTTAACATCTCTGTTGTTGTATAAAAGCATATAAGAATTTCAACGCGGCGTGATGTAGAACGCATGGTGAGAGCGCCTGCACGGTTCGCAGGAGGGCGCGGGTTTGAGTCCCGCTGCGTTCAAATTTTTATATGTTTTCTTTAATTATTTTTTCTATCCTTAACACTTTAAAAATCATAAAAATATTTAATTTCCTGATTGTCAATATTTCGGCGAGGAAAAAAGACAAATTGAACTTTACGGTGAGTTCAAATATAAGCTTGTAATTTTTGTGTTAAGCTTATATGTTATTAAATATAAGATTTTTGTTACATATACTTGTGTAGTATAAGTTCTCGCTTTCCGTAGAATTTTATAAGTCAAAGTCAATTTTATCATGCATTACATTCATTTATCACGATTAAAATGACTTTACCTGCTATATTGCAGTTTATAATAATGGTTTTACAGTAGAATTTGTTATGGCTTATTCTCTGAGATATTTTAGTTTTAGTTTATAATTATCGAAATTTTTCCTTTTATTGTTCTATAAGTTCTAGCTTATTACCAAATTTCATCATTTGAGGTGAACGAGGCTCTTTAAGTTTTGGTTAAGCGACAATTTTCTTAAAAGAATGCAAAAATATGAAGAAAAGCTCATTATAAATACATTGACTTAGAAGTTTAAAATTAAAAATTTAATTTGAAATTTTTGTAGTTGAAGGAATTTTCATCTTGGCTATTTGATAATACTCTTAGCTTGATTGTTTCTTGTGATTTGGACAAAATGGGCTTGACTCGCGGAACACACACGGAACAGACGGAAATCCTAAAATTTGATCATGAACTAGGAAGACACCTGTACGCAACTAAATTCGCTCTAATTTTTATTTAATAAAAATAATCTGATATATAAATTAATTATTTTCATTATTCACTTTCTGGTGACAGCAACAATCGTCTGTGTTGTGTTTAGTGGATACTATGTCTCCTAAGGTAACACTAGGGCTCCTTTGTTTACCTGCTTTATGCAGAAAACTACTTGAGCTTAAAAAATACGAAAGCATGTATCTATCGAACAAAAGAAATATACAAGTACATAGATAAAATTATGTATATGCAATTAACATGCTACTTACGTGTACCCTTCCATCCATTCAAAATTGTCCATCAAACTCCATGCCATGTATCCTTTGAGCTTAATACCAGCTTCGATTGAATCTAAAAGGCTGTTTAAGGCAGCTCTGTAATAAGCAATCCTGTCATCATCAAAGACTCCTAACTCCGGAGGACTGGACCAGCCGTTCTCAGTAATATAAAACACCGGATTGTTGTATCTTTTCACCAAGTAATTTAATGCATTGTAGATACTGTTGGGTGCTTGCTAAAAAATAAAAATACATTAAAATAACATTTTTCTCAATTTGTTAAAAAATTTAATTTGAGATAAAAATAAATGTTCCACCTCTACGTTTCATTTATTTTAGAGATGTTTTACAAATTAACATTATATCCATTACATATTTTGTCTAATCACATTTTGAAACTTATTACAGTAGAAACTCAATTATTCAGACTAATTGTAGTTGTAAGCGATTGAGATAATCGAAAATCCGAATAAAAGAAATTAAATTATACGTTTATTAAAAACAACTAGGACATATTAATAAAATAATAAATGTCGTTTGACGTAAGCAACTACTTCTTTCCTTCTCTGCTATATCACGAATTCGTTGCACTAATCGACTTGTAAGTATGTTTCATTCAATTGGCCTTTAGTTATAAAACTGCGAATCCGTGTAACTAAGGGCTGGTTAATCGAGTTTCTACTGTACTTCCATCGTGATGGCATTAGAAAATCGATTATTTTATGTACATCTGAATACAATTAAATAAGTATTCAAAACTTACAGCAAGCCATTTTGAATGAGATTTTGGCCATTCTGGAAGAACATACAATCCAACATCAGCATCATCGTACAATGAAGGAATTGGATAATAAGGCTTATGTAAAATCGCAGATACGAAAATACCCGTATAATGATTGACACCAAAGAAGTCGGAAGATCCTCGTACAAATTTTTTCTCTTCATCTGAAAACTCGGGCATACGAGATCTTGGATAACCCTGCTCCAAACTCTTCTGTGCTACAATCTGTGAAAGTTCTTTTGGGAATCCACCTTCTTCAGAGAAAATTGGTTCAGCATAAAGATCCCACTAAAAATGTCAAAACTTTATAAGTAACCTAAAAATATAAATTTAGAAAATATGAATGTTAAAGTAAATTTAACAAAATTTACTGAAGCTTCTCTAAATATTTGAGCAGCTTTTTCATCTTCCTCAGAATCTGTCAAGGGTTCAACCCAATTAACATGAATTGTAATGCCACATACACCATTTTGACTAGGCTTGAAATCATTAACGTAGGCATAGTATGCTCTTGCGTGACCCAAAACTAGGTATTTTGCACAATAATAAGTGCCAATATCAGTAGCATTTAAAATTGGTGCCTTTGTACTCCATCCATAACCTTCGTAACAAATTTCTCTAGGTTCATTAAATGTAATCCAATGCTTCACTCTGTCTCCTAATCTATTGAATACAACACGAGCATAATCTTCAAACCACTCCGGAAATAGTGGGTTCATAAATCCTCCCAAGTCTTGAAGTTTTTGAGGTAAATCCCAGTGGTACAATGTGACTATAGGAGTAATGTTGTATTTGATCATTTCGTTGATGTAATTGTTATAAAATTCTAATCCAGCCTCGTTTACATTGTTGGCAAATCCATTAGGAAGAATTCTGGACCAAGATATTGAGAATCTGTAGGCATCCAGTCCAAGTTCTCTCATCATCTCAACGTCTCGCTTATAGTTTTTATAACTATTAGCTGCAATATCTCCATTGCTTTTGTCTTTAATAACATGGGGATGAGTATGAGTCATATAATCCCATATACTTTCACCCTTTCCTGTAAAATAAAAAACATCTTTTAATTTATCTCAATATATTGCATTAATATGTGGCATTCACACTTTCATACAGAAAGAAAAATATTTGTATTATACCGCACCTAAATAACATATAATATTGGAAATAATAATAACAAAAACTAACTACCGATATAGTTAAAGGAGATACTAAATCTGCATTGTATAAACGGGACAACTACATATATTTTCCATAGACATTAAACACTGATTTTAGTCCTGGGATATAGATGAATATAGAATTCATTAACAAACAAAAAACATATTGAAAATTAAAGTAAAAAAACATATTACGAAATTTACAGAAGAACGCATAAAAAGAGAACTCAGTTGAGTGAAAGAAATACAATGGACAATATTTTATAATAATCATAAAATAGGATATGCTGTAAATACTTGTCTAGTACCCGTAATAGATTACAGATAAGGTGGGAGTAATATTGCTTCCACCATATACGAAGCTACATACGAAGCTCATGAATAAATTTTATCCAACTACTATTGCAATATTGGAAACAGATTGGAAACTTAACTATTGGAACTTAACAGATACAAAACATAACAAAAAAAAATATTAATTTTTTCTGTGCTTCAGGAGAGGTCATTCGCCTGGATATTAAATATTAATTTTACTTGAATCCTTCCACGTGAATTGGAGATAATGATTTTGACTGACGGAAAGATAGATAGGCGGACAACAAAGTAGTCCCATAAAGTTTCCGTTTTCTTAGGGGTACGGAACCTACAAAATCTATTAATTATCTTGCAAAAAATGTATATTGCGAAGTTTAATAAAATGTTTCAAATTAATTTAATACCATCATAACTTAACATACTTCCCAGGTATACCACATAATAGAAACGTTCTAATGTCCTTCACTTGCACTCCATACTTTCTTTATTTCTTTCAAACTTCAGTAACTTTATCAATCTCGTATTCAGACATAGAATACTTAATTTAATAATAATTTTTTATTTTAGAGTACAAAAAAAAATTTTACAACCGTTTAAATAGTAATAAATTTACTTATAATATATAAAATCTTGGGAAGTCGAACCAAATTACTACAATTATATTTAACTCTCGTTTACAAGCAAAAATAGACAAAGCATTTTTTATTTTTCTAGGATATAACTAATATGATAACTTGCTTAAGTCTGGGTGAAAATAAAACATGATCTGTTTGCCGTATAAATTCAAGAGTCTTACAAGGATGAGTATTGGGTCCAGTACTAAATATTATCTGTAAAGCTCGCTTTACTCTGATAATAGTATAACTGCTTAAAATATTTATTAATGGTTGTAATCTGCAGAAATGAAAGCTTAATTTTTCCTAAATGGAGTAATAGAAAGTACAAAATAATGGTGGGAAGTCTTTACATTATAAAGAGAAGACTGTTAACCAAAACTGGATAGACAAAAGTTATTCTCACGTAAAAACAATAAAATCTGGTAGCATCTAACAAATCTATAGAAATTATTATATCACATAGAAAATTGATAATTTCATGATAACTAGTAGACCTGTCTACACCTGTGAAATAGGATTCTGAGACAAGTTATTCAGATATTATTTAAAAAAGTAATTTCTTAATCAGCCAATAAGCTAATAATTATAACAATTCTATCCATCTAAATTTGTTATTTTTAGCGTCATGCTATATCCAACTCATAGTATAGTAGGCAGTAGGAACCGCAAGAACCTTCCATGGTTCTTGCGGTTCCTTCCATCCATCTAGTGTCAACACACTCCGTTCCCTGCAAAGTAAAAAAAATAAAATAAAATAATAAGAGAAATGAAATAATCCATCCTGCTCAATTGGGAACTGAACCCAATTTTCATTTGACGATACACTTATGTAAGAAATAAATTATTAAAAACATGTTTTCATAGATAATGTCATCATAAGCGATACATATATAAGATTACGTAATAGATGTAAACAAAACATTTGGTTATTCAGTACCAGTTTGTTTGTTTGTCAAAATAATGTAAAAAATATATTAACCGTCAGCATCCCATCCTCCTTCTATTTGGTAAGCAGCTGTCGCAGCTCCAAAGATAAAGTCATCGGGAAAACGTCTTTCAGCGTAACCACTGACAACAAAAGCACTGAAAATAAAAAATAAATATTATTGAACGTTAGTTAAAAATTTGCAAAGCGTATACAACGTAATATTTTGGAATTTTATTTGATATTTAAACTTGTGAGAATTTTCTAATTCATTATTTAAGTCACAGTTCTTAACGGAGCTTAACGCCGAACTTTATTCTTATAAACATACTTAAAATATGATGTTTTTCTTATAATCCACAATCGTTATTTACCTCAATAGTTCACCAGTAACTTGCAAAATGTAAAGTAGTATTTTCTTGAGTAAATTACAAAATATATAAAGAACACGTTATTTACAACTTTCTTCAATAAAAAAAGAATTTAAACTTACCTTATTATGAAAATCAACTTCATTATCGAAGGTACTTTGAGATATTAACAAAGAAATCATCTCTATCAAACCTATATATGTAAAACAAAGCCGTAAACCACTTGAATCTTATAATTTGATTAAAAGGACCAGATAAGCTTTTGGTTAGTTTATTGTATCCGTATAAAAAAAGTTATAACATTGTTACACGTTTTATAGTTTCTCATATATACAATAAACATTTTTGTATGTCTATCTGTTGGCTGTATTAATAATAGAAATGAAAATGTAAAATTCTCAGCGGTTGAAAATGGACCAAATAATCAGCCCAATCAATTAGTAGGACCAAGTGAAATTTTCCAATATGGTCCAACTGATTAGTGAAGCATAGTGGAATTTCCGTTTAAGTGCGCAAAATTCCCAGTTAATTTATAATGAGTAGTAAAAAATACAATATTATAATTGATTATATTATAAATATGATTATACATGGGTGAAGTTAAATCTTTATACTATTCGCTCATTGGGATATATATTACAAGAATGTTACGTCGACAGGTGAAATCAGTACTGTACTTTGTGTAACATGACCTTGTTCTAAGACCTCGTTCGTATAGAAACGCCATTGACAATGACGAGGTCGTCCGAAAATGAATAGATTGGTTTCCGCGTACCTATTGTCAAACCGATACCATCCATAAACCATCGTATTTTTATTTTGAGTTTTTATTTTATCTATATTAAAAAGAGTACTTAACGATCGAACGCCGTAAAGAACATCAGATCACCCGACCACCAGTTCTAGGCTGTTCTCATTCGTCAGACTTCGGCGACCGTTGCCCAATAATGATAAGATCGTTGGTCCAACTCATAGTTGCCTAGGCTACATCTAGGAACCTTTGTATCCCAATAGCTACCGATTCTGTGAGCTGACCCGGAAGACCCTTTTACAAATTCAGGGGTACTTTTTATGGCAGCGCAAGAATTAAAATGGCAAAAGAAAATTACAATCTGATTTTGTTTTATTTTTCAATTATTTATCTTTCCATCTACTATTAATAAAATTTTTCTTTTAATTGTTTTAGTTTTTAATTCAGACTATTTTATCATCTGTTGTGTTTCATCATGTATTTATATTATTCTACAAAATTTACTTATAATTTGCATTCATGTTTTCTCTGCTATACATGACATTGGCAGGATATTTTGCTTCTGTCTCTGCAAAATCAAACCATAAAAAAAGAGAGAGAGGTAAGGGGAGACCTCGGTTGACGTTTGAAAACATAATATCGAAGATACTGGTGGAAAGTCACGTAACAAGAATGAGGACTCCTTAAAGAGCATGTTTGAAGAGATTGACGACAGTACGTGAAAGAGATATGCAGTGATCGCAGCGTTTGGCGCTCCATTCACTCTGTCTACCCCGCTAGGGATAGAGCGTGAAGATATGTGTGTATGTAAAAAAGAAATGACACGATACAAGACGGGTAGTAGCGTCTAGTGACAAGTTTAACGTCACAGCGATCGCAAACCCGCCTGCCAAGCGTGGAGATTATGTTAATAAACCCCTTCGATAAATAACATTTACATATACGCACACAAATATTACATTAACATATAATATGCGAAAAAAACGTTGCTACATATTTCGGTTAACGCTTGACGAAATCTCAATCCTCATATTTATTCTTATTATTGTGAATGTATTCTTAAATTGACATTCAAAATTATTGACCTAGATGCAAAAATTTATCATTTTGTATTTTTATCATTTTTAGCGTGGATTAACACGTAAGCATTCTGTAAATATTTAGATGACAAATTAAGTAACCTAATAGAAGACCAAGACCAAAATAAGTACACAACACAACAGTATTATGACAAATTGATAAATATTATTGAAATCAGCTTACTGGAGGCCCAAAAATTAGATATAAAATCCGCTAAACAGTCAGTAATTTCGGACCGGACTATACAATTGATACGTCGCAGACACGAGATACAAAATACTAAACCAAAAAATCGAAATATGAAAAACAAGTTGAAGGCACTGTATAAATTGACTAGCAAATACATAAGGCGAGACTACACTGTTTACCGGTTATACACAATAGAGAGACACCTGAATAAAACAGGAAGCTTAAAACTGTAGGGTTATTCTATTATTGTTACTATGTGGGTAGAAATCTAACCGTTAATAAATAGCCAGTCAGTATCCAGTCTCTGTATTTTATTGACGTTCCATTGGCGACGAGGATCAAATTCACGCAATTTTATAAAGTTGAGCTGTGTTTAAAGCTATTAAATATGCCTATCGGGAAATTAGAACCATTCGATCTTAATTCAAAACAATGGCCAGCATATATTCGACGTGTAAAACAATATATTGTGTTAAACGAAATCAAAAAGGAACTGTGCGTGCCGTTGCTGATTACCGTGGTTGGCGAAGCGACTTACTCACTAATGTGTGATTTATGTTCACCGTCACACCCAGAAACCAAATCATTCGAAGAACTAAACAAGCTTGTGTCCGAGCACTTAGAACCGCAACGATCAGAAATCGCGGAGCGACACGTATTTCGTTTACGAAGGCAAAATGGCGGCGAATCACTTACCGAGTATTTACAAAATTTGAAACATCTCGCGGCGACCTGTAATTTTGGGTTAAACTTAGAGGAGAACCTACGTGATCAATTTGTGTCGGGGTTAGCAAATGAGGCTATGAGGTCGAGAATTTTCGCCGAGAAAAATATTAAATACAAAGAATCGGTGGAGCTGGCTCTGGCGCTGGAGGCAGCCGAGCGACACGCGGAAATGAGCGCGGTCACGGCGGCGGGCGCGACCGTAAGGGCGGTGGTCGCAGGTTCCGAGGGCATCGCGATGGCGGGCGAAGGCCTACATTTTGCACGGGCAAACGTACGGGGTACAAGAACCAGAGGTGATAGCAACATGGACGGCGCAGGTGGCAGCGGCAGTGGCAGCGGCAGCAGAGCTGCGATGGCTGCGTCGCGCTCGGCCTATGGCGGCGGCTGCGGTGGCAGCAACATGCAGCGTTGTTGGCGTTGTGGGAAACCTCATCGGGCGGATCGGTGCCGGTTTGCGAATTATAATTGTGATGAGTGAGGTGTGCGGGGCCACTTAAAGGTGATGTGTAAAGAGGTTCGGTCAAATCGCCGAGGTATGGCGAGGCACAATTTTGTGAGTGAGGAGGAGTGCGAGGACTTCTATAATGTGGAGGTCGACGGTTCAGGTGATGTACCTTACATTATTACGGTGGAGGTGGATAAAAAACCAGTGGATTTTGAAGTTGATACGGGAAGCCGAATTTCGACTATTAATGAAGATTATTATAGAAAGTACTTTAAAGGGAAAAATCTTATAGCACATAATTTAAACATACGTAGTTATGTGGGTTCAAAAATTGAATCAACAGGTTTTATTGTTGTAAATATTAAACTCAACGATGTATCTGTCTCCTCTTGTAAATTATATGTAATAAAAAAAGGAAGTCGACCATTGTTGGGCCGAGAATGGATCCGAGTTCTTGGAATACATAACATTAGAATAAAAAATCAACAAATATTAGCGAACTATAGTAACGATCCATTAATGAGTCAGATGATTGTCGAATTCCCGGAAGTGTTTACTGATAAGCTTGGCACTTGTAAGAAATCTATAACTTTGCATGTGTGCGATCGTACGCCAGTGTATGTGCGCGCGCGACCGGTTCCTTTCGCGTTAAAGACGCGCGTCGAAAATGAGCTTGAGCGATTAGAGCGCGAGGGCACGATTTATCGGGTTGAGACGTCTGATTACGGGACGCCTATTGTTCCCGTAATTAAAGAGAATGGCGACATACGCATATGCGGGGACTATAAAATAACTATTAATCCTAAACTAAAACGCGACCCCTATCCGCTTCCTCGGATTGACGAATTGTTGGCTACACTCAGCGGGGGAGAGGAATTTTCTAAAATCGATTTAAAGAATAGTTATCAACAACTTCTTTTAACAGAAGACTCTCAGCCTTATACCGCCATTACGACACATGTAGGTACTTTTGTATACCGTCGAACGCCGTTTGGATTATCATGTATACCTGAAAAATTCCAAAAAATAATGGAAGAGACTCTGCGAGGTATACCTAAAACGGTGGTGTTTTTTGACGACATATGCGTGACCGGGATCAATCGACGGGATCACTTACATAATTTACGTTTAGTACTCGAACGATTACGTAATATGGGTTTTACTGTAAAACTTGAGAAATGTAGTTTCTTACAACCAAGTGTTAAATATGTAGGGTTCATAATCGATAAAACTGGTCTACGACCTGACCCACGGAAACTACAGGCTATTCGAGAAGTCCCTAGGCCCACGAACGTTACGCAGTTAAAGAGTTTCTTAGGCATGTTGAATTATTACGGTAAATTTATTAGTAACTTAAGTATTTTATTACTACCTTTACATGAATTGTTAAAAAAAGAATCTTTGTTGCATTGGAGTAAAACTTGCGAAGAGGTTTTTTTGGCTGCAAAGAACATTCTCACGAGTGATAAAGTGTTAGCACATTACGAAGAGGGGCGGCCGTTAGTACTCGCGGTTGACAGCAGCGCATACGGACTAGGCGCGGTGTTGGCTCACGTTTATCCGGACGGGACTGAGCGACCAGTTAGCTGTGTCTCCAGGACGCTAAACTCGGCGGAAAGGAACTATAGTCAGCTGGATAAGGAAGCACTCGCGATATTTTTTGGTATTACGAAACACCATCAATATTTGTTTGGGCGGTCGTTTGTGTTGCGCACCGATCATCAACCGCTTAGTTTTATATTTGGTAGAAAGAGAGGAATTCCACAGACAGCGGCCAGTCGATTACAGCGGTGGGCAGCGCGTTTATCGGGCTACAATTTTTCGGTACAGTTTGTTAGATCGAGCGCGAATGCCCCTGCAGACGCGTTATCACGCCTCCCGTTACCGAGTGAGCGACGTCACACAGAGGCCGTGCAGTATGTTAATTTAGTTAAAGATAGTATGCCGGTTAGTTTTGCAGAGGTTAAGAATGAAACCGATAAAGATAAATTACTAAGTAAATTAAAAAGCTACATTTTGTTCGGGTGGCCTCCGGCGGCGGGTTGTGAGGAAGAGAAACCCTATTTTTCGCGTAAAAATGAATTAGTAGTTGAGTTAGGATGTTTACTATATAAATATAGGTTAGTGGTACCTCCACCTTTAAGGGTCCGGGTATTAAAAGAAACTCACGAAGGGCATTTAGGCATGAATAAGATGAAGAATTTAGCTCGAAATTACGTATATTGGCCAGACCTTGACAAGGACATCGAGAATTTGAGTCGGTCTTGTGAAGCATGTGGTGCGGTGCGGGATGCACCCCCCCGCGCCACTATGCATCCGTGGGAATTTCCCTTGAAACCATGGCAGAGGATTCACGCAGACTTTGCTGAATATAGTGGTACAAAGTATATAATTATTGTAGATGCTCATTCTAAGTGGATTGAAGCAATCAAAATGAATCGGACCGATGCTGAATCTACAATTGCGGTGCTGAGATCTACATTTGCCAGGTTTGGGCTGCCTACTCAGCTAGTAACCGACAACGGTCCACCTTTTTTATCTGAAGAATTTAAGAACTATTGTGGAAAAAATTATATCCGACATATAACGTCGGCACCTTATCGACCCCAAGGCAATGGAGCAGCGGAGAACGCGGTTAAAACTATTAAAAAAGTGATTAAAAGAGCCGTGTTCGAAGGCGAAAATGTCTCGAGAGCATTATCAACCTTTTTGTTTCAATATCGTAATGTGGAGCACGCGACGACTGGCGTCGCTCCCGCGGTGGCATTGTTAGGACACCGACTCCGCGGACGCCTGGATGCCATCCGGCCTGACGTGTCGAGTGTAGTGCGCGCTGCCCAGTTGAGGCAAGTTCGAAATAAGGGGGGCTCTGACAGGGACATGGAGGTAGGGGAACCTGTTCTTGTCCGAGGGTATTCCGATAAAATACCTAAATGGGTGGAAGGTAACATTACCGAGAAAACGGGTCCGGTGTCTTACAAAGTTAGGCTTGGAAACGATTTACAATGGCGGAGACATCAAAATCAAATTATTCCTTTAAAACAGAAAAGCGATAGGTTTTCTTTATTTAAGCCCGAGTTAAAACAGAATGTCAAAGAAGAAGATAATTTAAAAGACGCCGTGGGGGAGAAATCGGATCAAGAAGGGAAAGGGGTGACAGAGTTAACTAGCGAGCCATTAGATCCGAGAGGTAACCCGGTTAGAGACAGAACCCGCTCTCCGAGTCCTCCGCCACCTGACGCGTCAGCGCGAGCTTTGCGAGCTTACAATAGGGCAAAGAATAAATGAATTATAGATATATACTTATATAAACATTTCTATGATATGTATACAAAATTTAAAGTTTCAGGGATCTTTATATGTAGTAATTAATAGTTGATCATAAAAAAACTGTACATTTTTAAATAGTAATGTGTGTAATTAGTTTGTAAGTTTTGTAAATAATTGTACGAATGTGTAAGTTTAAAAGGGGGAAATATGTAGGGTTATTCTATTATTGTTACTATGTGGGTAGAAATCTAACCGTTAATAAATAGCCAGTCAGTATCCAGTCTCTGTATTTTATTGACGTTCCAAAAACGAGCATTTAAAGAACTAAGAACACATAAACACTGGATAGAAGAATTAAAAAGGCAGGAAAAGATGCACAGAAACAGAAAAGAAATTTTAAACATAGCAACGTCCTATTATCAAAACCTATATAGCACCAATTCCTCCATTCCACCCCACGAAAACGCCGTACAATCACACCACAATGAAGAGGTCGAACCCATACACGAAAAAGAAATTATTGAACAAATAAAGAAAATGAAAATAGAAAAGAGCCCTGGCGCAGACGGAATAACCAACGAAATCATAAAAATAGGTCTCCCGCTACTGGTAAAACCATTATCAAAACTGTTTAACATGATTATCCAAACTACATGCACTCCTCAGCAATGGTCTGAATCGAACATTATCTTGATATATAAAAAAGGAGACCCAAAAGACATCTCTAACTACCGACCTATAAGCTTGCTACCAACTCTATACAAATTATTTTCCGCAATAGTAGAGAAAAGAATTAGTCAAGCACTCGATTGTAAACAACCCATAGAGCAAGCGGGTTTTAGGAAAGGCTATAGCACTACGGACCATATCCACACATTGGAGCAAATTATAGAGAAATACCAAGAATTCCAAAGACCACTCTATCTGGCTTTCATTGACTACCAAAAAGCATTCGACACAATATCACACTCAGCGATTTGGAAAACTCTACATACTCAGAATGTCAATCAAAGGTATATAACTTTATTAAAACATCTCTATGAGAAAAGTCAGAGCAGAGTGCAATTGGAAAACGTAGGTCCGCTTATAAAAATAAAAAGAGGAGTCAGGCAAGGCGACCCCTTGTCTCCCCGTCTTTTCATAGCCGTGCTAGAGACAGTAATAGGCAATCTGAAGTGGCGAACTTTAGGAATAAATATAAAAGGAAAATATCTCTCACACTTAAGATTCGCCGACGACATAGTACTCCTAAGCGACGATCATAAAGAACTACAATACATGATATCCACTCTGCATAAAGGTATCATAGATGTTGGCCTAGAAATAAACTTAACAAAAACTAAAGTAATGACAAATACCACCCAAAAACTTATAAAGCTTGCAGACATCCAACTAGAATACGAGAATAACTATATATATCTAGGTAAACAAATTTCATTCAGCGCTCACAACAATGAACAAGAAATAGAGAGGAGAGTAACAAAAACGTGGAACAAATTTTGGAGCTACAAAGAAGTACTAAGAGGTAACTTTCCTATGAAATTAAAGAAAAGAGTCAAACGTAGAAGTACACCTATAAGATAAAAAACAAAATCAAGACAAGCCAAAGGAGTATGGAAAGGAGTATGAAGAAAATAATCAAACTACAAAAAATACCACACAAAATTATCCGCGAGAAGACAGACATTACCGATGCCCTTAGTCATGCACAGAAATTAAAATGGCGATGGGCAGGTCACGTAGCCAGAATGACTGATGATCGGTGGACTATACGGACTACGCTATGGCCAGGACCAGCCGGCTATAGGAAAAGGGGCAGACCACATACGAGATGGGTAGATGACATCATACATACAGCAGGTCGGGATTGGCTAACATTAGCGGGCGACAGAAACGTATGGCAATCTCTGGAGGAGGCCTTCACCTGAAGAGGGGTTCTTGCTCAATAACATAACACAATAAGTACATTTATAAATATACATAACATACATTACACTTAACACATTATATACCTATACCTAAACTAAAAATATGTACATATTATAATAAAAATATATCTGTATACATAAACATTATAATACTCGTAAAGTAAAATAAATAAATAATAACACCAACTTATACTTTATCACTACACTAACTACAAAAATGTAAATAAAGGAAATGTAAAGAACATTATGAAAATTTTTAAATAGCTTTTAAATCTCTTAATTTGCAATGTATTCAACTTTATTGTAATGAGCAAGAAATAAAAGGCTTTTTTATTTTTTTTTTAATTTTTTTATTTTTATTTTATTTTTAACACGTAAGAATAGAGCAACCCAGGTTCGGCCTCACATGGAGTATTGTTCGCATCTCTGGTGCACTCCAGTTTTAACTTGAACCATTTGATTGCATACAGCGTAGAGCCTTTCGTATCGTTGGGGACCCAATTAATTATCTATGAAAGGCAGGTTTCCTCGCTGTGCGTTCTCTACCGCTTATACCATGGGGAATATTCTGGAGAACTGTTTGATCTGGTGCCTGCCGCTGAATTTTCTTACCGCACAGTACGACACAAATAAAAGTATCATCCCCACCATCTGGACACGTGGAACTCCACTGTGCGGTTTCGTAGAAACTTTTTTCCACGTACCACACTACTGTGGAATAGCCTACCTGCGGCAGTGTTTCCAGATCGATACGACATGGGTACCTTCAAAAAGCGCGTTTACCTCTTTATGATGTCAAAGGCTGGCAACGCTCTGGTAACACCTCTGCTGTTTAACAGGATCGTTGGCGTTTCGTCGTCGTTTGGTCGTTGGTCGTTCGGTGATTACTTACCATCGGGTGACCCGACCGCTCGTTTGCCTTGTCCTTCCCATTAAAAAAAGCATATACATTGATATTATTTTTGTACAGTACTGCAATTTTTACTGCCTCATTTTAAGCAAATTTTTATCACAAATTTAGGAATTCATAATAATGATTTTTTTAGTACAATTTACAAATACGTAAATTTATTATTATTAATAATTATATAATAATATAATTTGTTGTAAATTTAAATATGTTTTTTCTTCTTTTATGATATGATGGCCTTTTAAGCTTGCCAATTGAGCACAATTTTAATACGGTGACTGAAAATTTAAGTTTTAAAATTTTTGATGTTAAAATTTTATGATAAGTTAAGGATAGAAAATATGTTATATAAACATAATGCTTTTTTTTTAATTATAATGACCAATGACAATCATTAATCCTATCTTTTCGTCACTAAACACATATGAAATGAAATAGAACAGTCATCGTTTCCTTAAGATAACGTCACTGTTGCGATGGCCTTTATAAGATAATATAAGAATTTTCAAGATCATGCTATAGATATAATCAATATATACAATGTACTAAATATACAAAACTTGAATGCTCATCTGATCATTTGTCGATATAGAAATTAAATATATATTTACCATCAGCATCCCACCCCCCTTGTATTTGGTAAGAAGCTGTGGCTGTTCCGAACATAAAGTCATCTGGGAACCTCCTGTCAGCGTAACTGCTACCTACAATTAAACTGATAATAACGACATATATATCTTTGCTGTCAGATGTTCAAGCGCTATGAATTTTATCCAGGGGATTGAATAAAAATTAGGTTGGTTGGATATTGTATTTTTAGCGAAGCAGTTGGTTCGGGGATATGTACCCTTAACCGTTGTTAACACATTCGTGTAAATATATCTACCGATCATAATAAAAATTGTGAATAAAAAATTTATATGTTAAATGAAATTAAACTTACCATAATATCAAAATGGATTTCATGATCGAATTACTTTTGGACATAACGGAGAAACGATCTCGACTACATCTAATATATATGTATATGTAACACGCCTACCACTTGATCCTGATAAAGTGAGTAACTATCTGATAAACGATTGGTTTACTTGGTGTATCCGTATATGAAAGTACTAGTTTGGACGTTCTGTTTCATAAATGTATATAAACATTATTGTACATCTATCTGTCTGTAAATAGAAATCTGTAAGGCTAATGAATTTTTCGCCTAGGTATAGGTATAAATTTTTCATAGCAAAAAAATTAAAAAATTGATACTTTAATAACGTTATTAAAAATAAAATTAGGCCTAAAGAAGAGTTACATCATTGTTGTTTACAATTCATTCTTCTTATGAGAATACGAATATTACACACTGAGTAGCTCTAAAATTCTGTATTACTCAAGTTCTTGAATAAGGTATATTTTGATGAACAAATTATGTATTTGATATATAATTACTATAAACATAATATATAACATGCTTTCTGCTCATAATTATTATAGGAAGCCCGCAAAACACCTTGTAGTGATTTGTTGGAGTTTGGTAACCTAACTAACCCGAGACATCCACGAGATGGGTATTGTAATTTTCCCTTGCCTCTGGCTTGCTGTGATGGTAAGTGTAGAGTGGAGCGTAAGAGCTATATATATATATATATATATATATATATATATATATATATATATATATATATATATATATATATATATATATATATATATATATATATATATATATATATATATATATATATATATATATATATATATATATATATATATATATATATATATATATATATATATATATATATATATATATATATATATATATATATATATATATATATATATATAACAGGGAAGAAAACTGCTTAGCATTCTATGGATTCACCGTGCGGGTGCCGGGCCCATTGCGTTGTAGGAAGAGGAGCTCCGATCAGCGCATGGGACTTGCGACCCAAGTGTAGGTTTAAAAGGGCCCCTTTAAAATGCATTAACGCTTACCTTCACTGTCCGAGCTCCTCCCACTACCTAACCAAATTTTAAATGATTCTACCAAAGTCACCTTTGAAGTGCGTTCTAGAAATGAATTTATAATAGTTCTAGACAGGCCGAGATCTTTTAGTAAACTATAGAGAGATTTCGCTGTTATACCTCTCGCTCCTACTTCAACTACAAATAAGCTAACTCTAAACCTATTCCTGGTCAGTTCGTTTGTAAGATCAAAGTATTTATTAAGTTTTAGATGGTGACTTTTTGGGATATTTGTTTCCAACGGAACTGTAAGTTCTATCAGTACTATGCGTTTTAGGCTTCGAGAATAGAGAAAAATATCAGGTCTGGATAACGAAACACAAATATCCTCAGGGATTCTATACTGTTTCTCATACATGTCCATCATAAGTGTCCAATCGGGAGCTGGATCTAATATAGAGAAAGGTTTTTGTGTGGGTTTTTTATAAAAACCTTCTTTCACAAACTCTATTGAGCGTTTGCTGGTTGTTATATTTCTCTGTGCTCTTGCTACAGATAGACTAACGGCTTCACGTATGATTTCTAGTACTTTATCGTGGCGCCGCGAGTATTGACCACTATCCAAGAGTACCCTACACCCTACCAGCATATGTTTAGCTGTCCCTACTGCCTCTTTACAGATGTAGCAAGATTTATCGGTAGCTTTACCCCATCTTAATAAATTACTATGATATGGAAGAGTCATTTGGAACGCATTTAGATAGAATTTTAATAGTGCTGGAGACCAGTCGTGAATTAGGGTGCGCGATTTTAAAGCTAAAGGGATACAGAATTCTCCTATAGTTAGCCACTCGTTTTGCATTTCTAAACCCAATGCGTGCACCTTATATTTGTCGTTTTCGTCTTGCCGAATAAAAGATTTTATTATATCTATGTCTTGAACTTTCCTCTTTGTTCCTAACCCTACTTTACTAGATTGTGCTAATATCATAAATTGCTTATGGAATTGAAGTCATTCGAGCTCTGGGACACTTCTGTCTTTTGGGAGTGAGATAACAATCTCATCCCGCGATTTTCCCAGAATGTGTGTTCTGGCGACTCTTAGGTGTTTATAGAGATATCATTTTTTATAGAGATACCATAATCATGATTTTAGATCGAATAATCTTCGATCAAAGGGCTTGAAATTGCAAGCTCCATTTTATGTAGCAGTTCTTGCAATAAACTGTCTTACTACTTTTCTCAATAGGCTATTATTCTGTGCATACTTACAGATGAACACTTCCATTCTCACCAAGCTAGACTTACTTGATTTATAATAATGCTTCTGGAATATAGACACTAAGCTCGTTTAAAGAAATCTCTTTTGATAATTATTAACGGAAAATATGAAAAATACTGTTTAAAACTGATTGAATTTAAGAAGTATATTTACAATAATTAACAATTATATGTACAATGCATATTTTATATTTTTAATTGGATTTGTTTAATTTAATGTCCTTCATCAATCCACATTTGTAGACTTTCCGGCTCATAGTTGGGGTCGATGACACGGCTCTTAATGATCTCTTTGTATACAAACGCCGACTTCCTTGGTCTTCTGGGCCTTTCAGGACACTTGAAGTCTACTTCATACAAGCCAAAACGTTCTCTAAAATTTAAATAAATACTTCATTGAAATATGGTGTACTAATATATGGATTCGATTTGATATAATTTTTAGGATCAGCAGTTGAAGCGCATCTCAAATTTACTATGTACCATAAATCACTTTAATGAAAATAATTTGATTTGTAGGCTTGTGCTACTTACGTGTATCCCTCCATCCATTCAAAGTTGTCCATCAAGCTCCATGCCATATATCCTTTAATATTAACACCAGCTTCAATAGCATCTAAAGCGCTGTTTAACGAAGTTCTGTAATAAAAGATCCTTTCATCATCACAAAGTCCAGCTTGTGGAAGAGTGGACCAGCCATTCTCAGTAATGTAAAACACCGGATTGTTGTATTTTTTCATTAAGAAAGTTAACGAATTGTACATACTGTTGGGTGCATGCTAAAAATGGAAAATATAATAATTTTATTTAAGATAAAAAATATGATGCAATTTGACTTTATTTAAGAGTTTTCTTATACAAAACAACTAGTCCAGGGATGTTATATTATTACAATCTGATAAGAAGTTATGCTGTATAATATACTCGATCATTAATTTTGTTCATAAGGATATTAATTAACAATGTGACCAAGACATATACACGAAATTAAGCAATAGCTCAGATAATAAATTGACCAAGACCTACAACAAGCCATTTCGATGCAGATCTCTGCCACTCTGGAGGAGCAAAATATCCAACGTCAACATCAGCGTATAAAGATGGAACAGGGTATTCTGTTTTATATAAAGCGGCTGATATAAGATTGCCTGTATAATGGTTGACACCAAAAAAGTCGTAAGATCCTCGTACGAACTCTTTCTCTTCATTTGAAAACTCGGGCATACGGGATCTTGGGTAGCCTTGTTCCAAACTTTTCTTTGCTACAATCTGTGAAAATTCTTTCGGAAAACCACCTTCTTTGGAGAAAATGGGTTCAGCATAAAGACCCCACTGAAATAAATAAAACATAAAGTAGGAAATATTAATTGTTTGAAAATATAAGATAAAATATAAATTTTAAATTTACTTCTGCCTGCCTGGCTATTTCAGCAGCTTTCTGATCTTCCTCAGAATCAGTCAAGGGTCCAAACCAATCTACACTAATTGTAATACCGCATACACCATTTTGACTAGATTTGAAATTATTTACGTAAGCATAGTAAGCCCTCGCATGACCCAATACTAGATTTTTCGCACAGTAATAGGTGCCAACATCAGTCGCATTAAGAATTGGTGCCAGTGTGTTCCATCCATAACCCTGATAACAGATTTGTTTAGGCTCATTAAATGTAATCCAATATTTCACTCTGTCGCCGAATCTATGGAATGCGACACGAGAGTAGTCTTCAAACCACTCCGGAAACAGTGGGTTCATGAATCCTCCTAAATCTTGTAGTTTTTGAGGTAAGTCCCAGTGGTATAAAGTAACCATAGGAGTAATGTTATATTTGAGCATTTCGTTAATGTAATTGTTGTAAAACTTTATTCCAGCCTCGTTAACGTGGTTGGCAAAACCATTAGGAAGAATCCTTGACCAAGACAAGGAGAATCTATAGACATCCAGTCCAAGTTCTCTCATCATCTCTACATCTCTTTTATAATTTTTATAGGTATTAGCTGCTATATCTGCATTGCTTTGGTCCTTTATTACATGGGGTAGAGTGTGAGTGAGTCGGTCCCATATATTTTCACCTTTATCTATAATATAGAAAATATTATTTTTTACTATAAGGTAGAATGCAGTATGCAGTGTTAAGGTAATTATATATTAATGACACAACACGATACCTAAAAATGTAGTTGTAGATATAAATAATTAAAAGAAAATCTTGAATGTGTTGATATTCTTAGTCGTAGTATTCAACAGTAATATTTTGCTAAAAACAAATGTAATTGATGTTGGTTTGTCTTTTGAAATAATACAAAATTTTAAAATGAAATATCTAAAAAATATTGACCATCAGTATTCCACGCTCCCTCTATTTGGTAGGAGGCTGTGGCAGTTCCAAACATGAAGTCATCTGGGAACCGCCTGTCAGCATGACTGCTGGTTACGACAAAACTGAAAATAAAATATAAGCTTACTAAGAGATTTAGAACTGAACGTAACGTTATTAAATAATTGTTTAGTAGTTTTAAACGTAGATGCAGTGGAGAATTTGACTTGAATTTATTGTAATACACTATTTACTTCAAGATTTTTCAGTGGATTTGCATTCAAAGAAAAGTTATACGTATAAGAAATAAAATACTATAATTCAGATAACACTATAATTCAAATAACAAAATTGGAACAACATGACATAATAACTTATACAACTGGGAGATTTAAAGTCTATAAAAATGGATATAATTGAAAATAAATAGTAAATTAATGAGTACAGACTTAAAAGTAGCTAAAAACTAGAATTATTTTTTAGAAATTCCAATTAAAGCTGTTTATTAAAAACCCTATTAATTGCATTAGTTATTTCAAAGTAATATATGTAATTATAACAATAATTTGCCCTATGTAAATGTAACTGAAAAAATAAATGCAATTATTAATACCTTTCAATGTGGTGGTTTCAAACTAGTGATCTATGGGGTATAACAATTTGTTCTTCCCGATCTTATGAAAAAAGTTAAATTAGTTTCATTGTTTCAAAAAAGGTAATAGTGATCCTTTTAACTATAGACTTGTATCATATCACTAAGCGAAATCTATGAGAAAGTAATGCTTGATCAATTATCTGCTTATTTCACTGGCTTTAATATTTGAATAATGCACAGTTTGATTTTTTAGAAGCAGATGGATGATTTGATAGGTAGACGTATTTCCAAGTGGCCAACTGCAGCATGCAGTGTGCTGCAGTTGACCACTTGGTAATATTACTGAAATTCAGTCGGGATATCTTGTGATTTGTCCAAAACTTTTCATTGGGTAGACCATGACACTTTACTGTTTAACCTTACTTACTATATTATAGTGTTCATGGCAATGCCTTTAACCCTACTACCTATCTTTCAACATGTTAGAGTAAATAATAAAAAGTGATTTGGTTGCTTTATTCGGATGGGTGTGCCACAAGGAGTGATTTTATTGCTCTTTTTATTTTTGTTATACGATAGTGCCCTTTCGTTTTATATCAAAAATAAATGCGATATTAACTAAGTTAATAGTGCAGTACTGCGAATTTTATACTACTTTCATGCATATAACTTAATATAGGATAGATTAAATTCATAATGCCTAACAAAGAAAGGAATAAGGGAAGATTCCCATCTGACTTTAACTGCTCACGCTATTAGAAAAGTGAGACTTGTGAGCTTATGTATTTTGTTACTCCACGGCTGGTTTACTTTATTTATTTTTTATAGGTTTGAGGCAATGTTGCTGTTATTGAGTCAATATTTCTACTTCATAAAAGCACTGTGCGACCTATCACAGCATGAGAGCTCGAGATTATCTGCAAGAATTCTTGCAGATAATAGACTGATATAGTGAAATGTCAATGTATATATATTGACAATGACAATAGACGAATACTACTTGCGATGCCCTAATTGAAGTAATATTTGATTTGGCAGGAAGAAATTAGCAAAATATTCTATCCATTTTTTTAATTTGTAAACAATTATATATTAAATGAATTTAGCCTTACCCTACTATCCAAATCCACTTCATAATCAAAGGCTGTATTAGAGAAACGATCTATATCACTCCTACACGAATATATGAAAAATGAACACGACAACCACTTAGTCGAGGTAAAATGACTAAGAAGCACCTGATAAACGTTTAGTTTACTTGTTATGCCGTCGTAAAAATCGTATATATTTAACTTTAAATATTATAAGCAATTTAATCATTATTGTATGTTCATCTGTCTGTAAATAGAAATAAAATTTTGTAAACTAAGCATTATCTATAGGGCGTAATTAAATTATTACTGTGAATTTGTAATCTGAAATGGAGTTAAAAATATGAAACATTAAACAAAAAAAGTAAGATGGCGTATAGAATGATAAATCATTATATTTTCACTATTCGATAATCCGTTAATTTGTGAATTGATTGTCGGAATTTAGCACTGTGCTTCAGACTACGCCCCAGAGTAACTTAAAATCTCCAATTTATCCAAGATACCAAAGATTTTGTTAAATAAATTGATCTTTACAATATAAAATTATTAAAGGAATAGGGCACCTACAAATATTTAAATATTTTTTTATAGCTTCTCGCTTTATCCCGCATATTGCAGGGTAGGCAGAGGGAACTGCAGGAACCATATGAACCTAGTGTTAAGACACTCCGTTGCTTAGTTCCTGCTTTCTCCGCCCCCACTTAAATAATCAATCTAAATCTTTAAAGTGTACTTTAATTTTCTGAACACTTTAATATGTAAGTATGGCTTTTTTTTAATTTTCCCACTTTCGGCTTGGCCATTCTCTTTTTTATAAAATATTTGGTCCAATTTTATTGTTTTCTTGAACTTTTTACTTTTTTTTTTGGATAAAACACACCTTGAACACGCGTCGTCCGTGCCTCTGGTAAACCTTTTTTTTCTCTATTTTTTGTGATTTCTTGTATTTTTTTTAGCTCCACGCTTTATCCTGCACATGGCAGGGTAGGCAGAGGGAACTGCAGGTACCTTACGAACCTAGTGTTAAGACACTCCGTTGGTTAGTCCCTGCTTTTCGCCTTTTTCAAAGCATTGCGTGTTGAGTGGCGGGACTCGACGCCGCGCTTTGCCTAGTTTTCCAGAGCGAAGAAAATGGAAATAGAAAGATCCATCTTCTCCGAAAGGGAATCAAACTCACAAACCGTCGCGTTTACAGGCAGATTACTTTAGCTTACGCCTCTGCGCCACGACGGTTCTTGTTTTTCAATGTTTGTTTTTAAGTATACCCAATTATATTTAGTAATATATAACCGTTGGTTCTGTGTAACATTTTTGGATGGCTTGAGGAGCTCTACCTAAAAATGAGGAGTGAAAGTGTCATTTCAATTTTTCTTTTTGATTTTATAATTCAAAAAATAAAAAAAAAACGAAAGCAACGCAAAATTATATGCTAGTTAAGTAAAACAACAAAAAATGTGGGTCAAGTTTCGACACATAAAGAGTAATTGGACAGTAAAATAACATTAAAAAAAGCCATAAAATGGATAAGAAAATAAAAGTTATTAATAATAAACCATTTGTATGACTATACCTAAGACTCTATTATAAACTCGTATAGCAGCTTTCGTGTAGTGAACGCAGCTGTATTTCTATCAATGTACATATTATTAATTATATTTTATTTATTAATTATATAATAAGAATAATTTAATAATATGTATTTTTTATTTAATATTCATTAATATTATATATATATATATATATATATATATATATATATATATATATATATATATATATATATATATATATATATATATATATATATATATATATATATATATATATATATATATATATATATATATATATATATATATATATATATATATATATATATATATATATATATATATATATATATATATATATATATATATATATATATATATATATATATATGTATTTGCTATATTTATTAGATTGTATTCGTTATTATTTTATAATGCAAGTTTTTTTACTGCACCACCATATTGCCGTCTTCCATACACAATGTTCTTCTAACCCAAGATTGTCTGGAAGAAATGGCTTATAAGCCATAAGACCGCCTTTTGCTTGACCAATTTGGTTTTATTGAGTATTTTTTTATTTTTTGTATCTTTATGTATATTTGGTGTGCAATATAGAGTTAAATAAATAAATAAATAAATAAATAAATAATAAATATATATATATATATATATATATATATATATATATATATATATATATATATATATATATATATATATATATATATATATATATATATATATATATATATATATATATATATATATATATATATATATATATATATATATATATATATATATATAAATTTGTAATTATTTTGACATATTTATTTATTTAAGGACCACTAGTAGCTACTACATGTTATAATGACAAATGTTACACAATTATATGAAAATAGTTAACATGTGAAGCTTTTTAAAGTAGCCACAACAACGACAATATTTGTTTTAAAAATACATTAACACGTAATTATAGCAACATAAGTAAAATAACAGTTAAAACTGATAAAAATCAAATATATAACAAAAATTAAACATGTACTTAATAAAATTAAAATTAAGAACACAAATATTTTGAAATGATATAGGCACAAATTAAAATTAAAATTAAATAATTCATTACTCATGCAAAGTTTACATTACAAAAAATCACTAAAAAAAATGGTTGCCTGTAAAGTGGGTTTTACGGGCGAAAATTTTACGTGACAACGTCTTTTTCTCGGTAGAATATTTATTGATATGATTAATAATTATAATATAAATTGCACAAATTTTAACTATAGAAAATATATTTTGTTTACTAAAACATTGTACATGTGTCAAGTGATACGCGCGGCGGACCGATCATAGTTCGGTGACAGTTGACACATCGTTACTTTACCTTTTTCATATGTGACTCCGAGCCGCAACCTAATTTAAGACGTTGTCACGTCAATATACAAATCTACAAATATATAATGAAATTAAGAGAATACAACAAAAAATAGCTATTAAAGAATATTTATTATTCCTTTATTATTCATTTGCATCTCTTAACAGTTCTAGAGCACGTTTACGATAAATCATGGCAGAGTCATTAAAAATATCTAGATCTTGACTAAAACCATTGTACAACCTAGATGATCTAGGTATTGGTGCATTATATCCCAGTTTTGTTTTTGATATTCTGACATCAAAAGTACCCAGAAAACTACGTGCATTACGCCTTGGAATGCGATAGTATATCTTTTCAAGTAAATGAGTACAGTTGATCTCATTACGAACTATTTTAAATAGGAAAGAAAGATCTAATAATTGTCTACGTACAGAGAGACTATCCATATTAAAATCTTTCAAGAGATTATTGTAATTTTTATGACATTTATTGTATGATAATTTTTTGTTCCTGGATAGATGATATACAAATCGTTTCTGTATTCTCTCTATACGCAGACGACACACTGTACACTGTAACAAGGATTTCATACTACACTACCGTACTCCAATAAGCTACGCACATAAGCGTTATAGATTAATTTTTTCGTGTTAATCGTGAAGTGTTTACCGTTTCTCATTAAAAATCCTAACGTTTTGGAACTTTTCGCAATTATTTTATTGAAGTGCGGGACAAAAGTAAGCTTGCCATCAAAAATGACACCTAAATCACTCATTTCAAAAACTTCCTCCAACTTGATGTTATCAATGCTATATATTGTTTCGATTTTATTGAGCTTGCGCGTAAATTTTATATGCTTACATTTACTTACGTTCAATTCCATTTTATTACCTGCAAGAGATCTGAGTCTGCTGAGTTATTAATTACTTTTGTTAATTTTAAATCGTCCGCGTATAAAAATACTCTACTGAAATGTACATTATCGCAAATGTCATTAATGAAGACATTAAAGAGCCATGGTCCTAAGTGTGACCCTTGAGGAACACCGGAGCAGGCCCTATATAGACTCGAGCTAAAACCTTTTAAGACAACAAATTGTTGCCTATTGTATGAATATGATTTGAACCACTCAAGCATTTTACCATTGAATCCGTAGTGACTTAGTTTTAAGAGTAAAATATCATGCGAAACTTTGTCGAAAGCCTTGGTTAAATCAGTATAAATAGCGTCAACTTGCTTGTGGTCATCAATAGCTGGCACAATGAACTCACTATACGAAACAAGATTTGATGTTGTAGATCGACCCTTTATAAAGCCGTGCTGGTTATCATTAATCATTTGCTTAACATGACATTCTAGATATGGGTAAACTATTGCTTCAAATACTTTGGCAAAAGTGGAAAGTATGGAAATCGGTCTATAATTCTCAATGCACTCACTACCCTTGGACTTATAAACTGGTACGATCCTAGCTATTTTCCACTTATCAGGAAAAACACCCGAGCGAAGTGATTCGTTGTATAATAAATATAAAGGAAAACTTAATACCCATGCACATTTAGAAATAAATATAGGAGGGATATTATCATAACCTGTCCCTTTAGTTGTATCAAGTCTTTTTAAGTATTGATAAATCTGTCTTCGCGATATTACAAAACTAGTGAACTCTCCAAAGTCATGTTTATCTTGAATATTACAATATGGTAATGTATATGAACTTTGAGATTGTGAGTATACAGAAGCAAAATACAAGGCAAATTCATTACAAATTTCCGATCCAGATTTCATTACTTTTTGTTTGTAAGTCATTATGCCTGGGAGTGCTGTACTATTATCCTGTTTGCCCTTAAGGTATGACCAAAAATATTTAGGATTTTTACTAATATTTTCTTCAACAATTTTAATGTAATTATTGTAGCAAACTTTCGATAAATCTGTACAACGTTTGCTTAGAAGACGTAATGAAATTTCATCAAGTGGGTTTTTTATATATTTTATATTTCTTTAAATAAACTTGTTTCTCTTTATATAAATTTATCATTTCCTTAGTGAACCATGGAGGATATTTTTTACCTTTTAGTTTCTTTTTTGGTACATATTTTTCAATTAATTTGTTCAAAATTTTATAAAATTTATCGATCATTAAATTTATTGACTTACAATTACAAAATTCACTTAACCAATTGATATTATCTAAATCTGAAATTATACTTACGTAGTCAGCTTTCAAATAGTACTTCTTTTCACCAATAATGTTGCTTTTTAACGAATTTCTTGATGAATAAGAGAAAAATATATCTAAGGGAGGATGGTGGTGATCTGGAGGTACTATTGGCAAAATAGATTTATTAATTTTTATGTTACTGTAATTACTGAATATTAAGTCTAATATTTTATTATTGTTATTACGAATATTATTAAGTTGAACTAAATTATTGAGAGATGCAAAATCAATTAGCAAATTTCCTAAGGAACTATTAGAAACAACATTATCATCATTAGCGAACCAATTGATATTACTTAAATTAAAATCTCCCACGAGCATAACATTATGTTTATTCTCTGCAATTCTACTATTGAAATTATTGATAAAATTAGATAGCAAATTACGGCTAACGGGCGGAGGCAAATAAACTGCACATAATGTAATTGATTTATACTCATCGTGACAATTTTCTCGTTCAATATTTATCCAAATATCTTCACACTGACTCTCACAAAAACTGAGTCGCATTGATTTAAGTTTATTGGAGACTGCCACCAAAACTCCACCACCATTTTTTTTACAATGTAAACGTGAATTATCACGATCTCTCCTGTATACTGTATAATTGCTGTCGAATAATTCATGGTTGTCTATTCTATCATTAAGCCACGTTTCTGTTAATATAATAACATCATAATTTGTACAAGATAAGTTGCAGATGAAGTCATGTGTCACGGAGACCTCGGACATTCTGGTAGTATATATTAAGACCGTTGAATTTTATAACATGAAACACTAAAATGATCTATCAGTTTAGAGTGCAATGTAATTTACTGAATATTATCCAATACAGTATGATTTTTTACATAAATACATTCTGAATGTTCTGTCTTTCTCATAAATACCTTGCCTTGCCTTACCCACACAAATCTGTATTTTTTTTCTTTAGATTTTATTCTAGCTGCTGCATGTAAAGACTTAATAGCTGGTGACAAGTGTTCCATAACATATATTGGTTGCTTATCTGCTGCAATACCTATGTGACTTGTGTTCAGTTTATCGTCAGGATGCAATTTATTGTAATTGATGACACATGCTAGCATCATGTCTCTCATTGGTATCTCATTGGTATTGGTATCTCTCATGGTGTTGATAGTCTTACAATTACAGATCTGGGTATTTTGTCGCTGTTATTCAATTTAGCAACTCTAGTACAGTGATGTATATCAAACTTCTTTAGATCACATGATATTGTTTTACACAGTTGCATTATTGTACTAATTAAATTTTCATTTTTATGCTCAGGAATCATTTGTATTTCAATGTTATTTGATCGTTTATACTGCTCCATAGTTTCTACTCTTTGTCGCAAATCAGATGTTACATTTTTTAGTTCCTTTTTCTCTTTTTCCATTTCCGTAATTTTATCGTCGTAACTAGCAATTATTTTTTTAGTAGATTCATATTCTTCGCTCAAAAAGTCATCGAGTTTTCAATAGTACATATTTGCTCTTTTATAGGTTTAAGATTTTTTTGAATCATTTTGTTTAACATGTTAGTAATATCTTCCAATAGTAAGTTTTTAAAAGCCTGAAACTCATTACGAATTATTTGTTCAACGTCTTGTTTAGTAATTTGTTCTGATGCAGGCGACCACTTTTCAGTCTGATTACTATTTGGCCGGTTTGTCACATTGTAAGAATCTGGAGAAGTATTTTTTCTTGTTATTATTTTTTTCTGAGGAATCATTCTTACTTAGTTACGACTATGCCAACAACTTCTTTACTGAAGTTATTATTAAACACCCGCTACTTCACTCTATATCTTTGTTTTATTTTAAATTTATAGAACTATATTTATTATTACACCAGGTATTATCGTAAATGATTATAATTATTAAATAAATATTATATTTTTCACGTAATTATTCAAATTATGTCAACTGTAACTTTTCACTTTTTTATATCTCTCTCTCTCTCTCTCCCTATATATATATATATATATATATATATATATATATATATATATATATATATATATATATATATATATATATATATATATATATATATATATATATATTTATATATATATATATATATATATATATATATATATATATATATATATATATATATATATATATATATATATATATATATATATATATATATATATATATATATATATATATATATATATATATATATATATATATATATATATATATATTATATATATATATATATATATATATATATATATATATATATATATATATATATATATATATATATATATATATATATATATATATATATATATATATATATATATATATATATATATATATATATATATATATATATATATATATATGAGGACCGCCATTGCGCAGAGGCGTAAGCGTCCGCCTATAAACGCGATGGTTTGTGGGCTCGATCCCCACTCGGGGAAGATGGATTTTTCTATTTCCATTTTCTTCGCTCTGAAAACTAGGCAAAGCGTGGCGTTGAATTCCGCCACTCAACACGCAATGCCTCAAAAAAGGCGGAAAGCGGAGACGGAGAAAGCAGGAACTAAGCAATGGAGTGTCTTAAAACTAGGTTCCACGGTTCCTACAGTTCCCTCTGCCAACCCTGCCATGTGCGGGATAAAGCGTGAATCTAAAAAAAATATTCATCAACTTACAGTGAAATGTCACTATGTCAGTTTTTCAGGAAGCTACCACCAACTCAGAAGCGATCAGTTAGACAAATCTTTACGAACACCTTCATCTCTATTATTTCTCTCACTATCACTTCCATCTCTATATTTCTAATATATATTTAATATATTTCTATTCCATGTTCGTCTTTTCTCTTTGCAAGTTACGTGGCTTTTACTCAGCCATTCTAAATTCGCTATATTTCAAATACTGTGTGTATCGATTAAATAAATAAATAAATAAATAAATAAAGTTAATGCCTCATACCTGAGAATAACCGGCTCAAGAAACTCAGCGGGACTTTTTTTTATTTTGTTTTCTCTTTTCTGTTAAAATATTTAGACTTTTTTTATTTTTACTACTTACCTACTTTTACATTTTTTTTATAAAAATTGTAGTTATTATTATCTTTACATATTTATTATAAAGGCAAGGTTAACTTTTAACGTTAAAGTTACTCAAGGTACTGAAAATTATTGTTACATGTGCAATGGTCTTTTAAAAGTAAACAAGGTAAACATTTTTTTAATTCCCTTTTTCTTCTTCTTTTCTTCTAGTGTTGTACAGTATTCACATAAAAATACTTATTATATGTATACAGTGGCTTAGAGAAAGTCGATTTAACAAGCTGAGCACTTTTCATTGTTACTATGTAAACGCACCGTAATATATAGGACGAAAATATAGGACGAAAACGACACTTAAACCTACGTATTTGTTTTGTGTCGCATTAATAGTAAACAAACAATATTATTTAAATGGGAAAATAAAATTAAAAAAAAATAGATTAATTAGTCACCTTCATGAATCTATATAGTTAGTAGTAATCAATTCGGTTTTTTCATATTTCCTTTTGTCCAGACACTTGACGCAATTTTGGGCTACATATTTTTTCTTCTTCTTCTTCTTCTTCTTCTTTTTATTTATGGCGTTTCGAGCGTGCCAGTTGAGCACAATTCACTTCGCCAATGTCACGTTGAATGGAGAAAACATATTTTTTGTTTATAAGTATAACCTCTTGATGCCGGTATTTATATCTCAGAAATTTAGTGCAAATCAGTTGGAAATGTATTTTTAACATATATTTTTTGAGGGGTAGCAAGGCAAAATTTTATTATACTCAGCTTATTATTTAAAATTTATAGTTGTCTGATGGAAAGTAAATACAAACTTTGTAAACATTGTCAATGGAGAACTTGAATAGATTAAAGTATACTATCTTTATTATCATTTTATATTTTGTGCTCCTCCCCACGCAAGAATACAATATCTTATTTATCAGAAATTGCACTTAAGCAGTATAATTTTAATTTAAAATTTCAGTAAACATAGCACATCGTAATCTAGAAATTCATTTAAATCTTCTCATTCGGTCAGTGACCAATAAATCTGACAATGCCATGACAGCCTTTAATCAACCAAAATATTGAGGAATTTGGCCTTTATTACGATGAAATTCATGCTAATAACAGCAATATTACCGATCTAAGACTATTCGCCAATCCATAAATATGAGATCTCCATTGTAAGTAATTGGAGTCAATGTTAAGAACAAGTAAAAGCGTAGAAAAAACAAGATCAACGGCTTCATCATTTAAGAGTACATTGGTTGTTATAGTTTTCAAGATAGGCGTTTTAAAAAATAATATATTTGACATTTTTACAATTCAATAGTAAATTATTAGCATTTAACCAACGTACCTTCGAGAAGGCAAGGAAATACATAGTCAAATACATTTTCTTGTCATTTCTTATTAAAAAATAAAGAAATAACATTATTTACTAATAATACTTGTCACCAGCAAACAATACTATCTCATAGCTCCTTGTAACTATATGGTAATGACTATTTATGTATATTTAAAATAGGAAAGGACCTAGAATAGACCCCTTTGAAACTCCTTACTCATTAATGTTCCAGTAGATATTTTGCCATTTACATTATTCCTTTGAACCCTGTTAGATAAATACTAGGTCAGAAGATTGGGTGTACATTCTCTGTCTACAGAAAACTCTCTCTCCTCTCCCTCTCCCTCTCTCTCTACAGAAAACAGCGGGACTTTATTTTAACGCGTAATTTGAACGCGTTCAAATTTTTACATGTTTTCTTTAAGTATTTTTTCTATCCTCAGTGTGATTAACACTTTAAAAATCATAAAAATACTTCTTATCTATTTAAATTTGTCATTTAAAAGTAATAAATTTAAGTAAGGTAAAAACGCTCACCTGCCCTGGAATTCAAATTCATTCTGTCGCCTGTATATTATTTACGAGCAAATAATGGCAATTGCAAAATTGTTCAACAGATTCAAATTTCATAGCAAATATTATATTACATAATTTTTATTGTCATCACGCTTTATCCCGCACATGGCAGTGTAGGCAGAGGGAACTGCAGGTACCGCAGGAACCTAGTATTAAGAAACTCCGTTGCATAGTTCCTGCTATCTCCATCGGATCTAATATTGCATCATTATTGGATCCGATATTCGACTTGGATTTTCATACAAGTTCATCAACTTAAAATTGGGTCAAAACTAAAATAACTAGGCAAGATCTTCGTACATTGATTGATAAAAACTATTTTGAATACTAATATATACTGTGAGGTCAAAGTTGAGCTAATGTTTTGTTAGATATGATAAAGTATTACGCTTATAAATAGGAAGGTCAACTATATATTTCGTTTATTTATTTTGTTGATTGTATGATAAATAAATCAATTAATATAATAATAACAACACTGTGACATATTAGGCATTATTAGGTCAGGATCGCATTTGTAATTTTTTTTAGTAAAATGTCTTAAAAATCTTCTTAGCGCCTTCTACCTCCTTAGATTCGGATCCTGTATAAAATGTTAGGCTATTATAGGTTTGAGGATTACAGTTTTTCATTTATAAATTTAACATATTATAAGATACATATAGAAAAACAAAGACGAATGTTAACATTTCATTCCCCCCACATGGAGAATAAATCAAAAAACTGTTGCATTCACAGGCAGACGCTGTGCATCTGCTGTGCAGGCCGATCCCAGTTATGCTTTCAGTAAATAACTTATAACTTTTGCTTATGCTACTCAAAGCTTTGATTTTCAGTGCAAGTTAAAATCGAAAGTTTATGCGGACAGTGGGGAAGGAAAGGATTTGACACTGTATAGAAATTTAAATATATTGTATAGATTTTTCTCCTTTTACATACCATTATGAGAATAAACAAAAAAAATGCATTTAAACAGTATATTTACATTAACATTAACAATTAAATTATATGTACAATAAATACTTTGTGTAGGTCTAATATATCTTTGTTATTTAATGTCCTTCATCAATCCACATTTGCAGGCTCTCCGGCTCATAGTCGGGGTCGATGACACGGCTCTTGATGATTTCTTTGTACACAAACGCTGACTTCCTTGGTGTTCTGGTCCTTTCAGGGCTCTCGAAATCTACTTCGTATAATCCAAAACGTTCTCTGAAATTAAATAATAAATTCGATTAAATTTATTTTTTTTTTAAATATAAAAATTTTATCTTCGAGTTAAAATCAATTATCTAATATTCTGTCAATTTGACCTACTCGATTATCTAGTACACTTAAAAATAATTTACCAATTCAAATGGATGCTGATTATACAATATTTACCACCTACATACTGAGATTATGTTTCATTTAGTTAAATTGGATAAAGGTCAAGTAGTTTAATCATATCATGACGCTGTACGAACCTGACATAAAGTATTGTTCGTATCGCACAAAAGTAAGAAATAAAATAAATAATAAAACTTTTATAACTTATAAAAATTACTAAAACATATATTGTATATGTTTTCCTTTGCAAAAATTATTGTAGGTAATGGCCCCACAACAATATTTTAAAAATCACCAAATGTGGTCAAAAATCTTTTAAAATGACTCCCGTGAAATGAAAATCCCTTTCGCAAAATGACTAATAGAATTAATTAGATTCTGAGGATGTTAAGAATTACTTACGTGTATCCCTCCATCCATTCAAAGTTGTCCATCAAGCTCCACGCCATATATCCTTTAAGATTAACACCAGCTTCAATAGCATCTAAAGCGCTGTTTAAAGCAGCTCTGTAATAAGCGATCCTGTCATCGTCATAGACTCCAGCCTCTGGAGGACTGGACCAGCCATTTTCAGTAATGTAAAACACTGGGCTGTTGTATTTTTTCATCAAGAAAGTTAGCGAATTGTAAATACTGTTGGGTGCTTGCTGAAATGTATAATAATATATTAAAATTCTCCTAAAAGTATTTGTTTATAAAAAAAAACAATTTTTTATCAATATAAAAGGTTTCGTTTGACGTATGGCGATGATTTGCAACAACCCATCTTGTAAACGAACCAAAGAGAGTTATCTGTTACAGTTCGATAAGAAATGCGACGGTGTTGACAATTTCGTGAAATGATTGAGTGATACTGTTATATCGACTTACGTCGTACTGTCGTATCAGGAATATGACAATTTACGACAGAACCACGTAACATACATATAATTAAACAATAGCACAAACAATAAACTGACCAAAACTTACAGCAAGCCATTTTGATGCAGATCTTGGCCATTCTGGAGGAATAAAGTTTCCAACATCAGAATCAGCGTACAAAGATGGAACAGGGTATTCTACTTTATGTAAGGAGGCTGATATGAGGTTGCTTGTATAGTGGTTGACACCAAAGAAATCGTAAGCTCCTCGTACGAATTCTTTCTCTTCATCTGAAAATTCGGGCATACGGGATCTTGGATAACCAAGTTCCAAACTCTTCTGTGCTACAATCTCTGAAAATTCTTTTGGGAATCCACCTTCTTCAGAGAAAATGGGTTCAGCATACAGACCCCACTGAAATAAATAAAAAAATGGTCAAACTATATTACTTATTTGAGAATATCAAATAAGAAAATATGCTTTTAAAATTTACTTCAGCTTGTCTAAATATTTCGGCGGCTTTCTCATCTTCCTCAGAATCGGTCAAAGGTCCAAACCAATTGACACTAATTGTAATACCGCAAACACCATTTTGACTAGGCTTGAAATCATTGACGTAAGCATAGTAAGCTCTTGCATGACCCAATACTAAGTTCTTAGCACAGTAATATGTTCCTACATCAGTTGCATTTAGAATTGGTGCTTTTGTGCTCCATCCATAGCCTTCGTAACAAATTTCTCTAGGTTCATTAAATGTGATCCAGTGCTTCACTCTGTCTCCTAATCTATCGAATACGATACGAGCGTAGTCTTCAAACCACTCCGGGAACATTGGGTTCATAAATCCTCCTAAATCTTGAAGTTTTTGAGGTAAATCCCAGTGGTACAAAGTAACCATAGGAGTAATGTTATATTTGACCATTTCATTGATGTAATTGTTATAAAATTCTATTCCAGCCTCGTTAACATGGTTTGCAAGTCCATTTGGTAAAATCCTGGACCAAGATAATGAGAATCTGTAGGCATCCAGTCCGAGCTCCCTCATCATCTCTACATCCCTTTTGTAATTTTCATAGCTATTAGCTGCTATGTCTCCATTACTAAGGTCTTTAATAACGTGAGGATGAGTATGGGTCATATGATCCCATATATTTTCTCCCTTGTCTGAAAAAAAAATTTGATTCTATTTTAACATATTAATTTGTATTTTTGATAAGCAATATCAAAATTAATTAGTTTTTTTTACAAATTTTTATCATTTAATAGCTTTTTAGCTTTTTAGCAGACAATAAAAAAAAGAATCATTTACCATCAGCATTCCATGCTCCCTCTATTTGGTAAGAGGCTGTGGCTGTCCCAAAAAGGAAGTCATCAGGGAACCGCCTGTCAGCGTAGCAGCTGGCTACAACTAATCTGAGAACAAAAATATTACTATAATTCAAAAACATATTAAATATATAAGGATTGGAACTAATTCGTAGAGTTTAATGTAAGATGGTGTAAGATGGTGTGGTTATTACAATGTTTTGTTTTTATCTTCATAAACAAATTCATCGTTAAACAGCTGTTATTAGGTACAGTATCTATAATGCATCTTATTTTTAATTGTTAATAATAACAAGTGGCAGTTATGTAATTATGTTGAAATTTACACCAAATAAAGTGTTTCTGCAGGGAACTTTATTATATTATTTTAATAAGAACAAAAATGCTGCAGAAAGTCATCGGATTTAAGTAGAAATTTATGGTAAACATGCTTTAGCTGATCAAATGTGTCGGAAACGATTTGCAAGTTTAAAAAGTAGTGATTTTGATTTAGACGAATAGGAATAAGCCAAAAAGGAATAGGCGTGGTCAGCTAAAAGAACTTGAATACAAATAATTGAATTGATGTCAAGACATCAATTTTCTTCGACTTAATCCTCAAATTATTTGTATTAAAGTTCTTTTGACTTACCAGACTTCTAACAAAACTTCCAAACTAAACACACTCAAACTTCAAAAGTTATTTTCATCCTTGAAGGTTGAATTATCCACGGTAGAAAAACGTCTTAAAGTGTTTGGAATGATCCAAAAGTAAGGAAATTGGGTCCTATATGAATTAAAATCGCGAAACATTGAAAGACATTATATTACCTGTGAACTACTGCTTGCACAGTACAAAAGAAAAAGCTTTCTACATCGTATTATTATTGGCAACAAAAAATGGATATATTACGACACTCTGCAACTGGGTTAAGCAAGGACAACCACCATCATCAGTAAAACGAAGTATTCATGGAACTAAGCTCCTTTGTATTTGGTGGGATCAACAATTTATGGTTTATTACGAATTATCCAATCAAACCGTCACTGCGGATCGCTACCAGCTATAATTGATGCGTTTTAGTAGTACATTTAAGGAAAAACGAATGGAGTAAAAGGTGCAATAACGTCATTTTACTGCACGATAATGCCCAACCTTAACGAAACCAGTGAAAACAAACATGGAAACATTATAAAGGGAAGTTTTAACCTACGGTGGGTGGGTTCTCCAGATATTGCCTCTTCGGATTACTATCTGTTTCCATCAATGGCTTATGGGAAAAAAATAATATCTAATGAGAATTGCTAAAATTGAATCGATTCATGGAATGTCTCCAAGGACGAACAGTTTTTCAACGATGTATTCAAAACTCACAAAAACATAGTAAAAAGTAGTGGCAAGCCATGGCCAATAAAATCGATAATTTTTGATAAAAAAAAACGCTACAAAAACTATATTGAACGCTTGAGCGTTGAGTTCCGCCATTCAACACGCAATGACTCGAAAGATGAGGAAGCGGGGACGGAGAAAGCAGGGACTAAGCAACGGGGTGTCTTAACACTAGGTTCCCACGGTCCCTGCAGTTCCCTCTGCCTACCCTGCCATGTGCGGGATAAAGCGTAAAGCTACAAAAAAAAATATATTTTGAAAATATTCAGACATTTCATTGGATTTACTATTTAATTTCACATCACCTATCAAACATATTATTGTATCTTCTTAAAATATATCGAATAGTGTTATCGTTTTTTTATGATTTATCACCTCGTTATGTACAATGACTTTCACATTAACTGCGAAACTATAAAAATATATTAAACAGACTAAATTATAAACGCATGTATATATCGAATTCTGTGTTTTAAAAAATCAAATCAAGTTCAAAGTCAAAATTTCAGACCAGTCGGTCGATCAATTCTCATATTGATTAGAATACAGTAGTGGATTCTAATTCATTGATCTTAGGGGTTTCCCTACTTTGAGGACTACAAAAGTAAGATAAGATGGTAAGAGAGATAAGAGGAGACCTCAATTGAGTTTTGAAAACACAGTATTGATGGTACTGAAGGAAGGTCACGTAAAAAGTATGAAAAGCACGCCCAAGCAGGAGAGCATGCAAAACCTCTTAAAAGCAAACCTCTTCAAAAAAACAGTAGACGAAGCGAATGTGGTATGTAGGGACTACAGTATTCGCTCAATTCGCTCTATTTCTTTTGAATAGCCAGCTAGAGATTAAGCGTGAAGAGAAACAAAAACTAACAACTAGACAAGATAAAGAGCGAAAAAAAATATTTTTCGAGCCAAAATATTGCATATTTGCAAAAATACAAATAATTTCTAATTACTCTTTTTTATAATCTATATATAACACTACATTTAAGTGACTACTTTCTCTCTCTCTCTCTCTCTATTTATTTATTCATCTTTCCTTAAAAAGCTATAAAATATATAAAAAAAAACTATTCAAATGAAAAAAAAAATAAAACTTACCCTATTATCAAAAACAACTTCATTCTCGAAGAGGTTGTTGGATATAACAGAGAACTAGGTATATCACACTTTATATATGCAAATTCAACACGAGAACCACTTGAACGTGATAACACAACTGAGGGGGATCTGATAATGAGTTTTATTTATTTGCTTTATCCGTATATGACAATTGTATGTAGTTCATTGTATGTCCGTCTGTACGTAAATATAAATAGAAATGAAAAGCTTAGTGGTAGAGTTCTACATGAATGAGCTTCGTAAGCTGCATCTAGTCAAAATCACAAGTCTAAGTTTTTATTGAAAGTATAGACTATTATATTTTTGTTTCACGCTGCATCCCGCAGCAGGTTAAGAACGAACCTAGGGTTGAAACCCATTTCCAGCTTTCTATCTCTCCAGACGTTCTGTGTTAAGTGGCATAACACCATTCACAGCTTACAGCACCTACATAAACAGCATAACATTTTTATTTAATAAAATTTCTTTAAAAAAAATGTTTTTTGTTTGCATAATTTAAATTAAAAATTTAACGATTTTCTTCCACATTTTCGGCAAAAACGAAGCGTAAATATTCTATAGAGGTTAAGTTTAATTGTTTTTGTAAGAAACCTCAATTCAGTTAATATATTTACGTGATTTCGTAAAAATTTGCCTTTACATATGGACAAGAGGACCGTCGTGGCGTAAGTATCTGCCTGTAAACGCGACGGTTTGAGGGTTCGATTCCCACTCGGAGAAGATGGATTTTTCTATTTCCATTTTCTTCGCTCTGGAAACTAGGCAAAGCGCGGCGTTAAGTTCCGCCACTCAACACGCAATGCCTCGATTAAGGCGGAAAACGGGGACAGAGAAAGCAGGTACTAAGCAACGGAGTGTCTTAACACTAGGTTCCCACGGTTCCTGAAGTTCCCTCTGCCTACCCTGCCTTGTGCGGGATAAAGCGTGAAGCTAAAAAAGAAAAAGAAAAAAAATGGACAAACAGACCGACAGACAAAAAAATATCTCATAACACAACCTGAAACAAGAAGCTGTAGCCTGAACTGTTGTATTCATAACTATAGTTCAAATAGCATTTACAGTCTAAATAAGTATACCGTCGAAGTATAAATATTATGAATCTTTAAAATATGTAACTCATACGTCAATCCTAGTTTATTGTTATGATGAATCCCGAAGAAACAATATGTGCGTATTTTCTTATCGCCTTACTCCTAATTTGTCAACGCAATTAATACGCATCGCATATCAGACTTAAAAATAGTTATCATTTTAAAAATATTAACAATTTAAAAAAAAGTAAAATCAATTTTAAATCTCCGTTTTTTTTAATTTCTTAATTTTAACAAAAAAATAATAATATAAATAATAAATAAAGTAAATGTGGTATGTATTTCGAAGAAATTCAAAAGGTTGTAATTTAGATAGTGTAATATTATATAATACTAAAATCCTTATATATATATATATATATATATATATATATATATATATATATATATATATATATATATATATATATATATATATATATATATATATATATATATATATATATATATATATATATATATATATATATATATATATATATATATATATATATATATATATATATATATATATATATATATATATATATATATATATATATATATATATATATATATATATATATATATATATATATATATATATATATATATATATATATATATGTATATATATATATATATACATATATAGAGTAGCTTCATGCTTTATCCCGTATATATGTAGGGTAGGCAGAGGGAACTGCAGGAACCACATGAACCTAGTGTTAAGACACTCCGTTGCTTAGTCCCTGCTTTCTCCGTCCCCGCTTTCTTTTATAATATTAAAATCCTTTAAAAAATCACATTTATACATAAACAGTGTTCAAAAACACTGTAAAAATACAAACAGTGTTCAAGGATAACCATAACTTATTTCATATGTTTTAATATATAGTTCTGAAATTTATTTAAAGAAACGTAAATTACATATGCAACCATGCTATAGTTGTTTTAAAGCGAGATAGGCAAAGACAATCTAACGTTATGATATTTTCATCTCTTCTTACTGCCTTTGAGATATTACTTGTCGTAACAGAAATTTAACGTCACCCCTTGTCAAACTTGTTAACAACGAAGAAAATGACATTTATTTAATTCTCCCCTCATAAGTTCGAACTTTCAACCATCGCGTTTGCAGTAGGACATTGCCGCTGCGCAACGACAGTTAATGTACCAGTAATTTGTAGATGATTTTTACTCCTTAAAAAATATTAAAAAGAATATTGTTAATAAATTATTTTTTCTAGCTTCACGCTTTATCCCGCACATGGCAGGGTAAGCAGAGGGAACTGCAGGAGCCATACGAACCTAGTGTTAAGACACTCCGGTGCTTAGTTCCTGCTGCTTGAGGCATTGCACGTTGAGTGGCGGAACTCTCAACGCCGCGCTTTGCCTAATTGCCAGAGCGAAGAAAAAGGAAATAGAAAAATCCATCTTCCTCGAGTGGGAATCGAACCCAGAAACCGTCGCGTTTACAGGCAGACGCTTACGCCTCTGCGCCACAACGGTCCTCCAATATAATATATTTTTTTTATTTTATTTGTTCTAAAATATTAGTCTAATCTAATCTAAATTTTCTAAAAATTCTAATCTAAATTTAGTAGTTTCCTTTCAATTTTTGTGTAACTTTGTATATAGTTTGGTATAATTATGAATTTATTTTAATTTTTTCTATCATTACCTTTTAGATGTTTGACTTAAGTAAGTAAGTGTAGGCATTTTGTTCCCAAAATTATAAATGCATAAAATACTTAAAGAAAACATATAAAAATTTGAACGCAGCGGGACTCGAACCCGCGCCCATCCCTCGGTTCGCAGGAGGGCGCGGGTTCGAGTCCCGCTGCGTTCAAATTTTTATATGTTTTCTTTAAGTATTTTTTCTATCCTCAGTGTGGATTAACACTTTAAAAATCATCAAAAATATTATGAACGCATTTTTTTTGGATTGTACGAAGGTGTATTTCTTTTAGGTAACCTGTATAGAAAAGTTGTTTTAGCATAAAGAGAAACAACAAAAAAGAGGAAAATATACATAAATTATGCCGAGTTTTAGTTTTTTTTGTCTTTGGTTTGCTTTTATTTTAACTTTAAGTATTATCGTATACATTGTAATCAAATATCAGCTTATATAATATATTTGTTATTTAAACCAACAAACACCTTATCTCGAGTGCAGATATATATACATAAGATATATTCATATAGTGATTGGCGACGTGACAGAAGCTGATGAACTAAAACGGTGATAAAAAAATGCTCTATCAGTACGACAAGACATCGGTCAAGTGCGAGTATCCGACAGCGCGTTGAGCGTTCCGTACCAACCGTTTCGTTATATTATATTAATTGATAAACCTAAATTTACAAATACGTAAAAGGGTATACACGTAACGTAAACGTTATTTGCTTAAATTTACGTGTGTTCAAATTTTGTATGAATTCAACTATAGATTCGGAGGAACACATTTTACCTTCACGCTTTATCCTGCACATGGCAGGGTAGGCTGAGGGAACTGCAGGGACCGTGGGAACCTACTGTTAAGACACTCCGTTGCTTAGTCCCTACTTTCTTCGTCCTCACTTTCCGCCTTTTTTGGAGGCATTGCGTGTTGAGTGGCGGAACTCGACGCCGCGTTTTGCCTAGTTTGCCAAAGCGAAGAAAATAGAAATAGAAAAATCCATCTTCTCCGAGTGGGGATCGAACCCAGAAACCGTCGCGTTACGGGCAGACGTTGTGCCTCTGCGCCACGACGGTCCTAGTGTATAATTTGACAAATCAAATCGAGACACAAATAAGCTTAATCAATAATATACGAAATGCTTGGACATTTAATGTTAATTTCGATTCGTAACATCAGGACAATACGATACGATACAAAAAGACAAAACGCAGACAGTTAGAATAAAAGTTCCATTGATTTTTGTACTACGGAATCCTAAAGAGTCAAAATCAAACATTTTAATTAATATAATATTTTTTTTTTTTTTTTTTTTAGCTTCACGCTTTATCCCGCACATGGCAGGGTAGGCAGAGGGAACTGCAGGAACTATATAAGAACCTAGTGTTAAGACACTCCGTTACTTAGTCCCTGCTTACTCCGTCCCCACATTTTATTCCCCATATTTTATTGTTCTCGCTTTATCCCGCTCATAGTAAGGTAGGCAGAGGGAACTACAGGAACTATGAGAACCTAGTGTTAAGACATTCTGTTAACTGTTCTCCGACTTTTCCGAGCACTATGTGTTGAATGGTGGAAGTCAATGCCATGCTTTGCCTAGCTGCCAGAGTGTAGAAAATGGAAACGAAAGAGTAGGTACACCTTCCGTGAGTGGACATTGAACCCATAAACCGCTGTGGCAGACGCAATTCCTTTGCACAACGACTGTCCCCAAAGTATGACTTGTAGTGTAGTAGTAGTATGAAATTCGCAGAGCCAGTCAATATAAATTACAATATTCTTGACCTAAATTTATGAATCGATACTTAAATTCAAAAGTATATTTACAATAATAGATTAAGTTGAGTACCTGCTTCAAGCAAAACAATACTGGTAGGTCACTCTGATAGAATACGATATTGGTAGCGCTACACATAATATCTTAAAAAACGGAGAACGGAGAGTTGAGAACGGAGTGTCTTAGCAAAAGGTTTCCTCCATTGCCTGATAAGGTTATAGTGTGAAGCTATAAAAAGAATTATAATTCCCTCTCGGGGAAGATTTAATACTATTTTCATTTTCTAATTTCTATTTCCATTTTCTTCGCTCTGGAAAATAGGCAAAGCACGGCGTTGAGTTCCACCACTCAACACGCAATGCCTCGAAAAGGCAGAAAGTGGGGACGGAGAAAGCAGGAACTAAGTAACGGAGTGTCTTAACACTAGGTTCGTATGGTTCCTGCGGTTCCCCCTGCCTACCCTGCAATATGCGGGATAAAGCGTGAAGCTAAAGAAAACAAATAATTCCCTCTCAATTGACAATATTGCTTCTAACCGACTGCATTACATTACAAAACATGTTTAAAGATCAAATTATAAATGTAATAGAAATCGAATAGTTCTAGGTGGTATTAGTTTAAAAATACGGTAAAAACTTACCATTATTTAAATTCTAATCAACATAAGGTACTTTAAGGTTTCCTTAAACAAACATTTACAAATACTATAATAATAATAAGTTTAGAGAAAAAATATGAAAAGGAAATATCATTTAGCCTGTTTTCATTTATTCATTAATTCTACATAACATATATTAAATAATATATATATATATATATATATATATATATATATATATATATATATATATATATATATATATATATATATATATATATATATATATATATATATATATATATATATATATATATATATATATATATATATATATATATATATATATATATATATATATATATATATATATATATATATATATATATATATATATATATATATATATATATATATATATATATATATATATATATATATATATATATATATATATATATATATATATATATATATATATATAAAAAATTGCGTGTTACATGACGAAAATCAACGCTGCGCTCGCCTAGTTGTCAACAACAAAAAAAATAGAAATGAAATAATCCATTTTTCTCGAGTGGGAATTGAACCCATAAATTGTCACGTTTACAGTCAGACGCACCTCTGCGCCACGACGGTCCTCAAATCATAATTGACATTTATAATTTCGATTTTTATTGAGGGTAGTTTCAATTTTACTTCCATTACTTATATTAGAGTGCCTTCAGAATATATGTAACATAATATGTCACTATATAATTAAATTGTACTTGTATTTTTGTTCTTATACTTTTGATTATTTCATTCTATGAATTTAGTAAGGAGTTTTTATATCAGTTTTTTTTTTAAGAAGACGCAAGTGTTCTGATTTTTAGTGTTTTTTTTATTATCGAGACAAGTACAATGATAAAAATATTATTTATGTTTTGGTAAGTACTTACGTGACGTTATTTATTATTAGAGTACATTTTTTAGTACCGCTTTCAAATTTAAATGAGGATATGGATAGTGTTACTTTTTAATTTAAAGTTAGTTTTCCCTGCGGCTTCGTCAGCATTATTAAATGCCATTTAATTATATTTAATGTTTTATTATTATTAACTGAGAACTGTGAGAGCATTCAGGCCCAACTCTCTGTAATGGCAATTTTTGAATCATTTTTCTGCGTCTCAGTACGTCTCATTGGTCGTAGTATATGACTGAGAAAATTTTCAATTGAAAGCGGTACGTAGTTTAAGTATTCAAGCTCTTAATGTAAATTTTTTTATTTTTTTATTTTTTTTAAGCTTCGCGCTTTATCCCGCACATGGCAGGGTAGGCAGAGGGAACTGCAGGGACCGCAGGAACCTAGTGTTAAGACACTCCGTTGCTTAGTCCGTGCTTTCTCCGTCCTCGCTTTCCGCCTTTTCGAGGCATTGCGTGTTGAGTGGCGGAACTCAACGCCGCGCTTTGCCTAGTTTGCCAGAGCGATGAAAATGGAAATAGAAAAATCCATCTTCTCCGACAGAAACCGTCGCGTTACAGGCAGACGTTGCGCCTCTGCGCCACGACGGTCCTCTTAATGCAATTAACGCTCTTTCACCTTGTTTTTTGTCTTTTGATATAAGCTATTTTTTAACTTTATTTGAGAGAAACCGCTGATCTGCTAGACGGCTAACAATCAGTGGACTAAGGTATGATGTCTTGGTCACACGTATGACATAGCGCGCCTCCTTTTATTACCAAATGTAATATTGCAGGCATTTTCGTAACAAATTAACTGTGCTAAACAGACAGATAGATCTGACTGTAGCTATGTATTTCGGTAGCAGTTATTTTTTGGACTAAACTAAGTAAAATATATAAAGAGATAGCTTCAAGCTATTTATCTATTATTTTATTATTATATGGTAAATAGAGGAAACTTAGTGTTAAGACACTCCGTTCTCAACTTACCATCCTGTTTTGAGATCAGCGCAACGCCGCGCTTTTTTTATAACCAAAGAGAGGAAATCAAATAATTTACTGTTCCAGAGCAGGAATCGAACCTACAAATGCCCAAGGCCGCTTCGTCTCAAACGTAACTTTTACAATAATTGTCAAAAGTCCACGATAGAAGTTGATTTTTCTGTTTATAATTCCAGTATTGTGACAACTACCTGTGTTAGCCACAAGAAATGTGGTAGGCGGTTTCCTGAAAATTTCATTTTCGGAGCATCCACATCTTCATATCAAGTTGAAGGAGGTTGGAATGCGGCTGGTAATGTCATTTTTTGTTTTTGGTTAAAGTTTTAAAAAGGTCAGGGTTTCTACTGCCAGTAATAGTAGAATAGACAGACTATTTAATACGATAATGAAAACCGTCGTGGCGCAAAAACGCAACGTTTGTCTGTAAACGCGACCGCTTGTGGGTTCGATTCCCATGAAGGAAGGATGGATTATTGCGTTTCCATTTTCTTCAATCTGGTAGGCAAAGCGCGCTAATTTCTTTCTTTCGCTTGAATTTCACTACTCGTTATGCAATGCCTCGAAAAGACGTACAGCGGGTAACAGAGTGTCATAACACTAGGTTCTTACTGTTCTTGCGGTTCTTTTTGCCTACGCGGCTATGAACAGAAAAAAGCATGAAGCTTAAAACAAAAATATTACAGTCAGTGATTAAGTTTCTCTACTTTGTTAAATAAATAAATAAAATTAATTTCCAGACAAATCACCTAATATATGGGATCATGTCACACACACAAAACCTGGCGCTATAAAAGATTTTAGTACTGGTGATATAACAGCTGATAGCTACAAAAATTACAAGCGTGATGTAGAAATGATGAGAGAACTTGGTTTAGACGCCTATAGATTCTCTTTGTCTTGGGCCCGAATTTTGCCTAATTCTTTCCCCAATAAAATAAGTCGCGCTGGCGTCGACTATTACAATAATTTAATAAATGAAATGATCAAGTATAACATAAAACCTATAGTGACTTTATACCATTGGGATTTACCCCAAAAGTTGCAAGACATGGGTGGATTTCTAAACCCTTTGTTCCCAGAGTGGTATGAAGACTACGCCCGTGTTGCGTTCAATTATTTTGGAGATAGAGTAAAATTTTGGATCACTTTTAACGAGCCTAGAGAAATATGTTATGAAGGCTACGGATACTTTACGAAAGCACCTATGTTAAATATTACTGATGTTGGAACATATTATTGTGCTAAAAATCTACTGCTGGCCAATGCAAGAGCATATCGAGCTTATGTTGAAGATTTTAAAACAAAACAAAACGGTATATGTGGTATTACAATCAATGTGAACTGGTTCAGTCCTCTAGAAGATAGCGACGAAGACATATATGCAGCAGAAATAAGAAGGCAAGCTGAAGTATGTTAAAAGTAATTCCTTTAGTTTCAAAAGAATAAAAATGCGATATGTCCTCATATTGGTAATTTATTTCAGTTTGGCATTTACTCTCATCCAATATTTTCAAAAGAAGGTGGTTTTCCCGAAGAATTCTCCGAGAGGGTCGCCAGAAAGAGTTCAGAGCAAGGATATCCGAAATCTCGGATGCCAGAATTCACGGAAAATGAAAAGGAATTCGTTCGAGGCACATCTGATTTCTTTGGAGTGAATCATTATTCTACTTTACTCATATCGTCTACAGAACATAAAATGGACTTCCCAGTTCCTTCATTATATGACGACGCTGAGTTTGGATATTATTTTTCACCCGAATGGCCACGAGCAGCATCTTTTTGGTTGGTGGTAGGTTGGAACTATATCTTAATAATATATTAGATTAAATGAATTTATTTACTTATTAAATAAATAAGTAGTACCATAATTATAAATTTAAAATAAATTATTTTGAAATAGACCTATGTATAAGAGGTTAACAGTTCTTTCAATATGTATGTACATATTTTTTTTAATTGGCAATAATGTAACGGTACGAGAATCTTGCAGTAAATTGAAATCTTATAATCCCATTAAGTAATTCTTTCTATACTAAACGTATTTTGACAGTATTCAAAAGAGAGAAATTTAAAATATTTTGTAAAAATGAATTATAGATACAGTATAACACACAACAGTAAGTATTTATTTACAGCAAGCGCCTAACAGTGTTTACAACGCATTAACGCATCTAAGTGAAAAATATGATTATCCAGATATTTATATCACAGAAAACGGTTGGTCCACGTCTCCTGGCGCTGGGCTTGTTGATGATGACAGGATAAGCTATATTAGAGCCTCTTTAGAAAGTGCATTAGATGCCATGGATGCTGGAGTAAAATTAAAAGGATATTTGGTGTGGAGCCTCATGGATACTTTTGAATGGATGCAAGGCTATACGTGAGTGTCAAATTTATTTGCATATTTTTTATCATTGTAATTAATGATTATTTCACAATTTTCCTGATCTTTTTTTGAAGGTTTACGCTTTATCCCGCACATAGCAGGGTAGGCAGGAACCACATGAACCTTAGGAATCTAATGATAAGACACTCTGTTCTGCCCTAGCCAATGGCAATTCATGTTGAGTAACGGAACGCCTCGCTTTGTTGCCAGAGCGAAAAAATTGAAAATGAAAAAATTCATCTTCCACGACGGGAAATCGAACCCATACACCGCGCTAACAGGAAGACGCTACGTCTCTGCGCCTGTCCTCAAAACTGTTTTTCAAAACTTAATACTAAAAAATATATAATAAGTGATTGTGTAGAACATTTTTATTTGAATATAAAAGTATTAATTGAAACGATTTTGTTTCACAGAGAATGCTTTGGACTATACGAAGTGAACTTCACGAGTCCAGCAAGAACAAGAACTCCTAGGAAATCAGCATTTGTATATAAGGATATTGTTAAAAAAAGATTAATCAACCATAATTACCAACCTGTAAATCTTACTATGTGGATAGATGATGGCAAATAAATGTATTTAAGCATAAAAAAATATATATAATAAGTCAGACGTCAATTTGAAAAGTTTTGACTAACTTAATTTAACTTGACTCGACTTGACTTGACTTAAGACATTGAAACTTAACATATATATAATAGAAATACAACATTGTTTTTCTTTTATTTATATCAAGCTAATTTTTCTGTCGTTGTTGTTGTTGAATGGTAGGTAATAACTAAAATTCAATTCAATTCAACACAAGATATATTTGATTTTTTGCCGTTATTTACCAGGTAGGCTCCGACCTGATAAGATCTGAGTAGAACTACCACAAGAACTTTAGATATTCTCCATATAAGACTTATGAAACACTTTGAATGAAAGCGGGGACGGAGAAAGCAGGGACTAAGCAACGGAGTGTCTTAACACTTGGTTCCCACAGTCCCTGCAGTTCTCTCTGCCTACCCTGCCATGTGCGGGATAAAGCGTGAAGCTAAAAAAATGTCCCATTCAGTAAATGACATGACACAGAGACGTATTGTCTGCTTCAATTTCCACTCGGGGTAAGATGACTTTTTTATTTTTACTTCGCTCTGGACAAATCGCTGCGTTAAGTTCTGTCACTCAACACACGATGTGTCGAAAAAAGCGGGAAACGAAGTGTTTTAATACTAGATTTCTTAACAGCAAATCGGCCAAGCTGCAGCTACATTATAGTGTCTCACATGCGCTCGTAGCAATATCGCGACACACCAACAGCTGCACCGACTACAGCGAGATCAAAGGCGATGCAGTAGTAAGACTAAGTCATAATGAGAGGGGCGCAACGACTAAAAGCATTAGAGTACAACTTGAAGGTGGCCATGAAACGAACGCAGCGGGCACAATTTCTATTATAGCGGACATGTCCTAATATTTCAGATATAAGTCGCATCCAAGCTTATTTTTTGTCATTATAGTATGACCCCACCATCAAGCCCTAGACCCTAATTTATTATATAATTTAATTTAATTATAACGCCATAAATGAAATGTATGAACTTGTGTAATTCGCGTATCAGCCATAGCCTTAGTTCTAAGTAATATTAAAAAAAAAAGTAAAGTTTATTATAGATGTTCATTATGATAAATATTCATTCTTTATTTTATGTACTAATAGTAATATAATCAATATTTATGATAAGAACATATAATACAAGTTAAAAAAGGGTACGGACCAAGTACCTGTAGAGTAAATTATATTTAAATAAAAAAAGTACTTGATTTCCACGTTTTCTGCCCTTTGCCTGCCTTGCTAAGTGCGGGAGAATGATATTCACAGTAGGTTACATTATCATATCTAATCAGATGAGGACCGTCGTGGCGCAGAGGCGTAGCGTCTGTTTGTGGGTTCGATTCCCACTCGGGGAAGAAGGATTTTTCTATTTCCATTTTTTTGGATGGATATTTCTAATCTCTGGAGACTAGGCAACGCGCGGCGTTCAGTTCCGCCACTCAACACGCAATGCCTCGAAAACGGCGGTAAGCGTTGACGGAGAAAGCAGGGACTAACAACAACGGAGTGTCTTAACACTAAGTTCGTATGGTTGCTGCAGTTCCCTCTGCCTACCCTGCCATGTGCGGGATAAAGTGTGAAGCTAAAAAAAATTATAATCAACCACGCTGGCATGACTTTTAATGTTTAATATTAACTTAATTGAAAAAAAAATGTATAACTAATCATATAACAATTACTGCTATTCATAAAATAATTATATAAGTATTTTTGTTTCCAAATATAATTATATTTTAAAATAATAACTTATTTAATCTGTGATGTAAAATTAAAAAAGTTAAAGCTTTTTGCCATAAACTCCACACTGCCTAGCTAGTGCCTGCCTGAACGTTAGTCTATGCTCAGAAATGACGGGAGACAGACGGGTTTATGTATCTTGAATTACTCATCGCGTGCTAAAACAAAAAAAGTGTTATTCTTTTATAAAAGCAATTAAATCTAGTCGTTTTATTAATTATACTAATTTATATTTCAATAACGCACAATGGAACCATACCCCAAAATACATCGGCGGAGAGGTCCTAACTTTACGTACGTTAGTGGCTGCGTGAAATATATGATTTTTGTTTTGAATTTTATTTTTTGGGTAAGTATTTCTTTTATTTTAATTTTTATGTGAAAATAGAAATTCTTTCATTGTTATGTTTTTTCATGTTAGCCTATTGTGTGAATGTTTCAATTTCCACTTTGTTGTGTGAATCATAGCATTGTTTGAACGATGGATGTTAGATTACACATATGAATGTATATATATAAAAGTATTGTCTGGCTTGTCGTTTCCGCTGGTTGGAACTAAATTATCTAATTCTATTTTAAATTATAGTGTCTGATTAGGCCTTTCGTATATTAAAAAAATACTGTAGCGCAAAGGTTTATTGTAGAGAAAATAATAAATAAAATATTAAAAGGAAAAATTAAGTAAATTGTTGCAAGTGTCAAGTGAATCATATTATTTAATTTTAACTTAAACTTTGTTTTCTTTGTGTTAAATGTCGTTTTATTTAGTTTGTTATATATTGCTTAGTAATTATTTTATAAATCATATGAATATGCTTGTTTAGTATTTATTTAAAATCACATAACAAGTTACAATTTCTATGAAGAATGCATATTTGTTGCATATGAGTTCTTATTACACTTGTACTATTAATAAACAGTAATATATTTCTATAATACCTATCATTATATCTACACAAATGTAAACAATAATGTAAGTGCATCTCCATTTTTTTAACATGTTTAAATGACTCATGCCAATCGGGCCCTAAATAAACCAGTTTCATTACAGCGGTCAGAAAGCTGTTAAACATATTACTAATTTTACTTTATATCATGATTTAAACTTAAAAAACTTAGTATTTAGATTCACAAAGTATTAAAGCAACTAATTGAAATAAGTTATTTGTAGGATAAAACCTTTATATAATGTAATATTAATTATGAACTAAATTTGTTTTCCAGCTGCTAGGGGGCCTATTGATTGGTGTGGGACTTTATGCATTTATTGACAAATGGCAAGCTACGGGATTAATTAAGGTAATTTATAATACTAGAAATAATAAAACGCAAGTATATGTATGATAAAAAGTTAAATAATAATAATTATTATACAAAGGATGTGGATATGTAGAAATGTTGTGGCTTCGGGGCACAACATTTGCCTGCAAATGCGATGGTATGTAGGTTCAATTCTCACTTAGTGAAGATGAATTTTCTCATTATCATGTCCTTGCTCTAATAACTAGATCAAGCATTGCATTGAACTTTGCCACTCAACACACAATACCTTGAAAACGAAAACAGAGAATGGAGTGTCTTAACACTATTTTCCCATTGTTCTTGCTGTTCCCTCTGCCTACTACACTATAAGTGGGATAATGATAATTAAAAATTATAATAAGTATAATTATAAATGTAATGCTTACTCATTTATGTTTTCCTCCTGGTTCAGTATATAAATAGTCTATGATTTGAAAAAGGAAATTAAGCTTTCATTCTATTACTCATATAACATAGGATTTCATATATAATTATACGATACTGGGTACATACATAGTAATAAGGTATATATACATACATATTATTGAGGTTTAAATATCTCTGTACAAAGATACCAACACTACAACTAAATGAATGGCTAACTTATAAGGGGACCGTCGTGGCGCAGAGGCGCAACGTCTGCCTGTAACGCGACGGTTACTGCGTTCGATCCCCAGTCGGAGAAGATGGATTTTTCTATTTCCATTTTCTTCGCTCTGGCATCTAAGGCAAAGCGCTGCGTTGAGTTCCGCCACTCAACACGCAATGCCTCGAAAACGGCGGAAAGTGGGGACGGAGTAAGCAGGGACTAAGTAACGGAGTGTCTTAACACTAGGTTCTTATATAGTTCCTGCAGTTCCCTCTGCCTACCCTGCCATGTGCGGGATAAAGCGTGAAGCTAAAAAAAAAAAAAAAAAAAAAAAAAAAAAAAAAAAAAAAAAAAAAAAAACTTATAAGAGGTGCAGGTTCAAGATTTTCTTAAAGTATTTATTTTCTTATTGTGCATTTAAATATACTTTAAACAGCATTTTTTTGTTTAAACATGGAAGAAACACTTATCAACTTTCACTTTGTAAATACAACATTGTTTATATATATAATGTACCTATTCCAAGAGTGTTATCGGAGTGTGGGAACATTTCTTTTATAAAATAATAATAAATTATTTTAATACTAGCAAGTTCATCCTGACTTTGTACAGGTAAATAATAATAATAAAATAAAATATTCTTTATTTCTCAAAATTATATACTGATTGTTAGCGCTGAGATTTCCCAGTAAGTAGTCAAAAGACACTTGTGTTGGGAATATCTCGCTGCTCTCAATCAAATATTGTTACATTTTTTTACAAAATAAACAAGTAAAATATATCGTGCATGAATGAGTGTGTGTGCATGAGTATGTGTGTACAGGTGGACATAGCTTTTACAATTAAATTGTCAAAAAATTAAGAAAAAGTTAAATTGTCAAAAAGTCTTTATATTTTTTAAATGTACAATTTCATATATTACTACATACATGTTTAAATTTTTCAATTTATTTTCCAATATTGTTAAATGTGGTTTCTGTAAGGAAATATATTGATTTCTTAGAGACCTTACTTGAGAATTGAATCAGTGGTATGTAGGGGTCAGTGTCGTTATTGTTTTGGTTAATTCTAAAAGTTTAAGGTGCACTGACACCAAATATCATGTTTGTCACTTAAAAAATAACCATTTCTCTATATACATAATTCTACGTCCATTTTACCCCCTTCTTTCTTCATTTTTTATCTTCATTTTCTATGGTAGAGGTTGCTTGGAAATGATCACCTATGGTGATAAGGCCGTTTTTATACAACATTTGTATTACTCTCCTTTTGTCTACATGTTTTCTTTATGTAGGTGTAATAAAGGATTAAATAAATAAATAAAAAGTATATTATGTTACTTTTTGGAGCTTAAGTTCTTACATATAAAAATTTGTTATCAGTCCATTAGTTTTTGAGTTAATTCAATACAAACAAACATACAAATCTCCCTTTCATATTATCTGTATAGATAAACCCAAGTGCGTTTAAAAATTCCCAGGGTAATTCTAATGTTTAAGTTGTATTTTAAATTAGTTTTTTCCTCTTGCATCTGGTGATAATAAAGCAAATACTGATTATGAAAATATTGTTTTTATTATGAATTTGCAGTAATATAAACATAATATACTACATGATAACATAGCCATATATAAAATTACCCATATGTAGATTTTTTTTTGCTTCACTATTTATCCTGCATATGGCAGTTAGGCAGATGGAACTGCAGGGACCATACGAACCTAGTGTTAAGGTCAGGGACCTTTATCCGCCCCCGGTTTCCGCCGTTTTTGAGGCAAGAGTTCCGCCGCTCAATAAAAGAAAAATCTGAAATTTTGTAATTTATAAGTTTATAGCTGAAAGAAGCCGTTGCAAAGTTGTCTGTAGTTCATTTCATTAAAAATGAGTAAATACGACTGCATAGTTTATATTAGTCATCTAAAAATTATACTGAGGACCGTCGTGGCGCAGAGGCGCAACGTCTGCCTGTAACGCGACGGTTTCTGGGTTCGATTCCCAGTCGAAGAAGATGGATTTTTCTATTTCCATTTTCTTCGCTCTGGCAAACTAGGCAAAGCGCGGCGTTGAGTTCCGCCACTCAACACGCAATACCTCGAGAAACGGCGGAAAGTAGGGACGGAGAAAGCAGGAACTAAGCAACGGAGTGTCTTAACACTAGTTCGTATAGTTCCTGCAGTTCCCTCTGCCTACCCTGTCATGTGCGGGATAAAGCGTGAAGCAAAAAATTAAAATTCTCCTTTGTGTATTCTCCATTCAACGTGACATTGGCGAAGTGAATTGTGCTGCAAAGGAGAATGTACGGTAAAAAAGAAAAAATATTACACAATAGAGGGATGCATGTTTATAAGAGATCCAGTTTTAATCCTTCACCTATAAACGCGCTTTCTCATTCGGTTAATTTTCGAGAATGTAAAATGACAGATTGGTGACGTTTAATAGCATTTTTGTCGTGCGAGAACTTTGTCGTTCGTACTTTGTTTTCGTACAATCATGACTACCTCATGAAATGGAAAAAAATATGCTATGCCTAAACTATTAATAATTCTTGGCTAAATCTTTATATACAGCCCTATAATATTTTATCATATAGAGGAAGATCGCACTCTCAATAAGAGAAGAGTAATAAGAATTGTGAAATTGTAAATATCTAGAAAAATAAAAAAAACAGACTAAGTCCCGCTGAGTTTCTTCTCAGGTCTGAGGCATTAACTTTAGCGAACCGGTGGTGAATTAAATTAATTATTTGACGTTCAAAAAATGAAGCTTGTACTTTTTATTTTGAATAAAATTTGTTTTGACTTTGACTCACATACACCTGGTATAATTAATAAATTGTAGCACTAGTACACGACCATCGCGTTTTAAGCATTTTATTTAAAAATATATATAAAAAATATGTATAAAAAGTTTAAACATGTCATTTATAATCTGTGAACGGTTCTTTGCTACAATTCTTTACGATTCTAACGAGATCACGATTAGTTATGAGGCTGTCTTTTTTCCTTTTGTATTTCATTATTTATGGCACCAACTGTCTTTGGGTGCACGTAAGCAGGTTTATTACAATTATTTACCCCCCAACCCAAAATCAGCTAAATTCTTACCCCCTCCCCCTATGCTTACGTAAACATTTTTTAATTAATATATTGTTTTTTTTAAATATTACGTTATAATATTATTTGTAATAATGAATAATGCTATTTGTATGAAAAATGAATAACTACCGATGTCATCATAATCATCATTTCAACGCAGCGTTATAAAGGACGCATGGTTTAGTGGTCAGAGCTATTGGACGGTTACAATACTACGCTGGTTCAAATTTTTATATGGTTTTCTTTAAGTATAATTTTTCTAGAAATGAAGTTTTCTTTAGAATAGGGCCCCTGTTCGTTAAAGCTTAATCTTTTATAATACTTGGTAAAAAAATCTTACACAATATGTGTTAAAAGAACGAAAATAAAATAAATGAATATATATAAATATATATTTTTTTGTATTAATTTTCAGCTGGAAACAGTGTACGATCTAATGTTGAACATCAGTTTGCTGATCGCGCTGCTCGGTGGTGTGGTGTTCGTGGTCAGCTTCGCGGGGTGCATAGGGGCGTTGCGAGAAAACACGTGTTTGCTTAAATTTGTAAGTTTCTCTTATATATACATATATATACATACATACTAGTGATTTTACGAATATTCCCATTCTCAAAAAATTCTGCGAATGTTTAGCGAATAATGAATGTCACAAAAAAAAAATTACGACGATAATACGTTACAAAAATATAAATCAGTTTACTTTTTTATTAAAAATAAACAAAAAACAGTAACTTAAGCTCGTAATCACATTATCAGTCTTCATTATTTCTCATGAAAAAATTTCTTTATTGCACTATAAATAAACAAAAACAAATTTTCTCTCTCTTCTAAAAAAAGTTTTATCAGTTATTGATTAGGTTTTTTAATGTTATATAATCATCTACATAAACAAAAATGATAATGATAATCAAACAAATGCTCTATTCTCTTACAATAAACTATAAATAGAACATTTTTTTCTAACTATAAAGAATAATAAGTAACGACGGAACGGACACTCCAAGTGCTATCTTATAATAATTAGCGCCATATTTAAATAATTACTGAATATTCACTTTCACATTCGCGAATGTTAAAAAAATGACATTCGTTACATCACTAATACATACACATACATACACATATTCATACATATATATTTATTCATTTTATTTTAGTTTCTTTTTTAATGAAATGAAGATAGGTACAGCTTTCAATTAAATTCCATTATTTTAACAATTTTTTTGGTTAAAAATCAGTTAAAAGACTGCTTTTTTATTCTATCTATGTAGATGTTTTGTGGCATTCATAGCTGTGAAATGTGTAAGGAATCGATTTCCGCTTGCGAAATCGATTATATTCAAATTTATTATCAATTTTCTGTTATATTATTAAATTTTCTACTTATATTGTTTTATCCTGCTATATACAACGTATAGGCTATAAATAGATAGGGTAAAGTGGTGGTCGTCGTGGCGCAGCCGTCGAAAAAAGCGACGGTATGTGAATTCAACTCCTTCTCAGGGAAGATAGATTATTTCATTTCCATTTTCTTCGCTCTGTCAACTAGGCAAGCATCGCATTTAGTTCCGCCACTCAACACGCAATGCATCAAAAAATAGGTGGAGATGCGGGGAACGGAGTGTCTTAACACTATGTTCCCACGGTTCCTGCAGTTCCCTCTGTCTACCCTGCTATGAGCGTATGATAAAGCGTGAAGCTAAAACAAAAAAAAAATAGATTAAAACACTTTTAATTGGCATTCACTTCCACTGGTTGGCTGGAAGAAGTTTCTTTTAGAGATAAGCCATTGTAAACATACTTTTTCTTTGTAATATTTCTTTTTATAATTTTGTATGCGATAAAGAATATATAAAGGACCGTCGTGGCGCATACGCGTAACGTCTGCCTCTAAACGCGATAGTTTGTGGGTTCGATTCCTACTTGGGGAAGATGGATTTTTCTATTCCCATTTTCTTCGCTCTGGAAATTAGACAAAGCGCGGCGTTGAGTTCCACCACTTAAAACGCAAAGCCTGGAAAACGGGGGAAAGCGGGGACGAAGAAAGCAGGGACTAAGCAACGGAGTGTCTTAACACTAGGTTAATATGCCCTGCCCTGCAATAAGCGGGATAAAGCGTGAAGCTAAAAAAAGAATATATATTAAAATCGTATAACATAGATATATGTATGTACTTTCTCTTTTCAGTATTCTCTCTGCCTTCTAATACTGTTTCTAGTGGAAATGGGAGGTGCAGTATGCGGTTTCGTCTTTCCGCGTTCCTTACACGGCTTCGTCGAACAAAGTTTCACTGAGCGGGTAGTTCACGCGTACAGAGACGATCCCGATTTGCAGAATTTCATTGATTACGCCCAAAGTGATGTGAGTGTTGTGTTTAAATATTAAATTAGTTTTAATTATGGTGGTAATTTGTGTGGATTTAAAATTGGGGATAGTGTATTCGATTTCAATTTAAATTGTATTATTTTTATCACAAGTAGACCGAAATAAACATATGTACATGTAAAATCGATTAGAAATGGTTTTTTTGTAAATCCGTTTTTTAATCCGAAAACATTATATATTTTCTACTTATATTAGTTAAAAACCGAGGACCGCCGTGTCGCAGTGGCGCAACGTCTGCCTGTAACGCGACGGTTTCTGGGTTCGATTCCCAGTCAGGGAAGATGGAATTTCTATTTCCATTTCCTTCGCTCTGGCAAATAGGCAAAGCGCGGCTTTGAGTTCCGCCACTCAACCCGCAATGCCTCGAAAAAGGCAAAAAGCGGTGACGGAAAAAGCAAGGACTAAGCAACGGAGTGTCTTAACACTAGGTTCCTATGGTTCCTGCAGTTCCCTCTGCCTACCCTGCAATATGCGGGATAAAGCGTGAAGCTAAAAAAAATAGTTAAAAACATTTCTCATTGCAACATATATGCGTTTATCTTCTGTTGTTGCGCCATGACGGTCCTTTGATAATTACATTTGATTTTAGGGTTCCATACCCAAAGGGTAAACAGACCCTATTCCTAAGCCTCCATGCTATGTAATTCAAATACCGTGATAACTAGAAAGCTAAAGTTTTCACAAATTATGTATATCGGTTGCAGTTATAACAACAAATACTAAAAATATTAACGGGAGATCCCCATACAATAAACGTTTTTTTTTTTTCGTATTTTTTTACCAATATTAAAAACGGTAACAGGTAGACGCTTCAATTTTTCGCAAAATGTTTACTTGTATATTACTTTTCTAAATAAATAACTAAATTTACGATTATGTAAATATTGAAAAGGGTTCCCGTACAACAAACGTAATTTTTATACTTAAATTTTTCTCCTAAGCGAAATGCCTAAACAGAAATTTGGTACGGAACCTTCAGTGCGCTAGTACTACTCGCACTTGACCGATTTTTTTTGTTTGTTGAGCGGCGGAACTCAACGCCGCGCTTTTAGTTTCTTATAATAACGAAAAAAATATTCGATTATCGTAACTTTTAAATATAAACCCACATTTCACACAAAGATTTTTTAAGGCAAAAATTTAAAGAAATAAATATATTGATCGTTGTATCTCAATATATCTTTGTAAATGTCATGTACGTTAAAAAGAATATTAATGGTTTTGCCAAAATCGGTGATTCACATAATATGTATACTAGAAATAGGCTTAAACTTACAGCGCCTATAACTAGATTGCAACGAGTTCGCAATTCTCTCATGGGGCAGTGTGTACTCTTTTACAATAGGATCCCAGAAAACGTCCAACAATGCTCTGTATCACAATTTAAAAGAATTGTGAAAAGACGTTCGTGTGTTAAAGGTTACCTGATTAATAATTTTTTAAATGACAACACACCTTGGGAATGAGATGCTCGCTCCAGTCTGTTTCAAATGTGTCATTATCAAAATCAATCAATGTAAAATTATTGACCATTTAAAAAAAAGTCGCGCTGAGTTTCTTGCACCGGTTTTTCTCAGGTCTGAGGCATTAACTTTAGCGAACCGGTGATAATGTTTTTGACGTTACAAAAAATGAATCATGTATTCTTATTTTGAATAAAATTTGAATTTGAAAAATTTGTAACGTATAAATATTTCTTAGACGGTACTTTTAAAATCTTAATAACTTTAAATGTACACTATTATCGAAAAACTAAGTAGTTTCTTCTCATAATAAAGCCATCGTGGCGCATAAGTGCAGCGTTCTGTCTGTAAACACGACGGTTTGTGGGTTCGATTCCCACTCGAGGACTATTTCATTTTCATTTCATTCCATGCAATGCCTCGAAAAGACGGAAAGCGGGGAACGGAGTGCCTTAACACTAGTTTCCCACGATTCCGCGGTTCCTTCTATCTCTCCTCCTAAAAGCGGGATAAGGCGTAAATCTAATAAAAAAATTAAATGCATTTTTTTCCAGTTCCACTGCTGCGGTCTAACGTCAGACGGCTACATGGACTGGTCTAAGAATGAATATTTCAATTGTACGTCGCCTTCTGTGGAGAAGTGTGGGGTTCCGTTCTCGTGCTGCATCAACGCGACGGACATTAGTTCCGGATTGGTTAATATTATGTGCGGCTATGGAGTTCAGAATTTCCCAGTGAGTATGGAGATTGATCGGTTGATAGGTTGATTGTTTGGTTAGCTGATTGGTTGATTGACTGACTGACTGATTGATTGTTCGGTTGATTGATTGAAAGATAGGTCGATTGTTGATTGATTGGTGGGTTGATTGATTGACTGTAAGTTTCATTATGTGGACTAAATGTCAATGTTGAACGGCGTTTATTTTTGGGCTATACTTTATTTTAAGAAAATATGTCAAAATTTGATGGCTCAGCTTTGATTGAACCCGCACCTCATGGAAACTCCAAGTTGTTAGTATACTGTTACTTGAATATGTTTTTAAACCCCTCGAGAGACATAAGTTTGTAGTTTTTAACTTAGTTTATATGGTATTATATTAAAGAAAAATATTATTAACACCATTAGCACTTGTATGGGAATAAAAATGCTGAGCTAATGTCTTACGGAGAAAATATATTAATTAATACATTTTTTATATATTAATATGAATTTTGACTTGACTTTTAAGCTTATATAGCCGGTACAAATGGACTATTTAAAACAAAAGTAGTTCTTGAAAAGCGGAGACGGAGAAAGTAGGGACTAAGTAACGGAGTGACTTGACACTAGATTCCCACAGTTCCTGCATTTCCCTCTGCCTACCCTGCAATCTGCGGGATAAAGCGTGAAGCTAAAAAAATAATAATAATTTTTGAGATTATAACTTTCAATCATACAAGCTAACAAATGCTTTTATAACAACAAAAATAAAGTAGGTTTATTTTAATTTTTTTTTGAACTTACTTATTTTTCAGGTAGCAGAAGCAAGTAAGAGGGTCTGGACGAGCGGTTGCATAGAAATAGTGAGGTCCTGGGCGGAAAGGAACCTGTATACCATCGCTTCGGTGGCACTAGGTGTGGCTCTATCTCAGTTGTTTGTCATTTACTTGGCGAAGACTTTGGAAGGCCAGATTGAATTGCAGAAGGCTAGGTATGTGTTTAATGACTTAAGTTTTCTCTAATTTTTACTTGAACGGTTTTAGTATTTAGTATGAATGTAAAAAAATAAATTTGTTTTTTTTTTAAATAAGGAAGAAAAATATTTTGAAGTTTTGAGATATATAGCTTTCTTGTCAAATGAATATGATGATAAATAACTCTATTTTGTGAAGTTGGTTAAAAGAGTTACGAGTTTTGAAATAATTAAAAAAATATTCTATTATAAATATATAATTGTGAGTGTGTGTGTGTGTGAGTGAGTGAGTGAGTGAGTGAATGAGTGAGTGAGAGTGTGTGTGTGTGTGGATGTGTGGGTGTGAGTGTGTGTGTGTCATATGTCTTATAGATATTGAGTGTTGAGCGAAACTTAACTCCACGCTTTATCTATTATATATTAGAGCAATGAAATTGAAATAATATAAATATAGTAATTTATACGAGTGGGAATCGAACTCACTACCTTGAAGTTTGCGGTCATACTGGTTTTAAACTATTGTATATGTTTTTGACATTATATAAACAGCGCCATCTAGTTAGCCTCAGTTGATGTAATTGAAAAGAAGGACGTATGTCCTAAAATTAAACCTTGTATGTTTTATTTAAATATTTTTTACTTTTATAACGTGTTAAAGTTATAAAAGTAAAAAATAAAACGTACGAAAAGTTCAACCCGCGCCTCTTGCAAACTGTGCAAGCGCTCAGATCACTCAGCCATGTGTTCTTTAAAAAAACATAAATATATTTATAAATGTAATATTTAAAAAAAACATGTATTTTTGGAACAATATAAATGATTTAATTATCGTTTCATAATAAAACGCCATTGTCAAGTATGACGCAAGCGTTCAAGATCGTGTCAGAGCGGGAAAGAGATAATCTCTTTCTCGTTCTATTTTTGAATGAAACGTGACAGATTGATAACGTTTAATAGTATTCTCGTAGTACGAGATGCTTACGTCATTCGTATTAAATGATGACTACCTCACGGGTTACACAGCACGTATAAATACTGTGAAATGGGAAAAATTATCCTGAACCTAAACTATTGTAAATTCTTGACTACTTTTTTTTTATATATAGTCTTGAAATATTTTACCCTATAGGTAGTTTTGATAACGGCCGCGCTGTCATATATACCCGGTATATATCTAATAAGCTATATAATATATGGTAGAAATTATTTTAATACAGGCAATGGCTGTATAGATTGGTCATGATTACGAATTAAACGCTGTTTTAGGAAAGAGGGTTGCGTCAATAGAGGTATTAGGCCTTTTGTGTTTTTTGTTATCTTTCAATTTATAAAATAATGCGATATGTATAATTATATTACCATTTAAAAAAAATGTTCCGTTGAGTTTCTTGCGCCGGTTCTTCTCAGGTCTGAGGCATTAACTTTAGCGAACCGGTGGTAATGTTTTAGACGTTCAAAAATGAATCATGTATTCTTATTTTCAGTAAATTTGTTTGAATTTATATTATGTATGGTGATTTCTTAGAAATAAAATAAATAAGCCTGAGGCATTCCCTTGAACTTAAGTTTGCAAACAATAAAAAAATAAGTTTTTTTTAGGAATTCCAGATCATTTTCCATTGCTTAAACTATAACTATCGTAACAGTTTACCTCCTTACTCCTTTGACACCTTACTCTACCACAGAGGCTCATAGAAAATCAATATACCACTTAGTTCTATTATATTTGCCTCTAGATTGTATTTTCATTTTTTTTCTCTCTTCTCTCTCTCTCTTATACATTTCTTGATTTTTAATTGAAAAAAAATTGGAAAATTAACCCATTGAATTTCAACGATGCGTATTGAGTGGCGTAACTCAACGCCATTCTTTTGTCGTAACCATAACAGAAAAAACAAAAAATAATAATTCATCTATTCTATAGTATTTATTTATATAATGTTGAATTATTTTTACAGATGGCAAACATGAAATAGGGGTTCAGCGGGCGCCTACAGAGACGAGTGTAGGCGTGCGCTGCTGTAGCCCGGATTCGAACCGGCTACCAATGTGGTGCCAACTTTGCACATGTGAACGACACAGTGGCTCAGTGACACGGTGACATAGTGACTCAAATAGTGAAATGAAGTGTTAAGATCTGTGTAAGTGATATAGTGACTCTAGTGACTTTTGTGGCTAGTGTCTTATAATTTGTTTAGTGCCATGATAAAGTATTAAAAAGACAGGTTTAATTTTTGATATAAATTAAATAAATTTAATTTCGATTTTTTGATCTTGACAGATTTTCAAATGGTTTTTAAATAAATGCTTCTGGATTTACATATGTATGTGATTTTTATTAATTTCTAAGTAATATTAATTGTTAGTAAAATTCTTTATTATGAAGTTGGTCAGTCATATATAAACGCATTGTTATATACTTTGTGCCTCTATTGTAAATTGTTTTATTTTATTTTTTTTTTAATATTATTTCTTATGGATTTTTCCTTCTTCTTCTTCTTCTTAGTTGCTTCTCCACAGGTTCATACATTCCAATTGTAATTTTGATATATTGTAATTTTTTTTTATATATCGTAATATATATATAACTTCGCATATCATATACATATATCTCCACATACTACAGTAAAATAAAAATTTAAATTAAAATTGGTAACTGCATATAATTAGTTACCAATCTTCATTATATAAAAGCACTCAAAGCTTGAAATTTCCCATAGTAATATTGTTTAAAAAAAACTTAAGAGGTAGATCATTCTATAGCTTGCATATATGCCGAAGCAAAAAATGCATATCAATCCTATCAAAAGTATGATCTAAATCAAATGTTTATTGTCTTTTGTTTTATTTTTAATTGAAGATGATTTAGTATTTTAACAATTACAGATACAATAGAGGTACAGATAATATATAGGATGTTTCTTGTATTTCTTTTTAATATAAATTGATTTGCCAATTATATGTAAATGGCTCAATTATGTTTAATTTAGTTTAATTATTATAGTATTTTACTAGTAGTGTTGTGAGGCTGTCAGTGTAAGTGATGTAATTTAAAAGTTTAAAAAAAAGTACATAATTCTTGTTTTGTTTAAATTTTTTTGGTTATATTAGAAATAAGTTCTAATCTACAACTTTGTCTATGTCATCTAATATAAAGCATCTATTTTTTTATTTTTGAGATCATTTTATGCTGAATTTGAAGATTTTGGAATATATGCTAGATAAATTCAATGTTATTTTACAAAATTTTAATTTATATATAATAAAAATACTATATGTCCATACAGACATCAGGATATTTTCACAGTGAATTTGAAAACACATTTGTTGTTAATAATTTCTAAATGGAAACATTAAATTTTATGGAGAAAAAAAGAGAAGAGAGAAAAATTAAATGGAGACATATTGACCTGATATTCAAATTCATTTCATTTGTATATAAGTATCTTTAGACCTATTTTAAAATATTTAAAATAGGTCTAAAGATATTTATGATGATGATGATGATGATGATGATGATGATGATATGATTTTTAAAATATTTTTCCACAATAAGAATAGAAAAAATACTTAAAGAAAGCAATAATATCACTACAGATATGCTAAAAATGCAATAAGTTGTATAAAGCATGTTAGAATTACGATGCAGAGTGATAAAGAACCTATGACTTAGTGGTCAGAGTGCTCAGGCTTGGTTGCTGTGAAGTGGGGGTACAAATCATGGTGCATTCAATTTTTTATGTCTTCTTTAAGTATTTTAACTATTTCAAAGTTATGCCACTTGATTTGACAGCCTCAAATGTCTATTGTAAGACTGATATATTATTTATTTGTGTAAATTTTGAAAATGGCATGCATATTTATGTAAAAAAAAGCCATTGTAATTGAATATTGGCTATAAGTGCAATTGTTTCAAATTCAATTTCCAATTCAATTTAAATTGGTAGAATTATTGATGTAACATACAAAAGATATAGTAATGTACTATATATATTCAACTGGTTAATTTCTTTGATATATCAAATTACAAATAAGCTTGTAGTGGGTTCAATTCCCACATGGGGGAATTATTTTATTTGTTTCCGATAACAGACTCAATATATCTTTAGATAATATAATTTAACATAAATTAGTTCAATGTATGGATATCGAACATTTGATAGTTTTTAGTGTTAATGAATTCCAAATAGTCATAATATAAATATAAGTTCTTATATATTAATACATTAATAAATATACTTGTTCATAATAAATGTTTAATAATATTCATGAAATGTTTTCAAAATTTGGGTCTTTTTTTACTTTACATTATTAGAAAAAAAATTAAATTTTAAATTTGCAGGTATCGAACCTGTGCTTCTTAGATGATATACCCAGTTTGTTCATAATGTTTGTTGCATATTTTGAAAATATTTCAATTGATTCTTATAGTAATAATTCCATATTTACCCATTGCCATGTATTTTAATGCTAATTATTAATATTAAGCTTGTATATATATATATATATATATATATATATATATATATATATATAATATATATATATATATATATATATATATATAATATATATATATATATATATATATATATATATATATATATATATATATATATATATATATATATATATATATATATATATATATATATATATATATATATATATATATATATATATATATATATATATATATATATATATATATATATATATATATATATATATATCAAACTAAATGATATTCTTCCAAGACTTTCTTATAAAATAGGTAATTGTAAATGTTACATAACATATTATTTTAAACCAAGAGAAAAAGATAGTAGTAAAAGGAGAATGTGGCAAAAGCGTCAAGAAAAAATTAATTTTAAACATTATTTTTTCTCTTTTAGTTATTTCTGGTGCATTGTAAGCATTCAATTTAAATGTATGTTACATATATATTAGTGATGTAACGAATGTCAGTTTTTTGCGAATATTCTTATAAATGTCTCATTAAAAACCTGAGTATTTTTATTATATTAGGTGATAAAACTTTTTAAGAAGGGATGGATTCCAGTGTGTTTAGATTGCATTAATAAAAATTATCATGAGATATAATGAAGACTGATAATGTGTTTACGAGGCCAAGTTACTGTTTTTTGAATTAAAATCTCAAAAAGTGAAGTGATTTAATTATTTATAACGTACGTTTCTTTTCTGACATTCGTAAAACATTCAAACATATATATATATATATATATATATATATATATATATATATATATATATATATACACACACATACATATGTAAATGCATATATATATATATATATATATATATATATATATATATATATATATATATATATATATATATATATATATATATATATATATATATATATATAACTTTGTATGCATTTACATTTGCATATGTGAATAGGTGCTTATAAATTAGCTAATTCTTTTATTTGTATAGACTTGGATTTTTATATACATATAGGTATAACTCAAACTTTTTGTTTTTTACATTTTGTGTAATTTTTGTGAATGATTTTCAAGAAATTGATAATCTATGACTTAGACCACTTTCATGTATCTTTTTTGCTTGGAAATAAACTTTCATCTAATTTATATATCGCCATACATTCCCTATGAATGAGTTAGTATTAAAAAATTACATTCCTGGCTTAAATTCTTGTAAACATGACTTTTGTGTAAAAGCCAGCTTTAATATTTTCATTTATATAAACACATTGTACAAAATGAAGCATTTATGCATTTTTTTAGGGACATTTATTTTATTTTAAACAGTAGTTTATTGTGGATACCAAATAATTTTAGTGCTATACTTTGACATTGTTATGTCAACTGTTTTTATTTTTTTTGAATGAAAAATATATTTTAACCATTTTTTAATAAAATTTAAATATTATTTTTACTTAAAATTGATTTAAAATTAAAACAATAATACTCTTTGTTTGTTGGTTTCAAAGATATATAGAGATATAAGAGTAAAGCGGTTTCCACTGTGTTTACTAAATGTAGGTAAAATGTATGACGGAAAGTGTTTGGAAATTCTGAAATAATAAATAAAAAATGATTTCATGTTATTTTTTTTTCAATTAATATAATTTTTAAAAACAGTTGGCTTGGAAGTTGAGATATAAAATGTTGTAAATATGTTACTTCCATACATTTAAGTATAAATACATAGATTTAATATATATATATATATATATATATATATATATATATATATATATATATATATATATATATATATATATATATATATATATATATATATATATATATATATATATATATATATATATATATATATATATATATATATATATATATATATATATATATATATATATATATATATATATATATATATATATATATATATATATATATATATATATATATATATATATATATATATATATATATTGCATTTATTAGAGAAATGGTATATTTTAAATTTATATTCTGTGACAGTTTTAATGCATTTATGAATTACTTGAACAATAAAAATCATTTGTTTGAATCAATGTTATTCTTTGATAATGTAAATATTTGGCACTATTTCGTGAATATATATATATATATATATATATATATATATATATATATATATATATATATATATATATATATATATATATATATATATATATATATATATATATATATATATATATATATATATATATATATATAATTTTACATAATATTACATGTCTGTAACTAATTAGGTAATTAAACAATTTATAGCCATTTATTGTTTTTATTTATAACATGAATGTGTTCATTGGAACCGCCGCAGAAGGCGCAGCTTCTGTCTGGAAATGTGACGGTTTGTGGGTTCGATTCCCGCTCGGGGAAGATGGATTTTTTTCATTTCCATTTTCTTCGTTCTAGCAGATAAACAAAATGCGGCGTTGAGTTCCGCCAATCAACACTCACTGAGTGTAGAAACGGAGGGAAGCAGGGAACTGAGTGTCTTACGACTAGGTTTCTGTGGCTTTTACTAAATATTCTTTAAGTGAAAATAAAATAATAAGGATTTTCGTTTAAAAATGTCCAAAAACCCGTCATTACAATATACTTCATAATATAATTTTGATCTTCACTTATTGTTATACATACTTATATATTTAGAACATATGTGACTGAGGACCGTCGAGGCGCAGAGGCGTAAGCGTCTGCCTGTATACGCGACGGTTTGAAGGTTCGATTCCCCCTCGGAGAAGATGGATTTTTCTATTTTCATTTTCTTCGTTCTGGAAACTAGGCAACTAGCGCGGCGTTGAGTTTCGCCACTTAACACACGAAAAAGGCGGAAAGCAGGGACGGAGAAAGTAGGGACTAAGCAACGTAGTGTCTTAACACTAGGTTCCTATGGTCCCTGCAGTTCCCTATGCCTACCCTGCAATATGCGGGATAAGCCTGAAGCTAAAAAGAGATGTGTATATATTTAGCACAGAGATTTAACACAGAGGTTCAATTCTCCATTTTCACCATCCACCCTACAAAATACATATAAAAACATATGACGTCACAAGCCACTAGTAAAGCTCTAAACAGCGCTTTCGCGTCAAAATATTCCTACCGTCATGTATATGACCAAATTCGTTTATACTTTCGAAGATCCCCCAACCCCTTGACTTGCCACCCTGTTAATTACATTACTAGAACGCACTCTACTACTTATGTTGACATACGAGTGTTGTAACATAACAACATATAGTATATAATATGATGTAAATGAATGGTTCCGTATGATAATTATTTATTTCGTACACATATTGGGGCTTCACGCTTCTTCACGCTTGTTCCCGCATAGCAGGATAGAGGGAATAGTGTTAAGACACTATGTTCTCCACTTTCTCCATGTGAGTATAGGATTTTAACCATTTTATTGAATTAGTTAATATTTTTTTTAGCTTCACGCTTTATCCCGCACATGGCAGGGTAGGCAGAGGGAACTGCAGGGACCATATGAACCTAGTGTTAAGACACTCCGTTGCTTAGTCCCTGTTTTCTCCGTCCCCGTATTATCCGTGTCCTAATATTTTTTTATTAAATGTATATTTTCACTGCTATTTTATTAGTCTTAGTTTGATTCTTTCCATTATGATTAATTTAGTATGGGCTTACAATATATTAACATTTAAAACAATTATATACGTCTTCTTCTAGCTTCTGTTGTGTCTTAGGTTTTGTACTAGGTTATAGTAGGTTCCATATCAACCTTGCTTTACGAAGAAAATGGTGGAAAGCTTAATTTTCTTGTTATTTCTGTGGAATGTACCCAATAGTGTTATTATTTTAGGTTATGTTGTAAAGACAATTAAATTAACAGAATTTTTTTTAGGCAAATTTGTATAGTACGAAAAGGTGTCAACAAAAGCACAGTGTCTTGAGTTATATGTCAATTTATATCTCACAAAAATTATACTTAATTTTCACACGGTTTTGAACCTTTGACTCTTCGACTACTCATATACAAAATAAAACAATTATTCTAAATAATGCACGTTACATTTACACCTATCCACAGTGTTATATCACACTGTGGACAGGATTTTTTTGTTTTCTTTATATGTATATGTTTTTTTAGCTTCACGCTTTAATCCCGCATATTGCAGTTAGAGGGAACTGCATGAACTATATGGACTTAGTGTTAAGACACTCTGCTGCTTAGTCCCTCCTTTTTCCGTTCTCCGTCCCTGCTTTCCGCCTTTTTCGAGACATTGCGTGTTGAGTGGCGGAACTTAACGCCGCGCTTTGCCTATTTTCCAGAGCGAAGAAAATGGAAATAGAGAAATCCATCTTCCCCGAGTGGGAATCGAATCCTCAAACCGTCGCGTTTACAGGCAGATGCTTACGCTTCTGCGCCACGACGGTCCTCTATGTTTATATGTTTTTTTTAAATACCTAAAAACATCACTGAACCACAGAGATTGCCATTAAATTTTAATAGCGATTAAATCTAAGGTTCAACCGTTCCGTCATTTCCCCGCGATATCCTAACTAGTATAAAGAACGTCACTTTTGTTAGTAAATGTGAATTTAAGAAGTGAACGAGACGAAATGAATGGTCCGCTTGAAAAACTTTCAAATACTTAGTATAAAGAATTTCCTAATTAAAAATTAACCAAATGTAAAGCCTTTTTTTCACGTTGCATAAGTTCGTACGTTAATAAGAGAATGCTAGTGTGAATGTAAGTGTAGGTTCAAATTCTGTTAGTTTCTATAGAGATTTTTGTTAGATTGAAAGCTTTTATTTTGTATATAAGCTTGTAGGGATTTCGTGACGGTTTGTGGATTCGATTCCCGTTTGGTGAGAATGAATTATTTTTGGTTTCTTCGCTCTGGCAATTAGGCAAGGCGTTCAGTTCTGCCACTCAACACGCAACGCCTTGAAAGGTGGAAAGTGGGGAACGGAGTGTCTTAACACTAGGTTCCTTCTGTCTACATTTTCCTCTGCCTTAAAATATTTCTCAATAAAATATGAATTTAGTTCTTTTTTTTGTATGAAAAGATAAATGACAGTGGAAAAGACGACGGAGGTGTGTAGAGAACTAAGCGGTAAACGCCGTGTTCTCTTTTTCTACCCCTCTAGGTATATAATTTTTGGCTGGCTTGGCTTTGGCTTTAGTGGCTTAGTGGGCTTTAATGGCTTTAGTTCCTGCAGTTCCCTCTGCCTACCCTGCAATATGCGGGATAAAGCGTGAAGCTAAAAAAAATTATATAGGGGAAGGTTGCTATCATTGGACCACTTAACTTTGTGACACCATATCTCATTAAATATCACCTACAAATTAAGACAATTAATGGTATCCGATGCTTTTTTACGTAAATTAATGATATATAAATTATTGGCAATGAAAGTTGAGAGATTCTAGAACTATTCTAATATAAATTTTCAATGACGAGTTGCTTTCTTTGGACCACCGTCGCCATGATTGGACCACTAAGTTGCTATCATTGGACTTTGAAACATTTGTATTAATGGTCCAATGAAGGTGACGCAAATGAAACACTAAATAAGAATTACTTTTTTAATTCAATTTTTTTTTATTAAATCGATTATAAAATTGTACTGCTCATATATAGCTCTTAGTTGACGAAAACTTATATCTAGATGGCGCTTCATGAATGCATAGTACTATTTATCCAGCAGCTTCTTTGGTTTTATTAAAACAATATTTAATTTTATTGGAAGCTAATTGTAAAACAAGCTGCCTGACATCTTTGAGAGTAAAACTAAAAAAGAATTCTCCATTCAATATGTGATTGCTAAATTCAGTCTTTAAAGCCTTAGGGAGATCTCCTTTTGATCCCACTATTTGAATTTCTTCCACAGTTTTTTGATTTTTCCCATCTAATCGTCTTTTTAATGTGACTTTTGGAACGACATACATTCGACTTGTTTCATTTCATCTAATAGTTTTTTTTAAAGATTCTGTAGTGAGTTTCATACTAGTAACCAATACTATTTCTTCTTCTTTTCCTCTGCCGACACTCTGGAATATATAAATATAATCCAATTATAAGTAAAAGGTAGATATCTATCTACATGCAATACTAAAATATTCAATTTGCAATATAAAAAATCACTATTTATTAACGTTGATATTAGTTTCTTTGATTGGACCGGTCCAATGATGGCGTCACCATTCCGGTCCATTGATGGCAACAAGGCATATGAACAGAACGAAAGCAATTATTAAAAAACGTGCAAAATTACGTAAAAAGCTTAGTACTGTATGTAAGCGCAGATAAATTTGCTATTCAAATCTAACACAATCATTAAACATTAATTAAAACAATTTGACTTACATGAGTTTACTGATGGCTCGGTTATTAGATCACGGTCACCACTAACACAAGTACACATCTCACTATTTACCACGCTTCGCGAGCGCACAGAGGTTTTGTGGGTAGTCAAGGGGACCGGTACTGTTGCCTAGCAATGTATCAAACTTGCTGTGACATGTATAGTTTTTGAAAAAATTTAGTGGTCCAATCAAAGAGCCGGTCCAATGATCGCAACCTTCACCTATATTGTGTTTAAGTACTCATATTTTAAGTATATAGAAAAGAAATATTTGGTATACCTACCTAAAATAAAATAGATAACCCTCTTAAATTAAAGCTTTTATTTTTTCTTAAATCACTTCGTTTTATTAATTCTTGACTGCCAGTCACAATCGTAACAAAAATAAATAATAAATTTAATAATAAATAAATTAAATAAATTAATAAATTACACATCTAAGGTCCTAATAGAAGAAACAATACAACTTCAATTCTTCTTCAAACACTACTTCTTTTTCTTGTCTTTCTTTTTCCCTTTAACTTCTTCCTCTATTGGTTCAGGTTCAGGGGGTGGTGGTGGCCAGTACTCATTGAAGAAGTTATCATCTGCCGCTAAAGTCAATGGTAGGATATGGGACCGGAGGTTCCAGGAGTCGCGATCCATTTCGTCTCTCTCCTCCTGCTCTTTCTCATCTCGAGCTCGTAGCTGGTTTAACAGTTAAAATTATCACATATACATATATATATATATATATATATATATATATATATATATATATATATATATATATATATATATATATATATATATACATACATACATACATACATACATACATATAGTATATCATTATATTCCATATATAAAATATATATGGAATCGTGGATGTTAAATAGATATTTTCAGGATTAAATGTTTAAACGTTTGATGTTAAATAATTATTTTTTTTTGTTTTCACGCTTTATCCAGCACACGGCAGGGTAGGCAGAGGGAACTGCAGGAACTACGGGAACGTAGTGTTAAGATACTCCGTTGCTTAGCTTAAAACTAACTTTCTTCGTCTCTGCTCTCCACCCTTTTCCGAGGCATTGCCTGTTGAGCGAAAGTGACCGCCGCGATTTGCCTAGTTTCCAAAGCGAAGACAATAGAAATAGAAAATCCATCTTCCCTTCCCTGGGAATCGAACCCACAAACCGTCGCGTTTACAGACAGACGCTAACCAAAAGGTAAAATAAATTGATTGGTAAAGTTACGAAAAATTTTAACTTAGTATAAAGGTATCTTGGTTATGGCAATTACAAAAGGCAATTGTGGAATTTGTCCAATTTTCAATTTAAACAAACCTTTAAGTGGAGAACAGAGTGTCTTAACACTTTACTTTACGCCTACAACAAGCTACTGCTGTAGTTCATACCTCCAAAAGCGCCAAATATTCTTCATTATCAGGCTCCTTCTTCTTTCCTTTACCTACTGGCTTCTCTTTTTTGGGTGATTTCTCTTTTTTAGCCTTGGGCTTTAAAGGCACCCACATCCGCTTGGGCTGGCGCAATTGGTAGGGACCGTCAATTAAAGTATAGTCTGGTGTAAACGTAAATATGGAACGAACTAAATCAAATTGATAATCTGTGCTGAATCTGTAAATAGAAAAATAATATTTTTAAAGGTTTCCAAACTTTTTGAGAGTGTTAACACTGTTAAGATGCGGAACTCAACGCCGCGATTTTGCTTCTGTTACCAAAGCGAAGAAATTTTTTTTTATTTACCACAAGTGGGAATTGAACACGTAAGAGTAGCTATTCTAAAGTATTACACGTTGCTATTGCGCCAAGAAATATATTGTTTAATAAAATTATTGAAATGACATCTAGGTAAGTAATTAAGTAATTTTTTAAAATATTTTATTTTTTTTAAGGTGGTAATCTACTAAGGATAGAATAGAATAGAGACGCGGGTTCATAACCTGCTGTGTTCAAATTTTTATATATTTTCTAAAACTTTATAAATTGTAAAAGACTTTAATAAAAATAGCATTTCTTCTCACCAAACGATTGATCTTTGGGTAGCGGAAATTTGTAAAAATCTCCCTACAGAGATGCTAACAACGAAGTAAGTTGTAAAGCTTATAATAATTTGGACGCGACATGTTGAAGAACGCATGGCTCAGTGGTCAGAACGCTTGGACGGATCACAAGAGGGCGCGAGTTCAACCCCGCTGCGTTCAAACTTTTATACGTTTTCTTTAAGTAACATTACAATATCTTATAAATTACCAAAGTATCTTGCATCGAACCCGTGACCATCGAGCTCAAACCAAATGAACCAAAAAGTCAATAATCGCACTAATTGCATATTAATTAATTACCAATCTATTAAGTGGCATTAACGTAACGCAAACGAATGCCAGCCGCGAATGAGTTCATTAAGGGTGAAAATAACGGCAAATTATTAGAGCCTTTTGAATTTCAATTTAGCGAGCTTAATATATGTGTTTTTTTATACATATATATTTTTTGATAAAGATATATGTTTTTTTTTAAAACGGTTTTACTTAATATATAGAGGTATTGTTTAAGAATTTAAAGTATGACTTAAATTTTTTATTACTTCAAATCCTTACGTTTTTTTTAGCTTCACGCGTTGCGCCTCTGCGCCACGACGGTCCTCAATGACAGTAACATAAAGCATGTCTTTCAATTCCGATACTCTACGCACAATCGAAGTGACACTGGGTTTATTTTGCTTATCTTGCTATACAATTCTGTATACTTATTCAAGTTCAATTCTATACAACACGCTCAATAAAGTTTGTATTTTCACAATTAGAATCGAACCTACCCCCATTGTATATTTAATTAAATGGTTATTAAATTTATTTCACTATTTCATTTAGGTACATATGTACATTCTTCGCTATTAAAGCGTAGCGTTGAATTCCGCCACCCAAAACGCAGTACCTCGAAAGGTGGAAAGCGGGGAACGGAGTGTCTTAACACTATGTTACCATTATTCCTCTAGTTCCCTTGACCTTTCCTGCTGTAAGCGGGATAAAGCGTGAAGTTAATAAAAATATATACTAACAAATCAAAAATATAATGCAATATGCAAGTCAAGTCGAGCATAGAACATTCATAGGCGGCGTTCTCAAAAGTAACCAATTGCTTAGACTTGGGCATCGTTTGAGATATGCTTTTGTCTACGTCTTCCTCGGATTTATAATAAACGTGGACCTCCGAAGGTGTCGGGAGACGGTTCTCCTCTTCAACGAATATGGCTGCCGATACCATGTTTTCCTAGAGAATGTTCCAAGGGAAATGAAACAGATGAAAATATCAATCGTTACATATTATTTTACCGTTGTGGTGCAAACGCGACGGGTTGTGGGTTCAATTCTCAGTCGGGGAATATAGATTAATTCATTTCAATTTTTTTCGCTCTGGCAACTAGGCAAGCGTAAAAAAGCAGAAAGCAGGGAACAGAGTGTCTTAACACTATATTCCCGGTTTCCACTGCAGTTACCAATATAAGCGGGATAAAGATTAAGACACAAAAACCAAATATTTCATTGTATTTTTTTTTTTAATTTTGTTTCACGCTGAATCCCCCTAATAGTTGACTTGGCAAAACCAAGTGTAGAGACAAGACACTCCGTTCCACGCTGCCTAACATTCACAAGCACTGCATCTCCATTATTGACTTATATATGTATACGAGTATATATAAGAAGGCTCTAAATATAAATAACTAACTTCAAAACGCCTCATCATGCGTCGCCTATCCGCCGCATCAAAGTGTTGTATTTCCTTCATCCACTCGCAAAACCACAGTATTAGCATCGCTTGAGATGCTGCATGTGTGAAATAAAAAATGGCTAAATAAAATAGTAGATCCGTGTCATCTTAGATCTTTTAGATCGTGTTTAACAGGTTTAGGTATATTTAATAATTCGTTTTGATTTTATTTTTATCAATATATGTTTACAATTGGATGAAATTGTCATTTTTTTAGGTGTTAGTTGTATTCCCGCATGTATTAGGGTTGAGAGGGTAGACATTGGGAACCCTGGGAACCTAGTATTTTGTCACTTGTCTGCGTTTCTCTAGTTTTCGAAATATAGCATGTTAGGTGGCGGAACTTAACGCCACGCTTTATTTTTTAACAAAATGAAGAAAATAATACATAAAATAATGCATTATTAAATACATAGCTTTTATTTACGAGTATAAGTAAATAAAAAAAAGAAAAAAGAACAAAAGGCGGAAAGCGGGGATGGAGAAAGCAGGGCCTAAGCAACGGAGTGTCTTAACACTAGGTTCATATGGCCCCTGCAGTTCCCTCTGCCTACCCTGCAATATGCGGGATAAAGCGTGAAGGTTTAAAAAATAATTAAAAAATAAGTAATATAGTAACAGTTTTTATTTATAAGCTCAATTAATTTTATTTATTGATTAGTTAGGTTAGACTTGATTATTGCGAACGCATTTGGACCGAAGAAATCTTAGGTTAGTTATCTTAGGTTAGTGTAATTTTTATAAGGATATGGCAGTATCGAATAAAAATATATAAAAAATTATCCACTTGGGATATTTAATATAATTTTCGTTTTATTAAGCTTCACCTGTTGTCTCATTCATAGCAGGGTAGAGGGAACGGCAGGAACCGTTGGTTTAGACACTATGGTCTCCGCCTTTTTGAGGTATTATTTTGTTAAGAGTAGCGCAACTGAACGCCGCGTTTTCCCTAGTTGCCAGAGCAAAGAAAATAGAAATTAACTAATTCATCCTCCTCGAGTGGGAATCGAACCCACAAACCGTCGCGTTTACAGGCAGAGGCTGCACCTCTACACTACGTTTAAGAATTAACTATTTAAGAATGTATACTTTTCATTTACTAATCAAAACAACACTAACGTCGACTCAAATTATCGCTTTGGGCACGTCTCAGTAAGTTTGCCAGAGTATCCAAAAACCAAAATTCGGCTAAACTTTTCTTATAACTCTTGCATCCGGTTAAATCTGCTAATATATCTATATATTTCTGTTGAGGAGTTGTCTCTATTTTTGGTATCATAGTAGGATCGATGTCAGTTTTAAATGTTTCTGGCAGAACTTGCACTTTGTTATATTCCTGTATAGCCCTGATATTATCGGGTAAGACTTTCCTTAGCGATGGTGTTGGGAAAACATATGGTAGCTTCTCTGTAGATTCTTCTGTGACTGGGAAGGTTAATTCTTCTTCAACAGCTTCTTCTAATTTCTCTTCTACTTCTGCTACCGTTTCTTCTGTTGATAAATTATAATTTGTGTAAATATTTTTAAATTGTAAATAGTATAATGATATAGTGGAAGAGCGTGTGACTGTACACGGCTTTAGTTTGCAAGTTTGATCTAGAATTTAGATGGAACCCGGTAAATAGTATCTAGACCAGTTACTCCCAAAGTGGTCTTTATATCGACCCCTAGGGGTCCATTACAACCTGCAAGGGGTCCATGTCAGCGAAAAAAAAATTGGGGGTCCATAAAATGAAAATGGGGGTCCATGATAGTGGATCACAACACATACACTGATAGTACCTATTTACTTACATCATACTATCTTATGTTACCAAAACATTATTTATAAAAGTACCTATAAAGTTAAAAAAATATTATATATATTTATAAAATTGTGTAAATTGTAGGATATTGGTATTCATTTTGAACTTGTAAAAACCTGAGAGTCGCTTCAACACTAAGCTACTAGAAATTTACAGCAAACCAATATCAGGTAAGAAGGGGGTCTCTACCCAACACGAAAAAGCATGGCAAGGGTAGACCCCCATACAAAAAAGTTTGGGGAACTCTGGTCTAGACCCTATGTTAGAAAAAAAACATAGTGAATCTTACAAACAAAATTTGCTATGTAAGTCCTTTCAATTGCGCCAAAAAATCTAACATAATTTTATGTTACTGTTTCAATGTAAATTATACACTAAATACAAAAAACACACCTTTTATTTGTATTTCCTCAGAGCCAAATGACGTTTCGAGAGATTCCAGCGGAGACCTAACACATTCTAGACCAGATTCATATAAAAGCTTCTCCAAAAGCATTTTATGAGTATTCTCTATTCTCCTTGAAGTCATTTTTAAACGTAAATCTTTTGTATAATTATTCCTTGACTCGATACAATGCAGTACGAAGACAATGTAATTGACAGTTGACAGTTGACATGTACTGTCAATTTATATATTTTTTATTAATTGTTCTTATATTAGTTAAACTTTTTTATTTAAGATACAGATAAAAAAACACTGAATATAGTAAATTATTTACAATTTGTAATCGTTTAACGAACATCTCTTTAACTACAATCAAAGACCGCGTGATCAAATCCTGCCTCTTCAAATTTCTTCTATAACCACGTAGTTTGAAATCATTAAAATCATAAATCAACCGGTCAGAGGCACGATTTTGATTTTGATGTTGTATAACCCCCAAAATCATAATATCACATACATACATACATACATATTTCCGTATATCAAGTGTCACATTAACATACCGTCCCCATATTTATAGTTTCACAAATATGCCACTTAAGTTAACCCACTCGAGTACACTATGATGTCCCCACACTAGAGTATAGCCAAATTATAATTTCAAATGAAAAACGATAAACAAAAGCCAGACGACTCTTTTTCTGTGTACTAAAGTGCTAAATTCTTTAAGGAGGGCATCAAACAAAATTCGCGGAAGGTTCGAGAATTCATTAATACACCTATCTTGACAATTAGTGTTCGGGTTTACTAATTGGAACTCTGTACCACCCCATGGGGCCCTACCCTCCTTCCCTCCTTCCCTAAATAGGTATTAAATAGACAGTACTGAGATATATTATATATTATATGAATATATATAAAATTATATATGTTGAAAAAACTAAATGTAGTAACTATATAATGAATAGTTGTGGCGCAGAGGCTTAGCGTCTGTTTATAAATGCGACGGTTTATAGGTTCGATTTCCTGTTGAAAAAAGAGTTATTTTATTTTTTTCACTCTGATAGCAAGACAAGCGCGGCGTTGAGTTCCACTATACAATATATTACGTCTAGAGGAAAGGAGTGTCTTAACACTAGGCTCACTGCCTGCCTAAACGTGCCTCAGCGTTAAGCGTTACTAATACTATTAATATAGCAAAGTATATATATATATATATATATATATATATATATATATATATATATATATATATATATATATATATATATATATATATATATATATATATATATATATATATATATATATATATATATATATATATATATATATATATATATACATATACATATATATATATATATATATATATATATATATACATATACATATATATATATATATATATATATATATATATATATATATATATATATATATATATATATATATATATATATATATATATATATATATATATATATATATATATATATATATATATATATATATATATATATATATATATATATATATATATATATATATATATATATATATATATATATATATATATATATATATATATATATATATATATATATATATATATATATATATATATATATATATATATATATATATAATATATATATATATATATATATATATATATATATATATATATATATATATATATATATATATATATATATATATATATATATATATATATATATATATATATATATATATATATATATATATATATATATATATATATATATATATATCTTAGTTTAGGGTAGAAAACTATTTCGGCAGACGCACTATTGTTCCGAGTATTTTAAGTTTGGCTGCATTCATTTCTTTTTTAACTGTGCCACGCTTTGATCGCGTATTTCTAGTAATGTGATGAATTTTGACGCAGTTGAATTTTTTTGCTGTCGAAATACTTCGCGTAATAGGTATTCGGTATGGAGGTTTTAAATTCTTTTTTATATACATTCCTACATTTAAACCAAAAACATTTCAATATATCAATGTCTTAGGATATATAGCGTCAATGTACAAATAGTAGTCTTAGGATATATATTGTAGAAAAAGGACTGAGTGAACGGAATTTATTATCTCCTCACTTTTTTATGATTTTTTTAAAAAATAAATGATACCTTACTTCCGGGAAAAGGAACATAAAACAGGATATATTACATGAAATCGTTTCACTTAATACCTTTGTTAACAAAATAAAACACGACCTTGAGTTCTGCCAGTCAACACGAAATATATTGAAAATTGGCCTAAAACCTTTGTAACTGAACACTAAGCTCCCTCCATCTATTTGTATCTGCGTGATACAAGTGAAACGTGACTTGTCAAGATAACTATGACGTGAAAATTTTAGAAATCAAAATAACTTTAGGACTCATACTCGAAAAACTTTCAAGAGTGCATATTATAGAAAAATAACCACACAGTATTATAATGTATTAGTCACATCCAAATAAAGGAACACAATCGCCATAAAAACAATACCCTCTTAAAAATTTAATTACGCAAAATTTCCAGAGCCGCCATCAAAAACTACTAAATGAATAGTGAAATACAAAACTATGTGTATATACACTACTGTAGTTCGGAACCCTTCCAAATATAATGAAAGGACTCCCCTAGTTTATACGACTCTAGTTTTAGGCTAGATTCAATATCAGGGCTATCGTTTTAAAGAAAAAAATTGAAGGTGTTTTAAAAAAAACTGTTTTTATTATATATATTTTTAGGTAAAAGTTTTATAGTGAATTACATAGTGGTTAATTACTCCGCTCTCCGTTATCTCGTCATAAGATTATAATATTAGTGTTTTTTGACAGTTACAGTTTGTGTGACAGAAAATGAAAAAGTGTGTTATGAATAGTTTTTTTTCTGACCCTACGAAGAAACCTTTTTTGGGATAGTTAATCAAATTTAAGTAATCATTTTAGTAATAAATCTAAATATTTTATATATTTTCTTTATTTTGTTTAAATTTAAACACTAGAATCTCTCTGCACATCTTTAATTATATAATTAAAGATGTGCAGAGAGATTCTAGTGTTAAGACACTCCGTTCTTCACATCAGAGGAAGTTTATAAGTGAAGCTAAAGGGGGACAGGGGCTGGTCTATAGCATGTTATAACTGTTTGGCGTTTTTTGGACAAAAATTTGTATTCAATTAAATTTATATAAAAGCCACCAGATGTAAAATTTTTGAACGTAAAAATATTTTTATAGCACTTCAATAGTTTAAACAAAAAATGTTTTGCACGAATTTTCATCGTGTGTTATTTTTATTTTCCATACACATTTTTCAGCCCAAAATATTTCGAACACTTCACGTTAGTTCATTTTCACGGGTCACTAAACGTTGAAGTTGTAGTACTGCAGTAGTACTACAATAGTACTACAATAGTACTACACTAGTACTCTAGTAGTAAAATCGGTAATAAAGTATTAGAACCGTATTGAGGACCGTCGTGGCGCAGAGGCGCAACGTTTGCCTGTAACGCGACCGTTTCTGGGTTCGATCCCTAGACGGGGAAGATGGATTTTCTATTTCCATTTTCTTCGCTCTGGCAAATTAGGCAAAGCGCGGCATTGAGTTACGCCACTCAACACGCAATACCTCGAAAACGGCGGAAAGCGGGGACGGAGAAAGCAGAGACTAAGCAGGAGTGTCTTAACACTAGGTTCCAATAGTTCCTGCAGATCCCTCTGCCTACCCTGCCATGTGCGGGATAAAGCGTGAAGCTAAAAAAAAGTATTACAAGTACTACAAATGCATACTTAGATTTAATTCAAGGTGTAATTTTTTTATAATAAGCTTATCTTTATGTACTGTAAAGCTTTGTAAGTCTCTTAAGCTTTAAACAATTACGTATTAGTTATTCGTAACTAACTACTTCGTAAGGTTCAAATCAACATATACAGTTCAAACTTACGAAACTTCAAACTAAACACATTTTCTAGCCATAGATTTAGAACATATAGTCATAATATCAAAATGAGCTTATTTTTATTTTTGTTTTTCTTAGCTTCACGCTTTATCCCGCATCCTGGTAGGCAGAGGCAACTGCAGGAACCATATGAACCTAGTGTTAAGACACTCCGTTGTTTAGTCCCCGCCATCTCCATCCCCGCTTTCCGCCTAGTAATTAGTGATGTAATTATTTGGCGTAGCTTAACGCCGCGTTCGTAAAGCAATTTAAAAATGCATATAGATTATACATGACAACCCTACAGTCTTCCTCGGGTATTAAACAGTCCCCCTACGCTCGAGGGCTCCTTCCCCCCGCTAGATATTACCGCTACTATTGCAATTTAATGTAAAAATACTAAAAGATTATGAGATAACGATTATTTTACATATTTATGATACAATTTTTTACATATCCACCCTTTCAGAGGAGAATGGGGAAACAAATTATAGTTATTGTACTCACTCATTGGGGTACGTACGTTTTTGAAATTATGTTGTTTTGTTGTTTTTTTTTTGTATATTTATGTTTAATTATATATGTTTGTTTGAAGAAATATCATATGTTATGGTAATGTAAATATATAATATAAATTGTGTATATATTGTTGTGATATATTGACACATCTCTCCGTTTTCCTTAATCTCTGTCACTTTGACGTAATAATTAGGAACTAAAACTAGAATGTAAAAGATGTTTCAAATGAATACGTTGGTAATTAATTAAATTTCTCATGACGCCATTTTTGCTTACACTTTTTTTTTAAATAAAACATATGTTATTAATATCATTATTAACATTTCACTATTATATATATATATATATATATATATATATATATATATATATATATATATATATATATATATATATATATATATATATATATATATATATATATATATATATATATATATATATATATATATATATATATATATATATATATATATATATATATATATATATATATATATATATATCATTTAAGTAAAAAAAAATAGTCTCTAAAGTAAGATAGTGCGTCGCTCAAAAAAAATCGTTTAGCTCACGCATTATTATATAGTGTGCGCTCATACACACATGTATAGATATATATGTATATATAGATACGCGTGAGACATGCATGTGTGTTTAAATGTGTGTGCACACATGCGCACCGTGCGTGGCAAAAATGCACCACGACTTGGTTAAATATTGGACGCGTTGGGGAGCTTTGGAATATATATTATGATATAAATTTTGTTTAATTTTTAGTTTTTTTTTAGATAAATATTTTTGTGTTATTTGTGTCGGACTACTTTTGTCTAAATCGTATGAAAAGTTTGTATACGGATGAGATTTTATATAATTTCACTAGAGCCTTGAGACTACGCCATATTCATGAATTTCTCGTACAGCTGTTTCATGAGCGATATGTTAACTAAATATTGTTTATAAATTTAATAATAGTTTTTGACTATAAATGAAATATATGAAAAAGGCTTTTTTTTCGGCTTTATTTTCAGCAGAGCACCTTACTACCTATTTTCAGCATACTTAACATCGCGTTATTTGAAATAAATTTGAAAAATAAAATTAATATTACTTTTCTATCAAATATTCCAAATCACGAACGAATATACATATAAAGGTTTATTTACAAAAAAAATAATTAAAATATTTTATATACTAATGTGCACAAGACGGCTCTACATCATCCTATACTCCCAACTTCCCCAACTGGCGAGGTGAATGAACTCACGAAATGCACGCAAACACACGCACAACGCGTAACACGCACACACACACACACTTACAAGACGACAAACATTAACGTAGGTTAGTGTATGACTAAAATGAACTAAATATAGTTTTTTCAAAATCTTTTTGACGTGACAACGTCTTAAATTAGGTTGCGGCTCGGAGTCACATATGAAAAAGGTAACGTAACGATGTGTCAACTGTCACCGAACTATGATCGGTCCGCCGCGCGTATCATTTGACGCATGTACAATGTTTTAGTAAACAAAATATATTTTCTATAGTTAAAATTTGTGCAATTTATATTATAATTATTAATCATATCAATAAATATTCTACCGAGAAAAAGACGTTGTCACGTAAAATTTTCGCCCGTAAAACCCACTTTACAGGCAACCATTTTTTTAGTACATTTTTTTATATTTTAATTCTATATTTTAGTGTATTTAAATTTTTTTATTTTATTTTAGTCAATATAACTAACTAACTAAATAGTTACATAGTACTAAAAATCTGATTGTAGTTTTTTTTTTAATTTTTAGTTTTGGTATTTGGCCTTATATAGATATATTTTGTTTCAACAGGCTCAAAACTTGTATTTAAATTTAATTCTATAAAATATTTTTAATTCCATCTTTAGTGTGAAAATATGCCAAAGGATCCAAAGTAATTTGAAATAATTTATATTTTTTGAATTATACTCACTTATTACTGCTTTTTCATGTTAAATAATCATTTTTTTTTATTATTTTTTTTTTTAGCTTCACGCTTTATCCCGCACATGGCAGGGTAGGCAGAGGGAACTGCAGGAACTATAAGAACCTAGTGTTAAGACACTCCGTTACTTAGTCCCTGCTTACTCCGTCCCCACTTTCCGCCGTTTTCGAGGCATTGCGTGTTGAGTGGCGGAACTCAACGCCGCGCTTTGCCTTAGATGCCAGAGCGAAGAAAATAGAAATAGAAAAATCCATCTTTTCCGACTGGGGATCGAACCCAGAAATCGTCGCGTTACAGGCAGACGTTGCGCCTCTGCGCCACGACGGTCCTCATATAATCATGACCATCATCAAATAATCATGACTATATACCTATATCGCATTTACCTTACAATTGTTCTACACATTTTCATTTAATTCAATTTACGGGTTCTCAGGTTTAATTAAGCTTATACTTGTTATTATACTGAAGCTTTATATTGAAACGATTATTAATATATTGTTTTTGAAATTTTTATTAAAACTTTTGGAGTAAAACTTCTAAGTAACTAAAATTGTCTTTATGATATAAACTATCTAGGTTTATTTTATTCCATAATAAATGTAGGTTTGCTCGTCTAACTAATATTTAGTAATACTATATATATTATTAAGAAACAGAGAAAATAATATCCATTTTCTCCTCCACATATTAGATAGGGGCGGCGGAGAGTTTTAAAATACTAGAGCGGGATAGTAAAAAAAACATTACAAATAATATATATATATATATATATATATATATATATATATATATATATATATATATATATATATATATATATATATATATATATATATATATATATATGTATATATATATATATATATATATATATATATATATATATATATATATATATATATATATATATATATATATATATATATATATATATATATATATATATATATATATATATATATATATATATATATATATATATATATATATATATATATATATATATATATATATATATATATATATATATATATATATATATATATATATATATATATATATATATATATATATATATATATATATTTATATATATATATATATATATATATATATATATATATATATATATATATATATATATACATATATATATATATATATATATATATATATATATATATATATATATATATATATATATATATATATATATATATATATATATATATATATATATATATATATATATATATATATATATATATATATATATATATATATATATATATATATATATATACGTATATATAGATATATATATATATATATATATATATATATACGTATATATAGATAAACTATGATATTATTTTGATAACACTCAAAGGGTTTCGCTAGCATCGCATCTAGCGAAGGTGAACGGCCCCTTTTACTTTTTAATATTCTTTTTGGGGTGGCGAAATTATAGGGATAGTTTAAGGTATTCAATACGTACATACATACATATAAATATATATGTAGATATAGATATAGATATATAAAATTCGGCGTCAAGTCATTTGGGGTGGTTTGTACTTGAAATATTTAATGTCGGTTTTCCAGTTTATAATCACCTGTATACAGATATTTGATGTTAAGACACTACTTTCTATTCAATTTTCGAGATTTTATATGTTGTATATCAGCTCAGCTCACAATGCCTCGAAAAGGCGGAAAGCGGGGACGGAGAAAACAGGGACTAAGCAACGGAGTGTCTTAACACTAGGTTTCTATGGTTCCTGTTCCTATGTATATATTTACTTCATATTGTCAATTAAAGGAACTAATATAAATAGCTTTAATTATGAATGAGTAAAACTTGAGTTATAGTTTACTAATATCTTATGCGATGTCATAATCGGAGCGGAAATTTCTTAGCACTTATGTGTTGTCTTTATATGTATTTAGAGAATTGGAAAGAAAAAAATGAGGCTGGATTCGAACTCATACTCTTTGGATAACGTTCAAGTGGTAGCTGTTAAGCTAACGTTCCTTAATTTTTTTGTCTTCACGCTTTATCCTGCACATGGAAGGGTAGGCAGAGGGAACTGCAGGAACTATAGTAAACCTAGTGTTATGACACTCCGTTGCTTAGTCACTGCTTTCTCCGTCCTTGCTTTCCGCCTTTTTCGAGGAATTGCGTGATGAGTGTCGGAACTCAACGCCGCGCTTGCCTAGGTTGCCAGAGCGAAGAAAATTCAAATGAAATAATCAATCCTCCCCTCATGGGAAACGAACCTATAAACTGTCACGTTGACACACAGCAAAATAACTGCGCTACAACGACATACCTTAATTATTTTTATATAAAAATAATAAATATAAAAAAAAAATTACAATTTAAAGTTAGAATTGTAAACAAGTAATCTCTCAACGTTAGATGGACGATGCAACTGCATTATTAAAAGGCTAAGCAGTTCACTTGACAAGTGCAAACGAAGTCGCAGGCACAACTAGTATGTTCTAAGAGTAGTGCGTAGTAAGAAAGTTTTGCAATAATGAATTTCATAAACCAAGTGCAAAGGTAGAGCAACTAACTTTATATATTACAATTAGATAATGCACTATTAAATTGCCACGAGTGTTGCTCAGTGCGGGTTCGAATCTGGATGTTTTTTTAATTAGAATATATTTTTTTTTTTACCTAATTAAATATTTGTATAATTGTTAAATTTGTTTTTGGTGGCTGTATATTTTGTATATTATACATTGTGTTTTTTTAATTTTCTCTATATGTATCTCGAATTTGAATGGAGCAGAGAGTGGAGAGTCAATATGATGTTTTTCTCTCTCACTTTGCCCTATATATGGGATAAGCGTAATGTTAGGAAAAACGCTACTTATTGGCCTCATTTTTAAAAGCATTAATTTTTTTTTTAGCTTTACGCTTTATCCGGCACATGGTAGGGTAGGCAGAGGGAACTGCAGGAACCATAGGAACCTAGTGTTAAAACACTCCGTTGCTTAGTCCCTGCTTTCTCCGTCCCCGCTTTACACCTTTTTTCGAGGCATTACGTGTTGAGTGGCGGAACTTAACGCCGCGCTTTGCCTAGTTTCCAGAGCGAAGAAAATGGAAATAGAAAAATCCATCTTCCCCGAGTGGGAATCGAACCCTCAAACCGTCGCGTTTACAGGTAGACGCTTACGCCTCTGCGCCACGACGATCCTCTTAAAACATTAATTGTTGTGTATTTGTCGGAATTTTCTTAAGAATGTTAGCATTTTTAACACACTTATAGTTTATAAATATATTATAAAATATATAATAAGTTATATAGCTATTAGTTCGATTCTCGGGGAATATGTTTTCGGTTCAGTCTACACAAAGTTATGAAGACGTGGCGATGTACCACAGCGTCTGACTTTAAACAAGACGCTATGAGTTCGATTCCCGGTCGAAGAAAATTTTATTTTCTCTCCTTCTGCAACTTAACACACAATGTCTTAAAATTAGACGGAGAGTGGGGAATGAAGTGTCTTAACACTAAGTTCCCTCTAATTACTATATGCGGGAAAGAGCGTGACACAATATTTATTTATTAATATATTTCTAATGTAACATATCATGTTAAAAAAAAACAGTAATAAGTATATCTTTCTGTTAAATCAAACTCAACGTTCAACATACATATATGTTTACTATATTATATGTGTCTAAGTAATTTTTTCATATATGTATACATACATATATGTGTATAATAACAAAAATCTAGACATTCGGCGCGCTCATCCCCTCGCTTGCATTTTTAAATGCTCTTTAAACGTGTAGTTTAAAAACTAAGTAATATCGATACTTGAGCTATCCCAAAGGAAATGGCATGGGGATGTTTTTTTGTCCGAATTTTCACGAAAATATCGAACCATTAAGTAATACGTTTTAAAAGTAACTACGTGCTATGACTCATAAGTGGCGTCGTAGAGTCTGACTGTACAACGATTGTGGGTTCGATTTCTAGTGGATTTTTGTTTTACAGCTGTAGTACGTTTTAATACTAGACTAGATTAAACTGGACTGATTAGACTAGACTAGACTAGACCAGATAAACTGGACGAGACTAACTATTTTTTTATAGAAATTGCTTTTAAATACGTTGAGTTACGTACGATCACGGAAAATGGACACTGAAAATCTGAAGCTATCCTGCCATATGCGGGATAAAACTTAACGCTTTATCCCGCATATGGCAGGATAGTTAACGGAAGAAAAAGTTTAAAAACCATTTTAAGTTTAAGCAACAATTGCTGTATACATTCCGCATTATATATAAAGCTTCCATTACAGATCATTCGTAAAAGCTCTTTAGTATTTTGTGTACTTGAATAAAACTATTCACATGTCAGTCTTTCATCCGCACCCTAATATTTGTATTGAATTTTTTGCTTTACGTGTAACTAATTTTACTCTTTTCACTATGTTTTTCGGATGGGCAGGTGTAAATTGAGATTTTAATTTGAATTATGTTACCTTTGGCTCAGATATTGTAGTCAAGCTCAAAGTTGGTTAGTTTAGGTAAAAATCTATAGAATTTAGAATTAATTAAATATAAATTAGAAATATATATGAATTATTAAATATTTAAACGAAAAAAAATACTAATAAGTTTTCAGAAAAAATAATAAAAGAAGATAAATAACAATTTGAACGAAGCGGGATTTGAAGCAGTGTCTCTTGTTAAACGTGCGAGCGCTCTGACCGCTAAACCATGCGTTTATCATAACGCCGCGTCTTTATTCTCAGGTTCAAATTTCCGCTGCTTTCAAATTTTTATATTAGTGTGGATTAACACTTCAAAAATCATACAAAATATCAATATAAGTTAATATGATATAACTTTTTTTTAAGTTAAATATATAAGCAGATCTTAACATAATCTAATCTTACGTTACATATTCTCTATTAATATAAAGCAACGAGTTTAATAATTTCAAAGTGACGGTCATTCTGTACATTTTTCCATACACGTTATTTATTTATTTATTTATTTTTTTTAACTTCACGCTTTATCCCGCACATGGCAGGGTAGGCAGAGAGAACTGCAGGCACCGTGGGAACCTAGTGTTAATACACTCTTTTGCTTAGCCCCTGCTTTCTCCGTCCCCGCTTTCCGCCGTTTTCGAGGCATTGCGTGTTGAGTGGCGGAACTCAACGCCGCGCTTTGCCTAGTTTACCAGAGCGAAGAAAATGGAAAAAGAAAAGTCCATCTTCCCCGACTGGGGATCGAACCCAGTAACCGTCGCGTTACAGGCAGACGTTACGCCTCTGCGCCACGACGGTTCTCAATTTATTTATTCACAGTGTAAACCCAATAAATCGTGATTTCGACGAAAACGATATAATTTTAAACGTAAATCCTTACTTACTATAGAAATTAACGAATCCAAAGGCGTCCAAGCATCCGTTTATTGTAATTTTTTCTATGTATCGAGTTGAATGACCGGGTATGCGTATGCAATACATCAAAGTGCAATAATGTGCATACTGGGATAGGCAAAGATAGGCGGCTAGGGGACCGCGACCCCTTCAGCTATAAGCCTTGCATAGACAAACATGTTCTAAACTCAGTGGTTTTTGTGTAGATAATAGAAATTGAAAATTAAGATCATATATATATATATATATATATATATATATATATATATATATATATATATATATATATATATATATATATATATATATATATATATATATATATATATATATATATATATATATATATATATATATATATATATATATATATATATATATATATATATATATATATATATATATATATATATATATATATATATATATATATATATATATATATATATATATATATATATATATATATATATATATATATATATATATATATATATATATATATATATATATATATATATATATATATATATATATATATATATATATATATATATATATATATATATATATATATATATATATATATATATATATATATATATATATATATAAGTAACTTTTTCCTACGTCTTCGTTCTATTGCTGAAGCAATATGACTAATTGTACTGCATGACTGTGACACATTCATTATCTAATTAGGTACAGTGGACTATATTGAAGCGATTGACGTAATGTACCCATAGGCTATATAGACTATAGCCTTTCTTTATAAATAGCCAATCCCATAAATTAATATTTGTTATTTTTCATGCAGATAGTTCCAGAGATAAACACGTTGAAACAAACATACTATCATTTACTATTTTTTTGTCTTCACGCTTGATCCCGTATATTGCAGGACAGGCAGAGAGAACTGCAGGAACCAGCTGAACCTAGTGTTAAGACACTCCGTTGCTTAGTCCCTGCTTTCTCCGTCCATTTACTATATTTAATTAATAATATTTTATTTTTAGAACATGAAGGCAATGTTTTTATTAAAACAATTTGCTCAATTAACTTTATTAGTAAAGTTTTGATATGTTATATAACTTTAAATAATAAAATGGGCATAGGGTGAGTGCCGGATGAATTGTGCCCACTCTAGAATTATCTTGTGCCCATCCTAGAATTGTCACGATAAAAAACATAAGGGAATGAAATGCGTATAAAGTGCACCTCAATACCGCTTTACTCAAGGGAAGCTTGTAGGGAACATGATATAGAATTGATTTTATATCATGTTCCCCATAATAAAGTTCCCTTTTTTTTGGAGATAATACTTGAGAATTTTAAAAATTTTAACTTATAAATGTGTGACATTCTTTGACATTTGACATTCTTTTAGACCAGCCCTTATAATAAGACCTCTTTGATAATATCATACATTCCATGACTTTTCAACCCCCATCCCCCTTTCCCCCCTATCCCCCTTTCCTCCTAAATCACGAGAAATATTTCTAGAAATATCTCTAGAAATGCAGATAAGAAAACAGAATGGAAATTTAAGCTGTGTTCTATACAAACCGAAAATGTCAGTACAAATACCGTTAATATTGTGGCAATAGAAAGCCGTTATAGCGCCGTTAGAGACTTAATTCTTGCGTTGACGATCATTTTGGGTGATGAGTGTAAAGTGAACTAGATGAATTTATTATTTGAAGGTGAACAAAGAAACCTAAATTCCTAATTTCTCCATTTTGTGCTAATTTATATATATATCCAGGCTTGTATCCGCTAAACGGACAGGTTAAAAACACGTCTACTCCTGCCGATGGCTCTCGTATAAATGAACCAAATTTAAAATTATGTTTGTCTATTTATACTACCTAATGTATAAATGAATGACTGTATGAAATTAGCGAATGTATGAAGGATAAATAATTTTATTAAAAAAAATAAAAAAACGATTACCTTCTTTTGTCAAATTAAATTAAGCATATGACTAGGTACTTATTAACATTTTAGAGGCCGTCGTGGTGCAGTTGTAATACGACACTGCAAAAGCAACTCTTTTGGGTTCGATTCCCACTGGAATAAACTATTTTTTTATTTCATCGCTTTGGTAAAAAGATAAAACGCGGCGTTGGGAATCCTTTTATCAGCATGCCTCACAACGCGACGGTTTGAGGATTCGATTCCCATTCAGGGAACACAACTAAGCAATACGGAGTATCTTATCACTAGATTCATATAGTTCCCGCAGTTTCCTACTGCCTACCCTGCAATATGCGGGATGAAGCGTGAAGCTAAAAAAAATTTGAAAAAAAAAAACATTCCTCACAAATCGTGTAAAATTAACAAGAAAACCATATTACATAGATTTACAAGTGGTACAAGTCTTCAAGCCGATACTTAAGAATAGGAAGCTCTATCGCCGGAGGATAGCTAACATTCTGTTGAACTATTTAAGATTACCCGTTAAGATCTGGTAAATATACGTTGAAATCTCATAATATACTCTATCTACGATCATTTGATTTGAATTGATGGAGAATTTGAATCTCGTACCTTGGAAAAGGGAATTAAAGGTGTAATAATCAAAAGGCGCGGTCGTGGCGCACAGGCGAAGCGTATGCCTGTAAATGCGATGGTTTGTAGGTTCGATTCCCATTTGAGGAAGATGAATTTTTTTATTTACTTTTTGTTCGTTCTGGTAACTAGGTAAGTGTGGCGTTGAGTTCCGCCACTCGACACACAATGCTCGAGGCGGAAACAGAAAACGGAGTGTCTTAACACTAGGTTCCTAAGGACCCTGCTGTATACTCTGCCTACCCTACTAGAGCGTGAATTTAAATAATAATAAAAAGTAAGTATAAGTAAGTAGAAGTAAGTTAATTTATAATTACCAAAAAGACATGTACCAACTTGCAATCTGTAATAATATTTCAAAATTCAATAGTTTCATTGCTTGGAAGTAGTTTACTACTGGAACCAATTAAATTATCTGTTTCGTTTAGTCCATTTGTCAAGGCTATATCTATATAATATAGCCTATAAGCTATATTACAGGACTAAATATGTAATGATAATGTGTCATGTCACGTGGTCAAAGTCATATGTAAAAGTTGTTTTGTATATTGAAAAAGGTACAGAGAGTGTCAAATTTAAATAGAAACTCAACCGCTTATACTAGAACGATATTTTTGACGTGACAACGTCTTAAATTAGGTTGCGGCTCGGAGTCAAATATGAAAATGGTAACGTAACGATGTGTCAACTGTCACCGAACTATGATCGGTCCGCCGCGCGTATCACTTGACACATGTACAATGTTTTAGTAAACAAAATATATTTTCTATAGTTAAAATTTGTGCAATTTATATTATAATTATTAATTCATATCAATAAATGTTCTACCGAGAAAAAGACGTTGTCACGTAAAATTTTCGCCCGTAAAACCCACTTTACAGGCAACCATTTTTTTTTTATAATTTTGTAAATCATAAATGAGCACCATGTCAATCCAGTTCTATTGTGTAAAATAGGGGTTGAAAGTGTATGTGAAATATTTTCATACAAAAAAATCTACACAAAATATAATAAAATATAACGTATCCTTACATTATTACATTAAATTATATTTATAAGTACCTGTAATACCTACCTATTAAGTTAAAAAAAGTAAATTTAGAAATAATAATACCTATAAAATATTTGACATTTATACTTGTTAATTTACAACACCAAAATGGCCGCATATTTTAAAGCGCTGCAATTTATCTATGAAGCACTGTTTGCTAGAATGATCTATTCCACCCCATCTCTATGTGAAGTGGCGATTGGTCGATTTCATTTTGAAAAACTACCCTTTTCGCAACGGAACGCTAAGCCGTGCTTCTATGGTAATAATAACGGCTCGTAATTTTCTCCTTTACTAATATTAATAGGCATAATACAAATCTATCTTTGCTCTTAAATTAAAAAAAAACGCAAACTGTCATATTATCTACGCATTTGTCAAATTAATTTATTGATCTGTCAAAAAAGATTTAATTGGTGCGATTTAAAACGTTAGAAAGTTATCTATGAAGCGCTTTACGCTGCATTGTACAAACCGACCCCTATCTATCTAGGGGTGGCGATTGGTTGAGCTATTTCGCTGAAAACCTACCCTTTTGGCCTTTGTGGTGTAACAAAACATTTTTGCATTAATCCACGATGGGGTAATGGCCGCGGGCCGATGCAGGAAGTAATTAGCTAAGAGAAAGCCAACTTTCAAACTCTTATGAATCGATTGTCAACGTTAGTGCGTGGGGCCTAGAGAATGTCAAAACTGACGAGGATCTAATTATGCGAGAATAGAAACTCGATATCGATATCGATATTTCTATATGAATGAAGAAGAAATTATGGAAACAACGATTTAAAGCTTGAAATTTACCTATATATGGATATATGGTAAATATTTATTATAGGAAGAATATTTGTTTGGCCGATACAAAAAATTACATTGAAAAATTTAAAAAAAATATTTACATATGTAACATATTATTAGTCCTCGCATATGTAGCAATATGCAGAAAATCTAGAACCTAGACAATTCGTTTCTGCTCGACTTTACATACTTTACCAGTTGTTTGACGGAGCTAAACGCCGTGCTATGTCTACCCAGAATCAAAAGAATACCTTACACCAAGTGTGAACCGAACTATGAACCATTGCGGTTACAGTTAGTTGCTATACCACTAAGCCAATAAAATAAAATTAAAATAAATTAATATTTTCCTACAATTCTATTATAAGTATGTATATATATTTAGTTGTTCATAACATCAAATGTTATGAACAACTAAATTAATAAAAAAGGTTTTTTTTTAATTTTACATACATACATATACCTGTATAAGGAAATAAATCTAAAAAAAAAACAACTAAAACACTAACCTAGGTCACGTGAAAAGGCTGTACATACTTCACTACACAGGCAGTGCAGTTAGGTTTAAAAATATAAAAATCTAAGGTGTATGACCGACAGCCACCTGCCGCCACAAAAACTGAACCGACCAGCTTCATCGTAACGACAATTTTCATCTTGAACTACGATTTTATAGTTTTAGTTTATATAGAAATATGTGGTTTGTACTGAAATTTGTTATAAATATACTATATATAATTTGTTATACATATATAATAATTAAATATACTATACATATGCTATAAATATATAAAATAAATATATACAAAGCGCGGCGTTTAGTTCCCCCACTTGACACGCAATACCTCAAAAAATGCGGAAAGTGCGGACGGAGAAAGCAGGAACTAAGCAAAGGAGTGTCTTAACACTAGGTTCATATGATTCCTGCAGTTCCCTTTGCCTACCCTGTAATATGCGAGATAAATATGTCGTTGTTAGCTATTTTTTTATATGTTAAGAAATATGGTTAGAGAGTAACAGTTTTTTTGAAGCTTTCATATTTTTTTTCGAGAAAGTATATTTTTTTAGAAACATATTTTAGTGGATGTGAACAAGGTTTTGTACAGCGTTTATTTCTGTATTTTAAAACTTTTTTTTACTGTAAAAAGGAAAATGACGTAACTCAACGCCGCCTAATTGTAAATTATACAAATTTATATTTAACTACGTAAGTAAATTCAAATATAAATGTATACTAAAACAAATTAGTGCTAAAAAACGACGCTTAAGTTTTATTTTAATAAAACGACCAATGGCTGTGAAATGGAAATTGAACAGGTTATTTCGGAACCCCAAAACCAGAACCTGACCTACCACAAGCGATCTTCACTTAATACTTTTGCCGTACAGTTTGTGTTTAAATGTAAATAAATATATACATACATATATATTTATATGTTTTATAAGCTTATATAGCAAATACACCTGTATAAACATATATGTTTATATTTGTAGCTATCGATATGATATATTTCATTTCCTTGAACTAAAACAAAGCGCAGCGTTGAGTTCCGCCATTCAATATCAAAGTTACGGTAGATTTTGAAGAATCCCTGCAATAAACGGTTTATTTAGGGTAAAGCTAAACAGAAATAAGCAAAATATGTAGATTTAAAATATATATATGAAAATATTTCTCGTTTGCGTTTGAATTTAGTATCTACTTCGATATCTGTACTGACCTACCGCAAACAATGCGTGTAGTTTTTGTAATGTTACAAGCACATGTGTGTTTGTATGATATATATATATATATATATATATATATATATATATATATATATATATATATATATATATATATATATATATATATATATATATATATATATATATATATATATATATATATATATATATATACATATATATATATATATATATATATATATATATATATATATATATATATATATATATATATATATATATATATATATATATATATATATATATATATATATATATATATATATATATATATATATATATATATATATATATATATATATATAATATCCATTTAATGATCTAATAATATATTTATTTAAGTACAAATATATTATAAAAAGGAACACCTGCTCTATAACGGATTATCATTATCGGTATCTAAATTAAATAGCGAAACAAAACTCTTTAATATTTATGTTATATAATAAATAATGATATAACAAATAATATATTGACTTAGTAACAGGTTCGTTATCAAATCGTGAAGTTACTTTTTTTAAGTTACTGTTTAAAAAAGAATTTAATTATTAAACTATTATCTGTGGTATACTAATGTTATTTTACTGTATAATATATATGTATATAATAATTAGGTAAATTCCCTTTTAAATAAATAAATATTTTTTATAAAGCGAGTAAACCCATAATCTAAACTTAGTTAAGTCATAAAAATTCAAAATGCTATTTTCGTAACGATTCACATTCAACTCAGAGAGCGCGAAGATAATTTTTGTTTCACACACACAAGCGCACGCACACGAATTCCAAAATGGAATGAAAAAGAATGATATAAATATGTATACGTTAGAAAGGGACAGATGCATTTTTCGCAACTCTATTCATCCAAAATGCCGATAAAGAATGACGTTTCAAAGGACATTGACCTTCAACGCGTACTTTGGATCTTGTTTTTTTGGTTCCATTTATTTTTTTCGTTAATATTTTTTATTGCAAACAATTTTTTGTATAATAATTTTGAAATTAAGTTTTTTTAGATTTTTAATCTATATTGTTGTTATTATTAGGCTTTTTAAGTTAGTTACTTTAGTCATGAATATCAAACATCTACTTAATTTAAAAAAAAATCAAAAATAAAAAGTTGTAAAATAGAAAAATAAGTACTTAACATATTACATTTATAATTATTTAAATTTTAATTGCAAACTGCTCATATATACATTAAAAAAATACCAATACGGATATATATTTCTATATAAACATATATCTATATAAATTTTACATTATCTATATTTATTTACACTCTGTTAACTTCAGTTGTCAAACCCTTCTTTTATTCGTCTTAATTCGCAAATGCAGGCGATGACCGAAGTCAAGGCCGCAAATTCAAGCCCTAAGTACGAACCACAATAAACGATTAATACTTTGAAGTAAATTTTGACGTTTGTATTTTTTTTAATTTTTGTTTTGTATAAAGATAATAAATTATACAGATTTGTGATTTATATTGTTATAGTTAGAGTAGCGGGATTGGAACTTGCACTGTTTTAATTTTGTACGTATTTAAAAAAAAATGTTAGTTATTATAAAATGGAGCCCGAAGAGTCATAAATCATAATATATAATATTCTTTATTGCAATATGAAATATATAAGAAAGAGAAATACAGAAATATCATTATAAAGGCATATATAACGGCAATATGGATAAATGTAATTCAGTGGATAGGATTATTTGTAATTATTTGATATATTATATATATTTTTTTGAAATAAAAAATAACACGTTAAATTTATTTAATTGTACTCTTTTATTATTTATTTGATATTAGAATATTTTAGATTGGACGTAGTATTAAGAAAGTTCCGATTTATTAATTAATCTTTCGGTGACATTACGTCAAATCTCAACATCAATTTTTTTGCTCTCCTCCCTATATCTATTCCCATAATCGAACCCCTAACCGTCGCGTTTACAGATATATATCACTCTACGTTATATAATTGGACAGTTGTACAAATAAATATATTTTCAAACTAATTTTAAAGACCTCCTACGATTGCGATTGACTTTAAACTTGAACCATCTCGTGACGAATCTCCGTTTGGGGGATTCTTTATTTCTCTAAGACAATTTCTCAGAATTTCGTTAAAATGTAGTTCTAAATTCAAAATGATATATAAATATATATGTGAATACATAATCTCCGCGTTGAGTCATATATAACAAAAGCATATATGACAGTGGCTAGTGACGTCATAAGTTGCTTTAACCATAAGCTTTCAAGAGCTTTTATTTTAATCGAAGGTTGCGACTTATTTTATATTTTTAAGTTACCGTTTTCTTAATTAAGAAAAAAAAAAACAAGTTTTCGTAAAGTTGTACAAAAATAGCATGCTATATTAATTTAACTGATTTTAAATACATTTATTTATACAGGAAAAGATATTTATATGAATATGAGGACCGTGACGCTGAGGTTAGTGGGTTCGTTTCCCATTTAGAGGATGCATTGTTTTATATTCGTTTTCTTCGCACTGGCAACTATGCAAGCGCGGCGTTGAGTTGAGCCACTCAACGCGCAATGCCTCGAAAGGCGGAAAGCAGGAAACTATTGGCAAAAATTAAAATACAATACATATACGTAGATAAAGATAAAAATTACAATTTTTCATTATTAAAAATATGTATATCTAATGATATAAACTAGATTGACTAAAAAGAACTAAAAAAATCACTCTCTCGGAGACAGATTTGAATGCCCTACCACAGTCCCTCGACGACTGGTTCTTTATCTAATGTAGGTATAATGTAAGACCGTTGTGTAATAAGCATGACGTATACGGTAAAAATGGCGATTGCCATATGACATGATCCCCATCGGGTTTCGCTTTGTAAATTTAAATTTTTTTTGGTTTCACACACTTAGTGGGGTAGGCAGAGGGAACCGTAGCAGCCTAGTGTTAAGACACTCCGTTACAATAATTAATTATTAAGTACAAAAGTTCTAAGTATAAATTAATGCTATTTCTGAGTAAATATACAAAAAGTAGGGCTCAATTTTTGTATTAACTTGAATTAATTATTTTTTTTACTATTTTTCGATACCGGCTTACCTTCATAAAAAACAGCCTGGTATAAAAATAAGAAAATATTGCATCACGCTTTTACCCGCGGGTAGTTGAGTACAGAGATATTATTATTGTTGAGGTGCGAGTTCAAATTCCGCGTCAAGTTTTTTCTATCCTTAATATGTAATGATTTTAAATTATAATTCACTATTATTTATAACATTATTTTCATTTAAATCCAACGTTTTTCGTTATAAAGTAGCAAATTTAAAAGGTAAATGTTTTTAAATAAATAAAGCGTATAAATTTATTTCGAGCGATGCGAATAAGCGAATTTATTGAGGAAACAAAATGTTTTGGCCTTGATGGTACATACACCCGAAAGTGCATTTTGGTAGGCGAGTTTATATGACATTGTGCGAAATCTTGAGATATATCTTAGGATTTTTGTTTTATCTGGATATATAATTTAAAAAATTCTCACCTTTTCCCGTTTCCATAGTAACATCGGGAAAGCCTTCGGGAATCCCTTAGTGCTTCTCTATACTCCTTAAGAAACCTATACACTTATTTTTAGTATTTATAATATATATTTTAAAATGATCTCCTATAAAATATGTAAAAATCCTAGTGACTTATCTCTATGTTTTTCTCTATGTTTTTCTCTTTGTACTTTCCCATAAGCCAAGTTCATATAAAATTTAACATCCCATCCGTCAAATTTGATCTAGATATATCTTTAGATTTAATATTGTGTGCATAATTGACTGCGCCCGCGCAATGTCTCGGATCCCGTTTTACTTGTGCATGTGTGTGTGTGTGATTTGCGTGTGCGAGTGTCGTACATTGACATCGTTTTTTACACTTTGAGATAGGTCATGGACGGCTCTTTAATTTTATTATTCTGCGCTGATATATTCACGTTTATTTTTGTGTTTCTGACGTAATAACGTAGTTTGTATGTACATAATCTGTATGGGAAATTAGGTTTGGTGTTTCCCATAGTTCGCAGTATATGTGGAGAAAGCGTAGTGACTAAACTCTCTGTCATAAAACTCTCCTCTGCAAGTCTCCGTTATATTGTGTTGATTTGTGAAGCCTTACACTGCGATTTATGTGGCTATGGAAATGAAAATCAAGTTTTGAAGGCGAAAAAAAAAATAAAAACACATCTACTTATATGGTGGTTGTTTAAGTTACTTTGCTCGCTTAGTTATAGCTTATGATTAGTAAATCTTTACGGGTACTTATTTAAGAAAATATATATATTTTTTTATATATATATATATATATATATATATATATATATATATATATATATATATATATATATATATATATATATATATATACATATATATATATATACATATATATATATATACATATATATATATATATATATATATATATATATATATATATATATATATATATATATATATATATATATATATATATATATATATATATATATATATATATATATATATATATATATATATATATATATATATATATATACATATATATATATATATATATATATATATATATATATATATATATATATATATATATATATATATATATATATATATATATATATATATATATATATATATATATATATATATATATATATATTAATTTATTTATTTTAAACCTCTATTATTATAGGCTTATTAGAAATATTAGATATTTTTTTAGGTTTAGTGCTTATAATAGAAAAATAAATAAAAAAACACATTTTTATATGGAAAAAGCGGGGACGGATAAAAGCAGGGACTAAGTAACGAAGTGTCTTAACACTAGGTTCGTATGGTTCCTGCAGTTCCCTCTGCCTACCCTGCCCATGTGCGGGATAAAGCGTGAAGCTAAAAAAAAAATGGGTAAACAATAAAAATGTAAAATATTTTGACAGTTCTTTGACAGTTGATCTTTAAAGGTTAAGTAAATGCTAACTATTGTTATTTAAATAAATTCACAGTACAAGACGGAGATTTTTAGCCTGTGTTTTTTTACTTTAATGTTTTATTATTTTTTTTTTTAAGCTAGACTAATATTTTTAGAAAAAATATGGTGAAAGAAATATAGAAGTACGGGTTCGAATCTCGCTACGTTAAAAATTATTTAGCTTTGTCTTCGTGTTTTGTCTTATAAGATAGGAAATTTGAATAATCCAACTACAGATCTCAAATAATCTATCTCCCCTTAGACATGGAAGATATCTAAAATAAATAAAAAAAATTAGGACCGTCGTGGCGTAGAGGCGTAGCGTAGGCTTGTGAGTTCGATTCCCACTTGGAGAAGATTAATTTCTTCAGTTCTGTGCTTTGGCAACTAGGCAAAAGCGCGGCGTTTAGTACCGCCACTAGACACGCCTAGAACAATGCCTAAAAAGGCGGAAAACGGGAAACGGAGTGTCTTAACACCAAATTCCCACGGTTTCTGAGGTTCCCTCTGCATGTTCTGATAAAGCGTGAAGCGTAAGCGGGATAAGGCGTGAAGCTATGAAAAACTCGGTCAAGTGCGAACAGTACCAAGGGTTCCGTAACAATTTATGATTCTAAGTAAATACTTAGTATTTATAATAATTGCAATTTTATCTATTTTTGTATAAAATAAATTTTATTCTTTTTTTTTATCTACTTCAAGAATTCAATTCTAGTCGATTCCATACGACAAATCTTCATACTACATTTGCCGTCGTATGCGTTCAATTTGTATAAAATACTTACTTATTTACTTAGCTTCACGTTCTACCCTGGCTGGGTAATCAGAGAGAACGGAGCGCCAAACGCTGCGGTCCCTGCATACCTCTTTCGCCTCGTCCACTGTCATTAACCTCTTCATGCATGCTCTCCGGGGAGTCCTCATGCTTTTTACGTGACCTTCCTCCAGTATTTTATTTGTATGAAATGAAGTACAATATAAGTTTGTAATGATCATTTTTTGCATATATGTACAAATTTCTAATTTTCGTACTTTTTGATTCGTTTTTACTATAAGTTATAACTTTTTGTTAAATTTTATAACTCTAGGATAACGGGAAATACCCTGTAGATATACATACAGACTGCCAAAACATTGACATGAGCGATGATTGCGTTATTTTAGAAATATTCTAGGCTTCAAAACGCTTGATTTAAGTATTTATTAAGTTCAGCTTATATCTCCACGTGGTTACCAGAAAATAGTGTAGAGATGGAGAGAGAAAATAGTCTAGATATCAATGTATGTATGTTATATACGGAACCCCAAAAAAAGCACGAATTTCTTATCGAATCACTGACCGAAACCTCTCTTAGTATGTTTTTTTTGAAGTTACGCTTCATAAATTCTCATAAATCTACCATTTATCAATCTATTTACAAAGTATCAGCATAATTAAATAGAAAATCGATGTTTGATCGAGCGTTGAGAATGTTTTTTTTAAATGGCAATTAAATCGATTAATATATTTCGACTTAAACCTATTCTTTCTATAATCTGTGGTTATATAATGACGTTAAAGCAGTTAACAAGTGATTAATTGAAAATAATGACGGTTATAAAGATATTGTATGGTGGGTTTATAGTTTTTTGTATGGGTGTGTAAGTTTTGTTTGTAGAAGTAGTAGGTTCGATTTCTTTCCGGTTTAAAATTGAAGAATGGACATGGCACTTTATATTTACTTGTCGATAAAACATCGATTAAGTCAAGGCGTCCACCAACGATTCTATATCAATCTCATAATTACAGGTTAACGGAAAGTACTGTTGGCAAATTTAAATTTGCGGGCGTATGCAGTGCTTTTATAAGAAATCAACTACAGACGTAAGTTTGTAATGTTTTTTTCTAGGATATAGAACAAAAATTATATGTAGATTTTAATTATGCGATGAATGACAAATAAAATATAAAAAAAGATCAATAAAGTTTGTACCTAACGTATCCTTAAATTCATTTGGCTTTATAGTTTGACTTTTCTATACAAATTGAAATGGAGTTTGAGTACTTATTTAAGTTAATTTGAACTAGATCACTATGTGATAAGAAAAACGTTCTTGACTGACAGATAAGCTTCCCTACATGACAGAGCGAAGAAAATAGAAACGATCTTGAAATAATTCCGACTGAATGGGAACCGAACCCACAAACCGTTGCGTTTACAGACAGCAACTGTGTCACGACGGTCTTCAACCCTCGGTACTATAATAAATATATTCATTATTGAATAGTTAATTTTACATAAATTCAATTCACAAAAAGATATAAAAAAAAGTTCAAAACTTAATCGTTCAAGGCGATGCACTGTTATTAAGAAAGTGTTTGAGGTGATTTTTGAACATTACCTGCGTATCTTAGACACTGTCCAAGAGGCAGAAGAAGTTTGAAGAAAAAGCTTGTATTTGATAGGTTAAAGGAAGTTATTTAATAGTGTACAAGCTTAATTAATAGTGATATCTTAATTTAGTTAACTAAAAAAAAATATTAAGTCATTAATTATTATTATTATTATCATCATTTAATATATTTTTATCAAAATCCACAAAAATCATAGAAAATCTAATGCAAATATCATTTTTACTATTTTATTCAAGCAAATAGAATAAATTGTTATCTTTATTTTCATATAAAACTGTATTCAACATACAAACAAGTAATCAATCGCTATACCATATTTGGTATAACCGGTGTTCTAGCACATGCTACAGGTGGTCTAACCTAACGGCTATGTTAAGAGTTTTATATATATATATATATATATATATATATATATATATATATATATATATATATATATATATATATATATATATATATATATATATATATATATATATATATATATATATATATAATATATATATATATATATATATATATATATATATATATATATATATATATATATATATATATATATATATATATATATATATATATATATATATATATATATATATATATATATAATCGATATGTGTGTACGCTAGTTATGTCATAGCTAATAGTTTTTTATGGTATGTATTTTGCGATAAGGGTAGAACTGACAAACGATTATCAAATTGCCTTTATTTTGGGCGATAAGTATACCTATATGTTTTATGCTGCTGTCTTTAAATTATATGTACCTACAGAGAGATTTGAACTCATTATAATCGTGTAGATTTACGTATATAACAACTGAATCGCAAAAGCAACTTATAACCATAATTATTAATAAGAATATGTTGATGTAACAATTAGTATTACCTTAGAAATACAATTTGTTAGAGTAGTAATGTATTAAAAATATATATAAAAATTAATTTAAAAATAAAAAATTAATAAATAATAATATATGTATAACAAATTTGCAAAATTTAATAACATTTACGCACATAGCCTCATATTTTTATGTTAGGTATTAGAAGCGTCCTTCTAGGTTCTACCTCCTAACATGTGCTAGGTTACCTACCTACCTAGGTAACCTACCTACCAGTTTTAGGTTCAAACACTTAATAATCAAAGGTTTAATTACAAATTACTCGTCAGAATGGCTTTAATTCTTTCCAAAAAGGTTTTTTGTATAGAATCTCTTAAAGTGGTATTTTTGTATGCACATTTCTTTCTCTGCTCTCCGAATTTGATGAGAAGAAAAAAATGTCACTCTGAGTTTCTTGGTCTGGTTTTTCTCAGGTCTGAGACATTAGACCCGAGAAGTCCTTTCCTTCTATCTTATCCTTTAGTGAACCAGTGGTAATGTTTTTAATGTTACTAAAATTAATATTATATTGTTATTTTCAAAAATTTGTGAACGCGACGGTCTGTGAATTTGATTCCCATGAGGGGAAGATGGATTTTTCTATTTCCACTTTCTTCGCTCTAGAAACTAGGCAAAGCGCGGCGTTGAGTTCCGACACTCAACACTTGGAATTTGACAAATTGAATGTCAACTGACGGCTCTAAACGCTGCACTTTAAACAAAACGGAATAAATAAATACTAAAAATACCATCATTAACTAACGAAATCGAACCTGTTACCCGATCATTTAATTCCACTAAAACACCAACAAGAAACGCCATCTTTATAGTCTAGATTAGATAGCTCGCAATTAATTTACAGTCTCGTGAATCACAGTGATAGTAGGATTATTCTAATAGCTCTTATTTCAGCTTTTACTGGAACTTAGCCTTAGATGAGTAATTATTTTCTGTGTAGCACTTACTTAATGGATCTCAGGTATTGTTTTCAAATAAAGGTTAAATGTAACTTGTTCTTATACTAGTATACGTTTAATTTTATTTTTTTTCTTATATCTTCACGCTTTATCCCGCACATGGCAGGGTAGGCGGAGAAAACTGCAGAAACCATAGGAACTTAGTGTTAAGACACTCTGTCTCTTAGTCCCAGATTTTCCGTTCCTGCTTTCCGCCTTTTTCGAGGCATTGCGTGTTGAGTGGCGAAACTCAACACTGTGCTTTACGTAGTTTCCAAAACTAAGAAAATGGCAATAGAAAAAACCATCTTCCCCTCATGGGAATAGAACCCACTTACCGTCGCATGTACAGGTAGACGCTACGCCTCTGCGCCATGACGGCCCTCATTTAAGTCTATAATAAATAAAAATGATCAAGATATTGTACATTTAGAAAATAGAAATGGTTAAATCGAGCACCGTCGTGGCGCAGAGGCGTAGCGTCTGCTTACGCAACGGTTTTAGGTTGAATTCCCACTGGGAGATTAGATTTTAGATTTTCCCACTCGGAGATAGATTTTTCATTTCCGTTTCCTTCGCTCTGGTAACTAGACAAGCGCGACGTTGTTTCCGACACTCTACACGCAACGCCTCGAAATGGGGAAAACGGAGAACAGAGTGTCTTAACACTAGGTTTCCACGGTTTCTGCAATTTCAAAATCAGTGATTTTAGCACTTAAAAAATATTAACTACTAACTCTTTGTACAGTAGTCTTGATACCTGTAAAGATAGAAAAATAAATTATAACCTATTGAGTAGAGGAACTCAATGCTACTCTAAAGCGTAATTATTAGAGCAAGTAAATTAAAAAAACAAATTCCCCCTATTGGGATTCGTACCCAAACTCATCGTGTTTGAAACTGTCTATGATGTCAAATAAATTTATGCAGTAGTTATACAAATATAGATAGGTACAAAAAAAAAAATGTTTGGAAAACGAAAACAGAAACAAGAAAAAGTAGACATATAAGAACGGCAATTTAGCTCGATATGATGATATAGCTAAATTTGTATAAGGTCTTGAACTAACGGACTACAGGTTTGAATCCCGGTATTTTAATTATTTTTTGCAATTGCTATTTTTTTTTAACTTCACGCTTTATCCCGCACATGGCAGGGTAGGCAGAGGGAACTGCAGGGACCGTGGGAACCTAGTGTTACTAGTGTTACACACTCCGTTGCTTAGTCACTGCTTTCTCTGTCTCCGCTTTCCGCCTTTTTCGAGGCATTGCGTGTTGAGTGGCGGAACTCAACGCCGCGCTTTGCCTAGTTTGCCAGAGCGAAGAAAATGGAAATAGAAAAATCCATCTTCTCCGACTGGGGATCGAACCCAGTAACCGTCGCGTTACAGGCAGACGTTGCGCCTCTGCGCCACGACGGATTTGAAAAATATAAAATACCTTATTGTATGCAGAATTCTAAAAACAGCTATATGATAAAATAGTTAACAATTAAGTTTAATGTTAGCAACTCAGATTAGTTGGAGCTTACAACGTAAATGCTTGAAGTTATATTTGAGACGGTAAAATGAAGTAGCAAGCACTAACTACTTAGGTACATACTGAATAATAATACACGGTCATAGGTTCCGACTGTATTGTAAGAGGTTTTTGAACCAAAAAAAGGAAATAAAATGTTTTTTTTTTAAATCTTAAGGCTAAGACTTACATGAAATGACCATAATATTGATATGTTTTAATAGTTAAAGCTTTTACAAAGCTCTTGAAGCTCTTATAATTATTATTTTAAATACCCAGATAAAGCACATGGTTCTCCCTTCCTAACCCGTAATATGCGGGATACAGCGTGAAGTCGCAAAAATAACCTAAATATATAATATACGATCTCAGTCCATTGTTATTGCTTTCCGGTTCCAGTAAGCCAACGTTTCCAAAATAAAACGGAAAGTTTTAACACCAGATGTTCTGTAGTTATAGCTGTCGTACATACATACATACAAACAAACCCACATCGTCAGGGCTCAGGAGCAGACTAAACCCATGCCCTTTCAGATCTAAGGCATAGTAAATATACGTTTGAAGTTATAAAAAACGTATGCACACCGTCGCACGCTATGATCACATCAGCGTGCGGAGTAATTGCCCAATCAACCTTCCGTGCCAGCGGACACTACGCGTGGATGTAGACACTAGTGTATACATTTGTGTATACACTTATGTGTGTGTGTGTGTCAGTGACACTTTTGTGTGTGTGTGTGTGTGTGTGTGTGTGTGAGGCACTTGTCTGTGTGTATGTATACATTATTGTTATGCGACTCATTGTATTTTATTTTCGTGTATTTTAAAGTGTTAATAAAAGAAAAAAATACTTAATAAAATCATATACAATTTGAATACAGTGGGATTACAACCCGTGCCACGTGAACCGTGTAAGCGCTCTGACCAGTGAGCTTTTACGTGTCTTGTTTGTAAATTGGTTAAATGTAAGATTATTTGGAATTACAAAGTGTTTGTGTGTTTGATTGTGCTTATATCAGGAACTAGGGCTTGCGCAAAGCGCGGCGTTGAGTTCCGCCACTCAACACGCAAAAATGAAAATTATCCAAAAAGCGACTGAAGTTTTATGTAAGGCCAGCGGTTACGGTTTGCAAGAGGCGCAGGTTCAATTTTATATGTTTTCTTCAAGTATTTTTTCCTTCTCTATTTATCACGAAATAAAATATTGAATTATTTAATTTTTTTTTTAATTTTTTTTATAGCTTCACGCTTTATCTCGCATATTGCAGGGTAGGCAGAGGGAACTGCAGGGACCATATGAACCTAGTGTTAAGATACTCTGTTGCTTAGTCCCTGCTTTCTCCGTCCCCGCTTTAGGCCTTTTTCGAGGCATTGCGTGTTGAGTGGCGGAATTCAACGCCACGCTTTGCCTAGTTTCCAAAGCGAAGAAAGTGGAAATAGAAAAATCCATCTTCTCCGCGTGGGAATCGAACCGTCAAACCGTCGCGTTTACAGGCAGACGCTCACGCCTCTGCGCCACGACGGTCCTCATGTTTATTTAATTGATATGTTTTATTTAATAATAATTATTTTTTATATAGTCCGGAACATCGGTATGTTGGTAAAAGGTTTTTACACATCATCACATATACGTATATATAATTAGAGGCAGGTACTTATGGGTTACTTATGGGTTCTGTACATCTAAAATCCATGGCATTAGAGCTATGGTGTAACCTGAGTTATGGCCACGTTATGGGGATCTTAGGTGCGACGGAACGGTCTGTCCTAGTTTATGGCACCATAAATACAGAGTGCTCGTTACCGGGTGAAGCATTAATGAGCTTACTGTTTGTTCTCGATCGAATTAGAGGTGGTGGATATTTTTAATTCTAAGATTTTTTGTATGTAATATTATAGTTTTTTATGTTTTTCTTTCGTTTTTTAGTTTAGAAATATTTATAAAGCGTATGCTAGTAAAAAGAAAATTATATCAAAAATTAATATTTAACAAGAAACAAGGAAGACGAATAAGTATTCTACTTCAGATGTTGAAGATTTTGAGGACTGAAGATCCTGATACGAAGGACCTGGAAAAGGGCTATTTTTTTATAAATCTGTTGATTTTTAAATACTTTAAAACACGGTACCATAATTGACCTCGACCCGGTTACTAAAAGTTTTCTAACCACCAGGCATGATTGACCTGGCATTAGTTTTTACATGTGTCTGATATGACAATAACATTTATTTGTTTTAGGTTTCTTTAATCTCTTTTATATGAAACACCTAGGAAAAACAAAAGAGCCAATCAAAGGTAAAATTGAATCGATTGAAAAGTAGACACAGAGTGTATAGACTATTGGAGTCGAGTGGCAGAGATTAAGTTCTTTGCCCTCTCCTGGGAACCGAACTCACAACTATCGAGCTTACATTGAATCTATACCATTGACACAAAACAATACCTAATTTAAGTAACTTAAGAAGATTCCATGAAATGATTAGTAGAACCTAATTTTTACTTAATCGGACGTAAATATAGACTAGTTTTAAAATATATGGCTTATTATTAGTAAACATTTTAAAGGGCCTAAATAAGCGATAGTAAGTATCTATTACGAGTATAGTTATAATTAGTTGGAGAACGCTGTAAGAACTGTTTTCTATGCGGAAAGCAGGGAACAGAGTGACTTAACACTAGGTTCCTATGGTTTCTGCAGTTCAGTCTGCCTACCCTGCAATACACGGGACAAAGCGTTAAGCTAATAAAAGAAATCAACTATTTATTATATTTACTAGGTATATTTGCTGGCTTTGCTTATTTTTCGGGTTCTTATAGTAAGTGCCTACTAAAAAAGAGGTGTAGATGGCTACTCTAAAAATTTTACCACCCATTCCCCTAGACCAATGTGAAAATTCAATTTATTTTGAAACGAAACGTCTTTGAGTGTTGTGAATGCTGTTTTGTATTAGTTTCTGCATTACAATAAATTTCTTAATAAAATTTTTATTTTATTATTTAGTTAATTTTTTTTCTTTTCTTTTTTTAGCTTCACGCTTTATCCCGCACATGGCAGGGTAGGCAGAAGGAACTGCAGGGACCGTGGGAATCTAGTGTTAAGACACTCCGTTGCTTAGTCCCTCCGTCCTCGGTTTCCGCCTTTTTCGAGGCATTGCGTGTTGAGTGGCGGAACTCAACGCCGCGATTTGCCTAGTTTGCCAGAGCGAAGAAAATGGAAATAGAAAAATTCATCTTCTCCGACTGGGGATAGGACCCAGAAACCGTCGCGTTACAGGCAGACGTTGCGCCTCTGCGCCACGACGTACATGTATATTTTGTTGTGTATTTTAAATTTTTATATTATTTCTAGACATTAGGAGGTTATCAGACATTAGGAGGCTTTAGGACGTCTTATATCTCGAATATGGTAGGGTAGGCAGAGAAAATCGTAGGAATTGTAGAAATATAGTGTTGAGACACTCCGTTTCCCTGAGGGATTGGCCTATTATTGTGTATATTTTTTTTATGTATACTTATTTATATTTTTTATTTTACTAATTTAGTTACTTAATATACAAAGCACTTATATAATATTTGAGCTAAACTTTCATACCTTAGTCTGTGAACATTTACATCAGACTTTTACCAATTATGTTTTAATACTTATAAATTTTTAAGTATAAATATCGACGGATAATCTTAAAATCTCCGCTTTTGTTATCTTTTTTATCTTTTTTAATTTTCTTTGGTTATCTTTTTTAATTTTCGTCAAATTTCAAGATGTTACTCGGTAGAGTTTAACGCTGTGGTTAATTTTTATTATTCGAGTCGAGAGAAAAAATTAAAAACAATTAATTCCTCCAATGGGGAACGAAATACCTACCATTACGTCCGTTCGGATACTAACCACTGTGCCATGATGACTTCAACATCTCCAGGTACTATAGAGAATTTCAATAAGTTTATTTCCTGTTTCAGTCAAAGATGAATATAATATGTAGGTAATATTAAAAAGTAAATGAGAAATGGGACTGCGCGTGAAGCTTTTATTAATTTAAATGTAGCATCGAGATCGTTGATATTCGTTTTCTAGATACGTTTTGATTAATAAAGTATTTAAACATACAATTATTAGGAGAGTAGAGTGTCTGATCACTAGATTTGTGTGTATAAGAGGTTAAAATTAGTTTACTAAACTCCAACCTAGAGAATAGAGTAGAATTTAAGACATCAGTATACCATGTATAAATATATATAGGTACATTATTTTGTTTGTCCCCGCTTTCCGCCTTTTTCGAGGCATTGCGTGTTGAGTGGCGGAACTCAACGCCGCGCTTTGGATAGTTGCCAGAGCGAAAAATTTTAAATAGAAAAATCATCTTCCCCGACTGGGAATCGAACCCAGAAACCGTCGCGCTACAGGCAGACGTTACATCTCTACGCCACAACAGGTCCTCATGAGATAGATAAATAGATAACAAATATTTTTTACATCCATATAAAAGAAAAACATTTGTTTTAAACATCAAGATATTTTATGGAAAATATGTGACGTGACGTAGTTTGGCCGTACCGTACGCTAACCAGTCGTAAAAATTTCGCGAAACCAAATTAATCGAAAACGAAGGTCAACAAAATTAATTTACAACATCAAAAATATTTTAAATGTAACTTCCTCATAATACTGTACCAGAAGAGCTGAAAGCATTAACATTTAAAATCGAACGCTCACGCCGCTGTGACGTCAGTGTATACATGTAGGTATGAACTTTTGTATTTTTAGGGATCGGCGCGTTATAAGAAAAATACGGAACCCTTATAGGATCGGAAAGTCTGTGTGTTTGTCTGTATGATATATCATATGGATATATCAAATTATAATTAACATAAAATAGCAGAAACGACGACCTCTTGAGGTAAATCAAGCTGGAGTACAAATGAAACTGTTAAATCAAAGTAACCAGAAACATATAATGATATACATATATAGATAGCTTCAGGCTCTATCCCTAGAGGGGTAGTGAGAGAGGACGAAGCGCCAAACGCTGCGGTCTCAGCGTTTGGCGCTTCGTCCTCTCTCTTCGTGCACCTCTTCCGCCTCGTCCACTGTCATTAACCTCTTATGTAATGTTTTACTCAGTGAAACGCCTGCAAAAAGAAATTGGTACGGAATTCTCATTTCGCGAATACTGCTCGCAGTTGATCGATATTTTTTAAATATCAAGTTTAATATTTATTTTTCAATTGTTGCCAAAAGTCGACGTTTTCTCTTTTAACAATACTGTTTACAAGGTTGTTAAACGGTTTTAAAAATTGAATGGGTTATGTTGATTTTGACTGGAGTTATTCTGAGATTAGCTATATAAAAAAGGTATATAATATTTATATGAGTCGCTTATCTGATAATACTATAACTTGATAAGGATATGCCATTATCATTTGGCTTAAAAACAATAGGAAAGCGATGTTATATATATATATATATATATATATATATATATATATATATATATATATATATATATATATATATATATATATATATATATATATATATATATATATATATATATATATATATATATATATATATATATATATATATATATATATATATATATATATATATATATATATATATATATATATATATATATATATATATATATATATATATATATATATATATATATATATATATATATATATATATATATATATATATATATATATATATATATATATATATATAAAAAAAAGGGAAAGTAACCTTCCGATCTAGTATTAATCCTTTCCCACTGTCGGCTGAACCCGGAACTCAACGCCGAGCTTTGTCCTGTTACCAGAAGAGGGAAATGAAATCTATTTGTTTCTCTTACAATGAGAGAGACGGAGAAAGAGAGAGAGATAGAGACAGCCTCCTAATGTATATAATTTGCAATGATTTCATATTGAAATATGTCAAAAAATGGAGAAGTGGAGAATTTTAAACGGTACCTAAATACTATATGTTAAAAAAATGAAGCCAAATGAAGAAAAACCCAATCCCATCTAGGTATTAAGCTTCCCAGTGTGTAATATCGTTTGAAAACTATAGTTTTGCTACTATTTAGCTGGACATTATCGGCGCGTCGGAACTCGCGCGTCGTCGGACAACTTCGTGTATTTCCGTCCAGCGCTAATAAAGGGCTGGCTGTTATTTTTGATGTCATTTCTATAGTGTGTTCTAATATCACTTATTATATGTTGTATATGTATATGTTTATATAATATATGTTTATGTATATATATATATATATATATATATATATATATATATATATATATATATATATATATATATATATATATATATATATATATATATATATATATATATATATATATATATATATATATATATATATATATATATATATATATATATATATATATATATATATATATATATATATATATATATATATATATATATATATATATATATATATATATATATATATATATATATATATATATATATATATATATATATATATATATATATATATATATATATATATATATATTCTAGAATTTTTGTAAGTTTTAAGTGATTATAAGTTTTAATGACTAAAGGTTTGAATGACTACAATTTTTTAATTTAAATAAAATTTGTATTGAAATTTTAATTGAATTTTTGAATGATTTTACCTGATTTCAATGTACAGTGCCATAATTATAGTATAGAATTAAGTTTACACAAAATATTGAGTACAATGAATTACGTTCCTTAAAAATTTCCTCTGTCTGACATCTCAAGAATTGTGTATTAAAGAAATACCTATATTAAGAAATATACTACTATATTGTTTTTTTTTTGCCTTACACTTCAAAAACGATAACTTACCTAGCCTAGCCACGGGGGATAAATAAATCATATTATACCCTCGAACAGGTATCGAACCTATAACTACCTGCACATTTGATTTTACATTAAGCTGTCTTGAAATTTCTCATTATCATTGAAATTTCTTCTTCTTATGATATTTTTCTATCCACCTATACTTTTTCATTTCAAAAATAGGTCTAGAGGTAACCTAGACTTATGTGGGCGGCAAACGCATTCCTACCAAATTGCACTAAATCCGTTTTGATCGACCTAAATTAGGTGTCCGTCTTACTTACAAGCCTAGATTTCTAGGTAGGACGATATCTCGTTTGGCTATTAGGGCAGGGCTGCTCAATGTATGGCCCGCGGGGACTGCTGCCTGCGTTTTGTAAAATTAGTAGGTACTTTTTAAAAATATCCAGACCCAACTGAACGTCGTAACGCAGTGGCAAAGCGTCTCACTACATGCGATGGTTGTGGGATCGGTTCTCAAAATAATAAATTAATTCGTCTCGATCTGCCAACCTGAAAAAGTGCAGCGTTGATTTCCGCCAGTCAATATGTAATATAACAAGAATGACTTTCTTACCGTGCATTAAGCGGGAAACAGCGGGAACCAAAAAAAAATATTTATTTCTAGGTTTCCTCTATTAGTAAGCAGTGGGAAGCTAAAAAAATATAATAAATATAGTAAAATTTTTAAGTGACTGACCAAGTTACACTACGGTTGCACAAAACAAATGCGACGCGTCCTTACTCGACACTGATATAAAGCAATAATTAGTTTTAAAAATTGCCAGACGGACTCCACACATGGTTCTGTATATTAGAGGAAAGTAATTTTGTATTTATGTTTTTTTTTAGCTTCACGCTTTATCCCGCATATTGCAGGGTAAGCAGAGGGAACTGCAGGAACAATAGGAACCTAGTGTTAAGACACTCCGTTGTTTAGTCCCCGCTTTCTTCGTCCCCGCTTTCCGTCTTTTTCGAGGCATTGCGTGTTGAGTGGCGGAACTTTTAGCGCAACTAGTTTGCCAGAGCGAAGAAAATGGAAATAGAAAAATCCATCTTCCCCGACTGGGGATCGAGCCCAGAAACCGTCGCGTTACAGACAGACGATGCGCCTCTGCACCACGACAGTCCACAATTGTTGGTAAGCCTAATAAAAATAAATATATTAATTAAAAAGTTATATACCACATCACCCCATCTATGATAGTGTCACCTCATATAAAACATTTATCATATGAAAACTGCTATTTTAAAAAAAACTTATACCTTTTATACTTTTATATGTTTTTATCTTTTATATATAAAAAAATATTAAAATTATTAAAAATTCTTTTATCTTCATACTAAAATATCAGAGTTTACGTCTCGAACTACCAACAATTGTTGTAAAATATCTATAGTTCATATCTGAAATCTCGTTCGCTTCGTTATGGGTTTTCTTTTGAAACTTTCTACCATTATAAAATTAAAAAAAAGCTATATTATATCGTTTTTACTTCCTACAAATCTTTATAGGTAATCGGTTCGAATCTTGTAAAGTGTAAAATAATATTAAAAACTTAAATAATAAGTAGTAAATTTATAATTTAGCTATAATATTGTTACTCAGGCCATATGACGCTAGGGAACAGTGCCAAGGTGTAAGCAAGGTGGCACGGAGTTCAATTCTCGTGCACAGTGATTCATTATTTTTGTTTTACATGCTCTAATATGAAATTGGAACATTGAATGCCCCTTCTTGATCGACATCTTTAAAATATGAAATATCTATGTAAAAAGTAAAAGGCGTCTAAAAAAAACAATTATTACAATTATAATATTTTCTCCAAAATTAAACGATATAAGAAAGAAACCTATTAATAATGATAAAACCTTTTATTAATAAAACATAATTTTATCGGCCATTTAACAATTACACTGACACCCATATCTAACACCTAATGTGAATGTGAGTGAATAGCAATATACATCCATCTCTTTCCAACTACCGAAATCTAACCAAATATTATAATTCTGAACACGATTCTATTCACTAAATGCTAATAACACAAACACATTGACAAGCAACTTATAAATTCGTGTACGTATTTACGTGTGTACACGTGTTGCTTGTATGTGTGCGTCTAATACATTTCGGCCACTCACACGCATCCACGATATTTGGAGACACCTGATTGGTTGTTTAGAAAAAAATTAGGAAAATTATAACGTCACGGTTGAATGCGTTTATGTTGTTTTTTTTCGGTTATTGTTCATTGGAGAATGATTTGGTTGTACATATACATATATATATTTTTTTAAGTTACATATACATATATTTAAAATGTTTACAGCTGATACTACCAGGGTGTTATTAAAAAAATGTTACAAATGTAAATTGTAAATTGTTGGTTGGGAGTTCATATTTTTTATATATATATATATATATATATATATATATATATATATATATATATATATATATATATATATATATATATATATATATATATATATATATATATATATATATATATATATATATATATATATATATATATATATATATATATATATATATATATATATATATATATATATATATATATATATTAGATGATACTTACAGTTATCAAAAAGCTGAAAACGTAATAAACACGAGGTAGAGCACCTATTGAGCTTTATATGTTGAGAATTGAGAAAGCATGGCAAAAAATAAATAAATAAGAAATAAAACACCTACATACATAGGTATAATAAAAATATACAATATCAATGCAACGTTTAAATATTAAACTTATCCACTTTTTTAATATATAATTTTTTTATTGTTCGACAAAAAATTATTTAAGTGATAGCATATAAAATCTAAAATATCTTTAATAGTTACCGTGCGAAAAAAATGACTATTTCGAATGTTCGATTTTAATGAGCAAATTTACTTACTCAATATTTAAAATAAAAGCAAATTTACGACAAAAATATTTAAATATTTGAAAAACTTCTCCTTATGGTGCTATTTTGACTGAGTTTTTTAAAGGCAAAACTTTTTACCGTTCTAAATAACAATATTTGTATTTGTATGTGTGCGTCTATTTCAAATTCGGCCACTCACGCGCAGCCAAAAATTTGGAGGCCTCCCATTGGTTGATTTTGGATTAGAAAAAATTAGAGGTATTTTTGGTAGTCGTCAGACGTGTTTAAGTTTTTTTCTTATATCTTTGTAATGAAATTCTATTGGTTAACATTTAGTGTTATGTGATTTTTGTTGTGACGCGTTTAGATATAGTGAGTTAATATCATGATTGTGGGGATCTTGAATATTAATTGACTATGTTAAATGCAAATAATGGAGAATTATAGTGTTTGTCATAGTGATTTGTCACTAAACTTAAGTACCAATCAGTTTACTAGTGGGTAGATACTATTAAATTTTAAATGTATACGTATATTAAAGAGATAACATACACACATATATTCATGAAGTTTATTCGTTCAAAGTTCATTGTTTCATTCATCGTTTGAAGTAAAATCGACTTTTAAAATTATATAATGTTTAATTATTTAAAAGATTACCTAATATAGAGAAAAACGGAGTGTTTCCAAAAACAGAGTGTTTTTTCATTAAATCTCTCCGTTTAGCTCTATTTAGTACAATATGTAGCTAAGTGTGAGTATAAATTATTAATGCTCAACTGTTATGTAGGTAATAATGTTTAATTATATAAATTTAAAAGTCGATTTTACTTCAAATGATGAATGTAATAATGAATTACTATCACACAATAAATTTCACTACATAATAAAACCGTCAGCACGCCATCTTATTTATTTGTATGTGTGCGTCTAATGCCCCTCGAAATTTGAACTGCGTTAGATGATTGGTTGACGTATAAATCTTTTATGACAACCGGTGTAGCGACGTTTTTTTATATACATAGTTTATTATTCAGAAGATTTTACAATATACTTATTGTTGTATATATCTTTATGAACCGGTAACAATATCCAGTGGAGTGATTTAAAAACTGTATGTAAAGTTCATTTTGTATACAAAATGTTTAAATTACCCGTTTATTCCGCATAATTCGCATAGAAAACGTGATACACATTTAGACACTAAACTCTCCACTTTCCGCTAAAAATCGACATTGAGCCTCATGGTCTGTCTCATATGATGTGAGAAGATCGAACCAAAAACTTCGGCTAACGCCAGAAGCTGTCCACTGCGTCATAAAGACCCACTTAAAATGTTTACATTGCGAATAAATCAAATATCGTTCATATATTGTAATGTCAATGTCTTTTATTTGATAGTAACAACAAGTAGAGTAAATTTGTACGTCGTTGCAGGATTTGAAGCCGTAGATAAAGCAATCAAGCCGTATGCAGTGAACGTTACATTCCGTTTATTAAGTTCTTATGAATTTCCCAAATTTAGTCCATTTTGTTTTGTAAAATTATAGAAAATAAGAAACACTGTTACTTGCTCCTAATATAATCTAATTTGTACGTAAATTTGAAGTTGAAATTGGACAAATATCTACTTATATTACAATTCCCAATACCAAATTCCAAAAACGTACGCTATTTTCAACATTTTATATTAAAAAATACGTTAAAATACCCATTTACACTATACAAAATAAACATATAATTACATACAGAAGCTACCAAGCTTAATTAGTTGGATCCCAAGCCAGAACAAATATCAGACTAAAAATATAATCGAAGGGTCGTATTGTTAAAAAACCCAAAACGCACACACACACAAATGAACACACAAACGCACACGCGCATACACAAAACGACGCATACACACATCGACACCCCAATTCGAATTCCGAACGCGCACAGTGTTTCCGTAATGGCGGCGCGGTCGTTGACCCCAGATTTGGAGGGCGAGTGACGTCACGCACTGACCTGCCGCAACGACCTTGATCGGATTCGGGGGTAGGTCATGTTTTTAATTCGCCACTCGATTTCGGCGAAATTTACGGGTATTGAGATTTTTTGCGAAGTTTTCATTGTGAAAGCAATTTAGTCATAATATGGTAATAGGTTTTTAGTAAGTAATTGAAACAGCTACAGATTATAATTGCGTTGGTTCTGGGTTCGGTTCCTGCTCAGAGAAATTAATTATTGTATTTCAAGCATGATATTCTTCCAAATACGTGCAGATGGGGCAAAACGGAGTGTTTCTTTGTTTCATGTTTTGCATTATGCAGGATAACGCGTGAAAGCGATAGATATGTAGCCATTCTTTTTCTGAGAGCGATGGTCGTAGCTTCAAATTATATTTAGGAAAAAACTAATAAAAAAAAATTTTAGTCCCAGTTACGTCATCTAGCCTATGAGTCTTTATTGTTATAGCCCATTTTGTGTATATACTACGAATTATATATTGCTTAAAGATAATTTTGATTCATAGCTCTATGATATATGATTCGGGGGTTTCCCTCGATATGAAGAAACTTATTATAGGCCCGCATCTAATTTAATAGGAAAATCCTAAAGTTCATACTTGTACCTACCAGTTTTTCACTAAAAAAAATATTTATTATGAACTACAGCTACACTCTATTTCTGAATAAGCGGAGTGTCTTGACACGGTTCCTGCGGTTCTCTCTGCCTACTCTCCTATGAAGCTATACATACTAAATACCATATAGGATAGTAGAGAAATCAAAAGGGAGTCTAGTGTTAAGATATTTAATTCGTATACTTATTTGCGAAACTCAACACTGCCATTTGCCTTGTTGACAGAAGAAAATAATTCATGACATTAAGAATATTTACATCAATCGAGATTCGAACCCCAATTGTTCTAAATAACAACACAAAGTCAACAGTTACACTCGTATAAAAGAATAATTTAAATAATAATTTTTGCGTTCGTCTGTCTCACGGCCACCTGAAATCTTATCACCGGTCGTTGACACAATATATTTATTTTGTTACGCATATTTCGCATTACGTAGGTACCTACAGAACAGTTGAGCATTAATAATTTATACTAACACTTAGCTATATATTGTACTAAATACAGCTAAACGGAGAGATTTAATGAAGAAACACTCTGTTTTTTGGAAACACTCCGTTTTTCTCTGTATTAGGTTATCTTTTCAAGAAGCTGTCACTAGAGGTGTTAAATGACTGAGGTAAATTTTGGTTAAAGATTACAAATTTGATCGGAAAATATGTTTTTTTGGAATGTTATATATTAAATTTAGATATATATTATATACATATATGTTTGAGATATATTATTTACTTCAACATAATATATAAACATTTAATAAATACATATAGAACTTATTCCTTTGTTATAAATTCGTATGTTTTTGTTTCATTTTATTTACCAATCACGTCTTAACATCCTGCCTTTTTTGTTCTTCACTTTAAAAGTATATAGGCTTCGTTATATACATATAAATGATATAATTATTTGGAAGGATTTAAAGAAGTGAACCATCACTGGCATGGAGGAGGAAGGTCTGACTGTAAGGACAACGGTTTGTAAGTTTGATTCCCACTATTGAAGCTACAAGAATATAAGAGTATGTTATCTACTATAAACTATATATCACTATGTTAGGGATCATTTGTTATTAAAAAAAAATTAAATATATCTTTAAAGAAATATTATTTTATATATATATATATATATTTATATATATATATATATATATATATATATATATATATATATATATATATATATATATATATATATATATATATATATATATATATATATATATATATATATATATATATATATATATATATATATATATATATATATATATATATATATATATATATATTTAAATATATCTTTAAAGAAATATTATTTTATATATATATATATATATTTCTAAGGTACCTACTGCTAATAAATAGCGTCTTAAGTTAAGCGCGGTGATTATAGGTTCAATTCCAGCTGGCTTATAGGTACTTATTTTAAATTATCCACTATATAGAGATCTAAACGAAGGAAATGAGGCGGAGAGTGCTAAACGGAGAGTTTTACTACTAAAATCTTTATCCTACACTGTAAAGTCGACTCGTTTCTGTCCGTCTGTATAAAGTAGAGGCAGAGATAATGTCAACAAATATTGAACAGTCAGGGCGCATCGACCTCACATTTTGATGAACCATCATATTACATACGTGGCCATGTAGAGAATTGTATTAAATAGATTTTAACCTTATACCATTGTATTAAGACTTAAATTGCGTTAATATATGTAAATAGTTTTTTGATTTGCCATTTGGTAAGAAAAAAGTTTAATTTAGGTGCGAATTTTAATAATCTTTTGTGTCGTATCAATTGTGGAGGGACTTATATGACTTTGATATATGTAGGCTTTTTTTTAGCTTTACGCATTATCCCTCTCATGGCAGGGTAGGCGGCGGGAACCGTAGGAACCGTGAAAATATAGTGTTAAAACACTCCGTGCCCTGCTTTTCCCTTTTTAGAGGCCTTGTATGTTGAGTGGTGGAACTCAACACCGCGTTTTTCATCATTATTTTGAATGAACAGTTCAAATAAGAAATTAGAATATTAAGAATTTAAAAAAATATAACTATATGTAATAACTTAAAAATAAAATTAAAAAAAAAACAAAGTCTCTGGTGTCTCCTGGACCTATCCTAATAAACAGTAAAGTAAAGTAAGTAAGCAAGCGGTACTGAAGGCATTTGAATTATGTGTAGTAGACAATTTTTTTTATTTATTTTGTAATTTAGTTATTAAATGAAATGAATTGAAAAATTAAAATTATATATATATATATATATATATATATATATATATATATATATATATATATATATATATATATATATATATATATATATATATATATATATATATATATATATATATATATATATATATATATATATATATATATATATATATATATATATATATATATATATATATATATATATATATATATATATATATATATATAATATTATTTCAATTCTTCAATTGAAATTTTTATTTTATAAAACTTTTGAAATATATGAAATATCTTTTTGTTTAAGTTATTATTATAAATTTATTTTGTTTATTTTAGTTGCAAAATTACAAATTGTTTGCAATTCTTTTGTCGTTTTTAACCGACTTCAAAAAAAGGAGGAGGTTCTCAATTCGACCTGTATATATGCTTTTTTTTTATGTTTGTTCGCGGATAACTTTGTCGTTTATGAACTGATTTTGATGATTCTTTTTGTATTTGGTAGGTCTTATACCAGAGGTGGTCCCATTAAAATTTTATCAAAATTGATTGAGTCCTTGTGGAGATAATCAACAAAAACAAATAACGACACAAACATTTACTATTTCTGTTCGCGAATAACTGTGTCGTTTATGAACCGATTTCGATGATTCTTTTTGTATTTGGTAGGTCTTATACCAGAGGTGGTCCCATTAAAATTTTATCAAAATTGATTGAGTCCTTTTGGAGATAATCAACAAAAACAAATATCGACACAAACATTTACTATTTCTGTTCGCGAATAACTGTGTCGTTTATGAACCGATTTCGATGATTCTTTTTGTATTTGGTAGGTCTTATACCAGAGGTGGTCCCATTAAAATTTTATCAAAATTGATTGAGTCCTTTTGGAGATAATCAACAAAAACAAATATCGACACAAACATTTACTATTTCTGTTCGCGAATAACTGTGTCGTTTATGAACCGATTTCGATGATTCTTTTTGTATTTGGTAGGTCTTATACCAGAGGTGGTCCCATTAAAATTTTATCAAAATTGATTGAGTCCTTTTGGAGATAATCAACAAAAACAAATATCGACACAAACATTTACTATTTCTGTTCGCGAATAACTGTGTCGTTTATGAACCGATTTCGATGATTCTTTTTGTATTTGGTAGGTCTTATACCAGAGGTGGTCCCATTAAAATTTTATCAAAATTGATTGAGTCCTTTTGGAGATAATCAACAAAAACAAATATCGACACAAACATTTACTATTTCTGTTCGCGAATAACTGTATCGTTTATGAACTGATTTGGATGATTATTGTTGTATTTCGTAGGTCTTACATCAGACGTTGTTCCATTAAAATTTTATCAAAATCAATACAAACATTTATTATGTCTATTCGCGGATAGCTGTGTCGTTCTTAAAAACACTGACTACGGTCGTACGGTCGTTTCCTCATTTGAGAGGCATCCTTGCTCGGTCTACCCATCACTCAAAATCGTTAAATAAAATAATTTTTAACAAAAAAGAACCGACTTCAAAAAGTAAAAAAGTTCTAGTCTAAAGCAAAAAAGTTAACTAAAAAGCAAAAAATAAATTTCGGCACAAAGTAATACGTTCGTATTTTTTCTTTGTTAAATTAAATTAATGATTACTTAAGTAAATAAAAAATATTTTATAATTTTGAAGTCGGCGGCAAGTACTACAACAACCTTACTACAATAGCAAATTACTAAGTACACAAATTCAAATTTCAAACACACAATATTATTAAATATATCAAACAGTAACAGTATTACAATATATATGAATCGGTAGCTACTAACTATCAAAGTATTTTTAATACGGTAAGAATACAGAAGGTTGTTGTAGTATTTACTTGGCGCCGACTTCAAAATTATAAAATATTTTTTATTTACTTAAGTAATCATTAATTTAATTTAACAAAGAAAAAATACGAACGTATTACTTTGTGCCGAAATTTATTTTTTGCTTTTTAGTTAACTTTTTTGCTTTAGACTAGAACTTTTTTACTTTTTGAAGTCGGTTCTTTTTTGTTAAAAATTATTTTATGATAAGTCAAAATACCTACGGTGTTAAGTTACGCAACGCACAGTATCCTGAATTCATAGCTTTCAGCTATGAAGCTTTAAAGCTATTGTGGACTAAATTAAGAAACATCAAAAGCTAGGTAAAGAACAAAGTTATATCTTTACAATATGTATGGACTGAAAGAAAGTGACAAATTTAAAAATGTATGATTTCGGAAACACAGGATCAAAGATACTTGAGGAAGGTCACATTAAAAGCACGAGGACTCCGGAGAGTCACATAAAAAAGACGAGGACCCCGGAGAGCATGTATGAAGAAGTTAATGACAGTGGACGAGGTGAAGGAGGTATGCAGGGTCCGCAGCGTTTGGCGCTCTGTTCTCTCTGACTACCCCGTTATGGATAGAGCGTGAAGATATGTATGTAGGTATGTATGTATGTATATATGAACCTATATATTTATAATAAAATAAACCATATTTTACAACGCCCTAATCGCTCGTGCAATGAACCTGTTGTGTTTATTTCTAAATTTTCAGACCGATAACGGTTATCGGCGCAATTTGTTTTATCTAAGCCGGAGCGTTGCACCGCCACAGTACCTAGCTATGTTGCAAATGTCAAAATGCATTTATTGATATGTGTGTCAATCAACTGACACACATAATATTAGCCACGAAACACTAAAAACATTTTAGGTTTCGGTACTTTTAAAGAACCCTTATAGGGTCATTTCGTTGTCTGTCTGTCTGGTCATATGATTAAGAGCTTTAATTTAATTTTCTCCTTTTTTACTCTATTTAAATATATTTATTAATATTTTTAAGAAGATTCAAAAGAGGACCACACAGATATTGTGGACGATAAGCGACTTCCGATCTGATTTGTCGTTTAATGATACATATCAGACTGACAATACTAAATTACACCCTGCTGGCTCTCCAAACCCGCATTAGTGAGGAACTCCTTAGAAATTAATATAGGTATATTTGATTATACTTACAGTAGACTAAATGAAAATTTATAAGCTTTTTACGCTTTTTAAACTTTGATCTTACTAATCGACCGTTGTGGCGCAGAGGCGTAAGCGTCTGCCTGTAAACGCGACGGTTTCTGGCTTCGATTCCCACTCGAGGAAGACGGATTTTTCTATTTCCATTTTCTTCGCTCTGGCAATTAGGCAAAGCGCGTCGTTGAGTTCCGCCACTCAACACGCAATGCCTCAAAAAAGACGGAAAGCGGGAACGGAAAAAAACAGGGACTAAGCAACGGAGTGCCTTAGCACTAGGTTCGTATGGTTCCTGCAGTTCACTCTGCCTACCCTGCCATGTGCGGGATAAAGCGTGAAGAAAAAAAAATTAACTTACTAATGTCAGGTATCAGATAGAAGAAGAAGAAGAAGTTCAGTAAGTCGAGGTGAGAATTAAAGCTTTTAAAAGTGAATTATGAAGTCTCATATGAAGGGCACGCGGAGAGAACGGAGCTTTGAGCAATTTTAGAAATAAGTCAGTCAATTCGACTCTTAGATATACTTATTTACGTTTAAAATATATTTGTTAATTTTTTATAGTATTAGAATTTAAAAAAAATAATTTAAAAAGCCTTATATTAAATAGCTTCTTAATTTTAGCTTTGTTCATTTTTTTTATTTTTTAATTTTAGACTGATAGACTGTAAAAAAAATTAAAAAATTAGACTGACAATAGAAACATGATCCCTGAGCTCAAGCTAAGTTCAGTCTACCATTGATCTGGTCAATGAACTTTTTTCCCTTGTGTCATATGTTTGTATTTCTGTGTATAATGTGACATATATTTAGTACTAATTAATATGATAACTCATTTAGTATAACATTGGAATGGTTAGTGACGTTTGAGATAATTAAATATTTCTAACTATTGGTTATTATATATATATATATATATATATATATATATATATATATATATATATATATATATATATATATATATATATATATATATATATATATATATATATATATATATATATATATATATATATATATATATATATATATATATATATATATATATATATATATATATATATATATATATATATATATATATATATATATATATATATATAACATGTAATAAAGATACCTATATCATATACAATATAATGTAATTCGATACTGAAGACTATCTTAGACATATATAAATCTTATCAATTTGCCATTTTTTTTATTTAGCACTCGCAGATTTATAATGTAAAACTAAGCAGGTAGGTACTTCCTAAAAATTCCGATAGAAAGCAGTCTCTCTACGTCAGAGAGACTAAGTTCTCTTTACACACTCTCTTATTTCCGGAATGTAACGTGAAGGGAAATTTCCTTTGAAAATCTTCTATAGATACTTATATTAAAAGGAAAATATTAATAGGTATATAGGTATTTTGCATAAAGCGCAGTGTTGAGTTCCTCCACTCAACACGTAGGTCACGAAATACAAACAAAAAATAATGAACGGAGTGATCTCTCCTATATAAAAAAAACTCGAAACACTGTCGCAAAGTAAATACAGAACAAATGGTAACGCAATGTGAAACATTAAATCTGCGGTTACTCATATTAAGGTCAGTTATTTCAACTTAAATGCTATAATTAAATATCAAAATAAAGATATAACGTAACAATAGTACTCGATTTGCTTGTGGTTGACTGAGAACTAAGAATATTACCTACAATGAGAAGGACGTGGTGGCGCAGAGGCGTAAGCGTGTTCTTGTAAACGCGACGGTTTGAGGGTTCGATTCCCACTCGTGGAAGATGGATTTTTCTATTTTCCATTTTCTTCGCTCTGAAAACTAGGCATAACGCAGCGTTGAATTCCGCCACTCAACACGCAATGCTTTGAAAAAGGCGGAAAGCGGGGACGGAGAAAGCAGCAGGGACTAAGCAACGGAGTGTCTTAACACTAGGTTCATATGGTTCCTGCAGTTTCCTCTGCCTACCCTGCAAAATGCGGGTTAAAGCGTGAATCTAAAAAAAAAAGGAAAAGAAGACAAAAAACAGTATGGTATAATATATAATGAAGTACTTAGTTAGTAGCTTTTTATTTATTTGTACAGCTAAAAATAAATTAATAAATAAGTCCCATAGCGTCTGCATGTAAACTTAACGGTTTGTGGGTTCGATTCCCACTCGGGGAAGATGGATTTTTCTGTTTTCCATTTTCTTCGCTCAGGCAACTAAAGGTAAAGCGAGACGTTGAGTTCCGCCACTTAACATGTAATGCCTCGAAATAGGCGGAAAATAGTGAATGGAGTGTCTTAGCACTAGTTTCCTATGGTTTCTGCCGTTTCTTCTGCCTACCCTACTATGTGCGGAATAAAACGAGAAGCTAAGTAAGAATAGTTAGATTAATAATCATCATTCACGCTGTATGTCACATATAGCAAGACGTGTAACCTAGTGTTAAGACTTAAGACTCTCTACTCTCCGCTTTCGGCCGTCGTGGAGTAGTAGAATACAACACCGGGCTTTGTCTTGTTGCCAGATTTAGGAAAATGAAAACAAATTATTTTCTTCGAATGGAAATCGAACCACTAATCGTCGATGGTAGTTTGACCTCAACACCATCAGTACTTATGAGAAAATGTCATGTTATACATATTTAATCAGCCCAGGCTCTCTGTTCTGAATAAAAGGTATCAAATAGCCCCGTCTCCGATTTTCAGATTTAAAGTTCTACTCTAATTTTGAAAAAAGTTAAAAGAAAAAAAATACTACCTATTTATTTTAAATCTTTTTCCTCATCATCGCCATGCTTGTTGAAGAGATGAGATTGTTGGAGAAGATTACTTTGTTTTTTATTTTTTTATTTTTATATCTTCACGCCTTATCCCGCACATGGCAGGGTAGGCAGAGCGTACTGCAGAGACCGTGGCAACCTAGTGTTAAGACACTCCGTTGCTAAGTCCTTGCTTTCTCCGTCCCGCTTTCCGCCTTTTTTTGAGACATTGCGTGTTGAATGGCGGAACTCATTATTTTTTAACACCAACAATTTGCATATTAATTTTCGTCAATTCATAAAAATCTTTTACAATGGAATTCCTTATAATATATAACTATACGGAATAGCCACAGTGGAGCCGTAAAATAAATAGATAACGTTGTTTATTATAAAATAATAATAGTGAATCTTAGAAACGGGTATTTTCGGTTGCCAAAATCAGTAATAAGGAAAAATAGTACCAAATATGTACCCAAACCAAATACGTTTATATGAATTTTGTAAATCATGTAAGACGAGGTATTTTGAGGCAGAATCAAATATTGTTAGAGAAAGAGTGAGGACTGTCGAGTGAGAATGCTACGTTTTAATGTTTAAAATTGAGATAAACGCCAAAATTCTAAATCATTTCCCTAAGACGTTTCTTTGGAGTAGCTACCATAGAATAGTGTCATACTAGAGTCATTTTCTGTCGTCATTTCTGTTTTTTTTTTTAATTATAGGTGACGTATAATAATGATTTAGATTTTGAAGAATAGCAGAGAAATAATTTACAGTCATATTGTAATTATTGCGACATAAAGGATTCATCACTGATATATACAGAGTATATATAAAAGCGTGGCCTATAAATATATAGGGTGAAACATTTCGAGGCTGTATCCAAAAAAATAGTGAAGAAATATCAGTAGTTTTTCATTGTTTCTATGTTGTACCTACTACAAAAATACTATTAAAAGTTGTCAATCTGTCACATTTAAATTATAAAAAAAATCAAAAAAAAAGAGAAAGATATATATCTCTTTGCCACTCTGATAGGATAGTGTGCGCTTGTGTCATACTTAAAAGATTCACTTTTAAGTATGACACAAGTGCTCAACTGGCACTCTCGAAACGCCATAAATAAAGAGAAGAAGAAGAAGAAGTGTCATACTTAACAAATGGCGTTTTGAAACAATAATTTAATTATTTATTTTGTGTGAAAACAATTTTTTTTTCATATTTCATTAATATATTATTTTTTATTCATTTATAAAGGTTATTTAAAACTATTCTTCAAATTAAGGTCGTGATATAAGTCATTAGTTAACCATTCTCAAAATGTCTGAAGCATTTTAATATACCTACCGTTCTATATATTGTATATGTACATAGGCGTTTTAAATTTTTAATTTTATTTTATTTACGAAACAAAAGTGAGTGGTAAGAGAGGTAAAGAGAAACCTCAACCACTTCAATCAATCGAAAGTCTACCACTTTCGAAAACACAATATCGAAGATACTGGAAGAGGTCACGTAAAAAGCATGAGGACTCCCCGGAGAGCATGCATGAAGAGGTTAATGACAGTGGACGAGGCGAAAGAGGTATGCAGGGACCGCAGCGTTTGGCGCTCCGTTCTCTCTGATTACCCCGCTAGGGATAGTGCGTGAAGATATGTATGTAGGTATGTTTTATTAAAATTTAACGTTCTTGAGATATAATGTTATATGGTTATTTCAAAGTGGACTTCCAAAATATGTTTTGACATCTTTATCATAACCTCTTGTGGTTTAAGATTTGTCACTCGTATAATTATGTATGCCGAATTTAATAATTTTTGAGGAAAATAACAAGAATAAAATTTAATTTTGTTTTACAGTATAAATATTATATATAATAATTATGTGCGTGTGTGTGGATAAGTTTGCCATTCTAATAAAGATTTATATGGAGTTTATACATTATATATTATAGTAAGTTCTCATAGAGAATTAAATTGTAAAATTTCTCAAATATATATATATATATATATATATATATATATATATATATATATATATATATATATATATATATATATATATATATATATATATATATATATATATATATATATATATATATATATATATATATATATATATATATATATATATATATATATATATATATATATATATATATATATATATACATAAAATTCTACTCAACTACAACCACAAATATGACTCATTTTTTACATTTTAAAACCAACGTGTATTAAAAACTTAAATTAGCTAGAATAATATTATTTATTTTTTAGGCTCATACTTTATCTCGTTGCACCATAGAAGGGTAGGGTAGAGGGAACCGCAGGTACCGTGAGAAACTAGTGTTAAAACACTCCGTTCCCCGCTTTCCGGTTATTTTATATAGCATGTTGAGTGGTGAAACTCAGCGCCGTGCTAAACAAGAGCGAAGAAAATGGAAATGAAATAATTCATGCTCCCTAAGCGAGAATCGAACCTACGAACATATGTGCTTACAGACAGACAAACTCTAAATCACTCACACTATTAAAACAAGGTTCTTTTAACATATATTATGTCAAAATTATAAACATATAAGAAACGAAATTTAATTCGCCGTAATCAATTATAAGCATGATCAAATAAAATACCGTAACAGCGTATTGTCTCAAATACACCTGCAAGAGTGCATTGTACCGTGTGCGAGCGAGACGGTTGCTGTATGCTTATTATGTGTGTGACAGAGACGGCGATATCCATGACCTTAGTCAAATTGTGCAGAATTGGCGGGTCAGTGACACGATAGTGATAAGATAAGGATTTCGGTTGAAGTCATTATATTTATAAATGTATGAACAGCTTGTTGTTTATACGTCGTTGGTTTTCTTTTACATTAAGCTAGTGCTTGAATCAACAGATTTTGATATAATGTTATATGTCATATATTTTTTTAGTATATTTATATGTTAAATACATATATAATATAAGTATATGTCTATTCAATGGAGGGCCGTCGTGGCGCAGAGGCGTAAGCGTCTGCCTGTAAACGCGACGGTTTGAGGATTCGATTCTCACTCGGGGAAAATGGATTATTCTATTTTCATTTTCTTCGCTCTGGAAAGTAGGCAAACGCGGCGTTGAGTTTCACCAGTCACCACGCAATGCCTCAAAAAAGGCGGAAAGTGGGGACGGAGAAAGCAGTCTTAACACTAGTTTTTTATGGCTCCTGCAGTTCCCTCTGCCTACCCTGCAGTATGCGAATTAAAGCGTGAAGCTAAAAAGAAAATGTCTATTTACTTGTATGTATGTATATTTTCCATGCTTTATATATTGCAATTTTTTAAATTTATATTACATAGCATTTATCTCTCTTCTCGTACTTTCTGCTCTCACACACTTTCTCAGGTTGGCTAGAAGAAATCTCTTATAGAGACAAGTCCACCTTTACTAAAGATATTTCTGTATTACTGTCATATTTTCTTAAGGCAATAAGGAATATTTAAAATGGTTAGTGTATTTGAAAATTGTAGAGCTAATACAAAATTATTATATACTATGAATACAGTATAATATGAAAAACATAGAATATGTAATATGGATGAGAGTGGAGAGAACGGAGAGATTGATTTAAGAAAATACAATAATCATATACAAAATCTATTAACCAATACAAATAACTTAACCATAATAAAAAATCAAATAACATTTCAAAAGGATGCTCAAATTAAAATTGTTAAAACAATACCCATTGAAAGCAAGCGGACGGTAAAAAGTAAAATTCGATAACGAAAATGACAGCGAAAGTGACACACACACAAACAAAGAAACACACACACACATGCACGCACAGATACTCGTGAACACACACAGAACTAACCTTACCCAACTATTGGCCGAATACTCGAGGTCATTGACACACACTGCACCGAGGCCGAATGCGTTTAAAAATAAAAGTTTGCATTGCACTGTGCCTATGGGATTGGACTTTAAACGAAATTGAATTTGGGCATGAATGAAAGATTGAATGAGTGTAACAATACGCATTGATTGATTGATTGATTGATTGGAACTTTTTGACAGTTGTTGTTTTTTTTTTTTATAATCTGTGGTGATAGTTGGGTTTATATTATTTTTGTTTTTCTCTCTTCTTCTTTAAGAAGATAAGGCTGAAACATGCAACCTGAATCTAATGAAATTTTAATATATGTACCTACATATATAACAAAAGGTATCGATATATTGATTACATTTTATTGACAGTTATTGTATTTTTCTATATTAGTAATTAAGTACCTAGCAGTAGTTGTTAGTAATTAAGTTTAAGAAGGAAATCTTAAGACTTACAGGAATCGAATAAGCATTTCAATTAATATTAGAAAAATGGCGATTTTTTCGTCTTTAATTGACTTTAATTTAAACATTATGCATAGAGGTTTATAAAATAAGATTAATATTAAGAAAATATTTGGGCGACAATATAATATAATATGTTATCAACATTGCATGTTCAATGCGATTGCTCAAAAATGTCGTACCAATGATATACCAAGGTGCCTTAAAAATTATTTGCTCAGTTGTAAGAAGTCAACTGAAATTGTAAAATATATAATAACAAAAAAACTATACTTCAATTGTACTTAATCATTGCAAATGTTGGTCGCGAATTCGATGCTCCGTTTAGGCAAAATTTAAATTGATTGACTTTGCTGTTAAATTATAATGTTATTGTTTCGTCCACATTAGATATTACTACTTAAAAAATCTCTTTATTTATAAAAAAAATCATACAAATATACGACAAAAACAACCCAAAAAGCGATCTTATGGCTTAGTACCCATTTCTTCCAGATAATCTTTTAGTGCGAAAAGAAATACTTAATATTAAAAAGAGATGCAAGAGTTTCCGTCATCCAGGACTTACAGATGATTGAGATCGGAAAGAACTTATATGTCCTTTGTTGTGTGTTATATATATATATATATATATATATATATATATATATATATATATATATATATATATATATATATATATATATATATATATATATATATATATATATATATATATATATATATATATATATATATATATATATATATATATATATATATATATATATATATATATATATATATATATATATATATATATATATATATATATATATATATATATATATATATATATATATATTCAATGGAGGGCCGTCGTGGCGCAGAGGCGTAAGCGTCTGCCTGTAAACGCGACGGTTTGAGGATTCGATTCTCACTCGGGGAAAATGGATTATTCTATTTTCATTTTCTTCGCTCCGGAAACTAGGCAAACGCGGCGTTCAGTTCCGCCAGTCACCACGCAATGCCTCAAAAAAGGCGGAAAGTGGGGACGGAGAAAGCAGTCTTAACACTAGTTTTTTATGGCTCCAGCAGTTCCCTCTGCCTACCCTGCTATATGCGGGATAAAGCGTGAAGCTAAAAAGAAAACGTCTATTTGCTTGTATGTATGTATATTTTCCGTGCTTTATTTATTGGAATTTTTTAAATTTATATTACATAGCATTTATCTCTCTTCTCGTACTTTCTGCTCTCACACACTTTCTCAGGTTGGCTAGAAGAAATCTCTTATAGAGACAAGTCCACCTTTACTAAAGATATTTCTGTATTACTGTCATATTTTCTTAAGGCAATAAGGAATATTTAAAATGGTTAGTGTATTTGAAAATTGTAGAGCTAATACAAAATTATTATATACTATGAATACAGTATAATATGAAAAACATAGAATATGTAATATGGATGAGAGTGGAGAGAACGGAGAGATTGATTTAAGAAAATACAATAATCATATACAAATCTATTAACCAATACAAATAACTTAACCATAATAAAAAATCAAATAACATTTCAAAAGGATGCTCAAATTAAAATTGTTAAAACAATACCCATTGAAAGCAAGCGGACGGTAAAAAGTAAAATTCGATAACGAAAATGACAGCGAAAGTGACACACACACAAACAAAGAAACACACACACACATGCACGCACAGATACTCGTGAACACACACAGAACTAACCTTACCCAACTATTGGCCGAATACTCGAGGTCATTGACACACACTGCACCGAGGCCGAATGCGTTTAAAAATAAAAGTTTGCATTGCACTGTGCCTATGGGATTGGACTTTAAACGAAATTGAATTTGGGCATGAATGAAAGATTGAATGAGTGTAACAATACGCATTGATTGATTGATTGATTGATTGGAACTTTTTGACAGTTGTTGTTTTTTTTTTTATAATCTGTGGTGATAGTTGGGTTTATATTATTTTTGTTTTTCTCTCTTCTTCTTTAAGAAGATAAGGTTGAAACGTGCAACCTGAGTCTAATATAATTTTAATATATGTACCTACATATATAACAAAAGGTATCGATATATTGATTACATTTTATTGACAGTTATTGTATTTTTCTATATTAGTAATTAAGTACCTAGCAGTAGTTGTTAGTAATTAAGTTTAAGAAGGAAATCTTAAGACTTACAGGAATCGAATAAGCATTTCAATTAATATTAGAAAAATGGCGATTTTTTCGTCTTTAATTGACTTTAATTTAAACATTATGCATAGAGGTTTATAAAATAAGATTAATATTAAGAAAATATTTGGGCGACAATATAATATAATATGTTATCAACATTGCATGTTCAATGCGATTGCTCAAAAATGTCGTACCAATGATATACCAAGGTGCCTTAAAAATTATTTGCTCAGTTGTAAGAAGTCAACTGAAATTGTAAAATATATAATAACAAAAAAACTATACTTCAATTGTACTTAATCATTGCAAATGTTGGTCGCGAATTCGATGCTCCGTTTAGGCAAAATTTAAATTGATTGACTTTGCTGTTAAATTATAATGTTATTGTTTCGTCCACATTAGATATTACTACTTAAAAAATCTCTTTATTTATAAAAAAATCATACAAATATACGACAAAAACAACCCAAAAAGCGATCTTATGGCTTAGTACCCATTTCTTCCAGATAATCTTTTAGTGCGAAAAGAAATACTTAATATTAAAAAGAGATGCAAGAGTTTCCGTCATCCAGGACTTACAGATGATTGTGCTTTGAAAGAACTTATATGTCCTTTGTTGTGTGTTATATATATATATATATATATATATATATATATATATATATATATATATATATATATATATATATATATATATATATATATATATATATATATATATATATATATATATATATATATATATATATATATATATATATATATATATATATATATATATATATATATATATATATATATATATATATATATATATATATATATATATATATATATATATATATATATATATGTATATATATATATATATATATATATATATATATATATATATATATATATATATATATATATATATATGTATATATATATATATATATATATATATTATATATATATATATATATATATATATATATATATATATATATATATATATATATATATATATATATATATATATATATATATATATATATATATATATATATATATATATATATATATATATATATATATGTATATATATCGACAGCAAAACCATAATTGGGTCGCAATATAACAATGATTATGTACAATTTCATCATATATAAAAAAGGTCATATTATATAAATAAAAAAATATATATTTAACTTGCAAGTTTCCTTAAATGATTCATAAAGATAAAAATTATTGCCAAAAATGCACGATTTTCCGCAATTCACTCAAATTCTAGTGTCGATAGCTAAAAATATTATTTCAACACGACCTACATTTTTTTGCTTACCACATACATATATGTTTTCTCTAATAAATGCTATTAAAAATATACAAGTAATAATTATACATAGTATGTTATATGTACATATACAATTTTATATATTTGTATTGTTATAATGAAGGTTAAGGCTAATTAACGTTTCTGAGTACAGCTTAGCTTAAGACGTAAAATTTAAGTTTAATTTCAAATATGTTTTAAAAACTTTAAAATATAGTACACTTTAAGCTTCATATTTAAATACCGTTAATATGTATATGTTAATATGTTTATAGGTAATGATGTATACTTATTGACTAATACGAGTAGGATTCTATATCAATTTTATAATAATAAATAGTAGCCGCAAGCGTTATTATGTAAACGCTTGACACATTAGCCTTTATAAAATTTATTTTAAGAAAATAACAGTGTATATGTACGTTAATGGGTTCAACCTTCGGTTATTTCTGATTTTTTTTTAATAAATGTTAATTAATTGTTTAAAAATATATTACCTGTACAAAAATTGTTTTTTGACAATAACATTTCCTATTTACATTTATCGATATAGTGTAGTATTACATCGTTACGAGCGCACCGGCCAGTTTATTGACGCCGCATCCGTCTGAACTTGGGCTTAAGCCCCTGTGAATGTCATCTAGTCTCAGTAATACTGCAGTTGTGTACGACGTGCGTGTGTCGCGCACAACACGCGCACATCCTAAATATATACTAAAATTAAAAAAAAAAAAAAAAGACAGACAAACGTCAAATGTCAAATTGAAAAATATTAAACGTCAAAAATTAATTCCCGCGCGAACTGGCGTGCGAGAGAGACGGCCGCCGGTGTGCTCTGTGACGTCGGGCCGGTGCATAGCGAAATAAAATAATGAAAAGTGGCATTCAGTAATTTCGTTGTGTTTACGCGCGTTGCTAGTTTGTTTCGTTGGCGCGCTAACTTTTTCCCGCGGCCGGTGCTGCCCTCTGGGATGGTCTGGCACGCGTTGCTGTCAAAACAATAACCTAAGCACGCCTGCGAAGGTTTTCGCTATTGAAAGGAGAAGAGGGTCTGCGGCGACGTGGAAAATAGATGTGGATTTTTTCCTAAATTCAACCTACGGCAATCTTCAGTTAGGCGCTAGCCGTCGCCTCCGCCACGAGACGCGGCGGATGCACGAATGGACCCCGACCCAGAGCCGACCACCGCATCCGTCAACCGAACCGAACTCCAGAAACAAATTCAATGTTATTGCTCAATCCTGTGATGTAGACGACACGAGTGCCTTACGTACAAACATAATTTATATAGATAATTTATATTGTGATGTCACATAGTGCAAATAGTTAGAAACTAGTTAAGTGGACTGTATTTTTTGGATGAACATTGCCCGGTGCAGTGCTTATGGACTACTGCATAGACTCTACAAGGTAAGTGGGTTCTGCATTGTTAATAACAGTTACGTATAGTTAATTTGTGCCAAAGGAACGCCAATCTTAATCTATGAACTTGATTGCACTAGCCTGAAGTTGGTTACATATCAAGTGCATTCCTAGTTGCGCTTGCAAATTCACCCGTGTGGACCGCTAGCTTCTGATTGATATGGTCCACGTGATTATGGACCTTATTGCCGTAATTAGATTGTTATAAATTTCTTATAAGATTGAGTGAAATTTTGCATTTTTCTAAGGCGTAGTTGTGTAAGAAATGGCTCGTCTTTTCGGTCCATTTTTCCTTGTGAACGTGGAAGTCAGACCAATGGCCATGATTACTCGCTATCGCACAAACACACGTATATATAAATGTATATACATCCTAAGGTTACTATTATGATTTAATTGAATTATTACTTACTGCATTTAGTACCAGTCTCATCGGTTCATGATAAAATTTCTTAAAGAAACTATGTACTCTTCTAAAATGAATCATCAAACAAAAATTAATAGATATATAAGGACAATACATTAATATACTATTATATATTAACATATACATATAACATATACATATATATGTTTATAGCTTACATATACTGCGTAGTTTCCTAAGACACTTAATTCATTTTTGACATATTGAGAGTTTTACTTTAAGAATTTTACGATCGTAACCGTTCTCGTAGATTATAACTTTCTAGAAACAATGAATTTAGTTCTCTAATGATATTATTGTTTATATATTAGTTTAATTTTCTTAAAGCTTCACGCTTTATACCCCACATGGCAGGGTAGGCAGGTAATTGCAGGAACCATACGAACCTAGTGTTAAGACACTCCGTTGTTTTAGTCCCTGCTTTCTCCGTCCCCGCTTTCCGCCGTTTTTCAAGGCATTGCGTGTTGAGTGGCGGAATTCAACGCCGCTCTTTGCCTAGTTTTCAGAGCGAAGAAAATGGAAATAGAAAAATCCATTTTCTCCGAGTGGGAATTGAACCCACAAAACGTTGCGTTTACAGGCAGAAGCTACGCCTCTGCGCCACGACGGTCCTGTTTTAGTATTTACGTTTAATATTTGTAAGATTTCGCTTAAAAGTACCATTAGCAAAATAAGTGACAACCACATTATTCAATTACTTACATACATATACTGATATATTTATAAATATAATACAAAAAAAGTAGCTTCACGTCTTATCCCGCATGTGGCAGGATAAATAGCGGGAAGACATTTGTTTCTCGTTTTTTCTGCCTAATTTTTGAGACATTTAGGGTTGGTTAAGTCGCTAAACTCAACGCCACGCTTTGTTTACTAAAGCCATAGTAGGTAAACCTATTAAGCATTTTAAACTAATTCGTTTTACCTGAATATAATTCTACATATCTGGTTTATATTGAGTGTTACTATAGCACACACTGACTAAAATTGGAAAAAAAAGCAAAAAAACTGAGTGTCTTGACGTTCTCTCTACTTATCCAGCTAAGTAGTACATATGGAATACGAAATGTTGGTCTTTGAAAAACCATTTTTTTTTATAAATAAATAATGAATGATGGTAAAAATGTTTTACTTGTAGGTACTTATCAATATATCATAAATTTATTGAGAAAAGCTCTGCTAGACAGCTTCAGCACAGGGATCCCTTTAATCTTAGTTTGTATCTGGTCCTACTATTGTGTATAGAACAGTTAATCATTTTAGTTGTATTGAGTTATAAGCAAAAACATAATTGTTATAGTACCTAATAAATATTTCTATATCTAAATGTATGTTAAATTCATTTTGACACAGTTAAAATAATCAGAGCAGTAATCGAGTATCTCATAACATATACTGTTGTCCCTAAAAATCAATACTCAAAATATTAATAAGTTCATAGATCATTAATGCATAATTTTTTACAAATTTTTATGTCTACTTTAGTCCCCTACCTACGTTAGATGGAATTTTGCTAAACTTAAAATCTTGCATATATATATATATATATATATATATATATATATATATATATATATATATATATATATATATATATATATATATATATATATATATATAAATATATATATATATATATATATATATATATATATATATATATATATATATATATATATATATATATATATATATATATATATATATATATATATATATATATATATATATATATATATATATATATATATATATATATATATATATATATATATATATATATATATATATATATATATATATATATATATATATATATATATATATATATATATATATATATATATATATATATATATATATATATATATATATATATATATATATATATATATATATATATATATATATATATATATATATATATTATATATATATATATAATCATTGTATAAAAAATGCCAAGAATCTACTCGAAAGTCAAAAACAAAGCGAACACATTCTAGGTAGTCACTTGTTGTGGATATTGATTCCAGCGCCCGAATAACACTGTTGAAATATTAACATCAAGTGTTTGGACATATTTGCCACCGTTCAATAGTTTTGTGGCGTTGCCAGAACAATGGGTGAGTCTGATAGGGCATAATAAAGGTATTAAAAAGTGATATGTCACTTCATTTTCGACTTTAGTGTCTCATTACTATACTTGTCATTTGTCTCGTTTTTTAATTTTCGTAAAATGCTTTTTCGTTTACTTTTAGTGTACTTATAAGACAATGTGGAGAAGACAAAGTGTCTTAACACTAGGTTCCCAAGGTTCCTGCGGTTCCCTTTAACCTTGCTATATAAAAAATGAGAAAAATATTGAGATAATATATTGACAATATGTACAATTGTGATAACATATTAAAAATAAGTATCAAAAAATACATGTAACACCAAAAAGAGCTAATAAACGATTATATGTATGTACAATTTACATATTAATACTATGTTACAACAAACATATAGTAAATAGCTAAAACAAGCAAAAATTATAAGATTAAAAGGAAATCAAATAAGTTACTAACTTTAAGCTTTCAGGTTAAACTTTCGTTTCGTTCCACTATCCAGGGAAAGTTTCGTAAACCACGAAAATTTCGACGTGATTGTGTGCAGCTTTCATGCCACGATGCTAATATGGGATTGTGGATTTGCTGTAATAATAATAACGTACAAAGCTATAAGTATATATATATATATATATATATATATATATATATATATATATATATATATATATATATATATATATATATATATATATATATATATATATATATATATATATATATATATATATGTATATGTATATATATATATATATATATATATATATATATATATATATATATATATATATATATATATATATATATATATATATATATATATATATATATATATATATATATATATATATATATATATATATATATATATATATATATATATATATATATATATATATATATATATATATATATATATATATATATATATATATATATATATATATATATATATATATATATATATATATATATATATATATATATATATGTATATATATATGTATATATATAGTTCTCTTTTCCTCGACATTTTTTTTTATTTAGAACAATTTTTTTATGTATATTTTATACAATTTCTACCATTTATTCTATATTGAAAGTTTTATTTACTTTTATATGTAATTTATTTATGTGTACTATATTTGGCTTGATAACAACGCTTATAATAGTTAACTTAATATACATTTGTATTCCCATAACATAACATTAGTATTTTTTTATACAAAAATCTACAACAACCTAGTGTAAACTAGTGGAAAACGAAATCTCCCTCAAGTAGGAATCGAATTGATATCCATAGTTTTGTGTGTGTGGCTACAGTCAACCAGTATACATTGCGCTATAACAGCCTGAACAAGTATGAACATGGGAAAAAAAATATTTTCCTTAAATTTGCAGAACTCACATACCTAGATAATAGATCTTTTTAATAATTCCATTTAAAACTAGTTTTTTTTATGTGACTTTTCTTGAAGTAATATAGGCAATGCGTATGACGTTCTTAGTGTTCAAGGTACAGTATTACATCGAAACCATTATGGTGACGTCACGTAGTACATATCCTCTCTCGACAATTGGACAATCCAAAAGTGAAAGAATTATTTAATTTGAGTCGAGCTCAAGGTATTGTTTGCTTGAGTGGCGGAACTCAACGCTGCGATTAAAAGCCGAAAGGTAAACATGGGAAAAAATATTATACTTGTATTTGCAGACTCACTACCTGAATAGATCTTCATAATCCATTAAAACTTGTTTTTATGTCTTTTCTGAAGTATTAGGCAATGCGTAGCTTCTAGTGTTAAGGTAGTTTACTCGAACCATTATGGTGCGTACTAGTCTATCTTCTTCGAATCTATTTATTTAATTGGTCGAGTCAGTATTTTCTTGAGTGGCGACCAACGTATTATAAGCCGAAAGGAAAGCAGGAATGGATGCTACTGGTTAGTTCCTCTGCATACCGGATAGCGTATAACTTGTAGTTTCCTAAGTCAATTGAAATAGTTTAGTAAGTAGCTTAGAAATATATGCTTATGCTTGTGAATCTATTTCTGTATTTCTATCCATATATATATATATATATATATATTATATATATATATATATATATATATATATATATATATATATATATATATATATATATATATATATATATATATATATATATATATATATATATATATATATATATATATATATATATGATGAGTCGTCGAAGAACGTTGCTTAAGCATATATGGGTTCGATCATAATAGATGATTATTCTATTTATTATATTACTTGGTATTAAGAAATTGATTACTAAAGCAATACTTAAAAGGAAAGTATATATAGAGGACTAAGTAATGATTCTTAACTATTCAGTCTACATTCTATGCCTACCTGCCATGATGGTATATATAATGAAGCTTTTAAAAAAAAAAAAAAAAAAAAAAAAAAAAAAAAAAAAAATATATATATATATATATTATTACATCATATAGTCTAAATAGACTATATAAATTAAATGAAAGGGCTATACATATATAGCTTTTCTATATATATTCCTTTATATTAATATAAACATATACTCTACTTATAATATAATTGGAAAAATCCTTCTCATTTAAGCTTAAAAATTATAATTATAATACTTCAAAGGCAATTAAACAATTATTGCATTCACACGTACAGAAAGATGCACCAAATGCACCAACTATAATAGAAACAACGTTAAAATAATGAAACCCGTAGATAAAACTGAACTGTAAGCCAATTACAGGCGTTATTTGTGTTAAGTATGCAGTGCTAGTATCAACTGTCAATGGGCAATGCCCTCTTAAACGCTAAGTATATTTCTTTTTTTTTTCTATATATTATTATGTATTTTGTGCCAGTGCTAGTGTTTTTTTTTAAACTTTTAGACAGAGAGATTAGGTGTTGAGACACTTGATGTTTTATTTTGTATGTAATTTTTGAACGGAGAAATTTGAATTTATTGAATAAATTAGTTAATACGTAGAAAACAGTGTTAGGTCACTGTTTTCTCACTAAAAGAAATAAATATTAGTTTTAACTTAATTGTTATTTTGTATTCGTAAATCGCACCCTTCCTCTCTTAGTAGATGTCAGCACTCCCTAAAGCCAAAGGACAAAAGCGATATTTAAAATTTTCACCCCTAAACTAAGCTAAGTATTGACTCATTTTCTGGAATTATGCTGTTTTTTTTTAAATTTCACATATCTATCGCATGTAGCAAATTAGATAGACTATTCGGCTAGTGGAATTTATAACGGTCGTGAATTCGATTCCCATTCGGGGGTATTATTTATTTTATTTCTTTATTTTATTACAAGACAAAGCTCATTGTTGATTTCTGCTCGCAATGTTTCGAAAATTGGGAACAAGGTGTTTTAATAATTAGTCTAGAAAAAGCCTAATTTGTTTATATTTTACTAGATAACATAGGTTCAGAAGTAAAATTATAGTAAAATTTTCTCCGTTATTCTCTCTCTCTTTCTTCAAATAAATTTTCAGCTAGTGCGAAACTCAACGCTAGATCTTGACTTAAACTGCAATGTTCAAAAATTAAACATTCAAATGTCAATCGTATCATAACTCAACAAAGGCGTCTAATATCAGAACTACCCTAGCATATTTCAAGTAAAAATTTATATACAGGAAAAAACAATTCGGGCATGCACGTTGGGCATTATCGTTTGCTATTCGGCCAGTTTCGTGTCACTTTTTTATATATTTTTTTTCTAACTCTATTGGACTGTGGCACGGAAAGGTTATTTTGTGCCTGTATTTCAGTCTAGGTAGGTATAGCTAGGTATAGGTAGTTAAAGCTTTGGTATTTCGGTCGAATTACTCATTGTTTGTACATGCAAACGGTATTTGTGTTTTATTTTCGACAGTAACGTTCGATAGTACAGGTTTTATAGTTCATTTTAGTTTTATATTTTTTTGGCTTCACGTTTTATCCCGCACATGGCAAGGTAGGCAGAGGGAACTGCAGTCCCTGCTTTCTCCTTCCCCGTTTTTTGATGATTAGTAAATAAATTATTGAAGATGGTTTTGGTATCTTTTATTACATTAAATTGAAATATATTTTTTAAGTGTAACATTTCAAAAGCAACTTATACTTGAGATATTCCGTTTCCACATCCACACAAATTCTTAGAGATTGATGTGTTGAGAGACGTAACTTAACGCCGCGCTTGTTACCGTTACCGCGATGTCGTTATTAAATGTAAATTAGGTATGTTTAAAAACAAAACGATATGCCACTAAGTAATATCTAATTACACAGCAATTTTATAATATCCTTAATCCATTACAAATTTCCAAGCGCCGCCATTTTAAAAATTATTTAATAATTTTCGAGCCAATAAAAAAAAGTAAAATAATAGCGCACTTTCGCATCGTGTCATCGCTCTTAGCTCTGGAGGGGGAATGTAGTGCTGTGACGAAAATTCTTATACTCCCCGCAATAAACGTCACAGATACAAAATATCTTGACCAAGACCTAACTTTATTCAGCCAGCATAGAGTATAAAATAGATTGCCAACAAAATGAGATATGGTGTGAAGCTAGAAAATTCAGAAATGACTAGTCGAGCCTAATGACAAGGTTAAATGTATGAAACGTAAAGAAACTTGTTCTAAAACATTCGCTGGCCGTTAGTGTGTAGACAAAAAACGCGCCGCCATCTTGTATGTTGGACATCGGGTGATGACTGCAGCTCAAATTACGGATATATAATATATTTTCTATGTAACGATTTTATCTTGGATGCTTTTTGTTAGTTTGACGAGTTCTCATTTTGTTGTTTATTGTTTATTAATGTTTGTTATGTGATTAGAATTTAATTAATGGAATTTAATGACAAAATTCGATTTTTTTTAAAAAAAATAAGTAAATTTAGTTATAAAGTAGGAAGAGTTTTAAATTAAATAATTTTGACAATTATAAAGTAAACTGCTGTCAAATATGACAATTTAACTATTATTTTTTTTTAAATGGCGAGCGCATTATCAAATATTCGTAATCAAATAATTTATACATAAATAGCAAAAAGATAGAGGGCTGTATATAATTTACGTTCTTCTAAATCTTTTAAAAAGCTAATAACATATCTTGTTAAGTTTAAAAAAATAAGTGATAATTTAAAAATATTTAAAACTGGTTGGCAAGTGCGGCGTTTAGTTTTGCCACTCAACCCGCAATGTCTCGAAAGGCGGAAAGCGGGGAACGGAGTGTCATAACACTAGATTCCCACGGTTACTGCCTCTGCCTACTTTCCTTTCTGCCTACTTTACTTTCCCTCTGCCTACCCTGCTACGCGCGGTATAAAACGTGAAAGTATAAAAAAATTAAAACTAGCCTATAGTTGCGGCTTCATACTCGCAGTCATTTCAAATCACTGAATGTCTTGTATGAAACGTTGTGTAACACTGCGTTCAAAATTGTATATGTATAATATTTTTTATCCTTTGTGTGGATTGAAACTTTAAAAATCATAAAAAACATTAAAGAGATTGATATGTTTCAAATCATACGTGCTTAACACACAGCCATGTGCTTAATCTCGTTAGTCTTTATATACATGAAATATTGACATTTGCTTAAAAATATTAAGTTTCAGTTTATATTTTTTATATATAAGTATACATGTATGAAGAGGTTATGACAGTGGACGAGGCGAAAGAGGTAGGTATGCAGGGACCGCAGCGTTTGGCGCTCCGTTCTCTCTGACAACCCCGCTAGGGATAAAGCCTGAAGCTATACATATATGTATGTAAGTATAGGTGCATAGCATAGTGGTGGCATTTGATTCCAATTTAGTCGATTATATCTAAAGTAAAAAAAATAATTTAATTTTTTTTAGTAGCTTTTGATGATCTGCGGCGTTGAATTCCGCCATTGAACGTAATATCTAGTTCAGGTGACATTGGAAGACAGAGTATTTTTACACTAGGTTTTCTCTACTTTCTCCTTAAAATATAATATAAAGTCGACTAAATATTTATTTTTTCGTTCACGTCAAGTCAGTATACCTAGTATAATAGTAAATCTATATTCCGGTGATTATTGTCCTGTCGCGTGACTAAATGCACTGAGCCTCTGGTTTAGGTTTCCACCAAAACCTATAAAGGTTAATGCAGTAAAAATGAAAATAACATCTAAACATAGCTTTAATGAAATTAAAAATATATTTGGTTTTTTTTTCTCATTATTATTTGTTTAGTAATAAAGAAAAAATAAAGGAATAATCGATCACTACTTTATAACAATTTTAGATCTAATTTGGATTAATTACGCCTAAAATAAGTTTTGAACGGAGTATCTTTCAACTTCCTGAAGAAGTGCCTTCTAGTTACCTTATATGGGGAAAAAGCCTGAAGTTTTTAAGACGATATTTTCTTTTTATACCTGTATGTAAAGATATAAAGATATTATGGGAACAAGTTTTCTCTTTGCTAAATGATTGAAATTCTATTATAATTAAGGTGCGGCAGCTTTTAGAAAATACTTAAATAATAATTTACAAAAACAGGTATCCAGCTTAATATTTGTCAATATACCTTTTATATATAGGTATTACTTACTTACTTACTTTAGTACTACTATTATTGATAGGTAGGTGGTGTGTAGGTAATTCTAACTCACCATACAACATTGCAACAAAACAACTCACGTTTATACGTACGTTGTTTATAATAATTTATTTACTTATATGGCAATATATCGAATACCAGGTACTAATAAAAGCAAATTCTTTAACCAATTGGCATTTAAGTTTCTAGATCTTTTCATTAAAAAGGTACTTTTATCTTACACACACATACACACATTTTTTTCATACAAAAATAAAAGAGAGTGTCTTAACACTAGATTTTTTGTTAATCTGCTACAGCTCTTGTATCTAAAATTACTGAAATCAAAGGAAATTAAATACCTCATACGGTATATACGCATACTACATGTTGAAGTCTTCGTTGTTCATTATTTTAGCTTAAACGCGTCGGTTGTAGGTTCGATCACAGATTTGGGAATAAGTTGCTTAATTTCTCCTTCCCGTTAAAAGACATTTAAGACAGTCACTTAAAGCTAATGTCTTGAAATTATGTAAAGAGTGTAATAATACTACCAAGAAGTCTAACTACCTCTACCCTGCTATTATATTATAATATATTATATAGGTTACGGTTTGTATATATATATATATATATATATATATATATATATATATATATATATATATATATATATATATATATATATATATATATATATATATATATATATATATATATATATATTCTTAGAAAACAGATCAGAAGCAGTTTTTTTAAAAATAATATTACACATGACTCGACAATAAATTTAATCAATTTACAACAATACAAATAACTTGACAATTATAACAAACCAAACTATATAACACTATTCCTACTTGATAAATACAAAATGAACAGCAATACAAAATAGCAGCATAACACTGACTAATAATTATAACAATTAATAATTATAATCGAACAGTAATTAAACATTATTACACCGACCAAGTAAACACAGGGGAAATGTCCAAAAAGAGACCGTCTGCCGTCAACACCCGTTTTTATACACTTCCCACCATTCTATCTTACATCTACCCTCATATTTTCTTACACGGCCTTTCCTGACGGAAGACCGTCCTCGGGCTTCATCAGTAGAGAGAGCAGCGAGTTTTCTTCATTTGCGAGTGAGAAAATTTGTTCTGACAGCCTTCATGTCCTTGAGGAAACCGGTTGCGACTCGGTGTCTTTCACGGGCTGCTCAGCATTAGAGTGGAGGTTAGCGCCAGAAGAAAATTCATCCCCTTAAATGTCTGCATCTGTAACAAACAAATATAACCACAGATATCTCTTCAAATATAAATTGGCAATAGTATCGACAACTATAGCCATTGCAAGCTAACTCTATACTTTACAAAACTTGAACCAGGACAACCGATTATCCAAGTCAAGTGTCCAGTGATTATCTACTAATACACTATAGAATTACACGTCTAGTACTCTTAAAAACGATTCGATTCAGGACTCTGACCTGAGATATTGCATCCAATGCACTCCAAGATAACAATCATCCCAGGTCTAAAGCCACCTCTGGGACAGCCCGTCCGATATTCTCCAAGACAGTTATCCCAGGCTCACAATCCTCCGAAAGATAGCCATTGTCCGATATGCTCCAGGGCAACTGGCTATCCCCGGGCCAAATCTCTCAAGCATAACCATCATCCGATTTACTCCAGGACAACTGGTCATACCCAGCACAGAGTCTCCCGAGGATAACCACCGTCCGATTTTCTCCAAGACAAATGATTATCCCCAGTACAAATCCCCTCCGAGAACAAACATTGTCCAGAATTCTCCAGGACTAATGCTTATGTCGGCTTAAGGAATCTTTACTCTCACAAGAAACTCTAAAACAAACGGTCTTATAACCAATAATTAAACCTTGCTCTGCTTTAGCCCCGAGGCTCTACGGGAGGATTCTTGTCATAAAATTACAAAAAATAACAAATACAGTGTATTGGCTGATGTATTCTCAATATTTAAATTCAAAGGCAGAGAGCAAAAATAACATAAACACCCACCGTCAAAGAAAGTAGCACCCACATCGGTAGTTCATTCTCCTCACCGTGGAATAATATATTCCGCAGCCGCTTGCGCCGACTTGCCAGCTACACCGCGGAGCAGCGGCACCTCGTAGTGACAATGTGTACAGCGTTCCAGTTGCCGCATAAACGCCTCTCATCGCAGTCATATTCCAACATGTAAAAATATAAAAGGGAAATTATTAGATTCTTATTACTAAATTAACTTTGAGAATCACAGTACTGCAGTGCGGTGATCCTAGTGTGTATAATAGACTCTGATTGCATTATGTCATATCAACGATAATTACATACCTCGAGAGCGGCGGCGTGAACGTCTTACCACCACTTGTGAACAGCTGTGACAGCGGCTCATAAGCCACACCAGTATTAGCAGTACCTGCGTAAATGCCTCCGTCCCAGCGTGCACAATTCCCCAATAGAGTAGACCGTACATGTCAGAGCATATGCGAATTTGTTAAAACAAGTGAAAACAAGCTCGGTCATACCCGACTTCTACAAATTATTTGACCTATGTATTCTATGTTTATCGCCATGTTCATAATCTCAGAAGATACAATCTAATTCAAAAGTGAAACTGCTAGACCTGTGTTGGAAAGAAAAGAACCACATCACACGTCATCGAATCGAGTAGTTGTTAAAATTTATATGTTCGAGGCTTCTGCTTGCTGCGAAGTAAAACAAGTTTTAGCTCTGTACCCTGGTCTCTTGCAGTGAGAATCGAGCCTAAATGGTACGAATGTAGAAGCTGACCACTTAACACTCTTACTATTACATGAACTATCCAACAATTGTTCGACGCTGCGTCTCTTACTACGCGTAGCCTGTTGTATCTTAACTGACTGCAGGAGGACATTCAAAGTTAACTTTACGTGCATAATCTACAAGGGGTTTAACCTATCACAAAGTATTGCAAATAGGGCTGTGACGACTATTGTAGACATTGCTTGTACTAGTTTTTACGTACATTAAAAGAATAAACTATTCGACGACTAAATTATTCGATAATCGTTCGACATTTGTTGCTGAAGCTCTGATATTCGGGTCAGTTAAACTGCGAATTATTATAGCCGGAACAAGCCCGTCACTAAGTACTTTTCGTAAGTAATCGCGATCGCGAATTGTAGTATGTTGAACTGACAAATATTAGTGATTATTGATATACCGGTGACATTTGATGTCGTCTATGGGATAGGCGACAATAGGACACAAGCAACCAATCACGCTTATGCTATGGCGTTCGTAGTTGTCGCCTCGCTTACCTGCCGCGGACATTAGCTAATGTTAAGTTCTCATCCTTGTTTTGATGATGAACCCAGCAAAGTGAAGCCATGGATTTCCTTCTAACGTTTTAAGTCGTGACATTATGGCCTTCAAGTCTTTGATGTCGTTAAGAGATTGTTTGAAGGGCCTATCAACCTGACTACCCCAACAGTCACGACGAGAATTACCATTATCAATACTTTCGACATACATACACAACACAGCCGTACTTGTGATTTATACCTTGACTTGAAGTGCCTTGGACATATTTTCGAGAAAAAGACATAGGCAAAAATTCAATTATGTTGTCTAATATAACTTAAGTATTTACTGTAACTATAGCTAGGAGCAACACATAAATTTAGAGTTTCGACCAAAAAGCACTGAAGCCAAAATTTTACATTACCTCGATTATTTTTTTTTTATTTACTAAAAAGGGATTAAACAAAAGGGATATTACTGATAGTTAGGTTTCAATATTTTTTTACTCGAATAAACTAAAAAGAATACATAATTCGTATGCTTTTTATTTTGCTATTTTGCTTACACTACTTCGTATAAAATAATTAAATGTAAACTCTTAACAATTTCAAATCTAACCCTTAGTAGATTTTGTTTGAATCGTCCTAAATTTATTAATTCTAGACAGAATACTATGTAGATTGGAAATAAAAACGCAGCACAATTTTAGTCTTTTGAGGTATTTCTGTTCCTGATAAATTTAAGTATCTTTGAAAAATCAAATCAGTCTTAAAAATTATTATCCATCACTATTTCATTTATTAAATTAAAATTACAAACTGTTAATAGCAGTTTTAAAAATATTTCAATGTATTTTTTAATTACTTAAAAATATGAACAGCAAGATGACTTACTGCACTTCAACCTAGGATTTTTTTTAAATCTTTCAATAAATAAACGTACCCCTGCTACCTTTATAATTAATATAAGGATGTGCCAAAACACGATTTGCTGTTATTATGCTTAAGTTTACTTCACTCAATAAGCCATATTCTAAAAATTCTAAATATGCTTTTCGAATATGTGCTTAACTCGACACTGACAAACATGTGGCTTACTGTGATTATGATACACACGGCAGAATAGTGACTAAGACTTAACACACGATCAGACATTTCTTGTAAAAGATAATTGAAAAATATCAAAACAACTTACCCCATTAACACACGAACACATTAGTTCTAATCGGAATTACTAATTCAGACAAATATCTTTAACGATAACCTGATTTGACAATTAATAACTATTTGAGAGAAATAACTTGAAATCACAATAACAAAATGTTTAAAACAAATGTACCTCCATATGTGGGTAGTAAAAATAAGTAACAAACTAGGTCAAGTTGTAGTGGGCTAAATAAGTAAGAATCCCACTTCTGATCTTAGAAAACAGATCAGAAGCAGCTTTTTTAAAAATAATATTACACATGACTCGACAATACAAACAATTTAATCAATTACAAAAATACAAATAACTTGACAATTATAACACACCAAGCTATATAACACTATTCCTACTTGATGAATACAAAATGAACTCTAGCAGCATAATACTGACTATATTAAGCAAATAATAATTATAATCGAACAGTAATTGAACACTATCATACCGACCGACTGATCACAAGCGAAACGTCTGAAAGAGAGAGAGAGACCGTCTGCCGTCAACACCCGTTTTTATACACTTCCCACCATTATTATATCTTACATCTACCCTCATATTTCCTTACTATATATATATATATATATATATATATATATATATATATAATATATATATATATATATATATATATATATATATATATATATATATATATATATATATATATATATATATATATATATATATATATATATATATATATATATATATATATATATATATATATATATATATATATATATATATATATATATATATATATATATATATATATATATATATATATATATATATATACACAAACCGTAACATATACAAAATTATCTCCAACAACATAATTAACTATCCACACATGTCACTTAAGATGCGATTTATCAAAGTTTCAATGTAAGTTATCTATTCAATGCCATTTGACCATTCCTACTTGACCTCTCTGACGTACACATCAATGAACTTTACCTCGTTAATAGTACAGCGTCTAAATGAGAGGGAGGTCGTTTTATATTTGTCGTCGCGACTAAAATAGACTGTGCTAGCGTTGCATTCGGTTAAACGTTTGGCAAACAGCTTTTATTTGTGTTTTGTGCTTTTTTTATGATTTTAAGTAGCTTTTTTTTATTATTTTTCATAGATTTAGCTTTTAGTAAGTGTTAAGACACTTTCTTTTGTACTCGAGATTTTGAGTGTTTAGTGGCGGAACTCAACCCCGCGATTTAATTCTTCATATTGGAATTAAAATTATTGTTCTTTTTAAGAAATTAACTCATAAGGCATTTTTCTTATATATAATTTCTAAGTTAATCCATTTAAATTACATGATGATATGAAGTAGATGTTTTTATTGTAGCTGATGGTAGCGGATTCAAATTTAAAAAGGAGAGCTTAGTGTTTGTGATTATACTCTCTTTCTGAAATGAAACTCTTTAACCAAATATGTTTTGAGAAATCGTTTGAAAAATTAGAATATTTTCAAGGTACTCCTTCAGTATATCCTGCTATACTACTGTATAGCAGGATATAAAGAGAAAAACTCAGTTTTCTAACTTCTGTCTAATTTTAGACATTGTTAAGTGGCGGAACTAAACGCCGCGCTTTGTGTGCGCCAAGCAAAAATCAAGCCTACAACCGTCTTATTAAATAAATAAATAAAAAAAAGCTTAGAATTTAAACAAAGAGAATAAGCTATATCTACTTCAATTACACATATATAATATGATGCAAGTTACATAAATACACACACATATATATAAAGTTATATGACAATAAATCTAGACTTAAATATCAAAGTGTATTAAAATACTTAGCAAATATCTGTCTATGTAATATCGGCGTATTGGCAGCATTGGACCAACAAGTATCACGGTTTTGAGGTTAAGGTTTACTATTTCCAGTTACTGCCAACATAAAATTACTGTCCACCAACTTGTTCCAATGGAATAGAGTCGATATTGCCATATATTAATTTGTCTCGTAATTGTTTTAGAGTAAATGGCGTCTGCGTTTGTCATTTTCTTGCGTTGGTAAGGCTCTTGATCTTTACATTGAATTCGCTCCCGATGTTTTGCTATGCGTTCCCACGGACGTATCGCTTCTTGCTACTAAGTATTTAATAGTTTAGTTCGTGTGGTAGTTGAAATATGAAGGTACTGTTATATGAACAGCTTATTATAGTTGATGCTCAATTTCAAAGTTTACAAGATCAAAAAATCTAAATTTTAATATTTTTCTAATAATATAGGCGGTTATGGGTTCGGTTACCACTCAGGAAGAATAGTTTTTATTTATTTCCATTTATTTCACTTTATTGTCTAAGCAATGTCTTAAAAAAAAGGCGGAAAGCCGGGAAAGGAGTGTCTTAACACTATGTTCCTATGCACGTAGGAACCTAGTGCTAAGACACTCCTTAGATTCCTATGGTTCCTGTGATTTCCTCTGCCTACACTGCTCTATGCGGGATTAAGCGTGAAGCAAAAAAAATATAAGAATACTAGGGACCTGCCCATGGCTTTGCCCGCCTTTTCTACATTATTACCTATTGGATAGTAATGTGAATCGCATTGGTCCATCACAAATTAAATACGTGTGTGTTATTCTTATGTAGAAATTATATGGCATATACATTTCTTTTCTAAATCTGTTCAGTACTTTTTGAGTAAACTGGAACATATATACAATTTGCACATTAGTAGGATTTAGTTGTTAAGTATGTATTTTAAGGTTATCGTAGTGTAGTAGTATAAAGTACGATGGTTATGGATTCCAATTCTAAAGAGACAAGTTTATTCAAACCGCTTCATTACTAAGATCTAGCTTAAATAAAATATAAATAAAAAATTACATAAAAAGAAATCTGATACTAATTTTGGTATATATTTTTATCTTCTGTTCTTTCCTTTAACTTCATGCATACAAAGCATAAGCAGGAACCGTGGGTTGCTTTTGCCTTGTTTCCAAGACAATAAAATGTTAAAATCTATATTTCTCGAGAAGGAATCGAACCCACTAACCGCCGTGTTCAGAGGCAGAATATAACTAAATAAAAAAACTTGATCCACTTAAAAACAGACATATTTTCCAAAAACTAATTGAACCTGTGACCTCCGTCATAATAAGCAAGTCAGTAATCTTATTTATTTTGGATAAAGTGTAGCAGACATAACTAAATCACACGTAGCCCCGAATGGAAACGTATTATAAAACAATGAGTTCTTATCACAGCCGATTATAGAGGCAATATGAGACTGGGCAGCTAAAATGTTACGTTATTTAACTTTTTTTTAAATATAAAGGTTAAAAAGTTTTTCTTTTGTTTTTTCTTACATTTTTATAATTTTTTGAACGGACTAGACGACTTAAAGAAATAACATTTTTTTAGCTTCATAGCTTTATAGCTTCACGCTTTATACCGCATATTGCAGTGTAGGCAGAGGGAACTGCAGGAACCATATGAACCTAGTGTTAAGACACTCCGTTGCCTAGTCACTACTTTCTCCGTCCCCGCTTCTTTACAATTAATATAGTATATTGTAGTAATTAATTATCTTTAACTAAATCACCTACATACTTGTACTCATACAATTGCAAATGTATCAAATTAATCACGTATTAGTTGTTCGTATTGAACTATTGAATTGCTTACTTCGACTGTTGCTAATCGCTTGGAGGTGTAACTGTATATTGAGAATGGCTAAATTATTACGGTTCCTCTAGAAAATGTACTTGTTCGCAAGTTCAAATCCAAATTAGGGTAATATTTATCATCACAATAATAGCTAGAATATATGGATTGAGGTTTTATTACGTTTTACTCTGGTCCTTTTGTGTCCAAATTTTTAAATTAAATGGTACACGTGTACATAATTAACTACATACATATATAAACTTGTTATCTTTCTTTAAATTCATTCAAAACAACATTGAGTTTACTTATTATTGCTATACGTTATCATTGCGGTTGGCCCAAACCGCAAAATTCGTAAATTGGCTGTTATTTTGGGGAATTTCGTTTAGATTCAGACATTACAAAGTTCAAATATCATAATTCATATCTGACGCAGCAAGTACAATAAGGATATTGAAAATTGTGACTTTATCATAATTTTATACCGAAACGTTAACAAAATATGTGTTTTGAAACAAAATTAGTGTTTGCAATTAATGGTACAGTTTTTTTTTAATTTCTTTGTACTGCTTGCATTAACTGAATGAATATAAACGAAAATCGTAAGTTCAGTAATGTATAAATATTCTATATTGATTATATGTTGCCTTTTCTTTACTTAGAATTAAAACTTAAATTTGAATCTACTAAATCAATTGGAAATAACTTTAAGCATGAAAATATGACACATTTCTACAAAATACATAATATTTAATACATATAATATGCATATATTGTGCTGAAAAAATATTTAATTAATGCAAATCGTGTGTTCGAACGAAGCCCTGCCGCTGTGTAACGTAAACATGTACGTCTTCAGATTATTACGTTGCTGCCGTGTTCACATATTTTGTATATGTTCGCTGTTACACGTATTTACGGGTTAAGCGTATTTTTATATGCATTTATTGTTAATTTTTATATTATAGCTTATATTACTATTAATTGAGGGCCATCATGGCGCAGAGGCGTAAGCGTCTGCCTGTAAACGCGACGGTTTGAGTGTTCGATTCCCACTCGGGGAAGATAGATTTTTCTATTTCCATTTTGAACTCTGGAAACTAGGCAAAGCATGGCGTTGAGTTCCGCCACTCAACACACAATGCCTCGAAAAGAGGTGGAAAGTGGGGACGGAGAAAGCAGGAAATAAGCAACGGAGTGTCTTAACATATAAATATGTTTAAAAAAAAAACAAAGTTAAGATGCATGGAGATGTATACAACACTTTTTGATTCATTTTCGTAAATATTTGTGATTCGAAAAAGTTTTAACTATATAAATTTAAATGAATATTGATCTATAGGTGTAATTTTTTAAAATAAAATCCATATATTGAATAATTTTTACTTAGAAAATAAGTATTCCTTTATAAAACAACGACAAGTTTATAAAAAAAATCACAATATTTGCAAATATATTTAATATAGGTCCAAATATCAATAAACATTGTGCATAATAAAATTTAAAAACATAAAACTATATGGTTTCATTCTAATAACGTATTAAATATCCCACTAATGCTTACACCAGATTATATTTTACACGTAATACTGGAGCATGACATTTTTAAAATAAATTAGGAATGCACGATAGAGGTTCTACTTTAAGAAATTAAACATTGTTTGAAAATAATTATTTTTTTAATTTTACCAAATACACCAGGGTAGGTAGAGAGAATTTAGTGTTAAAACACTCTGTTTTTCGCTTTTGGGGAAATCAAAGTCACTTGTATGAGACACAAATACCCTAACCCTAACTAAGCATAAGCATATATATTAATTGAATTATAATTCGTATATTTATATACTTCCCTTATTTATATATTTAATATATTTAATTTTATTTTTTATTTAAACAAATTTCTATGATACTATTAAATATTACAAAACAATAATTAAGGTCTAAATATAATTTTTCCACTAACCTTACATTATTGTACGTAAACTGAAACAAAATAAAAAAAAACACATAACAACATATAACACTACTTATCATAAAAAAATCTTAATAAATTAAAAAAAGAAACAAAAAAGCACCATTTTAGGCGCCCAACATTTGTGTTCTCAATTTTAAAATCCGTTCGGGGAACACGAAAAGATAACAAAAATTTCCTCGCCAATTCCGGGGAAGGACACTCGAGCTATTGTTTGAATTGAGTGTGTGTTTTTAGTGACGTACAGTTTTGCTTATTGTTCTGAATACTGTACATAAATCAACGCTTTTTTTGTATTTGTATGCGTAAGCGGAGGTCGCGGGTTCGATTTTCACTTCGTTTATCGTGTGGACAGGAATTCCTTAAAGAAATTTATACTACTTTTGGTGTTATAATCAATTAAAGAGTCAACCAGTGTTAATCGAATAGTAAAGTGTCAAGTATAAGTATAATTTAATTTCTTTCTTAAAAATAATCATTAAAACACGGCGTTGAGTTCCGCCACTCTACAAAATTCCTTAAAAAGGTGGGAAGCGGGGAACGAAGTGTCTTAACACTAGGTTCCCACGGTTCCTGCAGTTCCCTCTGCCTATCTTAGTATGAGCGGGATAAAGCGTGAAGATAAAAAACATCAATCTTAGACACACAGCAGCTAACAGGTATCTTGCTTTATGCATAAAACGTGTATGAATAATAGATGCTAATTTATTACAAGCTGACGTTGAAATTTAAATACAGGTAAATTGTAATTAAAACGCGCTTTAACTCTACGCTAATTTTGTCTTATTACTTTAAAAAAACTGAGATTAAAAAATAATATAAATATTTATACGAATTTTTAACTATTTCCTATAGATATACTAACAGAAGCTAGTTCCCTTATTTTCTTATGATGTGTTAATCCACACTAAAGGTAGAAATAGTTTATACTAAAACAATTGTTATTTGTATTAGTCGTTGGGATCGGGCAAATTCGTAAAAATCTCCCAACAAAGATGATAACGACGATATAAATTGTAAAAAACATAAAAATTTCGACTCAGCATGATCGTATAGCTTAGTGGTCAGAGCGCTTGGACGGTTTCCATAAGACACAGGTTCAAATTCGTATCCTATAGCATTTTTCTGTCCTTAGTATGTAGAACATAATTTTTCCCCCTAATTAGGATTGAACTAACAACTAAATTAAACTTTGACTTATTTTAGGCCAAGTGACCTGTAATAAGTTTGATGGAAATATGAGCGTTAAAAGTATATCGACGCTTACTAAATTAAGCAGGTCTAGTTATATTATTGAAGCCGTGTGGTGCAGCTTATGACTGAATACGCGACAATTGTGGGTTCGATTCCCATGAGGGGAGAATGAAACACGTCATTTCCTCTCTCTGGCAAGGTCGACGTTGAGTTCCGCCACTCAATACGGAATATTTCAAAATTAGACGGAAATAATATTACAGGTTTATTTTCATATTTTTATTTATTTATATTTATATTCATAAGGATTTTAATTGCGGACACTTAGAAAATCGAGCTTATGGCGAACAATTTTACGTTTTTTTTTAATATTATTTGTGAGAAAAATCGATATGTGATAATAAAATAAAAAAAACTAATACTTTAGCATTTAGTCTTGCCTACGTCAACCATACTGCAAGAGTAGGCAGAGAAAAAGTAGAGTCAAAATATTCCGTTTTCCTTTCTTTTATTTGTCTATGTTATAATAAATTAAGGCACTTTAAAACAAACCAACTATTAAATAAACAACACTGTAAATATTCAGATAGTCTTAAGGTAATGCAAGGTTTCAAGCCTCAAAATACAATCGACAAAGATTGGAAATGTTGTACGGTCAGCAGAAAATATACTACAAAGTCTATAAATACAATAATGTAAACATAACATAGTGTTAAGACACTCCGTTTCTCATTTTCTGAATAATTTTTGAGACAAAATTATGTTTAGTAGCGGAACTCAACGCCGCGCTATTTTCTCACCAGAGCTAGCAGATGAAATAACTCATTTATCCAACTGGTAATCGAAGTCCCATTTACAATAAGCGGCCTCTTTAGCAATACAAATTCTTATTTTTGTTTATATTTAACTAAGCAATTGAAATCGATATTATATAATAATTAGAAACAACTCGAGTTCCAAAAACAATGGTTTTGTTTTATGATGTATATAACTGTCTAGAGGAAGCCTAGTGTGAGGGCACTCTGATTTACTATTTACGCGGAAAATAAAGCCTCTAAAGCAAAACTCACAATCCATGGCTGTATTTGTCGCATTTGAGAAAGAAACTTTTTTTAAACCTTCATAATGGAGTAGGAAGTAAGCATCGGAGTGTCTTAACACTAGGTTCATATAGTTCCTGCAGTTCCCTCTGCCTACCCTGCAATATGCGGGATAAAGCGTGAAGCTAAAAAAAAAAAATGGAATAGGAAAGGGATCTACGACCACTGTTTCACTTTAACCTATAACAAATAACTCACACTATTTTACAACATTTATATTTAAAATGTAAAATATACCTTTTCACAATTTACACTACAATGAGAATTCTGTCCGTACAAATCGGATATAAAGCCGGCGTCGGCGAAATCTAGCGAGATTGCCCGGAATCGAACCGAAACTAAACGCGTAGCGGTACTGTTGACGGCGCGCCGAATAGCTTTATAACTTTCAATTGTAATATTATTTTGTATAGACATATATATATATATATATATATATATATATATATATATATATATATATATATATATATATATATATATATATATATATATATATATATATATATATATATATATATATATATATATATATATATATATATATATATATATATATATATATATATATATATATATATATATATATATATATATATATATATATATATATATATATATATATATATATATATATATATATACGCGTGAAGCATTTTTTATGGTTTCAAGTCATTTTGAGGCTATATATGACAAAAAATATATGACTATTAGCTTTTTGCAATTTAATGCAGTTCATGAAACATAGTAGTAGCTGTAGTTCGATAATTGTGGGTTCGAATATTAAATTGGGGAACATATATGTAGTATCTCGAAAGACGGAAAGCGGAAAAGAGAGTGTTTTGACACTAGATTTCTATAATCACAGAGTTTTCGTTTGGTTGCTTGGAAACATGTGACTTTGGGTTCTACCACCAAATATATTAGCTATTTTTCCACCTTCAGATAAGTGGAAATTGGACCATGGAATCTCGATTTGTATGACTACCAAAGTTAAAGAGAGAAATAAAGGTATAACCATAAAAAAATCACGAAATATCACATAATCCTTGCCTGGTCAGGATATATGCAACCTTCAACGATAAGTTTACGTAGAATTAAAGCGTATATTTTTATTTACACGGAAAACCTGAGTAATTTCCTGTTACAACTGACGTTGCAAGTTTGGCAAAAGATCATATGAATTAAATATTTTAAAATTAAGCGAAAAAAAAATATAATTTGAGATATATGTCGACGTGGCGCAGCGTCTACCTGTAAACGCGACAGTTAGTGGGCTCGATTTCCGCTCGGGGAAGACGGATTATATCATTTCCATTTCTTTCGTTCTGGAAACTACGCAAGCCTGGCGTAGTGTCCACTCAATACACAATGTCTCGATAAGGCGAAAAGCGGAGAATGCAGTGTTTTAACACTACTTTCCTACATTTTCGGCGGTTCTCTCTGCCTACTCTATTACGAGCGGGATAAAGAGTGATACTAACGATGACAATATGTCGGCTTTTTAGACCCCAAGAAACATATGTTTATTCCAAAATGATTATATCAAAAACCAGCATAGTTTTAGCATAGTAACTGAAAACTGCTTGAAGTTACAGTATTTCAGGAAGTCTGAACTTACATGAGTAGAACGTGAATTATCCAACCGTAGACAAATAGCGAAATCTCGTGCTGAAAATTCGCATAATTACGGATAGTGCAATTTTTCGGGTGGACTGCGGAGTTAAATGTTTTCCGAAAAAGACTAAATGCAGGTACAGGAGCAGTGAGGGCTTAACTGTGCCTTTTGAGACGTACAATTAAAGTTTTGTGGGAAAATTATTTTTTAGTTGTCTAATTTTGATATGAATATTTTAAATTTTTATAATATAATTAGTAATTTTATATACAAGTATATTTTTGTGGATGATCGCTTTGTATTTAATTTTTTTTCAATAGTGTAATCTAAGTATTACTATTGATATCGAATGTTTACATATATGTGTACGCCTGTATATATATATATATATATATATATATATATATATATATATATATATATATATATATATATATATATATATATATATATATATATATATATATATATATATGTATATATGTATGTATAGATGTACATATATGTAAATACAATTTGTACATAAATTCACGATACACTCTTTCACATGTAATTTTGTAACTTCTTTTTTTTACTGCTTCCAAGATCTGCGGTAAAGAATATTTTATCCTTTTTGAGGGTTCCGTACAAAAATAAAAAACGGAACCCTTATAGAATCACTCGTGTTCCTGTCCGTCCGTCTGTCACAGCCAATTTTCTCTGAATCTACTAGACCGAATCAGGTGAAATTTGGCAGGATGGTGTAGTGCCCTGACCCGAACACACGTAAAAAATAATTTTTTGAAATAAGGGTAATTTTCGGGGGATAAATTAGGTAATTAAAAAAAATGTTTGCGAACCTTACTGAGTCTTGTATCAAATGAAAGGGCTTGTTGTTAGGATCTCGAATATATATTTTTTTAATTTTTTAAAATAAATAGTTTCGATGACATTTATGAAAAAAGCCGAAAACTGACCATTACCCCCCCCCCCTCCCATTATCTCCGAAACTACTGGGCTGAAAAATTTGAAAACATTACTGAATATAGTTTATGGCCTGTAGATTACAGGAAAATCTATAAGGATTTCATAAATTGAAAATAAAATGGTAAATTCGATAAAAAAAGTTTTTAGGGAAAAAACGTTTTCAGGGGAAATATTTCACTTTATTGTGTACGGAACCCTTTCCACGCGAGTTCAACTCGCACTTGACCAGTTTTTTTTACTTACAATACAATATTTAGTTTTGCTTCGCTTTCACTTCTTGACTAATTTAATAAGCAAATATTTCGATCAATTATAGTCGCGAAAGCTTCAAAACAATATCATAAGCTAATCTAAAATAAAAACTACCAATTAATAAACCGTTTAAAAGTAAAAGTTTGCCAAAATTCATAAAAAAAGTACCAAAAGAAAAAAGCTAGCTTTACGAGGTTACATACTCGTGCTCGTACGTCGCTGTTTTCCAACGTTTTTCACCATTTTTCATCTATTTTCCCCGCACCTGAATATTTTTTGCCCGTTTTCCCTATTAGCCCGACTCGTTTTGTTTTCCACGAAATTCACTCGCTTTCAACCAGAATGCGATTTACTAAAAGACTTTTGGATATCACAATGTATGGAATGTCAATTGGATTGGGTTTAATTACTTTGTTTTAATTGAATGATTGAATTGAATGATGATTTTCTTATTTCAATCAATTTTTTTGTAGTTTTGTGGAAAGTAGACGTAAAAATATGCCAGGAAAAATTATAATATTTTAATTGTTATAATATCCCCTCTTTAGTCCCGAAAGGTCAACACTAAGTTTCGCCACTTAAGATATAATGTTTCAAAAATTGGGCGACTGTCACTACTCAGTCACTCGTCTAAACATTCTTCTCTCTCTGTATATGTATATATATTATTAGAAACCAGAAGTTGCTAGATTTTTAATAAAAATAACATCTAAATTCGACGAATCGTCATACATTCTAGTCTTTATCATTCAAGTTTTGAATGATAAAGACTAGAATGTATAACCTTCTTCATTAAAGAGATTTCTACTTGTTTGTGTGTATTTTTATATTTTATTTTAGAAATTCTGACAGTTGTAAGTTTAATTCACAGCTAAAGCAATGAATTATTAAGCACTGGTAAAAAGACGAGTTCGGCGAAGAGCAAAAAATTAAAATCTAATTAAAATCACTATAGAAAATGGAATATTTCCCGCTTTTCAGGGATAAAGCGTGAAAATAATAAAACACGTAATCATTTTTTAATAATAAAAACCAAATAAACATATCATTAATTTTAATTACGAAAAAAAACAAAATTTAAATCAATTTAGTTCATATAAATATTATCCATCCCCACAAGTTTCTATGTTCCGATCCATTTCGGCTAACTAGTTACGAGCCATCGACAGACACTGTGTTGACGGCAACGTGACGGCTGCGACACGACACGACAACGGAACGGGACGGGACGTTTTCGATTTTTCCTCGAAAACCTTTTATTCGTTTATGTCGTAACGTGCGGTGACTGTCTGTCCAAAGAACAAAAGCTTTGTAATGAAAAAGCTCTTTAACAGTAAAAATAAAAAGGTTTTTTTTTTTTCCTTATAAAATGCACATTTCATGTTAAAACGAATCGTTTGGGAATAATTACGTTACGTTGTATTATTTTTATCACGCTTTTTTGTTTGTCAATACTCAGTGCCTACTGAGTGCTGACTTAATGGTTCACAGCGTTGTTTAAATTTTCAATTTTTTTGGGATAATAATAATTAAAATTTATAATAATTAATATTTAAGTGAGAGTCGTGGGTTTGATTCCACTCCAAGGTATATTTATACCCACTTTATTCGCCACTCAATAATAAATGTCTTGTAAAGTGAAAAGACAGTGAACTACATAGTGTCTTATAACTAGACCCCTTTTGCCTTCACCACTCTATGGGAATAAGCGTTGTGTAAGATTTTTTAATGGTTATTGATTGAAGTAAGATTTACATATATTATCGCCGATAAAGTACTAAAATTAAATTTAAACACAATATATAATATTGTGTTTAAATTTAATTTTAGTTAGTGTTTCGTCAACCTTACAAAATTTTCCATATCAATATATATCCATATAAAACTTTACATAGAGCTTTAATCATCAGCTTTTTCGTACTAATGCACGGAACAGCCGATGATAAAGGTCTTTTTTTATGAAACTCAAAACTCAAAATCAAGAAGTTCAATATAAAATAAATTCCTTCATTTTAAAACATATTGCATTATATCATAAATTATTCGTTAAAATTGTGAAATAACTGTAATTGTAAAAGCTAATATAATTAAGAAATATATAAAAAATTATTGCGACGAAATTCGAACCTGTACCTCTTCACTTTCAAGCGCTCGTCAGCAATTAATATTTTAAGGTATAATTTACGATACCTAACGATTATATCTAAAAATACCTTAGGTATGTATAGAAGCTATATTTCAGTATTTTTTCAGCTAAATTTAACCTAAAACAGTTGTAAAACGCAAAATCCTCATACTATACAAGTATAGTATAAAATATTCCATTCACTTCAATCTTATACAGGATTTATCACAAATCTAGGCGAGCTGGGGAAAATCTGAGCGAGACCGGTTTGCTATTTTGCGTATCTATGTATACGTGTACATACATGTTCAAGGTTGCCTTGTGACCTTAGTGTAACCGTTCACCGAAAACCTAGGTTAGCTGTTCTAGGGACTAGGGCTGTATTAAGGATTCATTTTGTAATATGTTTTTTTTTTAATTATTTACATGATTTTTAAATAATATTTAGGCTATTGCTATATTGTATATAGAATTTGAACCTCAGTTCAGTAATTTCTTTTCTGTCTAAATATTAAGCACTGTCGTAGCGCAGAGGCGCAGCGTCTGCCTGTAAACGTGACGGTTTGTGGGTTTGATTACCCGGTAGTGTCTTAACACTAGGTTCCTGCAGTTTTATCTGCCTGCGCTGCTGTGAACAGGATTAGCCGAGAAGCTAAAAAAATATATCGATATTCAATACAGAACTTCTTGAATATAAATAAATAACGTAAAAAAGCTTTGATCGTTAAAAATCTTTGTAATGGGAAAAACTTTTCTTCTCAGTTGATATCTGTCGATGTCTGACGTAGGCTATGGTAAAAGTTTTAAATTAAAAAAAAATCTATACCAATTATATATTTATAAGAATTTAAATCTGTACCTCTTGAAGACCTCTTGATAAAATATTAAATTTAAAAAATTACTTAAAAAAAAACATAAAAAAAATTTGAACGCAGCGGGATTTGAACCCGCGCCTCTTGCAAACCGTGTAAGTGCTCTGACTACTAAGCCATTCGTTCTTCATCACGCTGAGTCGCAATTCATATATACTTTATACAATTTGTTGCGTTGAAATTACATACTTAGGTTGTTGGCATCTTCATTATTGTAATTAATTAAAAAGTAATTAATGTTAATTTTGCATATAATATATCTAAAATAGGTAAAAAATAATATTAGCACATAATAGGTAAATACTCTCTTATTATAATAAAATGGTAAGGTAAATACTCTATTATTAGTAAATGGAGTATTTACCTTACCTATTCTACAAAATATGTTGACTTGGTGAATTTATAAATAATTCTAATTTAAATCCTTCACAGAAAGTGTCAACCCTGTCCTAGCACCAAAACAAGTAACCTAGATCCCACTGCCCTTGTACCCGATAGCAAGTAGGTATCTATTGAACCGCAAGTGTTACATTTAAAGAATTTTGTTCTATATTACATGGGTCTTAAAGTCTAAAATTGCAATGTAAATATCTAGATCCAGCGTAGCTTCCATTTAGAATGATCGTTGGATTGTTATATTGCGTCTTATTCAGAATTAGATATAGTTTTGTATCTTTATTTAAGTTTTATATTTATATTTGTTATGATATCAGGCCGTCGTGGCGCAGAGGCACAGACTATAAAGTCGACTGTTGTAGGTTCAAATCCATGATGGAGAATTAATTATTTTTATTATTTTTTTCTATCATGAAGGTGGAAATGTAGCGTTGAGTTTCGCCAATCAACACACAAAAATGCGAAATTTAAGTGTCTTTACACTAGGTTGTTCGCTAACCTGCTTATTTACGGGAAATAACGTGAAAGTATTTAAAAACTGATATATGCTATTAAATAAGTTATTATTTCTAAAATATGTTACATTTTTGAATCAACACAAAGTAACGACATCTATTATGTTAACTTAAACAAATGATTTTGAGAGCGTTTGAAACAATGTGAATCAAATGCACTGAATACGCATCGAGCTCAAGGGCGTTACCACGTTACCTATTTGTATATATATAACAAATATCTATGTATATATATATATATATATATATATATATATATATATATATATATATATATATATATATATATATATATATATATATATATATATATATATATATATATATATATATATATATATACCTATATATATATATATATATATATATATATATATATATATATATATATATATATATATATATATATATATATATATATATATATATATATAAGTAATAATTATAAGGTATTAGTATAAAGAACTCATTACTTTATTTCTTAAGTGTGATGTGTGTGCTCTTAACTTAACTTTAACTAACATAAAATTAACTAAAACGAATTCCCATACAATCATATGGAGAAATAACAAAATAAATCTCCACCAAGCAAAAATCCACGGGTTTTCGTTATGATTTCATGTTATTTGCAAGACAATCATGGCTAGGACTAGCGTCATATGACGGCGAAAGCGGACCCGTGTGAAACAAAGCTAAAATATTTCGCATGATACACGAGACGTCTAATAAGTTTGGATGGTTGCAAAAATACTTATTAACATATAATATATATATGTAAATATATTATATACATATATATTTAAAGCTTCACGCTTTTTCTCGTATGTAGCGTGTTAGGAAGCTAGTAATTAAACACTTCATTCTCGCATTTGGAAATTGCGGGTTGAGTGGCAGAACTTAACGCCGCACTCTGTCTTAAAGTGTTACCAGGGCGAGAAAATTTCATTCTTTGAGTAGTAATCGAAGCCGCAACCGTCGCTTTTACAGTCAGTTTGTACCACTGCGTCACAACGTTAAACAAAGTTAAATAAAAAAATACATTTGCATTCACGTTTAGAGATAGGAACTTCAAGTAGCATCTTTTTACACAGGTATGTACATCTGAAAAAAAAAATCTATTACGTAAGTTAAATTGTGTTTTTAGTTAACTTTTGAACTGTAAAGCTAACTATCGTGATCAATAACTGAAGGCAAGGCTTTTTTTAGCTTCACGCTTTATTCCATTCCATTCATTAGCATTCCCGCATATTGCAGGGTAGGCAGTAGGAACTGCAGGAACCATATGAACCTAGTGTTAAGACACTCCGTTGCTTTGTCCCTGCTTTCTCCGTCCCCGCTTTCCGCCTTTTTTCGAAGCATTAAATGTTTGAGTGGCGGATTTTAATGCCGCGCCTTGCCTAGTTTCCAAGCGAAGAAAAAGGAAATAGAAAAACCCATCTTCCCGTGTGGGATTCGAACGCAAGGGTTTTTATTTTAGTACGATATTTAATTCGTATTAAATTATATATATATATATATACATACATATATATATATATATATATATATATATATATATATATATATATATATATATATATATATATATATATATATATATATATATATATATATATATATATATATATATATATATATATATATATATATATATATATATATATATATATATATATATATATATATTACAAACAAAATAAATTATTTTAAGTTTGAAACGTTTACAAAACGATTGTTTGCTATTAACATCAGCGTTTTTACATTACCTATGTCAGTAGGTTAGCGCGTTTGTGCTGAGCTCGCGCAGTGACTGGACAGTCATATCAATTTTATATGATAGGCTATTAATTATATTATGTTAATTAAGTATATATAATATTTTATATATGTTTTTTTATTTTTTTTAGCTTCACGCTTTATCTCGCACATGGCAGGGTAGGCAGAGGGAACTGCAGGAACCATACGAAACTAGTCTTAAGACACTCCGTTTTCACTCCGACACTCCGTTTCCCGCTTTCTGCCCTTTTCGAGGAATTGTGTATTGAGAGGCGGAGCTCAACGCCCCGCTTTGCCTTAGATGCCAGAGTGAAGAAAACGGAAATAGAAAAATCCATCTTCCTCGACTGGGAATCGAACCCAGTAACCGTCGCGTTACAGGCAGACGTTGCGCCTCTGCGCCACGACGGTCCTCATGTGTTTTTATATTAACATATATTATATATTGATTATTGTTAAGCCTTTGTACTTCTAAAGAATAAAAGGTTTTACTTTGTTGTTCGTCGGTCTGTACATTAGTCTGTAGATCAAATACTAAGGGTATTATAAAATAATTTAATTTTAAGTTGATGAAATAAAAAAAATGATCGTAAATTTTCATACAAAATGAATCCCTAGTATCCGAATTTTTAAACTTATAGAAGAGTACAAGTTTTTAAAACAGATTCGAAGTAATTGATTTTGATTCTTGATTGAGAATTGACTTAAGTGTTTATATATTTTTTTTTATAGGTATTATAAGCTGGCAAACGATCAGAAGGGCCACCTGATGTTCAGTGGACACCTTCGCCTATAACATCTACAACCTAAGAGGATGTGAATTCTAAATCCCCGAATAAACCCCCCCTTCCTCCCCCTTTATGGGCTTCCGGAACTCTCACTCACCAGACGAAACACAGCAGCATTAACATTGCTGTTTCACGACGGTATTCTGTGAGAGCGTGGTAACTACCCGGTTCGAGCCTGGCCCTTTTGAGCTACTGGTGTTGGTGTAACTTGGCTCTAACACTATAAAATATTATTATTATTAAAATATTATATACAAATATTATTACTATATATTTAATGTCAGTATCATATATCACTTCTTAATCACTTCACTTCTAACTTCATCACTTCTCGCGGAAATTAAACGTTTAATTTAACTGACGAGAGTCCAATATGTAATTAATAAAATATTTCTGTCTTTTTTTAAAGCGTTATCCACGCTAAGCATAGAGAAAATAGTTAAAGAGAACATATAAGTATTTGAACGCAGAGGGACTTGACCCTGCATCTCTTGCAAATCGTCCAAGCGCTCTGACCGCTAAGCCATACGTTCTTAATCACGCTGCGTCAAAATTCTTATAGGTAGATATGCTTTATACAACTTATAGCATTGTTAGCATCTCTGCAGGGAGATAGTTACAAACTTCCGCTACCCAAAGATTATTACAAAGAACAATCATTTAGCAAGAGAGACTGCAATGTTGCAATGTATTTTTAATATATATATATGGTTTTTTTTAAATAAACACATACAAAAACTATTCCATGGTTACCTTAATTCCAATTAATATGCACTTATCAACATTAAAATGTTATCTCGCAGCACTTGCAATGTTTACTAAAATTAGATTACGGCCGCCCAGCTATGCAGTGACCTCGACGAAATGCAGTTCGTCTAGACGAATAATAAAAACGCATTACTTTGGCCAAACAAAAAACTTATTTGTATACATAAAATGTTACTCCTAACCTAGCCTAAGCCATATATTGTAATGTCCTGGCCTTGGCTAAATTTGATTTTGATGTAGATTTTAAGGCCGACTCCGTACAGAAGTTCATGGGAAGGATATTTACATATTTTTTCTTACAGTGTTACCATATTGTAGGTTAGTTCACTGAATTCTTTTAGTAATTGTTTAAGTATGATATATATATATATATATATATAAATATATATAAATATATATAAATATATATATATATATATATATATATATATATATATATATATATATATATATATATATATATATATATATATATATATATATATATATATATATATATATATATATATATATATATATATATATATATATATATATATATATATATATATATATATATATATATATATATATATATATATATATATATATATATATATATATATATATATATATATATATATATATATATATATATATATATATATATATATATATATATATATATATATATATATATATATATATATATACGATATATATATATATATATATATATATATATATATATATATATATATATATATATATATATACCAGATAATACCAGATTTAATTAAAAACTTAAAGTGAATATTTAAAAAAATTAGAAGCAACACTTAACCACAAAGCAATACATAGTCATATATCTTGTTACACTTGTTATATTAAGAACCTATATGTTAATAATAGATATGATGTGAGTGCTGATAAAGTTAACAAATTACAATTAAGTGTTATCAATGTGGAGAAGCTGTTGACATAGACTGTAATTGTAAACGAAAGGTATAAGTTCGATTCCTACTTAGGGTAGAATGATTTTTTTCACTTCCACGTTAATACAACAAACCGTAGCGTTGAGTTCCGCCACTCAATGCAATATCTCAAGTAATGTCATTAGCTTTCGTCTGTTCTACTATATGTATATTATATATATATGTATATTTTAATTATTTCATTTGAATATGACATCACCGGATGTAGTACTCAAAACATTATTATCTACACTTTTGACTGAGATTTACAAGGGCTTATAAGGCTTAGTATACACTGGATATATTGTGTATACATATATTTTATAATAAACCTGTAAACGCTACGATTTGTGGGTTCGATTCCCATTCGGGGAAGATAGATTTTTCTATTTTTATTTCCTTCGCCCTGGAAACTAGGCAGAGCTGGCAGAGAGACAGAAAAAATATTAAAAGTAAACATTTAATTTGAACGCAACAGAATTTGAACTCGCGCCCTCTTGCGAACCGTGCAAGCGCTCTGACCACTGAGCATGAGTAAATGAAATTTATATAAAAAATATTTCTCTATGTATATAGTGAATTGAAATAGCCCTAGTGTGTGATAAGTCTAAATCTAGTTTTATGAATCATTATAATGTTTTGAATACCTTAACACCGTGAGACAATAGGGTCACATGACGTATATTAAAATAATGGAAGATAAATTTTGTTTTACATAACTTATTACTTACTATCATTTGTTTTTGAGTACATTTATGACTACATTATTTCGGCTTCTGCTTGCTATTCCTTTAGAAACTAACGGATAATTGAAAATCCGTATAATAGAGTTTTGAGTACGTGCCTAATATTATACATTTATTAAAAACTAGTTTATTTAGAAATTAATTTAATAGTGAGGACCGTCGTGGCGCAGAAGCGTAAGCGTCTGCCTGTAAACGCGACGGTTTGAGAGTTCGATTCCCACTCGGAGAAGATGGATTTTTCTATTTCCATTTTCTTCGCTCTGGAAACTAGGCAAAGTACGGCGTTGAGTTCCGCCACTCAACACGCAATGCCTCGAGTAAGGCGGAAAGCAGGGACGGAGTAAGCAGGGACTAAGCAACGGAGTGTCTTAACACTAGGTTCATACGGTTCCTGCAGTTCCCTCTGCCTACCCTGCTATATGCGGTCCGAATCCATACCAATCCAACCAAGGGCCGAATAATGGAGTTTTTAGATCACGTTTCTTCGTTTAGCTTTAGTTTAGAGATCTAGATCTATTTTAGAGATCTAGTTCTAGATTTATATTGTGATTGATTTGATTTATATGATGATTGAGATTGAGATTTATATGATGATTTATTAGATTTAGATTTCAACTAGTTTTTTAATTAACCACTTATATTTCCCAAATAAAATCTTTAAATGTCTGACCTCAGTAAAAAAATATAGACTTTAATCGTATATGGCAGAAACTATTAAAAAAACTTTAATAGGAAAGTTTTACTTTGAAATCGTTTACAACTAAGAAATAGTTAGGCCATTTTACATCAAGGGCTTGTAATGGCGTATGTAAAGCATTTTTAGTTTAATTTAGTTTATTTATGAAATCGAACCTCGATTAATAAAAAAGTATGAATATAAACAACTTCTCAAATAAACAAGTAAGCTAGACGCTGTTATGGCGCAGTGGCACTGTCGTCGGACTTCTACTTAGTCGGGTGTTCTCAGCAGGTCGTTGCGCAGATGAACGTGACCTGATTGGGAAACAGATTAAAGATCCTCATAGAAATGAACCTCCACCTAGGTTTTTAGGTGCTGTCTCGAATGTCATAAGACTATTCACACAATTACTACAATTCTAATCAGGAAATATATTTCAATATGTAAAACCGAGGCGTTAAGTTACGCAATAACGCCTTATGCTTGGAAATTATGCTTGGAATTGTAAGTAGGAGATAATGTAATCTTAACATCAATATTCCCCCGATTTTTTTTAGCTTCACGCTTTATCCCGTATATTGCAGGGTAGGCAGAGGGAACTGCAGGAACCATACGAACCTAGTGTTAATACACTCTGTTGCTTTGTCACAGCTTTCTCCGTCCCCGTTTTTGGATATCGAGTGGCGGACCTCAACGCCGCGCTTTGCCTAGTTTCCAGAGCGAAGAAAATGGAAATAGAAAGATCCTCCCAAACCATCTCCGAGTGGGAATCGAACCCAAAAGCCGTCGTGTTTACAGGCTGACGCTTATGCCTCTGCGCCACGACGGTCCCCTTACTTGAACGCAACGAGAATCGAACCCCCGCCATTATTTTTTTTCATATTCATGAATGCTTCTTTAATTTTCTTCTTTTATTACCCGAAAAAATTAAAAAAAAGCTTTGTCTTATAATACATATCAAACTTTACACATTTAAGAAAAACAATAAAAACCGTCGTGGCGCAGATGCGTAACATCTACCTGTAACCTATTTCTGGGTTCGATTCCCAGTCGGGGAAGATGGATTTTTCTATTTCCATTTTCTTCGCTCTGGCACCTAGGCAAAGCGCGGCGTTGAGTTCCGCCACTCAACACGCAATGCCTCGAAAAAAGGCGGAAAGCGGGGACGGAGAAAGCAGGTACTAAGCAATGGAGTGTCTTAACACTAGGTTCCAATACTTCCTGCAGTTCCCTCTGCCTACCCTGCCATGTGCGGGATAAAGCGTGAAGCTAAAAAAAAAGAAAAAAAAGTCCATACATATATAAAGCTATAGTGTATTAATTTAAAACAAACCTTCTTATATACACACTATAATTCATTTTAAATGAATCCAAACAAAGTCGGTCTCTACTATACGTAGCGTACTTGTTGATTCAGGCATCGACACCACATGTCATGTAACCTATATTCCCTCCCGTTCCTAGAATACGCAGTTGCTTAAAATCAATATAATATTATGGCTATGAAAGCTTAGTTAGAGCTTTTAATTAAAAGCTTATTATGTTGATACTTAGATGTTCAAAGTTTTTGATATATAGGTAATAATTATTTTCCACTCACTGTAATTTTGGTATGTTTATTTTGATTTCTTTACGCTTTATCTCGCACATGGCAGGGTAGGCAGAGGAAACTGTAGGAGCCATGGGAACCTAGTGTTAAGACACTCCGTTCTCCGCTTTTCTTCCTTTTCGAGACATTGCGTGTTGAGTGTCGGTACTCAACGTCTTTCTGGTAACAAAAAAGTCCATCTTCCCCGAATTGGAATTGAATATACAAGCCATCGTGTTTACAAGCAGACGCTACGTTTCTGTGCCACGACGGCCCCCATTGTATGTTATAATAACAATAAGGCAAAAGTCACACATACAGGATCGAAAATACTGGAGAAAGATCACAAAAAAAAGCATAATCTCTCAAAATCATATTTGAAGAGGTTTATGCCAGTGAACGTAGATGAGGCGGAAAAGGTATGTAGGGACCCGTTAGCATTTGGTGCTCCGTTGACTTACTACTTCGCTAGGGATAGAGTGTGAAGCTATTACTACTATTACTATTTTTCATATAAATAATAAACGTTTTGGTTAGTTATAAAATAGGAATCTCCCTGGTTTTGCTTACAGTGATTATGTGTTCAATTTTTAAAAAAAAAACAGCTTCACGGTTTCAAGCTTCTTAGCATAGAGAGAGAAGTTTTAAGACACTCAATTTTCCAGTTTCTACATTTTTTTTATATTTATTTAGAGCCATTCAACGAACGTTTATTTCTCTATTTCTGTATATTTTTATTTTTATATAATAATATTTCTTTATCTAGATTATTTATAATAATTTTATATTTAATGAATTTAATTATTTTTTTTTAACTACCCACTTGCTATTATTCCTTAAAACTGTATATCAAAGTTTATTTAACAGTAAGTAATGTATGAAATCATTAGAGTAATCTCATTTAGGGTTCCGCAGGGATAGCTAAAAGCGACGTGATTAACGCGCTACGTGACCAGCTTAGAAAGATGGCATTTACACAGATGTTGAATAAACGAATTTAGTATTTAGTTCAACTATAAATCATAGTTCGTAATATCCGATAAAGGTATATTTGTAAGATATATAGTTTATTTAGTTAGATAAAGATTAAGATTTAACAATAAGAATGTATTTTTTTAGTAACACGCTGTATCCTGCTGATATCTGGGTAGGGAATAATTAAGTGTTAAAACAGTCCGTTCTCCATTTTCAATCCAATTTGATCAGTCTGAGTCCAGTTGTAAGATATTGTGTGCTTAGTGGCGGAACTCAACGCCGCGCTATGTCTAGATAGCTGAGTGAGAAAATGAAATGTTTCTAATTCTACCCTTATAACTAAATAATTCACTACCCTTATATGGGAATTGAATCCACTAGTACAAAGTGTTACGAGTCCACGTAACAATCGAGAGCCATTTATTATTATTTTTTGAATTTCAAAAAAGACCTATGCCACCTGATAATTGAGGGCTTGACGATGCATCGTAGATAAAAGTATCTTGACCACTCTGAAAATCACAATAAATATAATTTTCACATATATACAAAATATAGTAGTGACAAAAAAGTAGTGACAAAACACTATTCACTTTTATTTTCAACAATACTTAATATATGGACAATATCCTACAATATTTGTAAATGATAATACTTTATCGTCATATAAAAAAAAATTAAGTGACACATCACTCTGTTTACTTCCAGTCATTTTCAGTTATTATCTGAGATAGACCAGGTACACTTTAACATATATTAATCAGCTTCCTTCAATACAGTCGGTTATATGACAGCAGATATATTAACCTGTAATTATAGTCTACAGCCTATCTGAAATGAGTTATCCATTTCAAAAGTATTTGTTTCTATAGTTCCTGAGCCCTACAGTTTATTTGAGCCAATAGTCCCGAGATTAACACGATCAAGCAAACAAACTATATAATATTAGTATAAAAATAGACATAAGTTCCATATAACGTCACGTGGAAGCGGTCAAGTTACCCAAAATAGCCAATAAAAGTAATAAATATTAATTATTTCACTTCGGTTTTAAACGCAAACAGTGACGGGGGCCGACGTCCACTTAAGCTGTAGGATCCATTCCACCCCTATTGATTTTACCCCAACCCCCCCACACACCCCCTCCTTTTTAAAACGAGCAGACAAAGGTTTGGCGAATTTTTCATGCTTTACTTGATGTTGTCTAGACTAAATTACTTATTGGCACATTGCAACGATTAATCGGAAATTGGGTGGACTTTTTTGTTTGTTTTGTCGATTCCTATACGTATATCTTGGAGTTCTTGAAATTAAATTTTAGATTTTTATGATATAAGATTTTTGAATATACATACATATATATATATATATATATATATATATATATATATATATATATATATATATATATATATATATATATATATATATATATATATATATATATATATATATATATATATATATATATATATATATATATATATATATATATATATATATATATATATATATATATATATATATATATATATATATATATATATATATATATATATATATATATATATATATATATATATATATATACTTATATGTATATAACAAGAACTTAAATAGTATTAAATTTAATAATACACTGTGAGTACGTAATAACTTAATACAGTACAACTTTGTCTTTTAAAGGCATAAATTAATTTTATGTACGACACGCAACACTACTTAGAGCCAGGGATATAGCCTATATTTAAATGGATCCTAAAAGTTAGAAGTAGGTTAAGAGGGAACGAGGCTGAAATGTATGTGAATTATAACATGGCGCATCTCTAGCAATATACTCTTGAAACACTAAAAACCTAATACCAAATAGACTATTTTTATTTTATTTATATTTGGAGAGCCGAAATAGCTTTATTTGGGTAAAAATTGGGAAATGGAGTGTTTTGACACTAAATTCTTCTCCTGGCACATGCTGGATGTAGAGTATAGCCTATTATCCAAATTGGATTAGAACTAACAACCACTGTTGACTAGAACTAGGCTAAAAACATATATTTTAATGTTTACTCGTATTTTTTATGAGGACAAAATAAAAAAAATCAATTTTCTAATCAAATTTCTGGTTAGCTATGCAACGTACCATTACTTTTTTCCACTACTATTGACAGCTATAATGATATCACTATCCAAACAATGTTTGTCCAGCTAAAACTTGGCAACACGAGACGCTGAAGTTCCACCGGATCGAGGAGAATCAATACAAAAGTGTTCACCGTCACGTCTGTCTGTACGGCACCAGCAACAGTTAGTACAGTCGCAGGGGATATTGGACAGTTTGTGGTACTCTTTTATATATTACATTTAAAAGTTTTGAGTTGAAAGTTAAGTGTTTGGACACTATATTCAGTCTAAAAAGATCGTTCTATGCTAAGGATGGATATTTTTTTAAAATATGTATAAAAAACAATTAAACAAAAGAAAACTTTGACTTTGGTTTTATGAATTCGTCAGTTCATAAGTAATGTGATTCTGTTATTCGTATATAATGAAGGCTAATGTTAGCATATTAGAGTTCTAAGTAGGTTTATTTGGTTTATTTTTAGTGATAACCATTATAAGATTGTTATATCTTTTAAAATATATATGTATTAAAAATTGAAATATGACTCCCTTGGTAACATAGTAACATAACATTTTAGATCTGTACATTTATGAAGCTAGAAAGAAAAATCATTTCTCCTTGGACTTGTTTCCATAATTTTTGTTTCCAAAAACAAATCTTGCTTTAGATTTAGGTTCTCTATCTACCCATTCATTTTTTTCCTTGTTTTTAAAGTGTTTTAACATATATTTTAATTATTAATATAATTTCTAACTTAATTATACATCGTCTGCATATCACTATAACTAAGATTTGTCCTCTACGCACCGATGCTTTGAAATTTAATTAGACCCAGTTTCCTTACATTTGCATCGCGTCAATGGCGCATGCGTCAAGGTTGCTCTGTTTGTTTCGCATTACTCACAAACTGGAGCAACTTTAGTCCATACATATGGCAATGTTTAGGTTTCGTTATACAGATCACTTCTCAAAATCAAGGTTACGTAAGACAAAGGATTGTGATTATTTTAGTAGGAACTTCAAAGACTTAGGATTTATTTGGGGCTTAAGTTTTTTCATATAATAATATGCTGCACTGATTGCTTCAAAATAACTTTTGATATGTCTTTTTTTAAGCTTAAAGCAGGATAGGAAGAAGGAACTGGTTTCTGTCATTTCAAGGCGTTGCGTTGAGTAGCGGATCTCAACGTTCACTCACACTGCTATTTCCTAGTTACCAGAGTGAAGAAAATATAAAAGAAAACAAAGATCTTCTGCGAGTGGGAATTGAACCCACTAATCGTCGGGTTTACAGGCAGACAAAAAAGTACAATAATAATCTATAATTTAATTGAATTGAATATAGTTGTGAAATGTTCATCTGTTAATTGGACGACGCGCAAAAGGAAACAGTTGCCGACCTCACCTGACTAGAATATTCTGTCCTTTCAAGTTAAAACTGTTTAGAATTATGTAAAAACTGTCCTTATTCTCGTCCTTTAAATTTAAAATGCGCTAGAGTTTGACGGGATTTATTAGAGCAAGGACTTCTTTATATGTACCTATGTATAAGAATATGTATGTCTCAACGTTAAGTAAAATTTTCAAATGGTTTTGAGCTGTAACCTGTAAACTCGTTAGGCTAAAAAAAATCAAATTTTATTTTATTTTACTTCCTTTTCTTCTCTTTGTGTATAATATTTCGGGATTTCCTATAATTTAATTTTCCTATGATTGAGGGCCGTCGTTACGCAGAGGCGTAAGCATCTGAGTGTAAACGCGACGGTTTGAGGGTTCGATGCCCACTCGGGGAAGATGGATTTTTCTATTTCCGTTTTCTTCGCTCTGGAAACTAGGCAAAGCGCGGCGTTGAATTCCGCCACTCAGCACGCAATGCCTCGAAAAAGGAAGTGGGGACCGAGAAAGCAGGAACTAAGCAACAGAGTGTCTTAACACTAGGTTCATAAGGTTCCTGCAGTTCCCTCTGCCTACCCTGCAATATGCGGGATAAGGCGTGAAGCTATAGAAAAATTCAACGAGGTCTACTAATAGACAGAATTTCAGTCCTTGCTTGCAAATTGGGCTGTATGTTGTCTGTCAATTGTAACGAAAATTTCGTTGGGTGGAATAATTTTTTTGTATAAAATTACGTAGATATTTGAATGTAATCGATGTAGTTATTAATTTTTCTATATATTAAGATCATTAATATATAACTTTTTACTAGCTTCATGCCATATTCCGCTAATAGCAGGGTAGGCAGAGGGAACCGCAGCAACCGTTGGAACCTATTGTTAAGACACTACCGTGCTTTCCGCCTCTTCGAGACATTGAGTGGCGTAATTCAACACCGCGCTGGCCCACTATACATAACTTAATTCATATAAATAATTAATAGTGCTATTTTTTTATGATAATTTAAGTAAGTACAGCAATTGAATTTAAGATATAAATAATTGAACTCTAAATTAGATCCAATGAAAGGCTATTAATTGCAAATTTTATAGAATATTCAGGTCAAATGCGATACAAAGTGAATTAAAGGCAGCCGAAACAAAATGCCTGTAGTCACGTTATTAATAATTAATAATTCAGCAACAGCTGTCTAGTACTTTAATGACTTAATTAGACCGGTCGGTACGAAATTGATCTTTTATATGTGACATTTTGATACTAGTTTTCTTTATCTTCCAAGTGGTTTAGTTCTGATACTGTGAAAACGGAGAACAGAGTGTATTGTTTTTGGATGAAAGGCTAAAAATTGTCTGAAAGAAATGTGACCTTCGTCCAGCATCTTCGATAGGTAATTTTCGAAAGTCAACCGAGGTCTCCCCTTACCTCTTTTACCACTCACCTTTACATCGAAGATACTGGAGGAAGGTCACGTAAAAAGCATGAGGACTCCCCGGAGAGCATGTATGAAGAGGTTAATGACAGTGGACGAGGCGAAAGAGGTATGCAGGGTTTGGCGCTCCGTTCTCTCTGACTACCCCGCTAGGGATAGAGCGTGAAGCTATGTATATAAGGAATGTGATCTTAGCGTATTTTTTCCGTTGGTTGGAATTTTGGACGTTTCTTCGTTATCCCTCCTGTGCTGTGTAGTTTCTTGTATCTGTCGATCAGTTACTAATTATTCAAAGAAAAATATTAATCAACAAGTAAATCAACTTAATTCAAGTTAATTATTATTCAATGCAAGGTTTAAAAAAAGTCACCTATATACTAATTGGCATTAAAAATAACTTTTTCATGTAAAAGTCATTCTTTTACTTAAAGATAGCTTTTTGGGAAAACCATGGCTGTTAATGCCTACATATACATCATCATCATTATTATATATTATTGCGGCATTGTTTGATTGCGCACGCTTAGAAAGGCTAATTTTTGACTTAAATATCTTCAAATATATATATATATATATATATATATATATATATATATATATATATATATATATATATATATATATATATATATATATATATATATATATATATATATATATATATATATATATATATATATATATATATATATATATATATATATATATATATATATATATATATATATATATATATATATATATATATATATATATATATATATATATATATATATATATATATATATATATATATATATATATATATATATATATATATATATATATATATTATTAAATAATCTCAAAAGCGGCGTTGAGTTCCGCTACTCAACATTGTTCTTGAATATTTTGACACTTGACACCCTCTAAAATACTAATAACACATAAAGAAAAAGTGGGAACTGAAATATTACTAATTTATTATTCTAGCGTCCAATTTGTAAAATACAGTTTATGTACCTCCATATACCTCTACTTATGTAGCCTATTCTGACATGCCTTCTTTAATTTTGCCCTTGAAGAGTGTAAGAGACCTCTAGAAGAGGATTTCCAGAAGTTCTAATGTCAAAAAGAAAAGCAGTAGTTTATATTTCATTGTCCATAGAACCAAAGTGGCTAGCTTCAATTTGTAAAGTAAACAAAATTCAATCCATGAGAAAATCCAGCTGTTAAATTACAAGCGAATAAACACTTAATTGACAAATTGTACTCCAAATTACAGGTACGGGTTTGATTTGCTTACATTTTAAACGTTTGACTTTGTTATTAGGCTATAAATTTTTTCAAGTGATAGATCGTAGCTTATTTGTAATTTGACTTTAAAAAAAATATTTTTGTACACTAATCTAAAGAGAAGAGGACCGCGGTGGCGCAGAGGCGCAACGTCTGCATGTAACGCGACGGTTTCTGGGTTCAATCCCCAGTCGGAGAAGATGGATTTTTCTATTTCCATTTTCTTCGCTCTGGCAAACTAGGCAAAGCGCGGCGTTGAGTTCCGCCACTCAACACACACTGCCTCGAAAAAGGTGGAAAGCGGGGGAGGAAGCAAGGAGTAAGCAACGATGTGTCTTAAAACTAGGTTCCCGCGGTCCCTGCAGTTCCCTCTGCCTACCCTGCCATGTGCGGGATAAAGCGTGAAGCTATAAAAATATCTAAAGAGAAATGTGTATTATAGAAAATATGTGAAAATTTGAATCAACGTCCTTTGGGTGCCTTTTAACCGCTCTGACTTCTGAGCCATACGTTAGAGTCACTTTGAAATTCTTAAAGCAATTACATGTTTTGTTTAATATATCATAGGATAAGTCAATTTGACTTCTCTTTTGTTGATATTGTCGTTAAATTTTCGTTTTTGTATGATGTGAATAATTTTTTTTGGAGAAATTATAATTAATGTGTAGAAATCAACCTTTTAGTAGAAATTAGAAAAATACCAATATGGCTGTGGCTCACAGTCACAATTGAATTACTTTTAAAATAATATTTAAATAAAATAAATAAAAAAAATCTTATATTTTGAAAATTATTTACATATTTATTAAACTTTTAACGCATTTTTGCGATATTTAAGTGATTTTCATATTTATTTTAAGTAAAATCTAGCACAACTTAAATTCCGTTATTCCCTGCGTCTGTACCCGAGGTGCACCACCTGTGGCTTCGTAAATTTAGTATATACCCATCTCATTCACACTTATAACACTAACCTACAGCTATTTCACTCTAGCATGTTTTCACAAATAAGTTGCATCCGAAAACAACATAGAAAACTGTATTTTATTACCATTTGAAAGTAGACTTTATATTTGTAAATTAAGGTTGATATTGCATTGAAATAGTATAGTTAAGAACTCATTGTTAGCCTGAAAGTTTCAGGGAAGGGAAATACAGCCACAACGCATTCTGATTGTAATATAATGCGATTTAAAATAAATAGTGTTGTAACAACAGTCGATGTGAAATGTATGAAAAGTTGATGGATATAGGTGATTATATTGCTTAGGCCATTGGTGATGATGGTCGACAGCCTTAAATTAGTCTGGTAACTTGGGTTCAAAAAATTTCGATTTTTTTTAATTTAAAAGTACAATATATTTAGAATATGCGGTAAAAATTTCACACATAATATCGAAATATTTCGAGAGTTGTAACGAGTTTTCTCCTCGTATGCTATATATGTATGTATGTATGTATGTATAATCAGAAAAAGTCAGGCTTTAGTTTAGTCATCTGTCTAGTATTATATAGGTTGAAATCTTCGTGATATAATAGGACAGCGTTAAACAACTTTAGTTTCTACTACTATTAAAGCGGGTTCCATTTCCCCGTATAGAGCGGCGTTAAACTCCGTCGATCACGTAACACGCATTAACGCATTGTCTGGAGAAGTCGAGCTTTAACGATAAAGAACTTAAGAAACGGAAATAATAGACTAGTTTATCTAAAAGTAATATAAATATCCAGTAAAACAAAAAAATGCATCAAAATATTTTCACATTTATTAAGTGTCAACTCTACACTAAAATTCTTGGACGTTTTCCATGTGGTGTGGGCTCAAATTCTGCTGCGATCAAATTTTTACATGTTCTTTATGTATTCATCATAATATATATCAAATTAAAATAAACCGTCGTGGCGCAGAGGTGCAACGTCTGCCTGTAACGCGACGGTTTCTGAGTTCGACCCCCAGTCGGAGAAGATGGATTTTTCTATTTCCATTTTCTTCGCTCTGGTAAACTAGGCAAAGCGCGGCGTTGAGTTCCGTCACTCAACATGCAATGCCTCAAAAACAGCGGAAAGCGGGGACAGAGAAAGCAGGGACTAAGCAACGGAGTGTCTTAACACTAGGTTCCCACGGTCCCTGCAGTTCCCTCTGCCTACCCTGCCATGTGCGGGATAAAGCGTGAAGCTATAAAAGAAAAAAAATATATAAACCAAAAAGGTAAGTCAGTATTAAAATATAGGCTAGCATATCTATAATATATAGTTTACAACTAACATATATATATTTTTACGACGAAATCCTTACATTCATTATATTTTTACGCGATAATTCCATATAGAAGTACCTTTATTGAATTACTATATATACCTACCATACGTATAAAGATATGATTTAATTAATTATATGACTTGTAAATCATTATTAGGTATATTGTAATAGAAAATAATACACTTTTAATTTGTTAAATACATAACACTTGTTAAGTTTAATTTGACGTTGCTTTCTTCACATTTAACGGAGAGTGTTGTTAAGGTTTTAGAAAATGCTTTATGTAAAAAGCCTTATAAGTCTTCACGCTTTATCCCACACATGGCAGGGTAAGCAGAGGGAACAGCAGGAACCATAAGAAACTAATATTAAGGCACTTCGTTCCCTGCTTTTCGTCTTTTTCGACGAGGAACTCAACGCAGCGCTTTTGGTTAAAAGCCAGAACGAAGAGTATGGAACTAGAAAAATTCTCGGGGTGGGATATGGACTTACAAACCGTCACATTTACAGGCAGACGCTACGCCTCTGCTCTACGACGGTCCTCTATTCTTTTTATTAGATATTAATGTCATTTAATAGTGATTTATTTAAATATTTTTTTACTTTTAAACTCCTATTCTCACTCAGACGCTTAGCTTTCTAAATATACACACCTATAGCCTACGCACTATATAAAAATAAAAGTTTTATAAGCAAGTTCGATATCTATCCCACATCCCTATCCGGCCAACGTTTGCCCGCACTCGGTTAATCCCGGTAACCAGTCACGAATTTACGTTGGCTCGTGTCTCCATTGTTTTACTTAAACGCCCGAAATTCCGCAGTCGGCATTTCGCAGCCCACCGACGAAAATCACAGAAACAGGTGGCAGTTTAACACTTTAAGAGTAAAAATGCGGTAAATCTTACAGTTAAGTGGTATATTTTTGGTATTTTTTGTATGAAGGGGTTAGATTTTGTTTTGTTCTTAACGACTATTTCGTTTTTAAATGTGATTAGATACTATGATACTTTAGTATGTTTGTTATTTAATTTTTTTTGTGAATATGGAATAAAGAACTTAAATTTACGTTTTTATTATTTCTGTGGAATTTTGTGATATACTGTGTTATTCGCTTTCATATTTTAAATTGTGTAATTTCCGTCAGTCAGTCATTAAATAATTGAAAATTTGTACTATTTAGAGAATTTTTACTAAAATTTAAGTAGCTAGACGAGATTCTGTCTACTTATGCCTATAAAAGAATCGTTTTCTATTCATAAATGTATAAAAACACGCTTAATATAGTGATTAAAATTTGTTAAAATTACATATAAAACTACATTGTCACGGTAGCAAAAAAATATATATAATATATTTTCTAAATATTCTATGATTTAGACGACTCGACTCTCTTTTTAATAAAAGAAATGAAATTTAATGTTATAAATCACAATGTACCTAAATGCCAATAGAATTCTTATATAATTTACTATCACGAGACAGTTTAAGTTATATCTTGACATAGAGTATAAAATTATTTTTACTGCCAATCTGAATGCCACAGTAATGGGAAAATATAAAAAAATACTATGTTTTGTAGTTATATGGAATGATTGTATGAAAATGGTGTACGGAAAGAATATGATCGTAGTGGTGATTCCACAGAATAAAAATATTTAAACTTATACAACATTATGGGGTTTAACGTATACTGGAACCCAATAACCCCAAACGAAAACGAAACGAGGAAAACACAGTGATTCATCGATAACCCTATACTCAAAACGCACAGATATAAGCAAGAGATAAAACTCCATACAATGTGCTATGTATAGACAAACGGACGCAGCAATCTACAGAGAAAGTATCACCTATGGCCTGGAAAATTATGCCGGCGGCGTATCGTTAATAAATCTTATATAACCAAATTGTTTACGATTTAAGCAAAAACCTATGTAGCTAATGTAAGTTGAATGGATGTGGATGAAAGTGATTACAGGAATAATTTGTTGCTTGCTTTGAACTTCGACTTTTTAATGTTTGTATATGTTAAAGTAATAAAGGTCTGTGGGTTCGATTTCCACTCGGGGAAGATGGATTTATTTATTTCCATTTTCTTCGCTGTGGCAACTAGGTAAACGCGGCGTTGAGTTCCACCACTCAACACGCAATGCGTAAAAGAGGCGGAAAGCAGGAAATGGAGTGTCTTAACACTAGGTTCCTGCGGTTCCCTCAGTGCGGGGTAAAAAAAAATGTATAACTTTTTTGTTACTATATGCACAAATAGACGAGGGAAAGCCAAAATAACTCCGAGATAAATTTTCTTTGGGGCTATAAAATAGGTATATAAATACAAAATATTATTTCAATAATAATTTTGGCTTGTTTAATGAATTATGCTCGCAGATAGAGAAAAAGAGACAGCTATAGTCGATTAATTGTTATCTCTGTCCTTAAAAGTAAACATTGTCAATGTTACTTCAATTATTTCAATAAGCCCTATTAATTATATAGTAAATAAGATTTCACGATTGGACATATGGTACACATTGGATTTAGCTCATTTAAATTTAAAGCTGCCTAAAATTTAAAATTTTAGTAAGTAATTAACTTAGCTATGAATTTATTTTATTTTTGCTCTTATATTGTAGTGAAAAAACATCATAATAATTCAAAGTACATCTATTTCAGCCAAAGCGAATACCTACTTAAACACACAATAACAAAAAAGAACATAATTATAATCATAAAGAAAAACTATAAAAAAGTCAAATAACACATAAAATATCTATAATTATTTAACGCATAACCAAACCGGTCATCTAATTAGTAGAAACAATGACATGCGCACGCGCAGCCATGTTTAGTTTTCGACCAATCACGTTCGAGCTACAAGGTCGCGCCCAATGTCAAAACGCTTCCTAGTAAATTGTTCTAGGTCACTTGTTACTATGATAGATTAGAGTTTGGCAGCCATTTTGTTGTGATACGCCTATCTATTTGTCGTGATAACAGTTGAGGTTGTGTAAACTTATAGTTTATGTTACTAGAATTTTAGATATAATTTTTGATTATTTCATTTTTGATATAGAATTTTATATTTTAAAATATAATAAATTTATTGAAATTGTTCCTAATTGGTCGTTTACTTTGTAAAATAAGATAAAAACACTCTTCATAAAATATTACGTATATACATAATATATTGAGGACCGTCTCGGCGCAGAGGAGCAACGTCTGCCTGTAACGCGACGGTTTCTGGGTTCGATCCCCAGTCGGAGAAGATGGATTTTTCTATTTCCATTTTCTTCGCTCTGGCAAACTAGGCAAACTACTAAGCAACGGAGTGTCTTAACACTAGGTTCCCACGGTCCCTGCAGTTCCCTCTGCCTACCCTGCCATGTGCAGGAAAAAGCGTGAAGCTAAAAAAAAAAAATAATATATTTGACAATAAAGTCACATTAAACTTGAATACAATAAGTACTAGAGTAGAAAATAAAATATATAATGTAAATTTGATTTAATTTTATTAGACGAAGACTGACTCATTAAAGATTTTCATATTAAAATTGAAAGTGTTCAAAAACAATTATATAGAAATATAGGCAAAGGGAAGCTAATGTTTAAACACTCCGTTCCCTGCTTTCCATATGTAGCAGAATATTGAGTGGCGGAATTCAACGCCGTGCTATGTCGGGTTACCAACACGAGTAAAATAAAATTTAAAGAAAACATATAAAAAATTAACTTGCAACGTAATAAATTGTATAGAACATATAAGAATTTCGATGTAGTGTGATGAAGAACACATGGCTTAATGGTCAGAGCGCTTGCACAGTTTGCAAGAGTAGTAGGTTCAAATCTCGCTGCATTCAAATTTCATACGTTTTCTTTAAGAATTTGTCTACAAAATTATAAAAATATAAATAAATCTTTTCCACATCTTCCTCTCGTGGGAATCAAACCTACAACCGTGGCTCTTACACGTTGTATCGCTGTGCCACTATGTAAGTATATGCCTATATACTATGCATATATTTTCAAATGTATTATTTCAGTAGGTCGAGATGAACTCGTCTTGTGTAATTTAACATTGAAGATAACTTTATATAACAACAACGCAAATTATCTAACATTTTGTATGACGTAAGAAATCAGTAAACTGTGTCAACATAATTTTCACTTACGTTTAAATATTATATTTAAATCGTATATAGCTATGTATAGTCTAAAAGACTCTCTCTCTGCTCTTCTCCCTGAACACTTAGGACCAGTTTCACTGATCATGAATAACGTAAGCTTGTAATTTAGCAGACAGTAAGCTGGTAGTTAACGCTATCCACCAGATAAAGGTTGATAGCTTAATTAGGGTTATATCTGCTAGATATTTCTATCTGAGATTCGTGCAACGTTTTGTTATTTATCAACTAGACAAAGATCACCTATCTGGGACATTATCAGCAAGTGGTCAAACTGGCCCTTAATATGAATTAATGCAGTAAAAAGTGTTATATTACTCCTGTGTGACATTCATGGCGCAGTGGTAATGTCAGACTGTAATGTCAGACTATAAACTTGACTTGTGGATTCGATTGCACGCCGAGGAATAGATTATTTCAACTTAAGTATTTCTTTTTATTCATTTGCTCAAAAATTCAGCGAGAAGCGGAGAATTGAGTGTTTTAACTCCTAGATTCCTCCTAATTTCTCTTCATTTTGCCAACACAAAGAAGAAAGAAAAAGGACTAAAAATACGTACGTATTATATCATGAACCGAAATAATGTAAAACTGCCTTGTTCAATAAAATCACTATAATCTTACACACTGTAATGTAACTTTTGGTTAGAAATTTGAAACTTGTCGTCTCAAAACACCAAGAATACACACGAATTATAATGTACTTACTTAATAGTCAATAAATAATTTATAATATATGGCATTATAGCGCACATAGGTAGGAGGTAGGCAGAGGGAAGTATTTGAACCTAGTGTTAAGACACTTCGTTCAACCTTCATGGGGCATTCCGTGCCAGGAGGTGGAACTTTGTTGCCAGAAAGAAAACGAAAATGAAAATCCATCTTCCCCGAGAGTAAATATAACTAACAAGCCATCGCGTTTACAGGCTAATGCTTCACCTCTGCAACCCGACGGTCCTCCTATGCCATTATGAATTTGCCTAAATTAAAACTGGAAACTTGTTATCACTGATAAGTGAGTAAGTACTTATTGGCGTGACAAATTATGACATAAAAATATATTATTCTATATCGCGTTAAGGTTTAATTATGTTTAGAGTAAACTATATATAGCTTGGTCAATACCTCTTTTATGATACCTTTGTTTAACCTATATAGAAAAATAATTAATCATTTAATAATTTTTATATTTTAAATGAAATATTTCTGGATCTTAGTTCTTAGTATATGTATGTGAATAAAGTAACTTTAATTATATATACTTATAATATAAGGTATTTAACTAAATAAGCTATAAATGTTTAATATATAAAAATTATAATAGTTAATTCCATACAAAATGAGTCGATATGACTGTAAAGGTAAATTTGTTCAAGTTTTTATAAATGTTTAATAATTGCTTAGTTATACTATGACTTACTAAACATTATCATTAAAAGCCTTAAATTCTTGATATCAAGAAACTTTCCACAAATCCTAAGAAATGTGCACTTTGGAACTTAAGTGGCAGTTCGATAAAGCAATTGTAACGAATGACAGAGAAATGTCATCTTAATCTATTCAGGACTACTAACTAATAAAATGAAACTAATAATTAATATTTTCATAATCCTTAATTGAAAAGGTAAATTCTTGAGTTAATGTTTTTAATCATAGGGCCACCTAAGAAAATATTTATACCATCTTTCCGGGAACAAGAACAAAGTCGAAGACGTTTATTAAATGAATAAACTGGTACCATTTAAAAGCCAGCGAAAGAATATCTTATAATTCACCTCAGGAACTTTTTAATAGCGCTGCCAAAGGATGGCAAAAATGTAAAAAACATAGGTACGCCACTTTCCTCTCAAAGCTTACCTAAAGTTCAGATTATTCTTGATAACCAGAGATAAAAACGTATCTTCTAATTTTAATATTTTACCAAATTACAATTTTTTTATTATTTTTAATATTTCTTCTCGTAGTATAAAGGAAATCCCACTTTGAACGTTCTCTTTTCTATTTTGAATATTCTTGAATAGTAATCATAATTACTATTACAAAGGCTGGCTTGACAGTAATGTGTCAGTATTAAGAACTTTACAAGTAAAAATTGCCTACTAAACAGCTTAAGTTTTACATATACAAATATATAATATATTATATTATATTAAATATATATGTATTCTAACATATGCCCAAACGACATAGTGGTATGACAAGTAATTTTATTTATAATATTTATTTAGACCCCTTGTTTCAATTAATGTTACAGAACATGAACAAGAACGTGGCGCAGAGGCGTAAGTGTCTGCCTGTAAACGCGACGGTTTGAGGGTTCGACTCCCACTCGGAGACGATGGATTTTTCTATTTCCATTATCTTCGCTCTGGAAACTAGGCAAAGCGCGGCGTTGAGTTCCGCCACTCAACACGCAATGCCTCTAAGAAGCACGACGGAGAAAGCAGGGGCTAAGCAATGAAGTGTCTTAACACTAGGTTCATATGGTTCCTGCAGTTCCCTCTGCCTACCCTGCAATATGCGGGATAAAAAGCGTGAAGCTATAAGAAAAAATCTTAAACAAAATACATATAACATATTAACTACACATTTCATATTTTTTTTAAGAATATGAAGTATTCTCACAACTATTCTAATTAACAAACATAAAGGCTGATTAAAGAATAGATGCAAAATGGCAAAAGACTAAAGATTAACACATTTAAGAAGAAATTGCGATTCCAGTATTCAAAACTACTTGACCTATTTTCATATCCCGCGACGCGGCTAAAGCCGAGAAAAAGATACCATAGCTAAATTGTTAATTTGGCTACTCTACAAACGGGAAAGCCAATAAAAAAATGCAATTACAAATGCAGCTTCACGCTTTATCCCGCTGATAGCAGGCCAGGCAGAGGGAACCGCAGGAACCGTGTAAATCTAGTGCTAAGACACTCCATTCTCTACTTTCATTATTATGAAAAAAAGTCTTAAAATTTATTTTAATACCGTATATAGCTTAACAGATCATCTAAAACCAGAACAGTAATTAGGAAATGCATAATCAAGATCTTCAAGAACTTGCCAAACTTTGGTCAGCCGTTGAACAAACTCATCTCATTCAGCAGACGATCCGGAGATCTTGAAAACGAATCCTAATTAATTATTTAGACGCATCGCATAAAAATTGAAGCTCTAAATATTGATAAAGGGTGGCGTGATAAGGGGGTAACTGTACTATTGATCGGCGCCAACCCCCCAAGTGTATAGGTATAAAAAGCGTAACAAATTTTCGTCTTAAGAAAAGGAAAAGAAAAAATGTATACAGCCACCCTTTCGCTAGGGAGAGGGTTGCCCCCTTAGAAAGGGGTGTAGGGGGGTGCATTTTTCTCGCGGTCCCGCTCTCTCTCGGACGTAAGATGTTACAAAGGATTCTTTGTTGGTGGACCAGTTAATTAGATTTTGGATATGCATTTTCGGCGTCTCTTTTTGCGCTCAAAATTGTCGTTATATTCTTTGTCTGGACCAAGATTCGTTATTAAATTAAGTTAATCAAGTTGTTCTCTAATATAATTCAGGGTAACATACCTATTACGTATATGATTGTTAAATTATATGACTTACATAAAGCAAAATCTTGGACGTTGAAATTAGAACTAAATCTCAATATATTTCCAAATATAACAACATTTTAAAAACTATTTTTTTTTTCAATTTTCTAAACCAAATAAATGTAATAAATCAGTAAAGAATAAGTAAAATCCAATACCTGATATCAATATGAGAACAGAAATATAAAATAAAAAACAATAGAGTCGTATTTATAAAATCCAAGAATATATTTCTCATATTTTAGTTTAAGCTTACTTTTCATTTTGTAAAAGCAATAATGTTTTTCATCAAAATCGTTTTTGGTCGTCGATACAACAAAATATTACGATGACTGAGTCACTGGGTCAACTTTGTCACGATCCTAATAATACGATCCCTGATCGCACAAAATTGAGCTTTGTTTGCTCTAACTAAGATTCAAATTCAAATAGAATTATATTAGAATATCAAGTAAATTATGATCGCCATACGACAACCGTGATACTTTTGAATAGAGGAAGGCTTGGGAAGTACAAAACGGTGTTATTGAGACCTGAATCGCTATAAAGCTTTTAAGCTAAACACACATTTTAGGGACCATGATATGAGAAAGCGCTGAATTGAGCTTTAAAGCTTATATGTTGTAATTTTGCACATGAATTCCATTATAAATAAAATATCCGTTCAGAAATTGGTTTTCGTTGCTAAGAATTGACTGATCAAGTGGACTTAAGGTTAAGTGGAGGTCATGTCTCAATTTAAGAAATCATCAGAGGGACCGTCCGCTCGAGTGGGTACGTTATCATTGAATCACCTCGTGCTATTCTTGATACAAAAATCAAATGTAATATGTTATTTGTTTTTCATTTCTCTTAAAGAAAATTGCAAGATAATTTTAAACTAATCGTCTATACAGTTTAGAATTAACTTTTTCGTTAGCCAATATCTGACCATGCTACGTATAAAATTCTTAAGAAAATGACATTCCCAATTCTAGTGTATCAAACATATGCTAGCTATTCATGCTTCCTACGTTCATGAAAACTTATATTGAAGCCATTTTGACGCCACCGTGGTATAGTGGGACATTATCTGACATTACGACCTGATTATGGGTTCGATATTCACTCTAGAGCCTTTGGTGACAATCGAAAACTTTGAGTCACAAGAGAAGTGTCTCGATACCAAGTTCTTATACCCTCCAGGCTATAAGGGATTATTACAAAATAAAATTCACAGAGCTGCCGCAATTATTTCTCTAATAAAGAACAAAGGAATAATCAGCCAATCGACCACCTCAATTTACTTAGTCCAGAGCGAGAAAGATTGATACAACATAACATAGCCATATCCAATAGCCCATGTCCAATGATAACATTTAGAAAAAAAACACAGCATTCAATTATGGGCGTAATTAATAAAACATGGTCCATGATAGAACGCTATCTTTCGTACACACACAAACTAATAATTAATCATCCAACGTCTTCCCACCCCGTTCCAAGTTTAATTCCTGCCACCCTCGACCGTTTTTTCCGAAGCATGTTTTCATTTTGTTCGTCTGGGAGCATAAGAAGCGTTCTGTACGTGCAAATTGAATTTCGTGGTCACTCAGAATATTTTAGACTTTAGAATATATCGGTTGGTTTTCTAAGTTGGTTTGCGTTAATTTTGTTTTTGTTCCATGATTTACGATGCCGTTTCCTTTATAGCTTGGTCTTGGGGTTGTTGGTGTGCTTGTGTTTATCGTGTTTTTGTCTTATTATCCTAGACGTTGTATTAGTTCTGGATATTTTTATTATTTCTAAAATATATAAAGTTCTATCAAGTTGTAGAACTTGGCTTATTTCGAAATGAAATAGGTTTTTTTGTATCTATTTGTATTTGGCCAGAAAAAAGAATAACATCATCATCCTCCCTTCAGTTTTTACCATTGCCAAAACACGTGTTGCGTTCTTTAATTTACTTTACAAAAACTGCGACTAAATGAGTTTAAAATTGTACTTCCTAAATTTGCTCTTGATGAAACTTTGCATATTATAAGTATAATTAGATATTATTTAAGAGCTTTATGAATATCAGTTATCATTATCTACTAATATTTATATATATTAAAATATATATATATATATATATATATATATATATATATATATATATATATATATATATATATATATATATATATATATATATATATATATATATATATATATATATATATATATATATATATATATATATATATATATATATATATATATATATATATATATATATATATATATATATATATATATATATATATATATATATATATATATATATATATATATATATATATATATATATATATCTACTAATATTTATATATATTAAAATATAAGGTAAGCCGCAGCGTTAAGCTCCGCCACTCAAATGAAACTGCGTATGAAGAAGGAACAGAGGCTTTTATTTGATTCTCCCTACTTACCCTCCCACAAGTGTAAAATAAAATAAGCAAGATATACGTTCTTATTATAATATAAGGTATTATAGGTCATTTTATTATAAGGTATAATTTAAGCAGTCTAAAGACATCTATATATCCACCTACAATGTATAGAAATAATGTCTATACATTGTAAATGATGTATGTATGTATGTATACTCGTCTGTCCCGGTAACTCGGTAACCGTCTAACCCCAGACGTCTAGAACTGGCCGCGAACAAATCGACCTTATATGGAGGCATGCGTAGATTATACTTTGGATGAAGATCTCTCTATTATTTATTTAAAGATTTAACTTTTATTTAAAGTGTGTTAAAATTAAGAAAATATGCATATACAGAGTTATTTTATTATTAAATTTGAGTCAATTTTTAAATAATAGTTGTTATTTTTATTTTAAATTGGTGTAATTGTAGTATAAAATAGAAAAAGTCAATTTGTCGTAACACTTATTGCTTGCTGTAGTTTTGGAATTGTTTGGTTCAAAAATAGATAGAAAAATAAATTTCAAACATATAAAGCTAACTTCGTTGGGTAAAATTTATGTTAATTTTAATATTTGTCGCCTTTGTCCTGGATTTAAGAGATATTATAATGTATGGTCGAGTTCTTACCAGAGTCTCCCCAAATCGCAAGTGAACCCCAAACCGTTGCGTTTACGTTCAGACACTGCGTCACGATGGACATAGAAGATAAAAAATGAAAGGAGGTTTCATTACCATATCAATACTAGTATATATATTATATTGTAATTTTATGATGAATAATTAATTTTTTTATAAATTCTCCATTTTGTATTGGTTTTAATTTTTTTTAATAAATACTTCATACTAGTATTAAATACCTTCTACTCTCTATTTTAATTCACATACTACTTATATCCCTAAACAAAATATATTAAAATATTAACTTCATTAAAAAAATAAAAAAAAAAACAAAAGAAAATAAATAATTCCATGTAATTAGTCAGTAAATTAAGAACGTAGTGTCTAAACACTAATTTCTCTTTGCCCATCCGACCATATAAAAAAGCTTTCATATATAATAAAAATACAACTTCAATAGTTAACTTTTAATAATTTCCTAAAAGGCAACCACTTGGAGCGAGTAGAAAAATTAAATAATAAACGTGACAAACACCGCGCACGTCGCTTAACTTAACCATTTTGTCTTTTTCATGGCTTCAATTTAGAATTTTATTTCCAGCTTGACCCAAGACTGAGAATGTTGGATTATTATACGTTTTAAATATATATTATACTGACTAAATGCTGTAGGTGTTTTTGGCTGGACAAGCCACGGCGTTAAACTCCATCGCCAAACTAAGGAGTTTTCGTATTTGTTCCAGTGAAGTCCGACTAGGTTTCGGTTCTGTCAGCTAAGGGTAGCTCCAGACAGCATTTAGCGTTGTAAATACATAAAAAAATACCTTCTTTTTAGTAATTTCTAAATATACAGTACCTCTAATAACTTGTAAAGTTGATATAATCCAAACACAAAATAAACAGTTCAGTACAGTCGTTACATATGGCGCTCCAAGAGTACAAGATGACCGCAAAGTTTTATGGAGAATATTTACTTAATTAACACACAAAAAATTATTATTTCAGTAATTTATTAATAACATCACCCATAATAACCAATTAGAACAACTTCAAAATATAATAGAATGTAGACTACAATGATATATTTTCATTACATCTAGTCTCGCAGCTGAAATATTAATACCGTGCACATCGCTTAAGTCGCCCGTTTTGTCTTTTTCACGGCATCAATTTAAAATTTTATTTCCCGCTTGACCCAAGGGGGTGGGGGTGGCTCATTATGACCAATTTCACCCCCACTTTTACTCCTAGCATTGTCTTATCTGATGGCTCATTTCTGTCTTCCATTGAGGTTTTGTTAAGAACGCTACGACTTATGATTTAGTTTGCATTTCTCTTTCTCGACAATTATGGGAGGGTTAATAGGTCGAACTTTTCGTTTTCAGTTTAGCTACGGCTTGCGATTATGAATATTATGCGCGGTGTCTGCTAATTCTTTATCGGACAAAAGGTCCTCGGTAATTGGTTTGTTTTCAAGGTCTATTTTGTTTATTGTGACAGCTATAAGCTTGTTTTGAAGGTTACTTCTTTATTATAATTGACGTTTATTTTATTTTTTTTATTACGTCGTCGTTACTATTTTTTTAAATTTTCATGCTTATTTAAGCTAGTTCATCCATTTTGACGTGACAACGTCTTAAATTAGGTTGTGCGGCTCGGAGTCAAATATGAAAATGGTAACGTAACGATGTGTCAACTGTCACCGAACTATGATCGGTCCGCCGCGCGTATCACTTAACACATGTACAATGTTTTATTAAACAAAATATATTTTCTATAGTTAAAATTTGTGCAATTTATACTATAATTATTATTCATATCAATAAATATTCTACTGAGAAAAAGACGTTGTCACGTAAAATTTTCGCCCGTAAAACCCACTTTACAGGCAACCATTTTTTTTTATTTTATACGAAAAAAATACCATAAATGAAACATATATGTATATATTATTTCTAGTAATTACAATCATATTATTACTAAGCACACACACATACATACAATACGAAAGAGCAAAAAAGAACAAGTTTCCTATATTTCAAGTAAGCAAATCAAATCTTAGTATTTATAATATAATTACAAAACCAATAACACACATTAATTATCCCCCCAAAAGGGGGGCGGTGGGAGGGCAATTTAAAGTGGACGCTGTATTGATTCCTGCATTCTTTCACACAGGCGCGGAGGCTGCCTCCCCGCCCGGATAACCGGGGGGTTAAGATTTTTTTCGGCTCCTCGATACTACTTGGAAAATTATAATAGATCTAGATCTTGTTATATATATACTGATGAATATCTGTAGTAAATTTAATTTGAGGATCGTTTGACGTTTCTTATCATTATCTTATCAAGATTAGGTAAACAAATGATTAACAAAATTTGTTGAAAATATAAAAATTTTGTTACAATATAATCTATGTTTCCTTTAGTAAATAAGTGAAGTACCATAATATAAACAGGGGTTAACTTTTTTTTGGTACTTCGATATTATGTCAGTGTGAAGCTATAAGTCGTAATACCAATCGAATTTCTCTAAATAACAAATATTAGGTAAAACCAAGGGAATTCATTGATTTTAAACTTCTTGTTACTTTGTTATAATATTTTATTTCTGTTTAAGGCGTTCTTTTAAAACTATAGCCATGACATAAATATTTTTCTATAAAAATTATGCTTAAAATAAACTAAATTATTATATAAAACCTTATCAGATTTCTAAAACACTTAGCCCGTCATCAGACACACATCACCTAATTATAAACATGACCCTTTTCGCTATTTCGATTGTCACTTGAATAAAAAATAGATTTGTTCATAATGTAGGTAAGAAAAACATCAACAACTCTAATGAAAACACTACGCACAGCGTTGAGTTGCGCCACTAAATAAAATGTCTTAAAATTTGGTCGAAAATAGCGAACGGAAGCAACACTAGATTCCCTCTGCCTATCCTGCTATGTGCGGGATAAAGCGTGAGAAAAATGTAGAAGAGTCTACAAGCAATCCATGCACTTCAGTTAAACCGAAACGAAATTCGTAAAAATCGACATTTCCATTCGGCTATCTGTTTCTGTACGTTTAGTTTGGTCCGTACTCGCTTGCACCGCTTCCATAATAAACTTGTTGGTCGAAAACTACTAAAAACAAAGGCAGCAACAGGTACCCACACCGTAGTGCAGAACTGAGTACAGTGCGGAATCGACGCAAACTTTCCTCAAATGTTCCACGTGTTTTTAACTGTACTAACTTTAGAATTTAAATTGTATTTATTAGATAAGCCAATATATATATATATATATATATATATATATATATATATATATATATATATATATATATATATATATATATATATATATATATATATATATATATATATATATATATATATATATATATATATATATATATGGACTAAAAGATCCTCCTAATAACTTTTCATAGGTTTTAATAGATAATTTATAGCCATTTTTACTCACAAAAGACATTCACAGTTGAATTTTAGAATTAAAATGTCCAAACATTTTTGAGGCAGACGCAAAACTCCAATCTTGCAAAACAAAGGATACCGTTAGGTTAATTGCAATGAACGAGCTCGACTTTCTTTCAAAGAGTAAAATTTTGATCGATTTCTACACTTAATTGTATTTAACTTTAATATCACGTGGCGTAAATAATATTAGAAAAAGTTAAAAAAAAACGTTTAAAAATTAAAAAACAAATTGTATTACATGTGGGAATTACGTTAAAAAAATATGTTGCCGAATTTAACACTACAATATATGTTGAGTTAAGGGTATTTATGTCTAATAGTTATTTAAAAAAATTAAAAATTATGTGTTAATATTAATCGTTCTTTTTTTTACGTTCACGCTTTATGCACATGGCAGGGTAGGCAGAGGGAACTGTGGGAACCGTGGGAACCTAGAGTTAAGTTCACTCCGTTGCTTAGTCCTTGCTTTCTCCGTCCCCACTTTTCGCCTTTTTGGAGGAATTGCGTGTTGGGTGGCGGAACTCAACGCCGCGCTTTGCCTAGTTGCCAGAGCGAAGAAAATGGAAATAGAAAAATCCATCTATCCCGAGTGAGTGGAAATCTAACCTGTTACATGCAGACGTTGCGCCTCTGCGCCACGACGACCATTCATTTTATCAATATTAAGTTTTATTATTTTATAGATTGAGAATTGAACCCAGAACATTATCCTACTGCGCTAAAATGGTCTAAATGACATATAGAAAATAATCAAAAAGTGAACTTAAAAATAATATTATAAACATATATTTAGTAATATTAAGCCCAAAATAAATATATCCAGCATTCCTATTTTCACTACTCACGACCAATTCACAAAACAAAGCCGCAACAGATACGTTTGGAGGTAGATAGTAGAAAAAAACTAGAAAGCTTACTCATATTTTGTGATAACCTTCCGTATTGTTAAATACATAAATAAATATTTTTAATAACACATGTTCGAGAGTTCGAAAGTATGCAGAGATTCAAAGTATGCAGAGAGAATCTACTCAATTCTCCGCTTTCTGTCCAAAGACGAAATGTTGCTTTTTGAGTCACTCCTTAACTCCGTAACTCAATGCCACCCTTTCTGATTTACCAGAACGAAGAAAATGAAAATGAAAAAATCCATCTTCCTCAAGTAAGAATCGAACCCACAAACTGTCGCGTTGGGAAACTGTACGGGATCAAAACCAATGACGTTACGAATGTGACAACAACTTCGCCATAGTGTAGTCCATCACTATACTTATTTATTACAAATATCCTTAATGGATGGATACATTTTGACTATTTTTTTTACAATTTACAAACATTTTAGGCTAAAGCCTGAGTTACAATTCCAAGTAACCACTAAACCTTAAAATATTCACTAAAAAATGACGAATATAATATTAAAAATTCAAAATGAAACAGCACATAAAGTAAGTGCATTTACATTTGAACCGAAAGTGCCTCGACTCCATTTTTTCATATAATAAAAAAAAAGTAAAACCTAGGCTGAATATTTGTGGGTCACATTCAAATTTCTCAATGATTCGGAAGAGATTCCAAATTTAAATTCAAACTTGTGACGCGGCATTTTTTAAAAAACGGTCCATTTGAATTTCAAAATGGCTGCACATTTGAATTTCATGGCGTGTTCCGTATTGATTTGTTATATACGGTAAATTTTTATTTTGTTTTCAAATACTTTGGTCTAGTTAGCTGGTTAGTTTATTGATATAGATAACAAATTTAAGCACTAAAACTAATATAATAAATAAATAAAATGTTCGCAGGAGGGCACAGGTTCGAGTCCCGCTGCGTTCAAATTTTTATATGTTTTCTTTAAGTATTTTTTCTATCCTCAGTGTGGATTAACACTTTAAAAATCATGAAAATAAATAAAATGTCGTTTAATATTAGAAAACGAAAGTGTTACAATATTAGTAAAATATACGCACTAAGGCTAAGAATGAATTATATGAAGCCATCAGTGGGGCAGTGGCACAGCGTCTGTGACTGTACAGCGTCTGTGGTGGTACTTAGGTTCGAGCTCAACGTTATTTTAAGTTCTTTGGTAAACTGAAATGCAATGTTGAATACCGCTAACAGAGAATATATCCACAATCGAGTGTAAAGCTGTAAACGGAGTGTCCTAACACTAGCTTCCCTGACTATTTTGTTGTATGAGGTAAAAAATTAAAATAAAAAGCTTAAGTCAATTAAAGACCTTAACTTAGTTACTTAAGTTAAATTAAATGCCTATCGACCGTCAAGAATCGCAGTAATCGATACATTAAATTTTTTTTTAGCTTCACGCTTTATCCCGCATATGGCAGGGTAGGCAGGGGGAACCGCGGAAACCGTGGAAACTTAGTGTCAAGACACTCTTTCTTTCGATGCATTGCGTGTTTGAGTGTCGGAACTTAACGCAGCACCTTTAAAATTGTATCCATTTAATGATATGGTAAATCAACTGTTCCAGATTTGAAAGAGCTTAATGAAAGATCACTTCGTAACGCTGACTAACGTAACTGTTTTTGTATGGAAGAGAAATTACAAAGTAACGGTCAAAAGCCTTAAAATGAAAAAAAATCTCATAATCTAACACTGAGTCGTATGGGCTGTTGACTATAAATATCCAAACTAACATCTAAAATAATCAAATATTTTTCTATAGAACAGGGTAGACAGAAGGAACCCAGAGCTAAGCCTAGAGTTATTTATATTTATTAATTATTGAAATATAAAATAAAACTATTTTCATATTTCCACCTTTGGTAGAAATGACTAGATTTGTTGTATTTTTGCTTAAAATTAAAATGACTACGACATCAAAAAATGCTATAAAATTTTATTTATTTAATGATTTTTGCGATATTTTCTATAAAAAAACGCAATAAACGTCTAAATTTCTCTATAAAAATTATATAAAATCAAGTACAGGTAGCATCCAAAGTACCAAAATCACTTGTCGGATATTAAAGCGACGCGGCGAGAAAGTTGGCGTTCCACGAACAATGCTAGGAAGGCTGGGTTACCGTTTTCACGAGAACTTTAACGAAATTGTTTCACGCGATGCTTATTCAATTAAAGTTTTGTTTTGGAGATATAGTGTGCTGCGTTTTTTTATATTGTAGATGATTTTTTTAATATGTCAATCTATCTTTTAAGCTATACGAAGTATACTATATGTATACATATATATTCTATAATATACATGTGTATGGCATACAAACTTTTATATGTAACTAATTAATGTCATAAATACATTATTTTCTTTTAAATGCTCTGGCTTTTAACTCTACTTAATATTTGAGGTGATTGAACTCAATAGTTAGGTAATGTTCAAATTAGTTTAGTAGCGTATTTAACTAGAACAAACTATAATATGTTAGAAATAGAGACTACTATGTCTTATAAATACAAATCCTTATTCTCAACCAACATATAACTCTATACAATTATAATCTCACAACAGAAAAACCCCACACAGAAGAAGCTACCGCACGATAAATAATATTAATAAACAAATGAAAGAAAATGGAGAAATAAAAAAAAATAATAATAAATAATAAAGAAACGTAGAAACAGGCGACCAACGAAAAGCGTTGTGAACTAATTAAAAACATCAATTCTAAGGAGCAAGGGGGTTTATTTCAAACGCACGCACACATGCACATGACACCCCCATACGTATACAGATTGGGTCGCACACTAGTGTGTGACATCGTGGGAATACTAATGGTTATCTCGATAATATTGTAATCGACATTTTATTTTTTGAACTTAAAACATATATATATTTTTTTATATATATATATATATATATATATATATATATATATATATATATATATATATATATATATATTATATATATATATATATATATATATATATATATATATATATATATATATATATATATATATATATATATATATATATATATATATATATATATATATATATATATATATATATATATATATATATATATATATATATATATATATATATATATATATATATATATATATATATATATATATATATATATATATATATATATATATATATATATATATATGAAAATTATTTATATCTCAACTTCTTCTACGTGAAGACGAAGCGTTAAGATTTACTTTTTATAAATTACACTATTTATTAAATTAACATCCTACAAATAAATATATTAAACCAAATAATACTACACAAACAGAAATAATGACGCACAACCTCCAAACCGAAATAGCTCGGAATATTCTTATAAAAAGCGCTTACGAGGTTCTACCCACCCTTACATCAAAGTTATCCCAGGGTGGCGTCTTAAGGAGAGGGGAACGAGTTATCGCAAATTGATCTAGGGAGTAAGGGAGGACCTAAATTTGACAGGAATCGAAATTGACAGCAATATTGAAGGCTTTTTGTGTTGGTTTTAAATGAACATATATAGAAATTAAAATTATTAATGTGTGTATATATATTTTTAGCGTCACGCTCTATCCCGCATATGAAAAGGTAGGCAAAAGAAACTGCGTGTTAAGACACTCTTTCTGTTTTTGAGTATCGAGGTATTTTGTCTTGTGTGGCGTAACTTAACGCTTTCTTTTTATTATTATCTTAACGAGGAAAAGAATACCTATATTAGAATCGAACCTAGTACCGTCGATGTTACAAATAGATAAAGTACCACGGCGCCGTGAGGAATATATTATGAATGTGGAATATTTTATTAGCTAGGGGGTTGAGTCTGATCTCACCCCCTACGTGTATTAGTTTATTTTTAATTTTTCTTTGATTTGCAGTTTCCAGTATAGGTTTTACTCTTTTTAAGTGTGTATATATATATATATATATATATATATATATATATATATATATATATATATATATATATATATATATATATATATATATATATATATATATGTATATGTATATATATATATATATATATATGTATATATATATATATATATATATATATATATATATATATATATATATATATATATATATATATATATATATATATATATATATATATAGTTACTACATGACATAATGTTGAATAGTGGCACTCAACGCCGCGCTTTTTCTAATTACCAGAGCCAGGAAATGAAATATTTAATTTTCCCTGAGTGGGAGTCGAACCCACTACCGTCAGGCGCTGTGCCGCATAGCCTCAACGAACTGCATGTAATAATAATTATTCCAATTTTTAGCAAGCGTCGAAATAAAGTGAATTCAAACAAAGTTACAATGATCTAGTGACACAAATAGGATTAAACCTATAAATTTGATTCCAAGGAAAAATGTACCTTATATTTATAGTTCCAAAGTCCATATTCAAATAAAAGCAAATACTTACATTGTAACTTACTATATGTATTTTGTTTTCGATAAAAATATAATATATGAAAGGGTCAATTATGACTCAACTATATTATGATATATCAAGCATTATATATGTATATGTCAGTTTTATAAACATAAATACAAGCGCGGCGTTGAGTTCCGCCACTCACATACAATGAAAAATGTGGAATGCGGAGAACAGGGTGTCTTAACCCTATCTTCTCACTATTCCCGCGGTTCCCTCTGCCTATCCTGCCAAGAGCGGGATAAAGCGTGAATCTGAAAAAGAATCCTTATCGAAATTTTATTCAAAAGTTTAATTTTCAGCAGTATACTTACCTACAATTTGTTTAAAGACTTTCAGTTATGTATGGAATCACAATCTATATTAATATTAAGAAATGAACGGTTTGTTTTATTGCACTAATCCTAGGAACTACGAGCTCAAATTATGTGATTTTTTTTAAATAAAATTACTCTTTATTATAGAAACAAAGTCATAGAAATTAACATAATATAAATTACACATATTTTTAACAAATATAAGAAAACTCCTTTATACTGTAGGGAAAGACAAAAACAAAATAAAGCTGACCACACTTTGTATTCATATTCAAAGAAAAACTAAAAACATATGTAAGAATATATTCTTAAAAAAGTAATTATTACGAGTATTTTCAAAAGTGAACATGGTTGAGTCTTTGTGCCGTCTTGGGACGTAAAGGCATACACAATCTTAATAACAAAATCGGTACTCTACTTGCTAGTACAGGGTGTTCTACTACAGCGTAGATTAAATGTCGTGGAGCTATTTTTGGAGAACTTGATTCAGCACTACAGGTATTTTAATGGTAATAATAATAGAATGAGTAGAGAATTGGCATTTTGAAAAATATATACATAAAGTGGGGACGGAGAAAGCAGGAACTAAGCAACGGAGTGTCTTAACACTTGGTTGAAGTGGTTCCTGCAGTTCCCTCTGCCTAACCTGCAATTTGCAGGATAAAGCGTGAAGCTGAAAAAAATTATATATTACTTTTTATCAATTATATGTAATATATACTATATAAAAATTATATAGTAAATATTACATATAATTGATAAAAAGTAAATAATTATGCTAAAACATGTTATACATATGTATGTGTGTATGGATGTGTAGGCTTATCAACCAAAAGCTACTAAACAGCTGTGTTAATATTCACTTAAAATAATATAGAAATCGAATTCACAACCTAAATTTGAATTTTTCTGTATTTCCATAAAACATATTTCAAGCCAATTGCGAAAATACATTAAAAGGCGATGCGATATTACAGCTATAATTCAAGCCTGCATACAATCGCAGCTTGTGATGGATGATCATCCTCAAATAAAAGCATAACTGGCAAGAACATTTTTAAAAAATATTTTCGGTAAAATGTCATATTATTTTCGGCCATTCCTTAGTTTTGTTTGTCGCTCGTTTCGGTTATTTTAACGTCTGGAGTGGCTTTTGTCTAGAATTTCGCTTTTTTTAAGGCTTAAGCTTTCAATTCTGAAGTAAATGACAGTGAGATGAGAAATTAATTTAACCTGTTATGTTTTTTTCATCTAGTTTTACTAGATTTATTTTGATATAACTAGGTCAATAGTATAAATCTGTAATAGCTAACCTAGGTGAGCTAAGTATATGAAGAACATTTTTTATATGACTAGTTCTACTAGTCTAGACTAGTTTTTTTTTAATTTCATATACAAAATTAGATTTAGTTACATATATCTAGATTAATAGTATAAATATATAAGAGCCAACCTAGTTATAGAACTAGCCCTATAACAAAATGTTCTCTACATTTTCCATTAACTAAAACCAAAGCTCAAACAAGTAGAATGAAGAAGCAATTACACAATTTACGTATCGATTGCTGCCCTCACATAATTTTATATCCTACCCACTCGGGCGTAATGGCGTCTTGAATAAAATAAGAAAATTATCACTGGCTGGCCACGGGGGTGGATTTCGGAACCCACCCCCCGGGTTTTAAAAAGAAAATTTCGGTGGGGCGTGATATTTTTAAAATAAGACCCTCTTCGTGGCATATTCCGTGGAGAGATTTTAAAATAAGAATAGTTTCGCGATACCCCCTGCCACCCTCGTCTGGAGTTCGAAATAAAGACGCGTTCAGTATTGAGAATTTACCAAGCTTTGATGAAGCTTTTCATATTTTGAATTGTATTTTTGGGTTTTTATTAGAAAATTATAAAGTTTAAGCATATTTTGAATATATAGCTTAGTTGGGTTTTTGGGTTAGATGTATAGTCAGTTACATCATGTTTTTTTTATCAAGATTCCACTTAACAGCTAAGAAATCGATACAATTCCGTTTATATTTGAACAAGCGTTAAAGACATTTGTTAATCTCAAATCCACTCAGTGAATTAACTGATCATATTATAAAAAAAGTCAATAATCTAACAGTAAAAACACTGTTAAATTCCATATTTTCTTACAACTTAAACTGAAATCTACTTGCGCTATCGACTGTCTCGTTCAAAGCGTACCTATAAGAATTCGGGGGCTAAAATCGGGTGGTTCGGGGATACAGGGTGTTCCTTGATGAGGAGGTTTTTGAGGAATTCCGTCAGGGGTCATTCACCGGCGCCGATACGATAGTAATTGGATCGCCTAACGGATCTTTAAGTAATGCTAGCATTATGTTGAAGCAAATTATTTGTAGTAAATATTGATGTCATAATTTTTTAGTAAATTTATCTTTCTTTGAACATTGTTTTCTCGTCTTAACTTTTCTTTATTCTCTGTGTTTACTTTTCATTATTCTTGAATATTGTGTATAGAAAGATGAATCCAAATTGTTAAATCCTTAATATATGTATATAGATATAGTTATGATATTTCAGCTTAGTTAAGTTGTCTCTAATAGCTTATTGAGAGACACCTTGGCAGGTTTCCAAGATGTGGGTTCGAATCCAACGATGTTGAATTATATATACGTTTCTTAATACTTTTTTGTATATACAATATAAAATGATTTAAACTTTATGAGACTATTATATTTTCTTTCACGGATTTGTTACATAATCTTTATTATTAGGCTATTAATATTAAATAAAAATAACCAAAGCTAAAACGATTGTTCTTTGTAATCATCTTGGGGTAACGGAAATTTATAAAAATCTTCCTACAGAGATGCTAACAACGTATTTCGTTATAAGAATTTCGACGCGGCGGGATGAAGAACGCATGGCTTAGTAGTCAAAGCACTTGTACGGTTTGCAAGTGGTGTGGGTTGAAGTCCTACTGCGTTCAAAAAATAAACAAATGCATTAAAATCGAACAAGCTGACTTTGCTACTGTCATTTGTTGAAAAATCCGTGACAAGAGAATAAACAATAAGAAAAAGATACCCTAGCCGTCGTGTCACATCGCACAATCAACGAGAAAGCGTCTGAACGTAAAGGCGACGGTTCTGGGTTCGATTCCCATAAGGGGAGAATGCAATATTTCATTTACTCACTCTGGTAACAGACTAAGTGCGGCGTTGAGTTTCGCCACTCTACACGCTATTCCTCACATTTAAGTGGAGAGTTTTAACTATATGTCTGGAGAAAATACTTTGATGTTTTCCGTTATAAAGTCACAAAAATCAAAATTTTACTAAAAATGGAAATAACGCAACCGAGTTGATGAAATCGTTAAATAAAACAAAAAAAGGTCCAAAATAAGCGAATATCGAGTTATCGGGTTATAGCAAAGTAATCTAATACCTGTAGATACGGCGCACTCGCCAAACAAAATTATATTATGATAGAAGGAAAAGTCACATTGGAAATGTGTAAAAAATATCTTTCAATAGTTTGTTTCGAATCTTAATTGATGCTTAAATCTTTAATTACAGTATATCGAGGGAGAATAAAATTTATAAGTACCTAATATAGCAAATTATTGAATTTAATTTCATGCAATCAAATGTCAAATATTAAAATAAAAATTATACTAACATTACGATTATATATTAATTTGTTATAAGACAAAGCAGCTACTCCAGTTTTCATTATTATAGAAATTGAACCCGTAACCTTTATATTTAATACTTTGTAATCTCCATTAGAGGAATTAAACATCACACTTTCTCCTTCTTCTTACTAAAATGGAGAAGTCAAATATTTCATACTTCCCTGAATCAAATCCACATCTGTGACCTTTCTATACACACACTCTGCCGCTAAGCTACGAAGACCTACATTTAAAAAAGTTTACGTAGCAGGGTAGGCAAAGGGAACCGTAGGAGGAAGAAAGTGTAGGAAGAATGAACCGTAGACAGAAGGAACCTAGTGGTAAGGTTTCCGTTTATTCCAGTTCCCGCGTATAAGTGCCACGAAAGCCTAACTTATAATCTAATGCGGCAGGGTAGGCAAGGGGAACCGTAGGCAGAAGAAACTGTAGGCAGAAAGCACCGTAGACAGAAGGAACCGAGTGTTAAGGTTTTCGCTTACTCTAGTTCCAGCTTATAAGACTTTATGGTAATTTGTCTTCTCTCCTTTCCACATTCAGGGTTGCCGCACGTGTGCCATGGCGGAGTGCTCGTTCGCGCGCTGCCAGCAGGAACGACGCGCTATACGCAAGGAGCTACAGCGTTGGACGAAAAACATGGTCTACATATTAGGTTAGTGAATACTCTTTCGATGTTGCTTTAGCTATCTTTATTTACTATTATGATTATTTTTTACATTTGGTCCATTTTAAAGAAAACATTGATTTTTTTTTTAGCTTCACACTTTATCCCGCACATGGCAGGGTAGGCAGAGGGAACTGCAGGGACCGTGGGAACCTAGTGTTAAGTTCACTCCGTAGCTTAGTCCCTGCTCTCTCCGTCCCCGTTGATTTTACATAACTTTGAAATTTTCTGGTGTGTTGAGAAGGACCAGTTTGAATTATGCAGTATTTTATTAATTATTCGGTACAACTCAAAGTACACAATATTTAGAGTTACTTCAGTTTTAGGGCTAAGCCATAGCTAAAAGATAGTGTTTCATATCGATATGTTATAATTGAATTGCTCTATAATAATATTTTATTTTCAAATTCTGCACTCTAGTATGGTGGACAATTATAATAATAAGTAATGCCTTACTTATACCTTACATATTTTTTCAAATAACAAAAGAAGTGCTATTACTACGTAATATTAGACAAAGGACTAAAAGTCCAAAATATCTAACAAAATTTTATAACACAACATATTTCATACATACATATACATTCTTATATATGTGTACATATTAATATAATATACTATGCACTACTTCGTGTGATAATTGAACCCACTACTACATAACACGGTCTAACCACGCTACGCCACGACGACGTCTCAGCTCGTCACTCGTAACAAACTTAAAAAAAAAATGTTATTACGCTTAGAACTTTCCTACGCATGTATTTAGTCTCGAAATTTTCAAATTAAACCTGACGGCGGACGAGTTAATATCATACTCCATACTCTACTTGCATGAAATTTTGTTTGTTCTGTTTGTACTGGAGTTTTAGGATTCGCGTTCATGGTGGCAGCGGTAGCGGTGGCGGTAGTGATGGCGGTTTTTATTTAGATTTACTGGTTGTAACCTGTGGCTATAAGCTATGAAATTGATAAGTTTCTTAAATATTAATCATATTATGTATATATACGTGACATGTTTCTATTTATCTGTATATTTAATTTTTTTTTTCAAGTTACATAATAAAATGGCATTTACACTCATGTTAATAAAAAAATAAGATTGTTACTAATAATATAAAACGAACATATTAAATGTTAGTGAAAAATTTACAAATCACGTGATCATTATCTTAGACACGAATTAAATTATACATTAACAGCTTCACATTTTGTCTTGAACAATGCAATATAACCAGAACAAGCTTAGTTGTCAAAGTACTTTTTTAAACTACCCACAAGTATTGAAAATATAATGTGTTAAATTGAGTTGGCGTAACAAAACGCCGCACTTTGTCTCAAAATTCAAAAAAATATTACAATAAATTTCTACACAACTTTGACCAAGTTTATAAAGATTGATAAATAAAACTACCAGTTGAAATAATGTTTTTCCTAATAACTACCAATCCGCTACCTCGCATACCGCGACAATACCTTACGAATCATATTATGAAGGAAAGGGTTATAACGCAAAGTTGCCACTAAACGTTTTTGAGAGTTCAAACTTTGTTTGAGATTGATTTCGTTTTGTACTGCTTCATGCTACTGATGCTGTGCTGTGCCTAAATCCTTCTACAACAAATAAGGGCTAAATAGTTCCCTGGAAAATGTATGAAAATCTCCCAGCGTTGGATAATTGTAGAGCCCATATAAATATTCATTTTATTAGTGGTTACTAAGGTCTTGAAATTTGACTACGTAGTTCTTTAGCACTTTTTTTTATTTTTTAAGTGTTTTTAAGTATCTGTGGCGTACTCTTTTTGGCTAAAAATTAATCAATTTGTCACCAATTTTGGATCTTAAGCGTGGATTAAAAATTTTAGAGTCATTGGATTTGTTTAATGTTATAATAATAGAAGGTCACATTGAATAAGATAAAATAATTCTGAAAAAATTAAGTATAATTTAATTATTTTAAATACATTATCTGTGGTATCATTTTTTCAATTCTTGTCAATTAAAATGTCTAGTAAGGTAAAGGGAGAGATTGAAGTGAGTTAGTCCCTTTTTTAAGTCCGTCGTGGAGCAGATGCGTAGCGTCTACCTGTAAACGTGACGGTTTGTGGATTCGATTCCCATGAGGTAAAGGTGGATTTTTCATTTATTGTACATTTTTTTCGCTCTGGCAACTACGGAAAGCTTGGCGTTGAATTCCGCTACTCAACACGCAATGCCTCGAAAAGGCGGAAAACGGAGAACTGAGAATTTTAACACTAGGTTCCACGGTTCTTTTGCCTCTCTATATTTCTTAACTTCACACTTTATCCTGTACATAGGATAAAGCGTGAAGCTAAAATATAAGCATCCGCATATAAATAAATTTAAGGGTATGTCTACATTTAGTTTGAAAATATTAATACAACATACAAAAGTTAATAATTCAAAGTTACCTTATTCACCGAAATTTTGCGAACAACTACGCTCGCGTTGATTTAGATTTTCTACACTAGCAGACTTTCATTCAAACTTTAAACCTCTATTTTAGTCTATAAAGTTCTATATAAATTTTGGTTCTATTGTATTTAAATATTTTCACATATATAGCAATAGGCAGATGACATAGTGTTAAGACACTCCGATGAGAATTTAGGGCTGTGATTTAAGAAATTATATTTAAAAAAGGTGTTTAAATTTTTTAGCATAGGCTTTTATGAGATTGTGTTTTGAGTGATGGGTAATTGCAAAGGTAATTCTCTACTTACCACAGCGAAGAAATAACATTATTTCTCCCTGAAAATGGACACCAAGAACTGACTTTGGGTGAATTTTTATCATTATTAAAAAATCCAATGATCAATTCAAAAATGCTATGACATAATTAAATGAATTGTTATTAGGACAGAATAGATAGAAAGAACTTAGTGTTAAAACACTCCGTTCCAGCAAATATATTTTTACTTGGCTGAGGAAATTTTTCTTTATTAAAAATCGAACCCACATCTACTGTACTCAGTCAGTCAGTCAAATTTTATATATTTAAATAATATATTTAATAATAATATAGCTTCCTGCTTTTATCCCGCATATTGCAGGGTAGGCAGAGGGCACTACAGGAACCATATGAACCTAGTGTTAAGACACTCCGTTGCTTAGTCCCTGCTTTCTCCGTCCCTGCTTTCCACTTAATTCGAGGCATTGCGCGTTGAGTGGCGGAACTCAACGCCGTGCTTTCTTTATCTTCCAGAGCGAAGAAAACGAAAAATAGAAAAATCTATCTTCTCCGAGTGGGAATCAAACCCTCAAACCGTCGCGTTTACAGGCAGGCCCTTACGCTTCTGCGCCACAACGGTCCTCATAATATTTTTATATAATATATTTATGACCTAGGTCTATATTTATAAAATAGTACTAGTAAATGTTACAAGGACCCAGCACTAATCCAATACGGATGTCCGAAAGGACGACAGATAACTCGATAAAGGCCATTTAGAGTTCGGCTGTCTATTACTTCATGTATTTAGTCATTATGTTGTAGAGTAGCTGGATTGAGTGACTGGCTGCTTTGTTACAGGTTCCATTCCCATTTGGAAGAATATATGTTTTTTTTTGTATTTTCAATTAATGACAGTTTTTATATGGTGAGATAAAATTGTTTTTAAACTAGTAATGTTATTTTATTTTGATTTTTGTTTTCTTAAATTTCTTAATATGTATTTTATTTTTTTTATTTTGTTTTCATCTCACAGTTTATGCTTCAAATATTTTACTTCCATCACACTGTATCCCGGATATAGTAGGAGAGAGAGAGCTTAGTGTAAAGACACTCCGTTTTTCAGTTTTCAACACCCTTTTTGTGATTTTTTTTTTCATAGTTGTGGAGCTTAACGCCGCACATAGTCACTGTAAAAGATAAATTGCAATTAAAAAGACCATTTACAAATAAAATTTATCAAAAATCCTACAAATTTAGTAAAGTATTTATAATAATATTTCCGAACCTTGCGTATGACGTTAGGCACTTTGGAAAGAAGTAGTATAAATTAATATATTGATCCAAGATACAAATAGCTTTCGACATATCCAAATGACATAGCTATGACTCAAATAATCGATTACAAAGTTTGCGAATTTCAACCTAAGACTTTTACTTTCAATTAAGTTTTATTTTATAGAACATTTTCAAAATATTACTTCTATGTTTAAAAAAATAACTGCCGTGGAGCAGAGGTGCAGCGTCTGCTTGTAAAACGACGGTTTGTGGGTTCGATTTCTACTCGAAGAAGAAAAATTATTTCAGTTCCATTTTCTTTACTATGTCTATGCCTGGAAAAGAAGGAAAGCAGGGGACGAAGTGTCTTAACCCTAGGTTTCCATAGTTCCTGCAGTTCCCTCTGCCTACCCTGCCATATGCCGGATAAAGCGCGAAGCTATAAAAATCACTATCAAATTTAAATTGAAAACTTAAAACGTTTCTTAAAACTAAATTCTCTCCTATCTTAACATAGTAAGACGCACATCACTTATCAAAAAATATATACCATATACAAAGTGTATTTCAGAAAAAGGAGAAAAAATAGAAATTTATCGCTAAATTCTCTCCGTCCGCGTACAATATGTTTATGCTAATAAAAATAGCAAAAATTATATATATAAAAATTTTTAATTTATAATTTAAGTATGTTAGTGTGCAGCTTGAATAGTATCAGTATCAGCTACTATGAGTATTCAGAGATAAAGGCTGTATCTAATTCTACATTCGACTATGGAGGGCAAGAGCAATGCTAGGTCTGTTCTACAATAGCGCCGTTTAATCCATGGTGTTCTTTGGGTTTAATTTTTTTTTAGTATTTTGTTTTTTAATTTATAAATGATTTTAGTGTCTCGTCACTTTGTTTTTCTTACATTTTATGTGTAGTGTTTTAATATTTCGTTTTATATAAATAATGTAGTGAAAATAGATTTATAGTAATTAGATATTTGTTATTTAAAGATTTAATTATTTTTTCTGATTTATTTATAAATTTTACAATTATTCTTATATTAAGAGGACTATGTCCAATACAAATTAGTATCGTTTGATATCCCTATAAAAAATGTATTATATTTAATATTTTAGCAATTTACAAATTAATTTCGTATCAGTAAATTTAAAATATCACGAATGTTATCACTAAATACTTTATTTAAACAAAAATAACATAATATATTATCATATAGTACAAACATATTATATTTAAAAAAAATTAAAAACTTAATAATTTAAATTCAAGCATGTAAATATAAGTTTAAGCACAACGATATCCAATGCCACTGTGGCGCGGTGCATCGGTTGGGCAGAGCGCATGCGTCGCTCCGTGCCTTCGCCAAACAACCTGTTGCAACCCCGGCGTGCACTAATGCAACTTCTACGCTCCGCAATCACAAGCTAAATTCTAAAATTTCCGACTAATATACTATAAATAAAATCTAGTTAAAATAATTTACATTTCCATGCAAATTTTTGAATCAAAATCTCGGTTTTTAAACATTTGATTATAACACATATGTCGCGTTTCTTGTAAGTGCGGTCCAAGTGTCTTGCGAGTTTTAAGACGGTATAGTGCTGTGAGAATTGATTGAAATACGTGGTCTATCGATTATACGCTAAAAAGACTTATAAATACACGTGAAAACTTATAAAGAAACGATTTCGGACGATTGTTATAGCAAAAATATACATTGCAGTTCCTTTAAAAGTTCCGTAAGTTAACATTATTGGGCTTCGCGTAGTGTTTGTGCTTAAAAATAGAGCTTAAATAGAAATTAAGTTAGATTAAAGTTAAATAAAGCTTTCGGAATATAAATTCCTATCCCGGGATCGCAAAGTGTGGATAATTGGACCAAGTAAGGGGTGAATAGCCGAAGTTTACCAGCGCGGAGGCGAGAGTTGGCAAAAGCAACAAGTGGTCGACTGATGTCTTTCTCGGTAACTGTGCCAATGTTATACGACTTTGCATGCGGGATTATATCTTTTGGAATATAACCTTTTTGTCCAAACCAACGATTTAGTTCTATTATAACAAATTTACTGTAAAAACGTTTAATACCTTAAATTTTTTTTGGGGTTTTTTTTCGTGCAAGTAGGTGGGGTCGATACTTCTTTTGTTTTAGACGCGCCATCTTAGGTCGGCGACAAAAAAAGTGTCATGGCGGCGTCTATAAAAGGAATTTGCTCTAGTTTTTTGCAAGTACATTCAAGTTCTTAGCGTAGTAACAAGCCGCATGAGGTTTGCTCACAAAGTGATAAGCTTCTGTATGAGAAATACAGCTGAGTTATATATTATAGTCGGTTAGATTTAAACGTTTTTAAATGTAACGATTTTTTATTCACCCCCTTTGTCATTCATTGTCTACGCGCTTTTTGCTTAATTTTGTCTTACAATGTGATGGTGCTTTTGCTTTTAGTCGAGCTTTTTATTAAGCTTTTATGTTTATCCTATTAAATATATATCGAATTAATTAATGTTATTTATGTATGAAAGATATTTTTTTGTATATTTATAAAAAATAAGCCTTAAATTTACAATAAAACAGTGTAATTTTAATCAAAATGTCCAGATCTTTGCGTAAGGATGCACAAACAATCTTATATATATATATATATATATATATATATATATATATATATATATATATATATATATATATATATATATATATATATATATATATATATATATATATATATATATATATATATATATATATATATATATATATATATATATATATATATATATATATATATAATATATATATATATATATATATATATATATATATATATATATATTGTACAAGTAAGATTTCCTGTAATTAATTGGTGTATAAGGTTTCAGGCTTACATCCTGCGATATATGCCATAATTTGCTTACCTATAGAAATCCTACTCCTTCCTCTACATAACTTAGCAAGCTAGCAATATGTTCTATCTTATTTTAAGTAAAATTAGTTGTAAATTGTTTAACTTACTTGTAAATTAACTTTTTTAACCATTTTTGTTATTTATAGTTTAGATTGTAAAGATTATTTTTTCAAAAAATATATATCTGTATATTTCAGTATAAATTCAATCAATAAGTACATATATATTTTTGCTTTAACATAATATATTTATGATATGATAACACTATAAAGGTTGTATATCAGTTAAAAAGTAGAGATAAGAAACAGTTTTATAAAGAAAATAACTTGGCATAGAGAGACAATGAAAGTCATTACCAGTCTGTATTTTCTAAGTCATCTAATTTAGGGTGGAATTTATCGAAAGCCAACAGGTGGGTGTTCTAGAGCATTTGTCATCAATTATTAAAGCATTCATTCTATATATGCATACTAAAAAAAACAATCACACTATTATATTTAATAAAAAATCAGCTTCCCGCATAACAGAGTAGACAGAGAGAACCTAGTGTCTCCGTTCTCCACTTTTTCCCAATTGAGTGGCGGAACTCAACGACACGCTTTATATAACTTACTTTCGACTTGATTTCACTGAGGACTTATTTAAAAATAACTTTTCTCTGTTTTGTTATATCCATAAAGAACTCTCTTTTTTGATAATAAAAGCAGCAAAATTTGAATAAAAATCTATCAATATATTATACACAACTACAACAAAACATTAAAGCTCTCGCATTTATTTTTATTTTTTTAAAGGCACTTAACCTGAAAAAGGCTAAAATCCACTGACGCCCGATACTCCGTAGATTACAATAAACCGATAAAAATACGCACCAGGTAGCAATTTCTGCCTCCACTGTAAAAATGTAGCTCCAAAAAATTTCCCTACAATATCGTATGTATTTATGTATGTATATGTATGTATATTTATTATTGTAGTTAAATTTTACGATTTTTTTGCAAAAATTGTGTAATTTACTATACAAATGTTTTGTTTTTGAAGTTTTCAGTTAAATAAGTGTGATATTGACGAGTTTTCTTTAAAATCTTATAAAAAGCTTAGATGCGTATAAGCTTTTCCTAGTAGTGGCGGAACTTAATGCTGAACGTATAATAAGCTTACTAAAGTTGATATCAAACTTAAAACTATTGCATTTCCAATCAGCCACTATCGCAATGCATCACGACTTAACTCATAGAAAAAACAAATGAAGCTTAATTTCTTTATTATACATATTTCATATATTTTCACAAAAGTAAACTTCTTTCTAGAACAAGTTCTAAATTGTCTAAAGAACCCTAGATTTTTTATTTAATTGTCACTGCTACTGCACCTATGGGGACAACCGATTTAAAGGGTCGATTTAAATAGTAAACAAACGCTTGTCGAAAGTATTTAGTAAGTGGGCGTAGTACAGGTGACGGCGCGTGAATTTGTACACGGTTCCTATCGAAATTGCAATTTTTCCTTTTTTTAGCTTCACGCTTTATCCCGCTCATACCAGAACAGGCAGAGGGAACCGCAGGAACCAGACAATCAGACACTCCGTTCTCTGTTTTCCGCCGCCGCGCTTACCTAGTTGTCAGAGCAGAGCGAAGAAACATTTCATTCCCCACGAGTGGGAATCGAACCCACAAGCACGCGTTTACACATAGATGCTTCACCTCTGCGGCATCAATGGTCCCCATTTTCTTAGATAAGAAAAATATTAAAAATACAGACATACTTTTTTATATAGGTACAATAATTATCACTTATATGACAGGATAGATAGAACATAGTGTTAAGACACTCCGGTACATTCCGCTAAGATTCTTGACGTCGTATAAAGACTGACGGTTTTTAACGCCGCACTTAGACTTATACGATAAAATGGGAATCAAACCCGTAACTTCAGCTTACAGTCATAGTGCTCTATTAAAAATAATAAAGAAAGTTGTACTGTATAAAAGTAAATACTATGCTGAAAATAAATCAAAATGAAATATTGCCGGTGGCTTTTTTCGGTGGCAATCAAATTCTAAGTCGATGTTATTCTATACTTCTAATCATTTTAAAATTTTGGAGTTTTTTAGAATATAATAATAACTAATTATTATATTTTATTTTATTTTTAAATTTTTAATGACATATAATATAAATAAAGCATTACTTAAAATTATTATGCCTGAATATATTTTGCTATATTAATATGTAAATGTATATTATACAATATATAGTCATTAATATAGAACAATTGTAGTGGTATAGCAAGACAGTTTGGCAGTTGCAAGTTGCAATTTAAACTCGACAGTTGCAAGTTCGATTCCTATTTGAAGGAATTAATTACTTGCATATTTTCAGACGTTGGAATAAAGACCGTCGTAGCACGGCGGACAGCGGTTGAGTGTCGCAACAGTTGAGGCTTCGATTCTCACTCGTGCAGAATTAATTATTTAATTTTCTCGTTTGGGTAACAAAATCAGGGTCCCCCAACTCCGATATTTAATACCTCAAAATAATATGGCAAGCTGAGAACGGAGTGTCTTAACACTACTACTCTCCATCTCAGCTATATATTATATTCAACGAAATATAATTTTAAAAATTCAAATTTCTTCTAATAATTATTTTTTTCGTATTTATATCTCACGTGTCAACAAATCCCGGACTCGAAGACGTCACCCACAGACGATCCACGTGACCACTGAACCGTGACGCCTTGTCACTGACACCCTAAAATGAAAGTGAAGTTTTTGCTTAAAAATATTTGTATACCTTTCAATATTTTGTTTGGAGTAAATCGCAGCGTAATAAGAAAAGAAAGATTGATTACGATGATTGCAGGTTCGATTTCCGCTCATGATAGTGTTAAAATTAGTTTTTTTTATTATAGCACTACGAGTAGCATTTAGTTCTGTCACTCAATATATCTTAAAATAGGGCAAACTATGAACGACAACAATTAACAATGAGTGTGTTAGCACTATGTTTTTCTACCAATTTTATTACACATATAATTACAAAAAAATATAATTATAATTCTTTTCTTATTAATATAGGACGAATAAAAAATGAGTAGTGATTTATCACTACAAGCTTAGTGATAACGTTTTAGTAAGAACTCCTATTTCCTTTTAATTTCAATGGGAATAGAAACCCCTTTTCTTAAGATTCCTTATAAATACTTACCACTAAACTATATGCCCATACCTTTAACGTTTAGTAGATATATTTAGAGACCACCGGCTAAATAAAGCGTTTCGAACTTAAAATGTCTCGTTCTCTAGAGAAATGTTGGTACGTACTAAAAGTAATTTCAAGTTCGGCGTCCTAATAAAAATTAATTTCAACGTATTTTCTATAAGCAATTTTTTGATTGAAGTCTCTGTTGTATCGAAATTGAATTGCTGTAACGATTGTTTTTGTAGCAATTCATATTAGATTGTCATAGTTATGTTATCGCGGTTTGCGGGTTCGATTCCCATTCGGGGTAGATTATTCCGTTTTCATCGCTCTAGCAACTAGACAAAGCGTTGCGTTGAGTTCTGCTACACAACAAGCAATGCCTCAAAAAGGCGGAAAGCGGAAGTGGAAAGAAATAATTATAATAAGGGGAGACCTCGATTGACTTTCGAAAAAACCCGGGGAGCATATGTAAGGAAAAAGAGACGAGGTGAAAAAGGTAGGGACCGCAGCGTTTAGCGCTCCGTTCTCTTTAACTACCCTTTAGGGATAAAAAGTGAAGTTATATATGAACTTTATTCCTCTCTCTGGTATACATAATGCAGCGTTGAGTTCCGTCACTCTACATACACACCAATAGACCACACTAATAGATATTAAGTCGAAATTTTTACAGCAGGCCGGCAACGCTCTTGTACCACCTCTGTTGTTACACAGGGCCGTGGGCGTCGGTGATCACTTACCATCAGGTGACCCGACCGCTCGTTTGCCTTGTCCTTCCCATAAAAAAAAAACTATCTTCCTATAGATACTAGAGTATGTGTAAAATTGGTTTTATATTTACTGGACATATTTTAACTGAATTAAGTCAAAATTATATAATTTTGAATTATAAAAGTTGATAAGAATTCCCGTCTTTACTATAGTTTTTTAATAAATTTACATATATATTATGATTGTTTTTAATTCACTCTCCGTCATTCTAACTTAACCTATATACATATAAACATCCTCTTCACACAAACTAACATAGTTTAATAATCCAATATAACATTAAATTGAAAAATTACAACATTCAAATATATCACTCACTCAAAACGGAAAACGGAGAGTCACAACACTAATTGTCTACTTAAATTATATATTAAGCCGCGTCTTTAGAGTCTAGTGATGTTAATAGTTGCAAAACACAAGCCAGCGAAATATTTGTCAAACTAACAAGTACATGTGTGAAAATCCTCACATTATCTCTCATTAACTTTACTAACACCTGTATATGCTCGCTACTGAACTATTGACTGTTGACCAATTCTTAATATTATTACTGTTCAATTGTTCTAGCGTGGATAAAGGCTCATTGTAAGCTGGGTCGTAGGTTCGATTCTAATGAAGTAAATCATTTTCTATGCACGTGTAATCTCTGTAAACTGAGTGGAGAGTGGAAATATGTTGAATTGGAAAAATAGAGGACGGAGTGCCTTGACTACATTTCTTATAATTATTTGTTAAATACAGTTTGAGCATATAAATAAAAAAACAAAAAAATGTAGTGTAGTATCCCTATATACTATGTTATCACTACGTGTAAAATTAAAAAAACTATAAAACATATACTTTTAACCTGCTATTCTTATCGCACGATAAGCAGAGAGAATCGTAGGAACCGTAGGAACCTAATATTCTGACACTCTTATCCTCGCTTCCTTGAGACAGAACGAAGAAAATGAGAATTTAATCCATGTTCCCCGAATAGGAATCGAACCTACAAACCGTCGCGTAGACAGGCAGACGCTGAGCCTTTGCGCCACGTTTTTTATATGTTCTAAATATACATACAATATACAAAGAAAACTCCGCTATTAAAACTCTCCGTTCTCCACCCTCCACGTGATACAACTCACTGCCTTCGTTATTTCGCAACAAAATCGTACAATAATCACTTGACAATTAACTTTCAATATTTTAAAAGACTACATTAAAATTGCCCCATATAAAAGAAAATAACTTTAGAAAGTGCTTTTTCATCTAAGAAAGCTATATAAAGTTTACGTAAAGTCACAATAATGTAAAATGAGCGTAATTAAATAAAACAACTCAGGTTAGATCAAATCCTCGCACAATTGTTATTACTAACTGTCAATAATAAACTAATAATTATCTATAATAATCTTCAACGCGTCACGAAATAAAATGGCTTCCTATCGCGATTGGAAAATGAGAATAGTCATACCATACTCGAAATTTTTAAAATTAAATTATTGTAATATTTTAATCTCTATGTAAGTAAAAATAGAGCACATTTCAGCTTAGCGTTGTCCAAAAATAATTTTTGATGGTACTATTTGCATCAGTCCCAGCGCCATCTATACGGATTCCCACAAAATTTTTCACGGAACCATTTCTTATAAGAACTACCCACACCGCCAAATTGATGTACAGACGCACACACACACAGACGCCGTCTATACAATCGAACGCACCCACACTCTGAGAAAAAAACGATAAAAAAGTGCACACAAACACAAACACTTTGCACACAGACGCGAATCTTTCTATTTTAAAGTTTCCAATTTTTTCGAAATTTCACGCAATTTCACTAGTTTTGTGGATACGCGGCTAAATTTGAATGTGTTTTCGTGCGTACAAGAGATATGATAGGCGGGTGCTATTGAAATGGTCGAGGTTCGAATACAAGCGAGCACCCACACATGCAACGGTTGCATAAACGACGGTGCATTCTGCGCATGTGTGCCGTGTACCGCGATCGAACCGTCTCGAACTGTGCAACGAACTTCTATTTATGTGTCTGATAACGCAAACATTATTGTGTACTTTGAGAACAATGTTTTTAATAGTGACACAAGTGTCATATGTGTTAAATATTACAGCATATACGTACTGCGTTGTATTTAAATATTATTTACACAATTTTAATCCTTAATTTTGTGAAATTTGTATAAATTTCTGGAAAATTTTGAAAAAACCCAATTTGTGTACTACATTTAAATTGACCACCTCATTTCGTAGCATCCAACCAAAAAATCAAAAATATTGTCCAAAAAAGCCAAAAAACGCAGCACAAAGCTCGGTGCATCAAGTATCAAGATCGCACATCTCGTCACCGAGTCGCAGTAAATACAAGGTAATGGCTAAGTACGCACGCTAGTACAGTGTGCGCCGTCGGTGCAGTGCCGTCTATGCACAATCAGTAGTGAGTCGTATTTCCGCTCCCATTCACGACAACGACACGCGAAAACCGATAAAAACCTCCAAAATACAACCCTCAAATCAACAAAAATAATTATTATTGTACTATAAAGAACTATATTTTGTAAAGAATAAAAAAATATATATTCATATCGCGTAGTGCACTTAAAGTTTTAATAAAACAAAATAATATTTTTGGGATTTTTTCTAATATTGTTGTTGTAATATTGCGCTGCGATGCACACATATCAAATGGAAACGTAGGGCCCGAACTAATTTTAAGATATTTTAATACGTTTGTGTTTGTTGGGAACGTGATGTGTTAGTAGTGACAGTGTGAGAGGCCAGTGTTGATGACCAGGTGACCTGTTCGTGCGGAACTTTTTTTATTGTTTTCTTCTGTTTTTTTTTTTTATTTAACCCAAATAATTATTTTATTACCATCAAAAATTACCACCGAAGTGTCAAACTGGACCGAGGAGGAACAGGCCACCTCTGACGCATGTAAGTACTCGCAAAACATTTGAAAATTTTGGCAAAACAAAGAGGTTTCGCGTCTTAATCTTGGGTTCCGTAGAGTGTGTATAGGGGTCCACGCACATTTTTTGTGTTACCCCCTGCCCCTCCCCCCCTCCACCCCTTCGGCATCCCCTCCCCTCATTACTGTTTATCTGTCCCGCTCTTTTTTCTATGACTACATGGCCGTGTGCGTTTGAGCGCGTGTGTGCGTTAATAAATTGCAACCTATATTTTGACCGAAGGCCAATGACGGCATAGTGAAAATGCCATTCTAGATTTCTAATACACATTAAAATATCATATTTTTTTCTGTTTTTGTTCTAACAAAAACGATTATAAACTTCTTTAAGTCGCGGACCATTTAAAAAACAATAATTACCATTTTTTTCCTTCGTTTCTTTTTAAATTGATTTAATTTACTTGTATTGAGTTTAAGTTAAATTATTCTACTGCTGCTTTATAGGATACGTGCTAGAATCAATTAATTACATAGTTTTATTAAGTTTTAATACAAGTTTCTTAATGTCGCTACGAGGCTACGCGGGTCGTAGGCTAAAAATCGGCCGACGGAAACTTTTGGCGCTCCGAATTACTTGGTTGACATTATACATATATTACATGGACATAAATCTATATAAATATCAAATTTTATGTGAAATAAATAAATAATTGGTTAAAATAAAATTAAAAGTAATTTATTTTTTATACTTTCATCGTGTTAACATAGGAATGTAAAATTTTGAGTAATATTAAAAAAAAACCTTGTTACCATAATTTCCGAACAAAAATGATAACAATTGTTGACTTATCCTGTGATGTTGGTTGTCCTTGAATTGTATAAATAAATGAAAGCGGGTCATGAATGCATTCAGAGAATTTGATAAAATCACACTTGCAATTTCATATCTAAATTTAGCTTCGTAAATTGTGTGCCGTCAAAATGTAATACAGACTTAATCTATACCGATTTTTACGTTAAAAATAATCATAAACAGTTAATTATTAATCGTATAAAATTGTTATAATACAATTAATTTATTTATATAATTTTACAGATAATATATTTTATTATAACAAAAAAAGTATCTAAATTTCATATTAAAAATATACATGTGGCTGTATAATTAATAGTCATTTTCAAAATATAAAAAAGAACATGGCATTCCAAATTCAATTCCAAGTTCGCGCCCTCATTGGCGCGAGTCCTTGCGCGCGCGCTCGGCCAAGGCGAACTTACACAACTGTCAATGTTACTACGGCGGCCATCTTGCTTAGACGAGCGACGTTACAAATACGTTTTGACATTTAAATATTACAAATTTAAAGTTTAAAAACACAGCACATTGATTTTTATTCTTTAATTAATTGTTTAATACTTTATTTTCTGTTTATATTAAGTTATAGATATTATTTAAATTATTAATTGTAATTAGCAACATAAATGCAAAAAATATATTGAGGTTATTTCTTACGACAATTGAAGGAAAAATCAAATCAATTTAAACAACTACAAACCAAAAGCAAGTTGCTATCGTAATAAATGTAAAATTATTACTGAAAGGTCGCAACAGTGTTGAAATATCCAAATAAATATTTACATAAAATTTAAAGTATTATTATTATTATTAAAATTGGCAACAATATGGTTGTATATTTATGTTTCTGACATTTCACCTCTTTTTCACTTAATACAAATAAATATGACATATATTAAATATGTTATCATCTTCTCCATATATCTCTTGTGTGCAACAGATTATATATCTATAATATAAAGTTAATACACTTATATATCTTTCTACTTATTTTGCTAAATATAGAAAATATTTAAAAAATTAAAATAATTTAAACACCAGCCTACACTTAAACATATAAACGTTAAATAAACATTATTATAATTAAAATTTGACATCGATATTTATTTATAAGTTTGACTTTTCACCTTATTTTCGCCCCCTATAGTACATTATGACATATAATTATAGGTGTACAAAATCTTGAATGTCGAGGAAGCTTGGAAATGTCAAGTGCAGATCTTGTGTCATTACCCTTTTAGTATAATTTAAGATAAATACTTCATTACAATAACACTTTTAGATTTAAGCGAGACAAAGCAAGTTTAACGCTTAAAGTAATTTCGGTTGTGAAAACATAATTTTACAAATGTTTTGACTTCAAATTGAAATTGAATGAAGCCTCCGTATTTCATACATTACGTGACGCGTAATGCGTCTATGAGTTAAAAGCTGTTTTTCTAAGGATTTACGCGTATAATAGCTTTGTAAGACAGTCTACATTGAAATAGGCGAAACGTCAATTAAAATATACTATAATAATATATATACGCAGCGTTGAATTACGCCAGTCAACACGCAATGCCTCAGAAAAGACGGACGGAACGAAACGGAGTGTACATAACACTAGGTTTTCATGTTTCCTGCAGTTTCCCTCTGCCTACCCTGCTATATGCTGAACAAAGCTTGAAGCTGTATGACAAAAACATATTAAAAAAATCTTTATTCTCTAAGAAGAGACTAGAAAAATATAATTGATTGATATACAATTAATAATCTGTTACAAATACCACAGAATATATAGCCAAGTCTATATAAAAAAATACTTAAAGAAAACATATAAAAATTTGAACGCAGCGGGACTCGAACCCGCGCCCTCCTGCGAACCGTGCAGGAGGGCGCGGGTTCGAGTCCCGCTGCGTTCAAATTTTTATATGTTTTCTTTAAGTATTTTTTCTATCCTCAGTGTGGATTAACACTTTAAAAACCATCAAAAATAAGTCTATATAATATTATTATTGTAACCACAGATAAAATAGTGAAAGGTCAAGTCGAACCTGAGAAGGAACGGTCAATGTTACGACGCCATTCCGGTCTGTATGCAATCAAATGTTTCCTACGTTTCTATACTTGCTTTATCCGGTTTTATATGTCCCACTTTAGAAACCTACACTTTATAATATAACATATATGAAGTAAAATATGTATATGTATATGTACTGCACATATATATTTTATTATAATACAGCTAGAGTAATTCGGGGACTAGGAAAAAAAGTAATATGAAGAGTTTCATATATGCGTAAGAATAAATTTTAGGACTGTCGTGGCGCAGAGACGCAACGTCTGCCTGTAACGCGACGGTTTCTGGGTTCGATCCCCAGTCGGAGAAGATGGATTTTCTATTTTCCATTTTCTTCGCCCTGGCAAAACTAGGCAAAGCGCGGCGTTGAGTTCCGCCACTCAACACGCAATGCCTCGAAAAAGGCGGAAAGTGGGGACGGAGAAAGCAGGGACTAAGCAACGGAGTGTCTTAACACTAGGTTCCCACGGTCCCTGCAGTTCCCTTTGCCTACTCTGCCATGTGCGGGATAAAGCGTGAAGCTAAAAGAAAAAAAATAAAAAAATTACTTATTTTGATATAGCTTTGACCCTTGATCTCGCCTCCCAGACATATAAAAACGACAAAAGATTTCTCATTCAAGTACAGTTTTGACAGAAAAACCCAAAGTCATATATAACCTTAAGGTTATTTCGAATTCGATTATTGTGATGTAATACATCCTATAACCGTTTTCAATAAACAGATTATTAATTACAAAGAAAACTTTATTGCAACCGGTAGGTTCTGTCATTAAATCTTTTAACCACACAAGGTTTTCAATTTTGTCATATTAAATATATTAAAATTCTACATAAAAAAAACAAGTAGATATATTTATATACATATATACAACATATATATATTAATATTTTCTACGAAATAGCATCTCTGTATATTGTAACTGTTATAAAAGTTGTTAAACGATTAGTAATAGATGACGCAATATTCGCCAGTACACACTCTCGTTCTCATAATTTTAAAGGAAAATATCAAAACTTAAACTACCACTGTACAACGTTGATTCTTCTCACCAAAAAGCAGAGAACGGAGTGTCTAGCGTCAGTAATTTCTGCTATATATCGGAGTTAAAATAAAAATAGAACCTTAAACTACTGTGGCAAATCAACCAGTTAGTGTGTTTTGATATAATACTACGTGGGCGTTTCTAGTTCACCACCTGTTTGAAAATGGAACCTGTAATATTATATAGCAATTTTACATATATTTATGCACTATATATCTTATTTAAAAAAATGCTAATACAATATATATAATTATAAAACATAGTATATGTTATTTAACATGATACATATAAACTATAAATTCAATAAAAAATGATATATAAAATTTTATATAACAATGACTTGTCATACGTTACTTATTTGAAAACTATTCAATATGTACCGTTATAATTATTCTCTGTTTAATATAAGTGAGGCTACCGTCGTAGCGCAGTAGGTAAGCGTTCGATGATTACCAATTCGATTCCCATCTAAGAAAATGAATAAATTTTAACTGACATCATCATTTTATAAAAAATATCTCAAATTTCGACAGAACGAGGAGAACGAAGTGTCTTACCATTTAGTATTACCAACTCTACTTCTCATAAGCCGAAAAGCTTAAAGTAATATGTACAAAAACTAAACTGAAGCGCATATTATTATTTTTTTTAAAATACTTGAAATGAGGGTAAAAAAATATATAAAATAATGTGTTTTTAACATAATCTGTGAAATAAACAACATTTGTTAGTTGTCATGGCAACGTCAAAGTTCTTTTAATGGGAGGATATAAAAGCCTCTTCATAAATTAAGTATAAGCTGAAAATAATTGAGCATCAATTGGTTTTATAACCAAAGTAGCTATATTAGAAAAAGTTGTATTTTTTTAATAATCAAAGTAAAAAAGTATTTAAATAGTACCTATATATTTATGACTATTTATGGTTATTCATGACTATTTACTTGATATTTTATGGCAAGTATAGTATATATAAAATAACACAATGTTATATATTTATGTATATAGGTTAGTTCCCAATTCACAAATATATCTATATTCAAACTAAGTAAATCTATTTAAGCAAGATATATAAGCAAGAGAGTAGAGAATGAGGAAAAGTTAGATATGATAAATAATTCAAAAAACATTCGCATAAATCACATTTATTAAGAAAAAAAAAACATTTATTATACTAAATTAGTTTAACCTAAATTGACTAATCAATTGAATTTAGGTCATTCATAATTGATAAATGTATAAATGTATAATAAAATCAAAATAATTCGTGGAAAAAGGACAGGGTATGAGTGAAGAGTGAGTCATAACTCAATTTGCGAAAACATCTGCTTGCTAACATCCCATTAGGCTGTGTGCCCAACGACCTGTGTCTCTGACAGTTTTTTTTTATATATTTATATAAAAAAATATATGTTTATTAGTAGTTTTTATTTTGAATTCTTTTACTTGTTTTCTTATACAACTAGTATAATGTATAATTTCGTTAGTAGTTATATATATATATATATATATATATATATATATATATATATATATATATATATATATATATATATATATATATATATATATATATATATATATATATATATATATATATATATATATATATATATATATATATATATATATATATATATATATATATATATATATATATATATATATATATATATATTTTATATAACATATCATATTATAATATTATAAATATGGTGTACGAAAGTATAAGCTAGAAGCATATTCGGCTTTTGTAACTAAAAAACTTTAAATAGAATCCATTTTACAATTCCATTTTAATCGTAAATATAACATTGAATTCAAAACTGTTGTAAAAAATGATAATGAATATCCACGAAATAAACAATGAACTTTAATAAATAACAAAACTGAAATTTTCCATACATTTTACATACACAATTATATACTATACATCATTTAAATACATTTTCATATGCAAACCTGATAAAAAATCACTTGACACTTACTTCATTCTGTCATATTAATAAAAAAATACAATTAAAACACATAATTAGATCAAATTAACAAAATTTGAATATAAATTTTACATTTAAAATTAAAAAGAAAAAGGCTAAAGCCACTGTAAGTGCAGCCTAAGCCAACAATAAGTTCCCGGTGACCGCGGCCTCCAGACGAAAGTAAGCGAAATAAAAAAGTTGACACTTTCGCTCAGCCCGAAATCGAATGACCCCATTTCGTTTTACAACTGATTTTTTTTAGTTTTTTTTAGCATTTTGCTATATCTTATATGTTTATATTATATATAATATAGAGAGAAACCTCTTTTGTCTTATTAGTAATGTATGTATAGAAGCTTTATTAGAGAAACTTAAATTATATTACAAAATTGAAATTTTGACAAGTAGTTAAGAACTGGGTTGTTTAAATGACATAAGAATTATGAAATAAGAATTAAGATTATCTAGGACAGATACAAATTATAAACGTTAGGGCATATTTCATATAGTCGATCTTAATTATTATTTTATGTTTTACGGCGGAGAATGGCGAACGGAGTGTCTTACTTACGGTTCCCTCTGCCTACAAATAATAATCCTATAAATACTGGCTATATAACCTGCTTGTAATATTATATATTATGTATTACACACAACATATGAATGTACCCATATATACATATATATAATCGAAGACGGTATTTAGGTCACGTATTCAAATCCAGAATCGTTAAGGGAAAGGGAACTCGCTTACATAATACTTGAGATAATATTCATCTTGTTTCTATAGACATACATAATTCGCGTTCTCATTTTCATTTGTTAATACAAAATTATAGGTAAAACTAGCTAGTTATTGGAACTTAGTGTTAGGACACTCCGTTCTTTGTTCTCCACTAGAATTCAAAGTGTAGTGACGAAACTTAACGCTGTATAGTGTTTTATAATTATTTTTAGCTATTTTTCTCTTTTATTAAACCTCATTTAATTCATTAGCAAAAGTACTTAGTTAATGGTTAATGTTAAATATTATGTAAGAGAAACGGTACTATTTATTTATATAAGTACAACATCTTTTAGTTTTTTAGTCCACAAAGGCAGTAGACTAAATAAGACTAATAATAACAAACACAATTTAGTCTCATGGAAAATAGTCACAGATTCATATACAGTGGTTCATTTAATGTAAATTCATCTCAGAATTTAAACATTGATCTTACTCATAAGTGACAGGAATTCAAAACATTCTGAAAAGATTTTGTTTTTTTTAACATGTTTACTACCGCGTTTCATTGTTTCTATAATATTTATATTTTATTTTCAACACCTCTTAAGTGTTTTGTTTACAAACAAATTGTAATATGAGTTGTAAAAGTTAAAATTATTTCCTATAATCACTATTGGAAACTATACCTTAATGTATATTATTATTTTTTAGTTAGCTTCACATTCTACCTTGCATATAGCAGGGCAGAGAAGATAGTGTTAAGACACTACATTCTCCATTTTGAAAATTTAAATTTACAATAATTAAATGCAAACTAAAATAATTTTTTCTTCCAAGTGGGAATCGAACTTAAAACAGTCTCGTTTATAGACTGACGCTGTCCTGTGCAACAACGACCTTTCTTTATTACCACTAGAGTATGTTTGAAAAATCTGTAAGCACTTTACTGAGTAATAATATAATTTTTTAATATTTAAAATTGTATATATTTCTAGAATTATTATAATAAAATACTAATAAAACATAAATTAGTATAATAAAAGCAATATTCTTACTAAAGAAATAATTGACAAAGACGTTCTCAAGCAAAAATCTCTATCTAAATATCTTCCATATAAAACAGCCAACTAGCTCTAAACATTTCTCAACCAATAGACAATTTCGATGGCAGATTAAAATCAAAATGACTATCGAGTATCGAATAATCGCAAAATAAATTACAGCTTGCAAAAAGTGATGTAACTCATCCGGTTGAAAAGTAAAATAAAAAGGAGTAACCGGCTCGTCTTGTCGCCGAGTGCAAATTGTTGCCACCATCTTGTTTTGTCTATGCTAAGCTTTTAATAGAACTTTTATAGAAATATTTTTATTATTGAAGTATAATTTTTAATTTTTGTGTCATAGTATATGTCAACATAGTATGGGGTTCAATTTACAAATAGACTGAGTGTTCATTTCAATTTTTTTTTCATACTTTGTCGCTTTGATTTCTTCCACTCAAGATGGCGGAGAGCTTAAAGTTGAGTGTCTCGATACTATATTAGTTACTTTTGTGAAAAATCATTAAAGCTATATTTTTTCTATATTAATAACATAATTCGAAATCGATTATGCATTGAAATATATTATGAAGTCAAGATAAAACGTGTCACTAAATTTTAGAGACTTCATACCAGAAAAGGAATCGAACCTACAACCCAATCACTTTGATTATATCGGATCTATATAGTAATGACATATCAATTAACCATCTCTAGACTATTTTAAAAGAAGTCAGCTTTAAATAAATTATAATATACTTTCATACTATTTTTGATTTTTAATGTCATTTGTTTAAAATAACATTAAATGTCACGTGATCATTTATTTACTCTAAAGAGGGTTTAAATTATATATTAATATATAAGCGATTTTATTATTATTTTTATCTATATCTTTTTTACCATAAAAAATATAAAAAAACTTGTTGCTTAGAAAGCTGTAAACTATTTTTACACATTTTAGAGGGTAGATAAAAGCATATTTATGTATTTCAAAGGCCGAGAAAACACCTGCAATGCAATTATAATATTCTTCCAATAAACAGTCAGACTGGCTACCACCAAAAAACATATATTACGCCAATATATCGTAAACAATTAAAAAACACATACAAAACCGGTTAAGCATAGACAACCACACACACACACACACACACACACCACAAAAGCACAGATAAGAAAAGAAAACAAAACTGCGCACCAAATCCATGTATTTAAAGTTACATCCCACAAAAGCTCACAAAAAAGCTTCTAATCGTGAGAAAATCTACAAAGCTTCTACATAAGCCGAAATTAAAAAGAAGAAGTAAATCAATGTTTTTTTTTTAATATATAAACTGTGATCCTAAATCGAATACCGAAGGCTACTGAGAATCCTGTTACGACCTGGACTGGTTTCGACGTCAGAAAGTTATGCTTTATATATTTTGTGCTGGACAGCCACTGAAATGTAAAAGATAGCAATGTCTTGAAATATGTTTGTTTTTTTTTTTATTTTTCGTCTTTTGTGATGATTTTTCACGCTTTATCCCGCAAATAGCAGGATAGAATGAGAGAAACAACAGATAGATTTTGTAAGTAATTACTTATTTAAAAAGTAGTTAAATAAATCGTAATAATCTTCTAATTGGTAATAAGTTGATTTAAAAAAATATCATATATTTAATATATTTTAATATAACTTATTGAGAAAGTAATATTTCATAAACAAATTATTAAAGAAATTTAGGGTTTACTGCTTTAAATAAAATCACGACGTTTATAAAAAAAATTAATAATACGAAAAAGAGAAAATTCAAATGTAAAAACATATATCTACTTATTTATTAATATAAAGACAATATTGTAACGATTTAGTTTAAAAAATATTTGTAGATTTGTTCAAATTCTCTTGTTTCTTAAAGCTATACTTTATATTTTAACAATATATTATAAAATTCGGTTCAAGACCACTGTCTTATTTATATCGCTTCTCAACATTGGCCAACCAACTCTACATTACACGCACTTCTTTATATTACGTATTATACATACGTACGTACATACATACATATACATACAAGTACTTGCATTTAGTTCGTATGCGGGTAAAAAACGAAATAACACAGTGGGTTAACGACCGGCGGTTGAGGCAGGGCAGGTTCTACGTCAGAGCTAGCTGTTTGACAGCTTTGGCGTTTCTTTTTGAATCGTCAACTTTTTTTTCCGTTCTTATATTATGTTATATTATACTGTGAAGCGGAGAAGAACTTAGTTTTAGATTTTTAACATATATTAGATATATTTTTAAATAATTTTATTTAGAACTAAAAGTTTTTAAACTTATAAGCAAAAAAAAGCTTCTCTATTATTGTGGCAAAATATTCTTTTTTGTTATATTTTTTTCAAGATTATAAGAAAATGGAGAGTTAATTGTCACAATCTAAGTATGTTTACGTTGCATAAACAGCAGGTGCAGATGCAGGCTAGCAGGCGTGAAGATAAAAAATGTAGAGCCAACAGGCTAAGGTCTTTAAATTATACTTAAAGCTAGTTATATTTTTATCTAATATCTAAAAGTTCACTATATTTTCATAATTATCTTATAAAATAAAAAAAATATAAATTTCATATAACATATAGTATATATAAATATAGTGTAGATAAAAAATGTTTTGACAGAGACTCTATTAAATTATTTAGAACGTCTCGATAAGTTGAATGAATGAAATCGCTTTATTTGCGAGCCATTGTTTATTCTAAACTAGTCGTTTTGTAATCAAGTTTTATGAGACGAATGAGTATATCGAACTTTTATCTAAAGTTATATATTTTATGTACATTATATATCTATACACATATATACATATACATATATAATATTAAAAACTCTACGAAAATAACAAGATACAACTTATTTTATATATTATATTAAAAGTTGTTTTCAAAATAATAAGTCATTAACACGATGTAAGACCGTTGAACTGAAACAATGTAAGTGAATGGACTATAAAATGACGTTTGAGGAATAGATAAAAAATATTACAGATAAAAATAACTGTTTAACGTTTGCATTTTTAATCTGTTTTACTAATTTAACTTATAGGTCAATTTTTTATTATTTTATTTTATGCATTGATAGTTATTATTATTTTATTTATATGTTTTTATTGTTTTTTATTTTTAAAGCAACTTATACAGCAACTTTGTCATACTCTACATTTTTGTATATCTTAATAAAATTGAAAAAAAAAATTAAAAAGTTTTCAGTACTAGTCTATCCACAAAGTTTATCTTTAATAACTATAGGGCGGCGAAACCAAAATTGGTAACTTGGGTTTTCTTACTCTTCACAACTTGCAAGTTGCTAAAACTTCGCGCATACTGTAATATTTGCAAATAGTCTCACCTTGCCGCTTGATATCGAAATTTATATATCAGAAATTTAAAATAATAAATAAAAATATAAAATTTTAAATAAAAATATATATACATATCTATACTATATTACTATTACTTTACTGAATAAAAAGAGAGAATAATAAGTCACTAAAGTTTGTTTATAATTATATAAAGAAATAAGTGCCCTGACACTATGTTTTCATTTCTACTAATAATTCCATACTACTTGACTAATTCTAATTTGTGCTTCTCTTACCAATGCAATATTGATATAAAATAATGTATTTTAGTATATTAATAAAATACTAAAATATATCCAAAAAATACTTCTTAAAATTATATATCCAAATAATTGAATTAAAACGACTAATAATGAACCAATCAGGAATTATTGTTATTGGAAAAAAATTGTATCTCGCATTTATCGCCATCCAGCTAACCGTCTGGGGCGACGACCGATCTCAATAACTTTGCATTATAGAGTATAGGATAAGATACATTACGTTAAGCGTAATTTTACTTCACTCTTCAATTTTTTGTTTTAGCATTCGTTTTTAAATATATATTTAAGTTTTAAATATACATTAATATTAAATATATTTAATATATATAAAACATTTTTTTTAACTTAGGATTTGGGTTAAATTAATTTACTATATATAATCACACTTACATATATATGTATATATATATATATATATATATATATATATATATATATATATATATATATATATTACAGATAAAAATCCAACGAAATGCCTATATATCAAAGATTTTTGTAATGTCAAACAAGCTCTTGAATTAAAGTATTTCATAATATTTAAGCTTTTGATACTAAACTATAACTTTTTTTCTATGGAATACATATCTTGTATAAAAAATACACCGCTTTAAGAACTATGCCGAGTCTTAAGAATTCACAGTATTATGAAACTGACGGTTTTTAAAAGACAAAGCTAGGTCGGTGTGAGACGATCGATAGAGTGGACGAATCGACGACCCAAACCAAAGACGTTGCGATGATCCGCGAATTGTTGGACACGTTCAATATTGTAAACAGTTTTTATTATTTTATAAACTTTCCTTATAATTAAAAAAAATATATAAATTTTTAAACTTTTCTACTACAAAATATCTATGCAAATGAAAATATTAAAATTTATATAATTATTTATTTTAAATTTAATATTAATGAAATAGTTTGTGCCTATTGTAATCTGGGTTTTAATAAAATTATCTTAATAATATTTATATAAGTACCTATAATATAACAATTCCGGTAACAAGTCATGTCCAATCTTAGTATATCTCTACATAGAGGCGGTCAAAGGTCCCCCGGGAGTGCGCTAAGATGTGGCGAACTTTAAAAACTATTACAGAATTTTGATAGAGATACTTTTAATAGTATTAAGTTCGATATTGTTATTTTCATTGGAAATTTTAAAAGGAACATTGGAAAATGTAGTTCTTGTTGTAAAAAAAATATAAGCAAAATGAAAATTATGTTAATAAAATTATATTATTTATATGGATATAAAATAATTTTTAAAATATAATTTAGCTTTATATATAAATGACAAAATGTGACTTTAAAAGTAGAGCTTTTTTATATTTCTAGGAAGTATAGTATAAAAAAATATAATACGACTTGTTTAAATTTATTTACATATTATATTTTATTATTATGTTATATTTTTAATATAATTTTAATAATAATATAACTTTTTAATTTTTTTAAATACAATATATATTTTTATTATATATTAACATATACCACTATTACAATATCCATTCATAATTTACAAATACTCAATTACGACATCAAGCATAGTATTACTTAAATATAAAAAAACGTATAATAAAGAAAAACCCTAGAGTCATATTAATATTGCAATTAAAAAGCACAAAACTTAATAATCGACTCTACAAATGACTATTTCATTCATTCATTCTGAATCACATCTATTATGGCGAATGTAATAAAACTTCGATATATTAAAAATTAATTTGAACGAATTTCGACAGTTATTTAATTCACGATAAAACAATGAGGGTGTATAGTATAAACAAATAGAGTCGGTCGGCCATTTTGGTTCGTTAAAAACATTTTAGAAGGCGGAACTAGGTTGGGGTTTTTGTACAAAATTTCGAAGCGTCCCTCCAATAGCAGAGCGCGGGCGGGGCCTGTCAATTCCACTGACTTGATGTACACAATGACCTTTTTTTTTTTCATTTGATGATTTATTTGGACACGTTGAGTTTTTACGATTTTTCGGCCACAGACTCTGGTGCTTTTTTGTTTTTGTTTTTTTTTTTTTAGTGCACACGCTTTGTTATTTTTACCCCGCATTCTCTGTTTTCTATTTTCGTTTTTGTTTTGTCTATTTTTTTTTTCACTGAACAAAAGGACCGCCATCATGGTATGGCCAGGAAAATATTTTTTTCAGCGACAAATAGAACCAATTAGGTCTATTATTATAGAGGATTTTCCTTTTGTACAGACAATGGGTTTTGGTGATTATTATTATGCAATTAATTAGTGAGCGTTTTTCGATGCAATTTATAATATATGGTTAATACTTGACTCTATAATTAGATGTAGAGAACGTTTTTCAAAGCAAATACCAATCTATTTTCTTTTTGTTTGTGTTTTTAATAAGGCTTAAAATATTATTAATATTATGTCTGATATAACACAATATATACGTTTGTATATTAATATGTTGTTACGTATGTCTATCGCATTTACAAATCAATAAAACATAAACAATCGTTAATGGTTTGAAGTTGGCTTGACTCCAACTGTGACACTCATAGTGAATTCCTAGCGTAAGTCCTTAAAAATACACTTATACGTGATAGATTCAATGATGAGTCTGACAATTGAATTTGTTTATTGCTATTTATAGTTGTAAGACCACCTAAGCGCAGTGGCACGATGTTTGATTTTAGGTTGAGAGTTCGATTCTCGCTCGGGAAAATTGATTTTTTTATTTCCCTCTCCTAATAAAACAAGATGCGGCGTTGAGCTACGTGACTCAATAAACGAAGTGTTTTCACACTAGGTTGTTATAATAATTACTTTTTATTGATATTTTAACCCCAACTATCACAATCGTAGAACAATAATTTTGTTATATAGCATTTTCTATACTTGTTTGAACTAAAATATATATTATTATATATTAACATATAATATATTAATATTATAATAATATATCTATAAACATATAAGTAGCAAATTAATAATCAACGTGACACTTCATAACCCATATCGTTGGCAGCATGCCAATTGTAGCGAGAGTGAATCGAAATCGCTTTACACCTTCTCTTCAGTACATGTGATATAAAAATTTCATTTTTCTTTGAAATTTTATTTAGAAGCTTGTAATATAATGTGTTCTTATTTTAATAATTAGAAATTCTACTTCAGTGTGAAGGTATAATAAAATCTGTTATATTATTTATTGAAAGTTATGAAACTGTATAAGCCGCTTTTAAATTGTTTTTTGGGGAAAACACAAATTATGGATTTTTTTTAGCTTCACGCTTTATCCCGCATATTGTAGAGTCGGCAGAGAGAACTGCAGGAACTACATGAACCTAGTGTTAAGACACTCTGTTGCTTAGTTCCTGCTTTCTCCGTCCCCACTTTTCGCCTTTATCGAGACTTTATTGTGGGTTGAGTGGCGGAACTCAACGCCGCACTTTGCCTAGTTTCCAGAGCGAAGAAAATGAAAATAGAAAAATCCATCTTTCCCGAGTGGGAATCGAACCCACAAACCGCCGCGTTTACAGGCAGACGCTTACGCCACTGCACCACGACAGCCCTCTCTGGATATTTTTGATGGGCAATATTTATTTATTTAGTGTTCTACTTTTGAAATCTGATAAATTAGATAGAAGTCTTTTTTCCGGAAAAATCATATGACATTGGAACTAAACTAAACTTGAACTTGTGCCTCTTGGCTTCCGTCTAGAGAAAAGGCGTAGGTTCGAGTTAGGTTTTCATAAATTTTTGGAATAAATAGAATGAGTTTGAAAAAAAATATGAAAATAACATTTTCATGATAGATACATCATTGTACTTTCACTGTAATTACTATAGTCATAGTTACCAGAAAATTGGTTAAACATTAATTTTTTAACTCCACTACTCTTTATTTTTAAATTATTTTACGTAATAGACCTTCTAATATAAACAATATTATTAATTCAACCCTTTGATGATTATTTCCAATGAACATTTGGCAGTCTGTGCTCCGGCAAATGTCACTAGATGGCGTTAGCTTCTACAAATGTGGGTCCAAAACTGTTTTTTCCTGAATATATGTGTATTTATAGATAAATATATATAAATATATATATATTTTATATATATATATATATATCTATAGATTATATATATATATATATATATATATATATATATATATATATATATATATATATATATATATATATATATATATATATATATATATATATATATATATATATATATATATATATATATATATATATATATATATATATATATATATATATATATTACATTTTATTTTTTTGATTTATTTTTTTTAAATTAATTTTATTTTACGCTTGTAAATATATCATTGTAACATATAAAAAACCAGTAACTTTCTGTACTCTCCTTTAACATATACTATGTAAAAATAATAGCTTAAGTGACAATTATATGATTATCATAGCTAACAACAGACAGCTTTAGTAAAAAAAATAAAGTGCATTATCTCTTTTAAACATGCATTCCTTTTTTGTATAATATCTCCTTTTTACCGTTTATTCTCCATCGGGTGTTCTCCATTCAACATGAAATTGTTGAAGTGAACTATAACTGGCACGCTCTGAACGCCATAAATAAAAAGGAGAAGAAGAAGAAGATAAAGAGCAGCGTTGATGTAATTTCATAAATATTGAGAGAACAAAGTGTCTTAACACTACTTTCTCTCTAGTTTTTGTGCTAATTGTGGAATGGAGTGTGAAACTTAAAAAAAAACAATATAATTTCAAATATTGCTATACAAGTGTGTGTCATAGATAAACTACAAATTGCTTCATGGCTAAACCAATCATATTTAGTTTGTGCCCACATACAAGTGGAACGGGGAAGTGAAAATTATCAGTAGACAAAGTGTATGACGCCATCTTTAAAAGTGTATTTAATCTATAAATTTAAGTATGTTCTTTACTAAAATGTATTTTTTTTATTACAAAGAAGATAGTGAGCTATTTCTATTCTCTACATTTCTTTATTATATTTTTTATTTAATTTAATTTTAAGGTTTAATTTGACTTTAGTGGCTTTTTAAAACATTTTTTTGAAACCAAAATATGTAGAGATATTGAATTTACAAAACTTTAAATTAATTTCTAATTTGGTCAAAGAAAAATTAACGATATTTTCATACAAATAATAAGGAACTTTTAATTATAATTTCAATTGTATTTCTATAAATATATTTTGTGTATGCAAACTTTAAACACATACGTATAAAGTGTGAAAATAAATTATTAAATGATTCTCTTATCGCACCACATTTCAGGCGCATGATTCATTTTCCTGTCAAATGCCCTCACAAAATTTATTATGTGACCTAATATTTTTTATTAAAACCTTATTTCATCTTTACTTTGTATTTATCCCATATAATGCATTGAATATTGTATTTTAACGCTCTTCGTTCTAACTGAAATCGTTCCCACGCATGGGCATCGAACCCAGGATAACTGCGCTTATAGTCTGACTTAGATAGAATAGAATAAGCCTTGAAAGACAACTACCAACGTGCCCTAACTACCTGAGACGTTCTTCTTCGTTCTCACTGTGTTATGCTTTTTAGTAACTGTCATTCTTGATTTTAGTAACTTCAAACAAGCAGGCTTCATCGTTATAAATATTGTCTACATTTAATTTTTTTAAATTATAAGCAGTATATATGCTTCATTAAAATAATTATTTAAGAGCAGTAAAATTGTTTGTAAGTTCAAACAAAAAACAACAAAAACAATAACATAATTTCATAATTTTAAATAATAATATACTGTAACAAACACAATGGTCATTTGTTAATGATTGAATTAAAACAACACTTGTACAACGTTTTTCCTGTTTTCAACTTTAATAGCAAATTTATTTGCATGTATATTACTACTTAAGATATAAACAAATGGCTTCACGTTCAGCGAAACTAGTGTTAAAACTCTCCCTCTCCCACTTTATTCATTTTTTTTTCTTTTAAGACACTCCATTCCCTGCATTCCGCCTCTTTCATGGCATTGCGTGTTGAATGGTGGTGTCCAATTTTTAAACATTAGCAGTAAGTTCTTTATCATATTTATATATGACATACAAGTATGTATGAAAATATATAAAGAATATTAAATTAATACAATCAAATCATGCAATAGACTACAAATTGTTAGCTGTAAATGAGCTAAATTTGTTGATAATAATAACAAATTGCTTTAATTTTGTTTCATCTATTTTAAAAATATTATATATACCTATTTTAAAATTTTTGTATCGCATTCCCATATCCCATTTTACCAAATATACCACTTTAAAGTAAATAAAATAACTTGCAAAAAATATTAAATAATACTTTGGAAAATATGTATGTCGACAGTGTTTAGTTTACCCACAAAACAATCACAGTCGAAACGTTTTTGGAAAACTTTCAATAGCGAATTCCTTCTGCTTTTACGGGTTACAGCGTGAAGCTATCACTTCTAACATCCAATATACTCAATTTATATGTACTCGGGAGGTACATATACAAAAATAACATAGTACATTACACATACCACACCCGCACCCATGTGTTACGTGTTACACACCTTTATTTGATACCAATGTTTGTACGCCTTTATCCTAATTGGCGAGTGAAATGAAACTACTATCCTGATATGTACGTCCCCCTCTATATATATATATATATATATATATATATATATATATATATATATATATATATATATATATATATATATATATATATATATATATATATATATATATATATATATATATATATATATATATATATATATATATATATATATATATATATATATATATATATATATATATATATATATATATATATATATATATATATATATATATATATATATATATATATATATATATATATATATATATATATATATATATATATATATATATATATATATATATATATATATATATATATATATATATATATATATATATATATATATATATATATATATATATATATATATATATATATATATGTTCTGCGTTCTTACCTGACTATTTCTGTTAAGATCCGTTGTCTTGTATACATACGTTATATCTGCTATTAACATAAAATATTCGTATCAAAAAAGTACTAACTTTAAGTCAATTTATACCCTCTACCCCTAGAACCCTCTATGCGTGCGTCTAATGCACTTCACCGGTTTTTTTTATTAATTGTGTCAGTGTCACGTAAACATGATACAACCATCAGCTTACAGCTTATAATCATGATTGAAATTGAACTTTTTTAGAAATTACATAAATAATTATACATACGTAATACCATGATGTTTTCACGCTTTATCCCGCACATGGCTGGATATGTGTTAGGTACACTGCTTAATTCCTGCTTTCTCCGTCCATACTTTCCACCTTTTTCGAGGCATTGCGTGTTGAGTGATACTATGATTATATATACTTATTTAATATTGACTTGTTTCCGGTCTTGTATGATTATTCACAAATAATTTTTTTATAAATAAAAAAAAGCTTTTTTAAAGCTCCTTACCTTGACTTTGCCATGAATCTCTAAATAATTAAGATATCACAAATCGTAATACCTCAATTAAACGATTTGATAACATTTTCTAATAGATTGTGATGCATAAAAAGCTAAAACAACACACTACCGTAATAGACTATTGTTAAATACCTGTATATATGCGTATATGTAGGTATGTATGTACGTCACAGCTAAACTATGAATGAAAATACTACTGTACTATACTCCTTTTCTATTTATACCGGCATTGTTAATTTAACTACACTAGCTTGTGACGTAAGGAGTAGGAGTTGTATGTTTGTATGTTACAGATTAAAAACAATAACAAAAACGACTGAACGTCAAAAGTTTTGTTTTTTTAAAAAAAAATCCAAATTTAATATTAATTTTTATTATAAATTAGAAAACGACGTTTCAAAAAAAATTTATTTAAAAAAAAATCATATGCTTCATCTAAAATTTAATTTAATTGTATATTAAGATATTTTCTTTAAATTACTTTTGTCACAAAACTGAAACTGTCGTGGTGCAATGGAATGCGTTTAGCTTTGAACGTTGAGGTAGCATATTCAATCCCTACTTAAAGAAATTAACTATTTACATTTATTACTTCTTCCATGACAGAATACGATATTGGCTCATCATCATCACTGACGTAAAAAGCGGGAAACGGAGTGTTTCAACACTAGATTCCCTCATCCTAACTTGTTATATGCGGGATAAAGCGTGAAAAGAAAAAAATCTCATCAATAGGCAAGATATCGAAAAAAAATCTGCCGTCGGTATGATATCGACGTGCACATTTTTATAACTTCCTCTGTTAAATTAAAAATGTAATGGGATGACACATGGTGTGTCATTATAGGTGTGGTTAAATTAAAAATAGCTAGTTTTTTACGAAGTATTCTATCAAAAGAGATAAAAGCACACTAGGTATAAGGGATATAAGATTATATTTAATAATTAACTTTGAGGTGGCTTAGGTTCTGCTTTCGAATTTCTTTTGTAGGACAAAATGGTGGAAATATTGTTGTATTTCTATATCATTATTAAAATATAAGACACTAGATTCTTTTATTTAAGTCTCAATAATTAACAATGTAATAATAATAATAATAATAATAATAATATTTATTTCATAAAAAGAGCTGTAGCACAATATATATATTACATCAAATTACATTTAGACAAAACTACAACAGTAAAATACTACAACAGTTGGTTGGGGTACTGTCCTCTTAGATAGGTTACTGAGTAACCTGTAATAATAATAATGTCAAAAATAAGTGAGTTAAAAGTGAAAAACAAAATAACTTACTGCTAAGATATCAATTTTAATTAATTTATTTTGAAGTAAATTGAAAAATAAAGACTTAAGATAGTGTAATAAACATAAAAATGCTATTTAATATATATGTTACAAAAATATATATTTTTCATATATACATAATATTATATATGTATATTGAATGTCAAGAAATAGAATAAATGGTAAAAATGCGTAACATTAGAGGTTTTTTGCGTGCAAGTTAACGCACTCGAAGGCATCCCACGCACACTAACACGTTATATACAACACCGTGGCTGTGTGTGTGCACGCACTTACACACACACGCGTGAGCTCGAAGGACACGCAGTGAGGTCGTTAACCCCAAGTTTTTTGCGAGCGCACCGCGTACTGCTCTCGTCGTACATTGGCCGATGCGTTTTTTTTTTGTTTTTGTTTTTTTTTTTTTTACTTTATTTAGTCTTCGACCAAAAGATCGTTCACTCGATCGCATAGCTGTGGGAATAGGGATATGATGTCAGTTTTATGAACCGGACTTACGTGTATACCGTTTATTTAGATTGAATGTTAGTTTTTGTACTTTTTTGTTATATACATATATGGAATTGATTTTGTAATATATAATTGAAAGGCTTGAAATATTTGATATTCTTGTTTCAATTAATCGATACTTGTCCTATTACATGAGTCATGCTAAAGCTATCGAGATCAATGACAGATTTGAAAATTAATCAATGCCATCTAACGCCTAAAGGTCTAACCTTGTTCTGCTTACACCAGCGCAAGCTAGTAATGGCTACTTTTTATACAGTACCGCTACTTGTATAAATGTAAAGAGAGCAACATCTGAATACGAACTAAAAATGGAAACGTCCGACAAAGCGTAGTTTGAGTAATAATACTTGTAAACATCTCAGTTGCTCCGTAAATTTTATGATCGGAAGCTTTTAATAGTTATGCTCGTAACTCGAAGTTTCTTTTTAATTGGTATGTTTTCTTTCTTCTACTTTCCGATATCTGAAGTCATACGGTCTTAGTTAGTAGTTTTATCGCTATAAGTTTTGCACATGCAAACAAATTACTATTAGGTGAATCGGATTTCTCTAATATAGTTGACTTGGCCTATTTAAGTTGACCGACCAAGTAAACTTCGTGATTGCTAAATTGAGATCGTAACAGTTGGAAGTCTGCGGTCTCGACTACGTAGCAATTAGAAATAGGCATGAGCACATATATGTATATTGGAGTTTACGAACTTTAATAGCATCGACTCGCTTTCGCATAAGACCAAATAAAAGTGTCCGCTTTGTACAATGTTATTGACATTACAAAACCATTATGAGTCATGGAGCGAATGTCAAGATTAGCATTGTGGTCGACTTATACAAATACAAAGGCCTTATACCGTACCTATTTATATAACGAACACGAAAGGATTGACATAATCACGCTTAATGCAACTGCTAAAAAAGTCTCTCAATGAAATGCGTAAACAAAAAAAAGGTTGAGACAAAAGAGAGCCGGCCAACTCTACGTTCCCCCAGTATCGTTCCGGACCTAGCCTAACATTCGGCGCCACCCCAATTCCGTCCCGAACCTACCCCACGCTGACGCACCTTGTGCTACGTGTACACTGTACGCGGCGCGTGCGTGTGCGTGCGTGTGCACGTGTGCGTGCATTGAGACGTTCGATTCGTTTTGCGCTCTCGCTTTTTAAATTCTAAACTTTAAAAGATAGGATGGTTTTTTTAGTTGTTTTAAATAATTTAATAAGCTGGTTATATATTTTTTTATTGTCAATTTTCAATTTTAATATTTATATATTAAAAAGTTTCTTAACAACATAATATTTCTACAGACAGACAGAGTCTACAATAAAATATAGTTCTATTTGCTCTAAATGCAGCTGTACAAAGTTTACAGGTGTTTAATATCAAGTGTCTACACTCATTCCCACTCATTCTCCACTAAGCATTTACTGCTAATACATAAATTGTACTAAATAAACAAAAAGCAAACAAAATTAATTTTGTTTTTTTGAACATTTTTGACCTTCTGTGTGTTATAAATATCAAGAGGCGTGTTTGATTTCCGACATCTAAAACAGATTATATGCTTAGAGACCCTAAAAAAGGCGGGACTAATGTTTTTTATTTGAATTTCTCAAAAGGGTGCTCAGATGTAAAGTCGAAGGAATAAAATCTTTAATAATAATTAGATAGGAGCCACATTAGTTTGTATTGTAGCATCTAATTTTTTAAAACTCGTCCCTTTTGTTATATAAAAAGGATCCATAAATCAGTTTCATAAGTCGAAGAAGGTCGTAGAGATTGTTTGATTTTTCTTATTTATATTTATTGATTAGCATATATATAACGTAATTTGTGATTTTGTATATTTTTCAGTTTAAATAATCAAGATTTTTATATTTTTATTATTTATTACTATGTGATAATAAGAAAAATATAATGATTTATTTGAATAAATTGAATAAAATTTATGAAAATTTGTATTTTGTAGAATAAATTTATATATTTTGAAAAAGATTTGAACTACATTATTCTTTGCCAAAACGGCATCTTAAATATTTAAAAATTGTTGAAGCTGTATATTGTATTCATAAAATAAACTATACGCCTAGTCTTTTATTAATAAGTTATAATAAGAGGATACATTTGAATTTATTAAATTATATGAAATTTTCAAATAATTCTATGTAATACCTTTTCCTTTTTCTCTTTTATACTTTTACCAACCATATTATTGAGTACAAAAAATATTATTATTTTTAACAAAATAACTAACTAAAGACCTAATAAAAGACTTTAAAACCCTTCTTTGTGTGTGTCCACCGACCCATATAAAAGCGAGTGTGTGCGTGCCCCACATAAATACAAATACAAATACAAATTAGTGTTCAATCTGTGTGCGTGTGTGCGTGGCTTCTTCGCGCGGAATTCCAAGTTTGAAATTGGAATGAATGACGGCTGGGTCACTGACCTACGTCAATCTTTTAGAATAAAGTTCTTTTTTTTTATTTTTAGTCTGTAATGTGTTAAGTTTCAACGGTCTTTTATTGTTTTTTTTTTTATTTTTTCTTTTTGTTATGTATTTGTAGAAGTAAGATTGTTTTCATAAGTCCTAAATATGTAATAATATTTTATTTATATCAATTACTTAATGAGAATATTTACAAGGAAAAATAATCATTTAATAATAACAAAAATTTAAAATAAATATATCTTTTTATATTAATAATTTAAAAAAAAAACAACTTTATTTTTATTGATCTGTATTTAATTCACTGTGTACCTGATCTTAGCAACTTCTTCATAATAACGATACACTGGCGTTAAAACTTGTGAGTTGTTATTGAGTTTGAGAAGAACTTGGAGAAATAATTGTTTAAGTTATTTTATATATATTTAATGAAACATAATATTTTATATTTTTAATAGAAAGATATGTGATTAGAAACGTTAGTAATACTAAAATTAATTTAATAAAATTATTTTGTTTTTATTTATATATAGAGAAAAAGTACACTCATTTTTTTAAAATAAAAAAATATGATTTAAATTTATTTAAAAAATAAAATAGTATTTAGTATTTAGTATTTTAATTATGACGGCAACATTATAATATATGTATTTACATAAACATTATTAAAATTAATTATAAACACTTGACATTATAAACTTGCCAAGAAGGGTGAACTTCAAAGAAAACATCGTTATATATTTTTTACTTTACCCCTCATATAGCAGTGTAAGGATTGTAGTGGTAAGATTCTCCTTTCTCTACGTTCTCCATATCTAATTTTCAAAAGAAATACCTGTTGAACGACGGAACTCAACGCCGTGCTTATTTAGAAGTAGAGTGTATTTGCTTATCAATTATAATAAGAAATTAAATTAATGAAAAAATCATTTCGTAATTACTCGTAATTACGGATTATTTTAAAAAAAAAAAAACAAAATGTCTCCGAAAACTCAACTTCCGGTTATTTCAAAAAAAAATCAAAAGCCTCTACTTTCCGTAGGCGTTTCCCGAGTGTGCGAGAGGGATGGAGGATACGCGTAACGTAGCGTGGGAAGGGGACGGAATGAGGGCGATGACCTCTAAAACAAATCGTTGGTAGAGAGGGTTCGGTTTTAATATGGACAGCAAAAAAAAACAAGTGACCTTTTTTTTCTTTGACAATCTTTCTTTTGAAATGAGCAAAGTTATTTGGTCAGTGCTTAAGAAGTTGTTATATTTTTTCACATAATAATTACAATTATTTTTAATACAAAAAAAAAACAATTTAAATGTATATTTAATAAATATTATAACATTTAATGTATATTAATAAAAAAAGTAAATTATTATAACAAATCATAACTGTATTTAATAATGAATATGGAAAACATATTCATTATTAAATACAGTTATGATTTATATATATATATATATATATATATATATATATATATATATATATATATATATATATATATATATATATATATATATATATATATATATATATATATATATATATATATATATATATATATATATATATATATATATATATATATATATATATATATATATATATATATAAAATTGTTAGTTAGTTGATGATTAATATTTTAGCTGATATTACAGTTTATAACGTTCTCAGCCTTATAGTCTTGTAGTCACTGCTTTCTTTGTTTTCTTCACTATTTTTAATTAAATTTCAAGCTGAATAATATATGACATATATATATTTGTCTATAACAGAATTTTAAATATTAAAAAAATTATGTCACCAAATAACTTCATATATTTTCAACAGCTTTAAAATACAATAAATTAATATGCATAGGGCAAAAATATACAGCCCATACAACTGTATATGTATATAATCTCTACAGCGCTATATTTTTGTCCTACCATTACTTTATCTAGGCACCCTATTGCCTAGACTCGTTACAAACCTAGGCGAAAACTGCAAGGGTGTCCTATCATTGATAACGTATTTAGCTGAATGAGTGTGTGTGTGTGTAAATGCACACAATCAAAAGTCTTTCTTACATTTTTTTTTGTTTTCGCCCGAATGACTATAAAGCTTATGTTTTAGAGCTTTTGCCTCCTATAGAAGTTTCAAAAGCTTTGAATTTTGATAGTAAATTTATATAGTGTACCTGGCATTAAGCATGTAGAGTAAATCTATTCACGGATCACCCTATTCTTCGTCATTCGTAGTTCAGAATTTATGTGATACTGTACTTACTTAGTTAATTAACATTTTCTAGTTTTTAATGGTAACTTTTTATTTTTTAGTACAAACTTTTAGAAGAACTTGGTATAACTAAAAAAATATTAACTTTGCAACAAAATGGCGATAAGGCTTAGAAAATAAATGTATACTGGTAATATAATCTTTTTCAAGAATTTCAATGTTAGATTTAATGTTAAGTAAAAAATAAATCATCGTGTAAAAATAACAACAACTGGCAATATAATAATATAGAGCAAGCAGGGATAGCTCCTTGGCTTCACGCTTTATCCTGCATAAAACATAACTAAAATTGAGTAAATTGCGTAAAGTAACCCATCCCGCATCATATTGCTTGGAAACCAGAAATATTTTACTCTTCCAAAAGAGAATCTTACCTACGATACCAAAAATATTTATAAAAGATATATTTTCAGTAGGTCTATATATTTTTAATGCAATTTATTAAATCAAATAAATAAAGCCAATAAAAAAAAGGTTTATCGTTGCCATTTTACTTTTAACTTAAATAAGTAGAAGTAACGTGTATATAATTCTATTAAGAAACCGTTTATCTTTGAAACATATAAAAATACACATAAACATACTATGAGTACAATATAATAAGACTACAAAATTTGCAACTAATTGATCCACATTCACTTCCCTGGGGGAAGAACCCCATCGGGACTTGAAGTGTTTATTCATATATATACAATAAAAAAAATAATATATACATATATATACAGTACATACAAGTTAAACCATCGAACATTATCAAATGAAGGGTAGCTAGTGGTTATGAAAAAAAAATTCAACATAAACATACACATATACATATATATACATACATTTCTTGATTTGCCGGTCAAGTATAGCTCTTTGGATGTTCATTTAAAAATAATAACGATATCATATATTTGTTTTTTCCATACAAAAGTTCGTGACAGTGACAATTCCGATCCCTTATTCTATTGTCTAAATACTATCAGCCTATTACGTTCCCTCCGGAACATTCTGTTAATGAGAGAGGGTTGAACAAAGGTTGGCAAAAGACATAATATAATAATATCACAATGCAATGTTTTTTTTTAAAACAAAGTAACCTCTCAGAAAGAATAAAAATCGTCTCTACAGAATTAAATAATCATGAAACTTTTATGGGGACTGCCAATAAATATGGGGACATGCGAGTTGTTTGTATTGTACATTACGTTGCGTTACAGAGAATGGCTAATCAGTTTCAGTTTGTATGGCTATGGCTTTTACGAGAGCTTAAAGCTCATATATGTAGACTATTTATAATAGAGTAAATATATAAAAATGTTAAAATTTTTGAAGCTTTTCTAACTAAATTATATGTATTTTTAAAAATAATCGACTAAACTAAATGAGTTTAATAAAAATAATTAAAAATCTAATACGTGCACTGTAGTCTAAGCACAGCACTAGTAGACTCTCCCGTACAGTTAGTATAGAAAACATATTTTCCCTCGGGATCTTGTCCGATAGGGATGTAACCAACCTTTTGTTTTGCTACGTATTCATAATATATTACACTATAGATATAAAAAGGACTTATTTGTTCTTGATATTGACGAGCTCATCCGTTTTTTATGTGAGAAAATGGAAAAATATAAAACTGATGTAAAGCCTTAAGTTAGCGAAATGCAAAAAAGGGCTTATACTGTGGTTGTGTATTTAAATCCTGAAAAGGGATATCTTATAAATCAATTTAACATTACTTTATGTTTTATTCCACATAATAGGGTATTCAGAGGGAATTGCAAGGATCGAAAGAACCTAGTGCGAAGAAACTCCGTTCTTCGCTTTCCGCCTCTTCGAGTCGTGGAACTCAACGCCGCGCTTGCGTAATGAAAAAAATGGAAATAAATTAATCTATCCTTCTCGAGGGAGAGTCGAATTCAGAAACAATCGCATTTACAGGCAGATATTGAGCCTCTGCGCCACGACGGTCCTCAATCTTGTATTTTGTATAATTATATGAATTTTCCTAAAATTTAACCTTGATGCTTCGTCTCGATTTTTCAATTGTATATATTAATGACGCACAAAAAATATCATTTTACAAACCTTATACGAATGTTTGCCGTTCTTTTACAAATAGCTGAGTTTCGGCGTCACCGCGCGTGCTCTATCTACCCGCTGACGGATTACATGAGTACTACAGGTTTTTATAAACCTTTTAGTAAATTTTGATCGAATATGTCACAAAGTATGTATATATATATATATATATATATATATATATATATATATATATATATATATATATATATATATATATATATATATATATATATATATATATATATATATATATATATATATATATATATATATATATATATATATATATATATATATATATATATATATATATATATATATATATATATATATATATATATATATATATATTTCATCAAATTTACATTAAATTCAAATTCAAATTTTATACGCCTTATTGAGTCATTACTGTTAACAGTTTCCTCGTATGATGTAACATAGCCTTGGCACTAGCTTTTTTATATTTAAAGTACTTCCCACCATGAAATACGATCTTGGTATCATAAGAAACTATATATACATACATATTATAGTAATTTAAAAGTTACATATATCTATGTAATTCATAATAACTATGATTTGGGTGTATCAAAAATTTGTGATATTTTTGATTTTTTATTCTAATATGAAATGATAAATATATCTATAGAGAATATAAAGTTACATCATATATTTGGCCCTTTATCGTATAAAATAAAGCGCGGCGTTAAATTCCGCCACTTTCTCAAATTTACGTGAAAAATAGAGACTAGCTACTACGATCTCCTTTACGGGATAACGCGTGAAATAGAACGTAAATAGAAATAAATTTTAAAATCTTGCTAGTTCAAAAAAAAACAATGACAGTACCTAGAGTCTAGTAATACGCGTAGGGTAGGGTTCCAAATTGAAGTAGGCACTCTATGGTACTTATAATAATAATCGAGTATCATTTAGAAAATATTATGAGTTTTCTGTTACTCATTGGACCAGATCTATTATGAAAAAAGTTGTATAGCAAAATTTAACTTAAAACATGTTTGATATTTAATTTTGCCATAATATACCAACTCTAATGCAAAACGAGAACTTAGTGATGGATGCTAACGTCACTTTTGGTATCACCAGAACGATTAAAGGAAAATAATCAATTCCCATGAGTGGGAATCAAACCTATAACCGCCGTTAAAGTATGACAGTATACCACCATAACTTATTAAATACGATTCAAATTTAAATTCAATATATTACTTTTCCAAATACAATTTTACAAGTATTTTTCGTGTCACTATATCACTAGTATGTCATTACATGTGACAATTCTACATATAATATATAAAAATCGAACCCGCTACTTCATAAGCAATAAAATGCATCAATGAACTGTACTCCTTATGCAAAAGTCCAATGTAACCGATATTACTTGTTATAAGCAAGGTCGGGACCGTCGCCTACGAATTTTGCATTTAAATGCCACCATTATCCCTTCATTATAGAACTAAATTAGATTTGCATTTTGTACAGGTCTAGCACAAATATAAATATAAATATAGGGGAAGGTTGCTATCATTGGACCACTTAATTTTGTGACTATCATATCTCATAGAATATCACCTACAAATTAAGACAATTAATGGAATTTGATGGCTTTTTATGTAAATTATTGATATTTAAATTATTGGCAATGAAAGTTGAGAGGCTTTAGAGCTATACTAATATAACTTTTCAATGACGAGTTGCTTTCCTTGGACCACCGTCACCTTGAATGGACCACTAAGTTGCTATCATTGGACTTTGAAACATCTGTACTAATGGTCCAATAAAGGTGACTCAAATGAAGCACTAAATAAGAATTACATTTTTGTTGTACTGCTCATATATGTAGCTGATAGTTGACTTCGCGCTTCTTTGGTTTTATTAAAAAGATGTTTAATTTTATTTTTCTCAGCTTATTGGAAGGCAAGCTCTTTGACATCTTTGGGAGTAATATCAAAAATAGAATTCTCCATTTCAACAATGTGATTGCTAAATTCAGTTTCCAAAGCCTCAGGAAGATGTACTTTCGATTCCACTATTCGAATTTCATCAACATTTTTTTTTATTTTTCCCATGTAATCTCTTTTTAATGTGGCTTTTATAACTCTATACATTCGACTTGCGTCATTTAATCCAATAGTTTTTTTTAAAGATTCTATAGTGAGTTGCATTCTAGTAACAATTTCCTAATTTAACAATAATATTTAATATTCTTTCCCTATGCCGACCTTCTGGGACATAAAAATATAATCCAATTGTAACTAAAAGGAATCTATCTACATGCAATACTAAAATATTCAATTTACAATATAAAACTCATTATTTATTAATATTGATATTGATATACTTTCTTTAATTGGACCAGTCCAATGATAACGTCACCATTCAGGTCCATTGATAGCAACTAGGCATATAAACAGAACGAAAGTAATTATTTAAAAAAACGCGCAAAATTAAGTAAAAGGCTTGGTCGTATTTGTAAGCGCAAGTAAATTTGCTATTCAGATCTAACACAATCATTAAACATTAATTAAAGCAATGTGATGTATATATATATATATATATATATATATATATATATATATATATATATATATATATATATATATATATATATATATATATATATATATATATATATATATATATATATATATATATATATGTGTGTGTGTGTGTGTGTGTGTTAAATTATTTCAAATAAAGTTCAAATGTACAGATTATTTCTTGGAAACATTATGAGATAGATATTATATTAATCCCAAGCAAAGACCGAAAAAAATGCAAAAACACCGAAAAATAAATGCAAGACCGTCGTGGCGCAGAGTCGCAACGTCTGCCTTTAACGCGACGGTTACTGGGTTCGATCCCCAGTCGGGGAAGATGGATTTTTCTATTTCCATTTTCTTCGCTCTGGCAACTAAGGCAAAGCGCGGCGTTGAGTCCCGCCACTCAACACGCAATGCCTCGAAAACGGCGGAAAGTGGGGACGGAGTAAGCAGGGACTAAGTAACGGAGTGTCTTAACACTAGGTTCGTATGGTTCCTGCAGTTCCCTCTGCCTACCCTGCCATGTGCGGGATAAAGCGTGAAGCTAAAAAAAAAAAAAAAAAAAAAAAAAAAAAAAAAAAAAAAAAAAAAAAACACCATACCATAGACAAAATTCAATTTTTAATCTACCTCTAAGCCAGTACAGACGACAAAACAACAAAAAAAAATATATCAATTAACCAGAATTCATTAGCATTGTAATGAAGATTTTCAAATCAAAAGAGTTTCAATCGATTGTGTCGAGACAAGAAAGAGTCACTTTGCAAAACAAAAGGCTAAAGTCCAAAGAAAAGTCCCAATTACCCGCCGGACCCCCGTCTTATCTCCCCCGGGCGTGGCCGCAGTTGAAGCGTTTTCGAGATTAATTAGTTATATTAGCAAGTAATTGTATCAAAAACGTTAATGTTAAAAGTGTTATGTTATGTACTACCTATAAACGCGACGGTTTGTGGGTTCTATTCGGAAAAAAGCGGAAATCAGGAATGAAGAAAGCAGGGATTAAGCAACGGAGTGTCTTAACACTAGGTTCCTATGGTTCCTGCGGTTCCCTCTGCCTGCTCTAAATGTTATATAGATATGTTTATAATAGGTATATTGGTATGTTTATTAAATTTTATTTACCTTACAGTCATTGACTATTTAATTTTTACTCTTGTACGATAAGACGTGAAATAGAGGTCCTCTAAACATTTATAAAGTGAACAACAAAGTATCATGACATTAGGTAATCCTTAATAAACTTGCTGTATAAGTGTTACAATGAAAGTGACGCTTAATACTAAAATATGTTTGAATGATGTCAAATACTTAACATAAAATTGAATAATTAAAAAGTCTAATAACATAATAATCTTACTTCTATCACGTAATAATTACGGATAGAAATTTTACAACAATGATATTTAGACTTTTATCTTCCATATCATAATAATGACATTTTTGATGTGTACAACGGATTTTGAGGCTTAAACATATGGGCAAGACGAATATATATATATATATATATATATATATATATATATATATATATATATATATATATATATATATATATATATATATATATATATATATATATATATATATATATATATATATATATATATATATATATATATATATATATATATATATGTAAGACGAATATATATAGCGGAAATCTACTAAAATATATACAAAACACCAGCTCACAGTGAGGCCACACCTCACTCAAAGAGTTTTATTGCTCTGGCCGAAGGAAGTAATTTCGTAGGTCCGACTTTTAGTTTTAAGAAAGTTCATTTTACCCCCCACAGACATTTTTCTAGACTTTTTTCCCCCAATCTAGGTGTTACTCCGCTAACTTAACTTTAAACTTAACAGAGTTTGAAAATTGCATTTGAAAATTGTATGAAACAAATTCGTTTTTAACAAGTTATTTCTGGTAGTTTAAGCAATACAATTTAAAGTTATGCAACATTTTGTTTTTGAATTTTCTTTTTATTATTTAGTTGTGACTTTTATTTATTGGTTGACTGTTATAAAAATATTTTTTAATCTATGCCATTTATTATTATAACTGAATTTATTAATCTTCTTTTTTATCTGTACTCCATAAAAAGCGTAAATTAAATAAAATACTCTACACCGTACTTATTAGTAAAAGCATTTTATATATTAGATACTCATTACTCCACTCATTTTATAACTGTGACAGATTTCGCTTCCACCAACACAACGTAATCAGATCGACGAAACAAAAATCTCCATAGAATATTAAACATACAATAAAAAATGCTTTAAATATAAAATATAATACAAAATTAAAATTAAAGAAAAATTTAAAAATACATATATAAAATATATCTCCACAACCGGCCAGTAAGTAAAAATCCTCATTATCGTTGATAATAAACAGAAAATTTACGATCGTCTCATTGTTAAATGAACCAAATGCCTTTCAATCGCACAATAACTCATACATATACACATATATATGTACATATATAGTTATATGTGTGTATTATACATTCATTATGATTCACTTGTCCTTTATTACCGAATTGCTGTAGCTTGCCCCAGTTACCCACTGTCGGTTCATGACCGCATGCTTCGTGTCCACGTAATTTTGCTAAGCTATGTCGAAGTTATAGCAAGTTAATATATTATTGAGATATAAATACAATTTAACACTATATTCTTTTAAAGTGTAAGGGAGTGTGGTTATATGAATTTTTGTTTATATGGTTTTATTGGGAAGATAAAGTGCAGCGTTTAGTTTCGTCACGTGACTGTTCTAATGCGTGATTTTTTTTAATTTGCAGTTTCACTTTTATCCAGCACGTAACAGAGTAGGTAGAGGGAACCGCTGGTACTGTGGGAGTATAGTGTTAAGACACTCCGTTTTACAATTTTCATATTTTCGAGGACTTTGCGTGTTGAGTGGCGGAACTCAACGCCGCGCTTTGCCATGAAAAATCAACTTCAATGTGACATAATTTATTTAAATATTAATAAAGACATTAAGTTTCTATTATTGAGTTGTACACTTACGTCAAATTATCGAGTAATAAATACAACTTGAATCGATTATTTACTGATGAATCCGAAGACGTGTAGTAATTCGAATAATACTTACTCGATACATATTTGCGTTATAAAAGCATCGATATTGTACTATAATGTACCGTGTGAAATGGCATAAGATCTATATTAATTTTTTATATTCAATTTTAGCTTCATAATTAACTCAAGAATGTGTTCGAGAAATAAACAAAAAAGAAGATGTGCGTTTCTGAATTTCTCATTTTAAATAAAAAAACGATCTCATATTATTTAAAAAAATTTTTATAGAAAAATATTTTTTAATTTTAAAATATAAAAAAGACAATATGTTTTATTTATATATTTGAAAGTTATGAAAAATTTTTGTGAACAAGACGACGCTTATTCTAAAAAATATTTATACTTAAATAATTTTCGGTTCGAATTCTTATTTCTATTTTATTTAATAACCATTACAATTTCTGGGTCGTAGTAGACCAGAGGTACAGCATCTGCATGTAAATATGACAGTTTGTGGGCTCAATTTCTACTCGGGATGAATGAAATATTTTCGTTTTCGTCGCTCTGACAAGCGCGGCGTTGAGTTTCGCCAGTTAACATGTAATGCCTGAAAGCCAGAAAGTGCAGAACGGAGTGTCTTAACACTAAGTCTATTCTAACTACAGTTCCCTCTGACTTCTCTGTATGTATGGGATAAAGTGTAAAGCTAAACAAAAACTGATTCACTCATTGACAATGCTCAGTAAAAACTACTGTGCAAAGATATTCTTCGGCTATTATAGAACATTACAAACGTAGTGACTTGTTCTATGTTCTCTCTCTGTCTCTAAAATCTGTTAATTTAAGAACAATTACAATTGCATTCAATACTTTGTAATTGGAAATACACCGCTAATTGAATTCAGCACTTAAAATTGCATTTGAGTAGACGAAGCCCTACGTGAAACCTTTTGTGGGCCAAAGGCTTTACTAACAAGAAAACAAACTATAATCCGGCCACAGTGTTTTTAACGCAAATATTTATATGGAATTAGCGAGTGTTTGTGTTAAATAGGTTCTTTTTAATATTCACTTTGAGCATTTTTATGTAAAGAGTCGCTACTAAATTTACTTTGAAAGTAGATATATTGTGTAAAGTTTAGCTTTTGATGTTTTATTTTGGGGCAAATCACAAGTGAAAGTGCTGTACAAGATCTAGTTAAAAAAAATAATTAAGAGAAATAATTTATAGTTAGTAGAGAAGGGAGTGTCTAACACTAAGTTTCCAAGATCTCTGCGTTTCCCTCTGCCTACCCTGCTATAAGCGGGATAACGCGTGAAACTTAAAAAAAATCGCCTTCGTTGGAATACTATTAACAGGGTAAATAGGCAAATATGCTACCATGCAATTAAACTACCACGTACTATAAATTCATCACTTCTCAGTTAGTAATCTTTATCCTTATTCTTCTCCAAAAAAATTACTTCAGTTTATATTAATATTTTTTGTAGCTTCACGCTTTATCCCGCATATTGCATGATAGGCAAAGGGAACTGCAGGAACCATATGAACATAGTGTTAAGACACTCCGTTGCTTAGTCCCTGCTTTCTCCTTCCCAGCCTTCCGCCTTATAATTAAATTATTAATGTAATATAGCATTAGGATATCTCAAAATCTGCTTCAATTACGACATAATCTTACACCAATGAATTTTATCCTCATTTTATATGTATTGAATTCGATCTTCGCTTTTCGTCCGTACTTTTGTTTATTTTTTATTATTTTTCTCTACTAAATGAGATGCTGAAATTATGCGTCGTGAATTTGGTATTTGAATTGTATTACAAAAATATTTGCAACCTTTTTTTTGGGACTTTTCTTCATGCATTAAACATGCGTATCAGTTTTTGTTATCATAAATATTTGCTCCACATTAGAGGTCACTATGTCACAGTATGCATTGGTGCATAACCGAGATGATTCAAGATTTGAATCCTGTTCCTCTTTTTCGATACATAGCAGCACTGGTCAAGGTAACCTCGTGGTAAGAGTCTGTTCTCTCATTGACAACCACTGCATATTAAGTAGTGGATTTTAACGCTATCATAAATAATTTCAAATAAACCAACTAAATTCACATATCCTTTAATGATACTAACAACAATAATTGAGGACCGTCGTGACGCAGAGGCATAGCGTTTGCCTGTAAATGCGATGATTTGTGGGTTCGATTTCTACTCGGGGAAGATGGATTATTCTATTTCGCGGCGTTGAATTCAACACGCAATGCCTCAAAAACGGCGGAGAAAGGGCCTAAGCAACAGAGTGTTATAACGGTTCGTATGGTTCCTGCAGTTCCCTCTGCCTACCCCGCAATATGCACGATAAATCATGAAGCTAAAAAAGGAAAAAAACCAAAAATATATGAATAACCTTACAATCTAAAGCTAACTCATAAAACATTATGTTCCAATAAATACATAAAATATAATATAATCTAAGTACATATATAAGTATTTAAGTAATATTACAGTTTTATCGCAGCATAGATTAGTGTTAGTGTAGATACTAACTAGTTATCAGGTGATAAGCGTTGAGTGCAGTTTTGTATGCAGTTTTGTGCACCGAAATTGCATAGTCTATTGCTAGGGTGTCAATACTTTTAATATATGACATTTGAAATATATAGATAGATAGATAGACAGATAGATAGATAGATATACTCTTTATTGTACACCCATATGATATGACAATTAGAAACACGATTTAAATAAAATATACAATAGGCGACCTTATCGCTATAATAGCGATCTCTTCCAGGCAACCTTAAAGCATAGGAAATAAAATAATATATAGGATATTACTTTCTTTTTTACAATTAGCTCTTTTGCCAAAGGTTAGATTTAGAGACTGCCTAAAAAGATAAGATCTCCTTTGTATATATTTTGTTTTATTATAATTTTTTTTTATAAATTCCAATATATATCAATATCCGGCGTTGAGTTCCGCTGACAGAAGGTAGAGAATAATTGACTATCTTCTCCATCGTCCTATATACAAAATGAAACGTGAAATTTTTAATATATATGTAACGATGCTATATTTAAACAAATTTATGCTAAAATTTTATAAAAATATTCAAATTACATATTTATATGTATGTATATGAAAATTTTCCGGGTATAATTATAAATATGGCTACCCTGCTGATTAGATAAGCCGCGCTCTCTGATAACACGCGGGTGGAAAGCGCAAGGTTGATGCGATTCGGTGTAAATTACACTACCTACTTGTTATTTATGAATGCTATCATTAATTTAAATATAGGAAAAATCTATTTTAAATAAAATAATATAGAGGAAAGTCGTGGCGCCGAGGCGAAACGTCTGTCTGTAACGCGACGGTTTCTTGGTTTGATTCCCACTCGGGGACGATGGATTTATCTATTTCCAGTTTCTTCGCTCTGGCATCTAGACAAAGCGTGGCGTTGAGTTCCGCCACTCAACACGCAATGCCTCGAAAAAGGTGGAATGCGGGGACGGAGAAAGCAGAGACTAAGCAACTGAGTATCTTAACACTAGGTCCCTACGTTTCCTGCAGTTTCATCTACCTACCCTGCCATGAACGGGATTAAAGCGTGAAGCTAAAAAAACGGATTTAAACGGATTTATCGCGTATATTGACATTTGGAAACCCGACGTTTCGGACAACCCGGTATACCCGTGACACGGACTACTGCAAAGTGTTTGAAACGTCTGATTAAAGGTTTATTTAAGATGTATAAAAATCGCGAAAGTCAGAGTATTTATTATTTATTTTATACTTAAATTTTTACCTTCGTGACTGTTTGTGGGTTCGATTCCATCTCGAGGATAGTTAACTATTTTTATTTTTCTTGCTCTATTAACAAAATCAAGCGCGGCGTTGAGTTCCGCCGCTCAACACGTATTGCCTTGAAAGGCAGGTAAAGAAAGTGTCTTAACACTAGGTTCCTTCTGCCTACGGTTTCCTCTGTCTATTTTGCTATGTGAGGGTTGCAGCTTGAAGCTAAAAGCAATAAAGTAATATTATAATAATAAATGTAATTATTTATAATTTCACTAATATATATTAAACTCAATAATAAAAGAAATAGTTACTTTCGCCTATTCAACCTCTTCTATTAAATGCTGTTCCTGCCTTTAAAGCATGACTTTAGAAAACACAGTATTGAAGATACTGGAGGACAACCACATCAAAAGCACGAAGACTCCCCGGAGATCATGTATGAAGTTATGCAGGGACAGCAACGTTCGGCGATCCGTTCTCTCTGACTACATATATCCAATTCTACGATTAACCCGTACATATTGATATACTTCAACTTCATAAGCTATATATTTGTAATGAATAGTCCAAAGTCGAGAAAGGCTATAGTATAGGCTATATTATATCACTTAACTTATTACACCCATCCTTACTAACACATTTACTTCTACCCATCAGAACCTTTCATATATTACAAAGAACCTATAGCTATTTAAACTTAAAACTGAGCAAAGCCACGTTCATAAGCTAGCTAGTGCATTTTAGCATTTGCTATATATTTAGCTTCTAGAAACTAGGCTATGGTCGCTAACAGACCCTGACTTTGAGAGATGAAATTACACGCCAGAAGGTCTAATTTTCAAGTAATTTGCTTTATCGATACTCGTACATACTTGTACTTGTTAATTAATATCTTAGTAATAATATACTCGCAGCGTTTGGTACATAGTGGAATGGTGAGGTATTTTGTGTTTATTTATTTTTTCAATTATGTTTTTTTTTGTGGAATACCTCCATACCTACCTACCTAATATATACTAAACTATATACATTTATAGGTAGCTATTAAACACGATGTAAGGCATAACCAAGTTGTAATAATAATAATAATAATGAAAATATAGTTTATCAGCTTTCCGCCACTCACACGTAGTGCCGTGAAATGTGGAGAGATGAGAACGGAGTGTCTTAACACTAAGTTTAGATGCTTACCGAGTTTCCCTTTGATTATCCTGCTATGAGTGAAGGTAATTTAATTTTTCCCCCATAAATAGTGAAACAAAATTATGAGGAAATCGCGTAGTACAGTATATATAAATAATAAAAAACCTTGATATTATGAAAAATTGTGATACAATTATAGAATTTATATTTCATTGACTAAATAAATACCTATCTATAGCACTAAATCGGGTGAATTAATTATTTTAAATGCCTCGCTTTAAATAACAGCGTTTTGAAAGATGGGAAATATAGAACGGAGTGTCTTACCACTAGTTTCCTCTGTCAACCATGCTACATCCTCTGTTCCACCCGTAAAGCTACCAAAATTTAAAAAAGAGTAAAATAAGAAATGCAGAGAAAAAATTCTATATATTGCGTTGTTTCATTAAAATTTTGTATTATTTATGTTATTCGTGTCATTTAAATAGCATTATTGTGGTAGAGTGGCAATACGCTCGTCCGTTTTAGCGACACTACACGCTCTGTTTAGTTTTACATGTCCGTACCTTTCCACATGTAACGCTCTTTATAATATAGGTATTTATTGTAAGCATATGTTGTATGTTTAAGAGAAATGGAGAAAATAGAAAAAACAGAAAGTTTTATTAAATGTTTAAAAAATAGTGTCTAAACACTGTCTGTCTATCCTATGTTATAACTGAAATAATATGAAATAATCTATTTTTTTCAATTTTATATATATATATATATATTCAATTTTATATATATATATATATATATATATATATATATATATATATATATATATATATATATATATATATATATATATATATATATATATATATATATATATATATATATATATATCTATATATATATATATATATATATATATATATATATATATATATATATATATATATATATATATATATATATATATATATATATATATATATATATATATATATATATATATATATCTATATATATATATATATATATATATATATATATATATATATATATATATATATATATATATATCTATATATATATATATATATATATATATATATATATATATATATATATATATATATATATATATATATATATATATATATATATATATATATATATATATATATATATATATATATATATATATATATATATATATATATATATATATATATATATGCTATATCAACTTTAAACTTAATATATATATATATATATATATATATATATATATATATATATATATATATATATATATATATATATATATATATATATATATATATATATATATATATATATATATATATATATATATATATATATATATATATGCTATATCAAACTTTAAACGTATGAAAATGCGAAGGCCAAATGTAACCGCGAAACACATTTCAATGCCTGGAACTTGCAACAATGACCTAACTGACTTCAATCACACAAGCACATTATTATGTTTACGTAAAGATAAGTATAGAAACATATTAAGTATTACTAAATATATGAAATTTCATCATTATCATAACATATAGGTATACAAATATATTGTATATTGACAAACTATCTTTTCATATTAACTTTTGTCTTAGTTTTTCGTTATATATACGACTTAATATGATACGTATAAAGGTATTGTTTGGTTGATCGCTTTAATCTCAGGAACTATCAGTTCGTATTGCGAATATGTTTTTGTGTTGAATAGTCGATTTATCGAAGCATATAGCCATAGCCATAGCCTATAGTCCATAGCCTATAGCCTACACATATTTAATAATTTTGGTAATTGGGCTATGCAATGTAATTGTATCTATTGTGTACTTTAAGTTACCAGAAAATAGAATTTTTGAAGTGCCAATTTTAATTTTTTTTTTCATGATGCTTAACGTAAACTTGCAGCAGTAAAATTATATAAGCATATGTTTATTTCTTATAATAAATATCTCATTATTTTAGAAATTCAAAGACTTTGTAGTAAAAGTATACCTAGTAGAAAAAAAAAGGAAACCTATAAAATATATATATATATATATATATATATATATATATATATATATATATATATATATATATATATATATATATATATATATATATATATATATATATATATATATATATATATATATATATATATATATATATATATATATATATATATATATATATATATATATATATATATATATATATATATATATATATATATATATATAATATATATATATATATATATATATATATATATATATATATATATATATATATATATATATATATATATATATATATATATATATATATATATATATATTGTTATATCTGTTGTATATACCTATTAGATGAACGACGCATAACAAAATGGCTGCCAAAGGATAATTTAGATACTATCTTAATCCGCACTGTACTATCATTTTAATTAGGTTTTAGTTTTCAAGGATTTGTAAAACGTCAGATTATATTACTATTTGATGTATTTATGTGCTCAGTATTGTTTTCATTTGTCATTTTAAATTATATTCAAAAAGTAAAATAACATAAAAATATGTTTTTTTTTCACTCTCCACAAAAGTGAGGTTTTAGTACTAATGTTTAAGGAAGAGACGTTGCCTTTGAGAGGGTCTGGATTCCATACAGATATCCAGATTCTTATTCCCATACAAAAATTTATTAAATCTGTTGGATCAATAGATCAGTTAGTTGAAGACCTGTAAATGATATTTAATGTTCTAAAAGAAAGTTAAGATAATAATGTTAGTAGTAAAAAAAATGGTTACGTTTGTGTATGTGTGTGTGTGTGTGTTCGTGTACACCTACTTCAGCGATAAAAAAAATGCGTGGTTCCTTGGATTCTTCCCACATTTCAGGGTAAGGTAGAGATAACAGTAGTTTCTTTCTGAATTTTCATGATTTTGAGTTGCAGAACTCAACTCAACTTAGTGTATAATATGTATATATATGTATGTTGGCGGTGATTTAACATACTATATATGTTGGTGGAACTCATATGTCATTGTAGAATATTTAAATTAGTGAATATAATCATGTAACATTTTTATTATTGTTTTTTCCTAATAACACTTATAATATTTTTTATTTAATTTTTGGGCCCAAAAATTTATTATTTTTTAATTTTTATTAAATCTATATCATTTTTCGCTATAGAAACGTCATATTATTTTTTAATAAAAATAAGCTATTTCTCTTAAGTATTATCACATAAAACCCTATATATAAAATATAATGTATATTTAACCTATTTAACTCTATAATATTATATATTTAAAATACAACACAAATAATTAACTATAACAAAATTTCTTCCACAAACCCATTGTCCTTATAATCGATTAATTAACGTGAAAGGCCTCGCTCATCCAAACCAATAGGCTAAAAAGCAATCATTTAGCACGTTTATAAACTTAACCACGCCTGTACGACCCGGGATTTGAACCAGTGAACCGTTATAAGTGTTCAGTATAGCATGCTAATTACTGAACTCGACGTTTAAGTCCATTCACCGGTAGATGGTGTTGAATGGGACGTTGCACTCTTTAACGCTAGATGGCGCTGGAAATTGATGGAAATCACCCTATTTCTGTTTATGAGGGTTGTTGCTTGTAATTTTGTGTTCATTTGGACAATAGATTACTTGTTAGCAAAACTGTTATTTCTTAAGTGTTTTATAGTTATTTTTTTTAGCTATGTAGGCAGTGTAAGGTTCTATTTTTACACTAAAATTAATGACATTATATTATTTACTTAGAATAAATTTAATTTCAAAAATGTAAATAACTACAATTATGTAGATTTGGTTATTTTCAAAACAATTCGATATCGAATGCAATTGACTTAAAGGTCAAACAACCAAAGACATTCATAGACTCAATTAATATGAAACCTCCAAACCTTGACGACGTAGCTCTAAAATATAGCCGTCCCTCTCTCACACGTGGAATACTTAATAGCTGTCTCTCTCTGAATACCGTAAGCGGTGGGCGGGTGCATTTTTTCACGGTTAGATAACGGCCCAAACGGTTTGTTCTAGGGTTTTCATTTCACCCGTTTCTATTCCTTTTTCTTATAATATTTTTAAGACACTATATCTCTATTTTCTATTTAAATGGCTTTGACTTTGACATTGTTAAAATCGCGTGTCAGTCATATTGTAACTCCATAGTACTTGCTTTTTAAAAAAAAACATTTAATTATATTTACATAATTATACTGTATTAATAAATCAATAAAAGTACATAAATATACAATATTTCAATGTCATATATTTTGTTTTTGCTGGAAATAAATTATATTATTCGTCATGTCTCATCGATTTTGTTTTTATTCGATGAAACGTTTTTATTCGATTCTCGATGTGCAATTTTAATTGATATTTCATGTTTCGATCTATATTTTTATACTAATAATATAAAGCTTAACTGTCTGTTTGGTCGAACGCGCTAAAATCAGAAATTAATGGTTCGTATTGTTTTTTTTGCTTTATATAGCCTAGGATAGTCGTTAGGCTAAATTGTAGGCTATAGGAAATAGGCTAAATTATACCACGTTGATAAATTTCATTCAAAATTCTATGATTATTAACTTAGTCTCTTACAATGTGTCATGTCGTATTTGTCATACAAAATTTGTAATCTATGATATGTGTCTAGGAAGACAAAGCAGGTGTAGATATTTCTAGTTAATGCTATAAAACTGTACTAGAACTAAATTAACATATATTAACATTAAGAAAATGTAATAAATACTGACAAATTATTTTATATTGTTAACATAAACGCGTAATAAATTGCTATATAGTTTTGTTTTAGAGTCACGATTTATCCTGTCCATAGCAGGGTAGGCAGAGGGAACTGCAGAAATCATTAGAACCCAGTGTTAAGACACTCCATTTCCCAGCGTTGCATATTTATTAGAGTGAATAAAATGGAATTAAAAAATCCATCTTCCCCGAGATGCTGACAGATGCTGACACTTAGTTATTATTTACGTACAATGCTCATATTTCAATTACGATAAAGTTTTATTTAATGTCAAAAAAAGGATCGGAAATAAAATCGAAATAATAAAAATATACGTAAATGAAATATAATTTATATCGATATAGGCAACCCTGCTCCAGTCCAACTTTCCTCATAACGATGTTTACTTTTGGTGACACTATAGAGACGGCTTTTTATGTTAAATATTGTATGTTTATTTGTATATTATATATGTTTACATATTGCTCTTAAGTGTTTAATTTTATTATTTTTTATTTCTTTCTTCCCCGAATTAAAATAGAGAGAACTTAAGTCATAGTCTATTTATTTCTAATATATGTATTATAAAAATATATGTGTGATAAAAGGAGAGAAAAAAATAATGATCGAATCCAAAACTTCAAATTTCGAACTAACAAAACTACATTTAATAAAAATATTTATGCATAATCTGTATAATTAAATACAGCTTCGAAAATCTACCTCACATTACTCTTTAACAGATGATAGATATATAAAAATATAGTTTGTGAAGTGATCACAATAGGTTTAGGGAAACCTGGTTGAGTTTGTTGTGGACTCTTCTCACCAGGCCGCGCTTGGAACCCTCGTAACTTGTGTTTTAAGTCGTGGAGTGTGTAGGTTTCGGAGGGGCTCAATTCGATATTTATTATCGAATTGGGCTCCTCTGACACTCCACCGTTCGCTCTATCTGACGTACACACGTGATCATCTTATTGATTCTAAGTGGAAAAGTTATAAATAAATAAATAAATAAATTTTTATTTTCTTTTAATCTTACAAATTAGTATAAAACAAAATATTCCTAATTTTGTCATAAAATGACAAACACACTTCCTGTTTGGGCGGTCGCCATCTTTGCGTTTACAACTTGCGGTGTACCACAAGACTATCTACTTATAAATAATTTCTTTAAATAATTAAAAGTAGTTTGATATCTTTGAAACATCTTAAATGTATGTATGTATATATGTATGTATATATGTATAAAGAAAAAAAATGATTCTCTATGGTTTAAAATTTTAAACATTTACTATTGATAAGATACACTTTGATTTATTTTCTTACAAAATTATATTTTAAATTTAAATCGTCGACTAAACAGTTAGAATAAAATAAACAAATTACAAAACTATAGGACTCGAACTTGCAACTCTTGGACTAAAAAGAAGTAGAGTCCCACTCACCTTAAATTTTTATTATGTTTTTTACAATTAGTAATCGTTTTATAGCATATGTCAAAATAAAACAATATAATATAATAAAATAAAAAAAAGAATAACATATTACCCGTCTCTATCTCGATGAGATGATAATCTCTACACCTTGGCCACTTAATTAGTGGCTGCCCTTTATTAACGTACCTATATGTAAGAAATGCGCTTTTTTTGCTGTTGCTATGTTCGAGTTTAACTAATTTTGTATAATGTTTTTGATATAAATGTTTCTTTATTTTTGTTTTCATTTATGACCTATATATATGTATATGTATATATATATATGTATCTGTATATATATATGTATATATATGTATATGTATATATGTATGTGTGTGTGTATTAGGCTTCAAAAATTCTGTGCCATACACACCTACAGTCATACAACTCTTAGTTATTTTCTGTGGACAACACAAATGAAAGTACAGTTTAAGTAACTAATACTTAAAAGAAATATGTTTTGATTTATTACAAAATGTTTTTTTTTTTTTAGCTTCACGCTTTATCCCGCACAAGTAGGCAGGCAGTAGGCAGAGGGAACTGCAGGAACCGTGGGAACCTAGTGTTAAGACACTCCGTTGCTTAGTCCCTGCTTTCTCCTTCCCCGCTTTCCGCCGTTTTCGAGGCATTGCGTGTTGAGTGGCGGAACTCAACGCCGCGCTTTGCCTAGTTTGCCAGAGCGAAGAAAATGGAAATAGAAAAATCCATCTTCTCCGACTGGGGATCGAACCCAGTAACCGTCGCGTTACAGGCAGACGTTGCGCCTCTGCGCCACGACGGTTGTTGCTGTTTCTTTTTAAGGGAATACTTAAGGGAACTCTAAATTTAATATAAAATCGTTTTAAATATTGAAGAATTATTGTTAAAACTTAATTTCTTTATCTAAATGCTTTGTCACATAATATAGTAGCCACTTGTTAAAGAGAACTGGAGTGGTGGAACTTAACACCGAATTTATCCCTACAGTCACAGTCAAACGCTATCCATAAAATGACCTCTCAATACAGTATAGAAATACGTAATACTTGTTTATATTATTAAATAAAATATAATTTTTATTGCACATAAATTGTGCAACCACTTAAATTATTTAAACAAAATGAATAAAACAATGAGATTTCCTTATTATTTTCACAATTATCTTAAACAATCTGTTGTTTTAACGTCATTACATTATTCAAACGCTTAATTATGATTCTGAACAGAAAACCTAAGGTTAATAAATTTCATAGTTTAAGGAAGTTACAAATCTAGTATTCAACGTGGACCCAAGGCGACTTGTTACAACAAGGTCTAGACTAGACTAGGCCAGACTTGGTCTAGATATTTCCGTATTTTGAGGAAGAATTTATTTCAATTTCGCTATTTGATGTTTATTTATAACTTACTTTAGCTTAGGTTTTGGTTTTATATACAACAGTAAAATAAATATATATTCGTTTTAATAGTTCTTGAGGTTATAGCGTTCAACCAAACAAACACTTTAGTTTGATAATATTAGTAAACAGGATTTTAAATATAGCATCACGTTTTATCCCGCACATAGCAGGGCAGACAAAGGGAACCGCAGGAACCGTGTAAACCTAGTGTTAAGACACTCCGTTCCCTGCTTTTCCTACTTTCCCTCCTTTCCCTCCTAGAAATATCCATTTTCCCCGAGTGGGAATCAAACTCACAAACCACCGCGTTTACAGGCAGACGCTACGCTACAACAGTCCTCTAATCTTGTATCATTATTATAGTAAAAATTTTAAAGCATGTACTGACCAGAAAATATTCTAACTATTCGAGTACACCATTGCATAGTAGAAGTTGATCCAAGAGCTACCCAGGTAGATTGATCGTCTACCTCCCCAATAAGGAATACACAGGGATAGAAAACACTCCACTTCGACACTAGGCTGTTACTGTACAAAAAATAAAACGGAGAAAACAATCACTACACACTAAAATAGAAAAGAAGAAGAAAAAGCAACTAAAACGCATGTTTAATAGAAAAAAAATAAACAATATATATCTTCATATGTATATTTAAAATTATTATGACAAGCCGATCGTAACATACTATATGGCCTTAGTATTCGCTAATGACTAGGATTTAGGACTGAAGCCGTATTAAAGCTTTTAAGATAACGCTAATTAACATTTATTATCTGTTTAGTCGCTTTGTATTTACTCTGTTATAATGACTTTTGAGCTACATAAAAACCCAGAAGAAAAGGACCGTCGCGGCGCATAGGCGTAGGCATAGCGTCTACCTGTAAAGGCGACAGTTTGTGGGGTCGAATCCCACTCGCGGAAGATGGATTTTTTTCCATTTTCTTCTCTCTGGAAATTAGACAAAGCGCGGCGTTGAGTTCTGTCACTCAATATGCAATGCCTCGAATAAGGCGGAAAGTGGAGACAGAGAAAGCAGGGACAAGCAACGGAGTGTCTCAACACTAGGTTCCTATTGTTCCTGGAGTTCGCTCTGCCTACCCTGCCATGTGCGGGATAAAGCGTGAAGCTAAAAAAATCCATTACATTATGTGACACAGTAGGGCTCTGTAACTTACTGTTTCTTATACTATATTGTTGTTATTTGTTCAGAGATGGCGCGGCGTTGAGTTACGTCATATATTGAATTCTATTATAATAATCGTAATATATTGAACTCTATTATAATTTGACAAATGTCTATATAGATAATAAATCACTTCTATCTTTCTTGCTTTATATATAACACATATAAATACAAATAAAATATGAAATTATTAAAAAAAAATGAAACTGATATATATTTAACAGTCTTTGTTTTAGCTTCACGCTTTGTCCCGCATGTTGCAGGGTAGGCAGAGGGAACTGCAGAAACCATAGGAACCTAGTGTTAAGACACTCCGTTGCTTGGTCCTAGGTTCTCCGTCCCCGCTTTCCGCCTCTTTCGAGGCCTTGTGTATTAAGTGGCGGAACTCAATGCCGCGCTTTGCCTAGTTTCCAGAGCGAAGAAAAAGGATATAGAAAAATCCATCTTCTCCGAGTGGGAATCAAACCCTCAAACCGTCGCGGCCCTTTAAATTTAAATTATATATATAATTATTAAGGTAGTATTTTCTCCGCTTTTTACCTACAACTGGCGTAACTAAACGCTGCCAGTATAAATATTTCTTACGAAATTATATATAAAAAAAGTAACATATACTTTATATTATTTTTAATTTTACATATATTATTAAAGCAATATCTTTTCCACCCACAACCGGCGTAACTAAACGCCGCAAACATCAGTATTTCTTAGTGCTTTAACTATATATAATTCACAGTACCTGTAAAAATAAAATAACTACAGCTAATTACAGTATAATTAATGACGACCATCGTACAGACAGTTTAACAACGTGTAATTATATAACAATTATAATATTATGTACGAGTATACGCATTTCGTATATTTAACTACTGTGAACTTTACACAATATGTATGTATGTGTGTATATATATGTACAAGTGGTTATACTTTAAATGTCACTTATAACGGAGGCATTGAATTATTTTTATTGATTTTTTTTAATATATATTAATATGTTACTCGATTAAGAGGGATTCGAACTCACGCTTCTTGGAAGCTCAAGCCTATAGTACCAATAAGCCATTAGTTATATGTATAGGATAAATTAAAATCAATTGAAGTAAGTTTTATATATTATTATACAGAATATATGTTAAATATAACTCAGTCATAATTTACAAATACAAATGGCACTATTAATGACATTCCTAAAATATATGTATGAACAGTATTTATTAACAGTAGAGTTTTCGAGAGTCATGTAGAACATAGAGTTAAAAGCTTATAGCTGTCCTGAAAATATGATTTTTTTATCAATTTAATCTAAAAGTTCTTGAAATTAACCAAATAAGTTTATAACGCACTAAAAAACAATTACATACAGTGTTGCCTAGTTATGGAGATCTCATGGCACATTCTTACTCCATTGAAATACGTGGGTTGATTTCATAGCTTTACAATTTTGAAAGTAGGTAAAGTTTGAAGTCTTTTTTGTGAAGATAGAATTTTGGAAACTGACAAAAAGTTGTTAAAGTTCGGAAATCCTCTAAAATTTTCACCAATCCCTCTGTTTGAGATCGTCTTAGCAATTAAAAAGCTTCCAAAAACAATATATACCTAATTATTAACAGACAGTGATTGCGAAAGCGATGATATTGGGTTATATTTTCATTGTAACAGCAAATTGTTTTATTCCATCATTTTGGTTAGGTTGGGTTTGGCTTGAAAAGTAAGAGAAAAAAAAAACCAAGAAAAAGAAACATTAACAAGAATATTAGAAAGTGTCAATGCTTAAGAATTTAGTGTTATTTTAAAATCTAGTGGCTCTATGCTTTTTCTGTGAAATTAAGAGATTTGAACCTATGATCTACGATTTAGAAATTACCACATAGTATATATATATATATATATATATATATATATATATATATATATATATATATATATATATATATATATATATATATATATATATATATATATATATATATATATATATATATATATATATATATATATATATATATATATATATATATATATATATATATATATATATGTACGTTCTCAGCGATCATATCATAGACCTTATAGCTATTCGTACACGTTATTACAAACACCTGTTTCCGCCGCGCGGCCATTGCCTCGACGGCGACGAGTGATCAGTTTTTGAGATATTCATATTATTTTCTCATTTTAACTACCTCTTGGTATTGTGATTGTGAATAGGAATATCGGTAAAACCGGTTGGAGTTCGTTCGTTTATGATGTCATAGTTTTTAGTTCTGTCACAGTACAAAAAGGACGACTTAAATTACAGTCTACAATATATCATACTCTCTGTGTATTTTCATAGAAATAAAATAAATTTCTCTCCGTTCTCTCTGTTAAATAGAGATTAACTTGAATTAGATGCTCATTATACGTAATATCTTAGAAAAACTAAAACTACATGACCTTAACACATGATTCGCTCGATCTGACACAACATTGTAAAGTAACACGACGCCGCGAAACCTTGGTCAATATTAGTAATACTAAAATATAAATATAGTATATTACATATATATATGTACATACATATATGTATATATATTTGTGTCATTTTATATTAATTACGTAAACATATTCATTATCTAAGACTTTGAGGGTTAGTCGATTGAATTCAATGATTATGTCTTCAAGTATCGATTATAAAACTATATATATTAAGAATAATGTACATGCTTATTTCATCTATTTATAAAAAACTAGACCCTCTAATCAACTTTCTACCACAAAAATAGTAAATTTATTATAATTTTCGCCAACTGGGAATCAAACCCACAAACGTCGCCTTTATAAGCAAATGCAATTTGCTCTATCAATTAACTTTTTTTTTTCTTTTTTTTTTAGTTTCACGCTTTATCCCGCACATGGCAGGGTAGGCAGAGGAAACTGCAGGAACCATACGGACCTAGTGTTAAGACACTCCGTTACTTAGTCCCTGTTTACTCCGTCCCCGCTTTCCGCCGTAATCAATTAACTTATTAACTTTAAAAACAAAGCAATCCAATCTAAAGTAGGTCGCTCAGATCTAACGCATCCATCAAAGCCCTAAATGTCAGTACTTAAACAAAAATGAAAGTGTCATGTTCAATGATTTTGTCTAACGAGGTACGGCTTGATTGATGACGCTTGAAAAAATACCTATTAATTACTGTACTTTATGTTACACTAGTTTGTTCTCGCTGCTTTACTTGTGGAGTGTTTTTATTTTTATTAGTAAAGATACATGGTTCTCTTCTTTCTCTCTATTTTAATATGTTGCGGATGTTAACGCTGTTATGTAATATATAGTATACCTGTAGTATTTAATAGTTCAGTGCGGCGTTAAGTTCCATCAATTAACGAGCATTGACTGTTAAATTAGTTGGAGTGTCTTAACACTAAGTACCCTTTGCATACTTTGCTATATGTATATGATATTTTTGTTATATATGTTGTTAATTAGGTAAATTGTAATAAGTATTTAGGAAAATTATGAAATTGTCTATAATTTTTTTATGTATTCGCGCTTTATCCCGCACAATGTAAAGTAAGCAGACGGAACCGCAGGAACCACAGGAATATAGTGTTGAGACACTCCATTTCCCGCTTTGAATATTATTGTTTTATTAATTGAGTTACCCTGTACCTAATGCTTTACTTATATTCAATTTGAGACTATACTTATAAATAGATTTAGCTTATTTTTTTAGTTATTAACAAAGGACTACAAAATTTAAACAAAAATATAAATATATCATATAAAAAGCAACCCATTAATACATATTTAATGATTTTATTCACGCTTCATCCCGCATACAGCGTCATAGATAGAGAAAACCTAGCATTAACACTCAATCGCCTATTTTCTACTCAATTCGATACATTTTGCTTACTTCTTCTTCCAGAATCTCATTCCCCCAAATCAGAATTCAACCCAGTATTTACGATTAACAGTCTAAAAACACTCAATCAACGATAATAAGCACTGTGCGTCATGTATACTGACACTGGTATAGCATTCACTTAGGCGCCTTTACTTGCCTTATTAAACTAAAGACCACCTCTAACAAAAATTTACAAAGAAAAAAATATATTTGGTGACAAATTTATTTAAATTTAATCGAATTGTATGCAAAATTAACGAGTGCTTTTTATATGTTAATGCATTGTCTTCGTATATGTTGACAATGTAATGTAACCTTGTGGTTCTGTTGCTAGTAATTCTTAGTTTTTGAAGGTTGTGAGTTTGATTACTCTCGTAAAATAACATGTTTCTATATTGCCATATATATTATTGTGTAATAATTTTAATATATTTCAGTGTATAATATATTTATATATTATATATAATATTTCTTTGTTAAAAAAATAATGTTATTATATAGAGAAAATAAGCTCGCTAAAGCAAAAAACCGAGTGTCTAAACACTACGTTTTCTACACACTCTGTCTCAACATAAGTAAAGAAAAACTAAAAAAAAATGGATAAACCTTATATATTTATAAGCGTCAAATTAAATCTCTAATTCTACATGTTAATGCAATCAAATTTATTATTACATAACATACACAAGGAATCGAATCTCAGACCTCCGTAAACTAACATAAACCCTTACAACATCTCAAGCTACAACATAATTATATTAGATATATCTATAGAAGTATCTAGTTGTAAAACGAGTGGTTGTTACGAAGCGAGTCGAAAGCGTATAACAGGTTCGTATCAAATAAACAGAATCGACGATCTGCGTTACAAGGTCGCTGTAACTAACTCCATTATTTTACTATATACAGGACAAATCATGGAAAATATTTAAATATATAAATAAATAATAATAAAATTATTGGTTATGTTAGAAATTGTGAACTATATGGTCACGGGTTTCATTCTCTATAAAAATATGCTAGTTTTATAATTTACAAGAAGTATTGTAATCATATTATGCCTATGATTTGATTTGTATGTATTTTTGTTATATTTTCCGACCCTGAATTTTCTCATCCATCATTTAGAAGCGAACACAAGTACACATATATATATATATATATATATATATATATATATATATATATATATATATATATATATATATATATATATATATATATATATATATATATATATATATATATATATATATATATATATATATATATATATATATATATAACACAAATTGACAAAATAATTTAAATTATTAAGTAATTAATAATACATATTTATATCATACAAAATACCGAAATTATATCATGGCCAACCGACATGCGCCCGCGCATAATCTAACCTAGAAACAGGCTGGATTTCGTGACATTCACTATCTATGTGTGCGTTCCTATCCATTCACGTTTGTTATTTAAACACATATATACACAAAAACTTATTTCTTTACAAACATTACATTATTTACGACTCTATTTCATTATAATAGAGTATAATTTCGATTAGCACACATTAAGTCGTAATTTGTTAGATTCTTGACATGGCATTGGTGGGTTTTTGGTATAATAAAATGGGCGTAACAATAATAGTATGAACGTTTCAAATGATTTGTTAGGTTATAACGTTTTAGCTTTTTGTTTTTGTATCTATACTAGACCAAGGTAAGCTGGCCTAACACAACTGGTCTAAGGACTGAGGACTGGTGTGTAGATCGTAGCAAGGTCAATTTGTAAGTGTGCTCTAATATATATATATATATATATATATATATATATATATATATATATATATATATATATATATATATATATATATATATATATATATATATATATATATATATATATATATATATATATATATATATATATATATATGTGTGTGTACATATATATGTATGTACTAAGTTTGAATAGTTTTCTATAGTATATTGTATATTATATAGATGTTAACATATCAATGTAAGTGTAATTTTGAAATTGTTTTAGTTGTTTTTTAACATAGTTTTTACTTATATTTTGTGCCTTATAATTTACATATTGTTATTTTAGCTGTATTTTACATATTATTACTATTGATGTGATGGTAGCAGATTCGGTTCTCAGTTATGGTAATTTGTTCAGACAAAGAGAAATCACAATCTGATTTTGTCAAAAGACAAGAAAACAAAACTGACTAAATATTTCATGATTTAAAATATTAATAACCTTTCAATAACAAGGTTATTGTGGCATAGTGAGATATTATCTAACTACTATGGCGATAGTTATAGATTCGATTTTCATTTGGGAAAATAGACTATTTTTGTTTGTATTCGAGTAGGTCGCTTCGGTCTACCTAGCTACCTATATGTCATTAATAACTAAAAGCCTGAAAATAGGCTAGATAGCTTAGCATCTGCTACATAACGAGCTAAGTGTAAATTTAAACACAACGGACGTAGGTTCAAATCCTACTCAGAAAGAATATATTACGAAGTATGTACCAAGATAAAGCGTGGTATACAGTTCCACCACTCCTCCAGCCTTAGAAGGCGGTTAGCAGGAAATTCAAGCACTCTCTGCCTAACCCGCCATACGCGGGATGGAGCGTGAAGCTACAAAAAAAACACTAACTGAACTACTTCAGTATTTATCAAAAATACTCGACATATTTAATGGCATTAGTAATATATATTATCGCCTAACAACTAGGTAGTTGTTGGAATACCATACGGTTTCCGGTTATATTTTGACCAATCGCAAAATTAGTTTTGCCGCCGTTATCTTTGGGCGGTACCAACCGCAATGACTCTGTGCGTCATGCTGTTTACTTAATAGCTATGCTCAAATATTACTGAAATCTATGACATAGTACATATACATATATTATTCTATATGTATTTGTATGTATATATCTATATATATATGCGCTATTTGCATGCTTTTGAAAGAAATATATATAAAAATATGTATTTCAGGTCTTAAAATATATGTAGAGAGGTTCTAGTCATTCAGTGGTATAATTGTAAGTGCTATGATTGTGGGTTCGATGAAATACAAGAATACGGCTTTGATAGACATAGTGATATTAAGGTCTACCACTTGACACACGATGTCCTGAAAATCTGGCGAAAGTGAGAAAAGAGTTTCTTAACATTGGGTTCCCTCTGTCTATCCTGCTATTTGAGCGTGAATTTGCTTTGCTTTGATATAAAAAAATATATTTTCCTACTGAAATCTATAATTTTTATGTTTTTAACAAGTTTTGCTTATGTCTAATAAATACTAAATAAAATCAAGAATACATTGAAAATCTAAAGTGGTTACCCCTGTCAGGTAAGTTAAGTACGCTACACCTTATCTATACAATGAAAACTCAAAACGCCTTTATATCTTTAGCCTTTACTCACAAGAACAAACATGAAATTGAATAGTTCTCAGAATTTATTCACATAACAGGTTTCAGTAAGCCGACAACTAGGTAAATAGGCGAGGCTATTCAACTAAATTCCCACCGAGGTCATGATAAAGTGACGCACGAAATTGTATATATATATATATATATATATATATATATATATATATATATATATATATATATATATATATATATATATATATATATATATATATATATATATATATATATATATATATATATATATATATATATATATATATATATATATATATATATATATATATATATATATATATATATATATATATATATATATATATATATATATATATATATATATATATATATATATATATATATATATATATATATATATATATATTATATATATATTAGATTCACTATGAATCGAACTTAAGACCCTTAAGTCTTACAACAAGTAGATATACCGGCAAGGCACTTTTTAATTACATATAATGTCGGCTTTACTATAAAGAAGCTGTATTTTAACAAGAATCTAGTGGTTTTTCCTAATGGCAATAAATAATTGTTTATTTGTATGACACACACGTTTAAAATTCTAACTCAAAGTACAAAGTCAATTGCCAATGCAAATATTTATTTGTAACCTTTATAAATATGAAACGAGTTGAGTTTGTATATATGTACTGACACGCTCATATATATATATATATATATATATATATATATATATATATATATATATATATATATATATATATATATATATATATATATATATATATATATATATATATATATATATATATATATATATATATATATATATATATATATATATATATATATATATATATATATATATATATATATATATATATATATATATATATATATATATATATATATATATTATCTCCAACAAATTTGTTTAAGAAATATAGCCTTAAATGATTGATAATATACAGCCTTAAATCACTTTTGGTGTCTTTCAACAATAACTAATAGTCCAATTTTAAATTGTTTTCCTGAATCATATTAATCATAGACAAAAATTTTCCGATGCAATTTATAAAGGACTAGAAAAAACATCTACGTATAATTTGTGAGAATAATTAGTATATATTAGTCATTTAGATATACTTCGTACTATTATTTTGTAAATGTGCTTGTCATCCCACTTCTCCTAAACAGCTTGATAGATTTAGGTTTATATAAAACAAGTTTCTGTGTATCGAAGTGACGGTAAAAAGTTACGTTTCTTTTTTTGGATTTTAATAATAATTTCTATATGAAATATGGCGACTTTAAAATTGACATAAATTTATGGAAATCTTTTGTTTTTCTTATTTTTATTTATGGCGTTTCGAGAGTGCCAGTTAAGCATAATACACTTCTCCAATGTCTTGTTGAATGGAGAACACACAGTGGAGAATGTACGGTACAATAGAGATAATATTACACAATAGAAGAATGCATGTGATGAAAAGAGAAAAAGGCTGATGATGAAAATATGTATATATATATATATATATATATATATATATATATATATATATATATATATATATATATATATATATATATATATATATATATATATATATATATATAAATATAGTAATTGTGAATCGAACCTACGCCTCTCCGTGGAGCAAACTAGTATTTGAAATATTTCTATTATTATTACATGATAATTAAAATAATTATCTCATTTACAAAGCTCTAACTAGTCAACAACAATATCTATTTCCTAGTAACTACAAGACAACAATGTTGGTAAGACAACAATTGAAAACATGAAAAAATATATATTAAAAGAATTTCTTAGTTATTTTTCTAATAATAAAGCCAAAGGTTCACGCTCTATCCCTACCGAGGTTTTCAGAGAGAACGGACCGTCGAACGCTGCGTTTCCTGCAAACCTCTTTCGCCTCATCCACTATCTTTTTTCTTTGTCCAATGTACAACAAAAAAATGTACCAAAAATTCAACAACAATATGAACTGCCTACTAACTAGAAAACAACAATGTTAATTTAAACAGATAAATAAAACAAAAATAGTAAAAAAAAAACAAAAAAGGTTTTTCAACACGTCCATGCTTACGAATGTACCACGATAATTCGTTCAATGTCACACTGAGGCATGCAATTTAATAAAACACCTAAATATAGATGTAAAAACTAGATATATACATGTTTTCGCGATTGTGTGCCAGGGTCGCGTATATATCTACAGTCTATACTATGCTATAGTAACTATAGTATACTATAGTTACATTAGTTGCTATGATGTAACCTTGTAGTGACGTGATAATTTTATTTGAAATCATATTATATGACTTAATGCTATTTGACGCTGTTATAGAATAGATTAGATTTAATTTGGAATCAATAGATCATGAGTTCAATTTCTTAAGCAATTTTATCATTATTTAAAAAAAAAAAATTGATTATTTCTTGAATTTTGAACTTTATTAAAAAAATTGGATAGTTTTCTGTTGTTTTTTATCATTTAACATATATTATAATTTAAAATTAATATTTGTTTTATTTCATTTTCTAGGTAAGAACGGGACAGACACATAAATGACAGGTTTTTATGAATATTCTTAATTTATTTTTATTGCTCTATTAAAAAATGTTATCCTATTTATACTAATATATATTCAAATTAATCTTGATTAAATAAAAAAATATGTTTCAAATACACATATACATATATACATACTTAGTAACATATATGCGACGAGCCTTTAACAACAGATTCAAACGTCTAAATTTACTGCAAGACTTCTCAACACGCTAAGTCTCTGCCTACCCTACTCTCCTACTTACGCGCCTACAAAAATAAAATGCAATACTGCTAATTTATTCTATACAAAATGTTCTAGTTTAGAATATATATGGACCGTTGTGGCGCAAAGGTACAGCGTCTCTAGCGTGGTTAGTGAGTTCCATTCCCACTTGAGGAGTAAATTAGTTTCGTTTTCATCGCTCTGGTAACAAAGAAACCGTGGTGTTGACTTTAGTCAACACCGCCACACGTGATATTTCAAAAAGCAGGAAAGCGGAGAACGTAGTGTCTTCACATTAAGTTTCTAGGTTAGGTTATTTTTGTCATACATAACTTGTATAAAATTATTACATTAAATTTATCTTCTAAACCGGAAAATAAATGTACCTATATAAGGTATTTCAAAATACAATAAACAATGTTAGTCATTCCTAAACTGCATAATGGCATCACTGTATGCATAATGCATTATATGTATATACAGGATGTATAAAAATGTTAAATACATCATAAAATGGTATGCTATTTATGTACTATTCGGAAAATACTGGAAATTTTGTTAAAATATGTATATTAATAAATTCCAAATTATAAATGCTATATTTATACAGGGACTAAGCAACGGAGTGTCTTAACACTAGGTTCGTATGGTTCCTGCAGTTCCCTCTGCCTACCCTGCCAATGTGCGGGATACAGCGTGAAGGTATAAAAAAAAAAATACTATATTTAAACACACATTTTTCCCACAAAAAAAGTAACTTAACTCCAAAATTTTCATACTACCACAAAAAGACACGAGATTTGAACGCGTCATTACATACAATTACGTACATATCAACCGCATTGCAAGCTATCTCTCTATTACAGTGGAAAGTTAACCTGTGACCCTATAAATATACTAAAGGAATGTTTAAGATGCATGACAGCATTGACAGATGTACAATCGAAATACTTTAGTGCAAGTATATTTGATGTTACTCGAGAAAGGTGTTTAGAAAATTTTACATGCTATATAAGAATTTTACATGTTAGAAGATCACAGATTTCATTTGGTTTTTGTATAAAATAGATGAGGACTGTTGTAGCGCAGAAGCGAAGTGAAGGGAATATAAATGGGACGATTTGTAGGTTCGATTTCAATTAGGGGATGATGGATTATGAGTTAACGCCACCCAACGCGCAATGTCGCGACAGACGGTAAGCGGAGAACGGAGTGTTTTAACACTAAGTTCCCACAGCTTCCTGTTAGTTCCCTCTGCCTACCCTACCACGAGTAAAAAAAAGATATATTTTAACTCTGGTGTAATAGGCATTCCTAGTAATTTTGTTCTTCTTTTTCGTTCATTTTTGAAAAAGTCAATACCAAAGCTTAACCTATCATTTCTCTAAGTGTAGTATGAAATAACTAAATTTTAGTTACAACATTCGAAACACCTGTTAAGTTATTATGGCTTTATTTAAAATAGAAGACTATGTATAGTAAATATTAATGAAAAGTTTACTTCCCAAAAAAAAAACTTATATAATAAAAAAATAAGCCTTTCTTTGTGGAACTAAACATAAACTACCTTCTTGTCATAAATCATCTTCATAGAATAAATAATTTTAATAATTAGTAACTAATAAGTAGCAATCAGTATTAAATTCATATAAAATGACTAATATGTACATTGACTCACATCATTTGTCTATGATTCTTGGCAAAACACTGAGCTTTAAAGCACAGTCATATATTTATGTATGCAAATTTTAGAGTAAAGAGCTTTCGCGTAAATTATATTGTCAGAAGGCAACTTATGGCAAGCTCATATAATGCTCATATTAAATATATATATAGAAAAATTATAAAATTTATATATTATTAGGTATTTATAGCTGTATTTCTAAGACAATAAGTTTAACTATTTTTTTTTAGCTTCACGCTTTATCCCGCACGTGGCAGGGAAGGCAGAGGGAACTGCAGGAACCATATGAACCTAGTGTTAAGACACTCCGTTGCATAGTCCCTGCTTTCTCCGTCCCCGTATTACAGTGTGTAATTTCTTTAAATCAGGGGCAGATTTGATTTGACTTTGCCACTTTTTGTCTACAATTGTCTTTACAGTTGCATTGTAAAAATTATAAATTCACTTCCCATCAACGTACGGTACATTATTTTAAACTATAAAACGAAAAGTAACATGACTAAGTAAATAATATGATTAATTTGGATGCAAAACGTAGAGAAGATATTTCTATATAACTATAAGATCGCCTTTTATTTTTAAATTTCTGTTGCTATTTATTTATACGTATTTACAGTGACTTTTTTTTTAGCTTCACGCTTTATCCCGCACATGGCAGGGTAGGCAGAGGGAACTGCAGGGACCGTGGGAATCTAGTGTTAAGACACTCAGTTGCTTAGTCCCTGCTTTCTCCGTCCCCGCTTTCCACCTTTTTCGAGGCATTGCGTGTTGAGTGGCGGAACTCAACGCCGCGCTTTGCTTAGTTTGCCAGAGCGAAGAAAATGGAATTAAAAAAATCCATCTTCTCCGACTGGGGATCGAACCCAGAAACCGTCGCGTTACAGTCACACGTTGCGCCTCTGAGCCACGACGGGCCTCGATTTACAGTGATTTCTTGTATAAATAAAGAAATAATTAAACTGAGATTTCTTTGAGAATTTAAATAAATTGTATGTGAGTACAATAACGAGAAATAACTAAACACGAAAATACAAATTTGTTTTATGCAGCCGAAGCTGGGGCCAAAATACTAAAGTTTACATTTCCTATATTTTTCACCACATATATGCCTTATTATTAATATTGAAAAACAATATCAAAGATAAATTAAGTTTTTGTTTCCCATAAATTACTATAGAAACACAATTTAATATATATTTAACATACATATATTTCTTACTTAATATCCAACTACATTTCCATATATGGAAACGACGATATTCTAAAGGTCATCTAAACTTTAACCCCCATGGATTATTAAACACTTATCAATTTCAAACTACGATAAATAATTAAAAAATAACATTTTAAACAATATAATAAGCAAATAATAGTGTTACTACTAATGAGCCGATATGGTTTTCCTTGACCTACAACAACTGGGAGAATAATATTGATTTGCACTATTTCATAGCATGTAAATTAACAGTATGACAAATAAAGACGTAATTAAGAGATTAGTGTGGGTTTAAATCCCATTTTGGGGCTATTTAAGTTATTCTCCATTTTTATTTTATGAAATATGGAGAGATTCTTAATCTCTGCTTAGTAATTAATATAAAAAGTAAATAATATTAATATATTAGAAATTTAATCAAAGACAGTATGTTTTTAATATCTCTCTAAGTGGAAATCGACTGTAATACATTAAGTTATATGAAAATGGTTAGATTAAAAAAATCCTTTTCTAATTTATTAGGTTTCGCCATTGTTTCAGTTCATGAGCATTAGCTTGACTAGACATATTTAAGAGGCATCTTGTACCAAAGTATTCTAAAAAAATTTGATATTGTTTGAATAAAAATAATGATTTTCACATAATTTGGAAAATTATCTTTTAAAATACACGTGTTTTATATATTTTGCCCCTTTCATTAAATTCTAAAATGACTAGACCATTTAGACCTAGACCTAAACTTGAACTAGGGCAAACTTATTTGTTTTGTAGCTTCACGCTTTATCCCGCAGAAGGTAGGGTAGGCTAAGGGAACCGCGGGAACCGTGGGAACATTAGTGTTAAGACACTCCGTTGCTCAGTCCCTGCTTTCTCCGTCCCCGCTTATTTCTATTTTTAAACAAACTCATTTCTATTTCTAAATAAAAAAAACATAACCAACACAACAAATAAAATGTCCTCCACACAACTACTATCTATATCTCAAAAAGGAAAACAAGGCTTCATAATTTAGAAATTCTAACTTTATAGTCCCATAAAACAAAATTGTACGATATAAAGATTCGAAACGCGTCATTCCGCCATTTTTGCTCGGAATCCGCGCGCTGTCATTACTCAATGTTGCCATTTTGAAATTATAAGTTATCTATGGTTGAATTAAATTACGGGTTCTTATTATTGCCAGATGATTGTGCCGTTTAAAAAGTAATTTGGGATGTGAGAATCCCATAAAATTAAGCTCAAAAGGTTTGTACTTTAGCTTGTTAAAGTTAAAGTATTGTTTATAAATATATAGAATGTATAAATGACTGGCTGATCATTTAAAACATACGTTATACTGATTGTTTTTTCATAATTGTGAATAGTTGAAATAATCTGTATTAGTTGTTGATTTTCGTGGATGCTTTGAAATCTTCATGTAATTAACTTTAAATCAACAAAAAATATATAAAATTTGTTATTATTAATATATTTTTTACCAAGACCACTGTTAACTTACCTAATAATTTAATCTCCCACTGTGTTAAACCGCTAGTTTATACATTTTTTAATATCAACAATAAAATTATCTTCATACGGCCATACACAAACATACATACATTCCAAAAATCACATAACAAGTAATAAGCCCATGCTCTCACATAATTACATAGAACTATTATAACATAATGAATCTGCGCAAAAGATAGTTCAATACACACCGTATTAAAAACTAATAGGTAATTCCCCGAGCGCCTCAGCTTTATTGTTCCATTTTTTTTAATCTTCATCTATATTTCAATCTTTTTTCTAATCTGCATGTATAAAAGGCAGTGTCCCAATTGGCTGACTTGTTAAACCCCAAAGCTCGAAATGTCGCAGTGGAATATTGAACTACAATCTTAATAGTTAGGAGTTCAATATTTACTGGAAAGTTTAAGGAAGTTCAATACTTTATTAAAATAAAGTGCGTCGTTGAGTTCCGCCCCTTAACGTAACTTAGCATCTCAGTGAAAAAAAGTAATTAAGAGAACTGTTAAATGCTCCACATTGATAGTAAATTAATAGTTATGGTAACACCAAACGATACAGCATTTTGATTGATTGTTATTTTTTTGCAAAACTTAGCAAAGTAGAGCTTGGTATAAGAACCTCAATGCAATAATTGAATTAACATTTAAACTTAAAATAAATTAAAGCTTAAGAAAGCTTTCGTAGTTTCTTTTTTTTTTAAACAATGATTTTTAAACTTATATATCGTTTGTATCAAAAATTCTAAATTAGTAGCTTTTTATATAAATATTTTGCCGATAAATACCAAATCGGCTACCATCTAAGCTGAAAGTTTACACTTTAAATACAAAAATATTTTTATTTTTTATTACATATTTACTCTTTCTAAACTGTAAAAGACAAATTTAGTGATTCATCACTCGGCTTTTCTCTACTCTATTTAACGCTATACAGCTTAATGCTTTGAAAGCAACGAAATAAATATACAACCTCCATACTTCACAAGTCAATTTTTCAAAGGGACAAAATAGCTGTACATAACAATTTCAATTAGGATAGTTCCAAAGTTCCAGAAGTGATAGCCGACGGTTGGCATATTGAAATAGTTTGACCGACGCTCGGACTATAGTGTAAAATAATAAATAGGCAACTTGAGTCGATGCCAATATAAAATACTTTACTGTGTTAATGTTACTGGAATTTAAATAACAAAAAAAAAATATTCAAATTCTTTTAGATGTCTGAGTATTTTCAGGTAAATTTACTTAAAAAATAAGTTTAGGAGGGCTTTGCTCTTAAAGGAAACATAAAGAAGCATCTAATTACTACAATACACTATTGACTCACTCAATATAGCTATCATTTTCCATCATTCATCATAATTTCTTAAAATCTAAAAAAAAGATAAATTATTGTAGTATTTCTTTTTTTACATAGCTTAGTTTCCTAATAATAAGGTCAAATGAAATCCAATACGCTCTGGCGCGAAATAAAGCGCGGCGTTGAGTTCCGCTAATCAACACGCAATACCAAAAAATACGAAAAGCAAAGAACGGAGTGTCTTAACACTAGATTCCTACAGTTCTTGCTCTCTGCCTATCCTCATGTGTGGGATAAAGCGTGAAGCTAAAAAAAATTGATTATAGTATTAAAAGCAAGTAAAACAATAAGTACAATCTATTATATCCAAGTTCCGAGCGTATCAGTTGCATAACCCAACACCTGCGGACTAGTCATCCATTCAACATAATATTGTTTATAATACTTCTTATAGTCCGGTGTTTTAGGTCACTCGAATAGCCTATTATGAAATTCCTGTATAGATTTAAAACAAAATTTTGTTTTGAAATCTAGTTGTACTGTCTAGTAGAGTTTTGTTCAACATTTGCTAAGTGTGGAATAAAGGTATTGTGTAAGTGTTTCAATGGGATATTCGAATACGTACATGTGTGGCTTTTGACGTCATATGCTTTGTGATGAAATCGGAGAGAGTTTAACGCCATTAATAAAGAGAAGAAGAAGAAAAAATCGGAGAGAATCTAGTGTTGATATTCTTCGTTTTTCTCCGTGTAGAGCGGTGCTATATATTTAGGCTATTTTGTTTAATGTCAGAATATGCTTAATATGATTTTCGTTTAGTATTTGTGCTAGTTTTGCTTTTCTCATGAGAAAAGCGCGGCGTTGAGTTCCAACACCTCGACTAAATATGAAATAAATCAGCATATGGATTTAACACTTATATGCGTCACTATAATCGCAATATTTTCTTTACTTTGTTAAGACACTCTCTACTTTCCGCCTTCTTTTCAAAAATATAAAAAGATAATAAGAACAAAGAAAATATAATAATCCATTCTCCCCTCAAGGGAATCGAACCCACAAACCGTCGCGTTTACGGACAGACGCTGCGTTTCTACGCCACGTCGATCGTCTTTCTCCTTGCAATAGAAGCATGTACAAAAATATATATAATTAAATACGTTTTACGGTTAACTGACTATCGAAGTATAAACAAGGGAGGGGCCAATCACATCAAAATTCTAAGAAAATAAATAAAAATTAAAATATCCACAAGCTCTAAGCGGAATACAGACTGCGATGGCAAAAAGTGCACCAAATATGGCACTCACGGTTGAATGGAGTTCTCCGTGAGAAGATACCTCGACCGACTAGTTGTAGTGCGTAAAGCTTTATTTATTATAGTTATAGCTGTTTATGTTGATTTTAGAAAAAGCTTTCAGTTCTTTGAGCTTTTTTTTGGTTGTTTTTTGCTAGTTTTTGTAATTAAATTTAAAAAGCTAAATGTTTTCTTCATAATATATTAAAAATTATTGATTGGATCGTTTTTTTTTTCTATTTTGAGTTTAGTTTGTTTTAAGGTAAGTTATTATCGTTATCATCCAAAAATCTTAAAAATTCTTTTTTTTTTAATTTAAATAGATTTTATATGTCATAGTTATTATTGGTGGAAGCGTTTCAATTGTAGACACTTAGAGAGGCGAGTTTTTAAACCAAAATATTACTTTTGGCAGCATTTTTTAGACCTCGAAATGGTGGTTTGGTGAAAAATATAGCTGATTTTCCAATTTAAACGATTCAAGTTGATTGAACAAATTCTACACGACTCAAAGTCTTTTTTTTAACAAAATAGAAAGATAAACGATACGCATGTGCGTGGATAACCCAAGTTACTTTTAGTTTTTTTTGTAATTCAATTATATAAACTTATATAAAACCATTCATTATTAAACCTCCCAAAGTAACTTTTAAGATGAAAATTCCCTACAAAACATTATGACGTAGCAATACAAAACTGTCCGCCACAAACGGTCACCCATCCAATTATTGTAAACGCATTCGTAGCTTAACCACGCTTATGAATAGTACTTTTATATCTATTGACGTATTACGACAGCAGCTGTGTGGAACAGGCGGTTAAGTACATTGAACCTATGTAAGTTACTTTTTTTTCTTCTAGTTCCTTTAGTTTATGAATTTAGACTTTAAATACAAATATTATAAAAGTTTTTTTTATTATTATTGTTTTTTTATAACACACGTTTTTTTTAATTTTCATTGATTTTATTTTTTGTAAATAAATGTTAATATTTTGAACGTTTCTATAATATTTATTGAAGTATTTATTATTAATTCTGAATTTAGTAAATTTTAAAAAAAATAAAAAAATAAGTTTTATTTGTAAATTGATATACAGATAATTAAAAAAACCAAACAAATTTACGTTTAAAAAATAAAACAATAAAAAACGTGGCATTCAAATTAAATACATAATTAAAACAAGTATTTCTCATAATAAATTCTTAAACAATAAATATTTTCATGTAATGTGTTCCAATAAATAACAAAATGCATACCGCCATAGAAAATTAACACATTTCAATACAATTATTCTCCATACTTTATTTTCACAGAGACAACTAGCAACTGTCAATAGCAATTTATATTCGCGCCATGTCAAAGTAAAAAACTGGAATTATCAAACTGTCAAATGCCGATGAAACCCACAAACAATAATTATTCGGAAAAAAATGTAACATAACCTACAATTTATTGATAGAAATGAAAATAATAATTGGCTTGAATGTATGTAAATGTAGCGTATTAAGGTAATTTAGTTCTTAGACCGGCCTTCTTGTAGTCCATAGTCCGTATGCCTCGGTCCTTAGTCCAATGAACTAAAGAAAAAAAAACATTCTTTACCCATAAAGGAAAACATAGATTAAAAATTCTAATAAATGTATATGTAAAGTAAAAGCGCAAACGAGACGTAACCCGATAAAATTAAAGAGCTATTTCGAATAAACATTACGTTAGAATTAGGGGAAGCAAGGTATAAAAAGCGGTCAGCCAATCAGAGGTTGTGATCATCGGCTGTCCCTCTCGCACATCGGTTGTGCTCTTCTATCTAATGCTCATATTTTTTGCCATCTTATTCTAATTCCTCATTCAAATGGCTCGCATCGGAATCCAGAGGCGCATAACCTTTGTCTTAATTAAAATTTTTCTTAGACGGTGAGTTTTTTTTTAGTATGTTTCGGTATGTTATTGATATTAAAATTACTTTTAGCCTTTGTATATGTACATTATGTAATTTCAAAGGAATCTAGATATTTAATAATATAAGTGACCAGTAAAGTTACTTATGGTAACCTATACAGATTATTTCCTAATACATGACAATTATACCAATCATGGAGTTGAGTGCTGCTATTTAACACACAATATCTCCAATTCGAGCAAAAGATAGAAAACGGAGTGATTAGACAATAGGTGCTACTCTTAAAGTCTACAAGGTAGTGTGAAACATAATAAAAAATTAAAATTATTATCACAACTTAGCATCCCAAAAACTGTCCATTTTAACCAAAAAATAGTGTTAAAAATCAAGATTTCGCGTTCAAAGTAACAATATTTATAATATTCCAGCTAAAATATAACTATATCGTAATTATAACATCGTCATAGCAACGTATAGCATGATCTAAGGCAATCAGTACATAAAGCTAAATAAGGCAAAGACTCATTCAATTCAGCCATCCAACGCACCATATTTATAACTGATCGGAAAAAGGGAGAACGGAGGGTCTTAAGAATATTTAAAAAAATCACTATCTAGCCATATACCGATTTCTTTTCCTTTCTCCTTCCATAGTGTCGAAGACACTGTTATTTATTTGTAACTTTTTACTTTTAACTATCCAGTTTGTGCATTTTTAAAGTGATTTGTTTCATTTTATAATTTAGTATAATTGACTTTTTTTCTGGCCTATCCCTTTAGTATCCCACCTGAAAGAATAATGCCCTAGTGACAAAGCCAATTAATCTTATTTATATAAAAAAAAAATCAAATAAATTACTTAATTTCTTTTGTCGAAAACGATAAAGGTATATTTCATTTAATAATTTCACTGATATAAATATTAAATACGAAAAATATCATTAAATAATTAACAAATATCATTTGAGCCACGCCTACAAATATTTTCTCGTGATTCTAGTCGTCCTTTTAAGGGCATCAGCTACGACAATAAATAGAAAACAACATAAAATGATAAATGTATTTGATGATAAGGATAACTTAATGATCCAAAAGAAGAGAACGGTATCTTAAAGGATCAAAAATTAAATATGACAGGCTTCTAACCTCCTTCGAACAAAACTTTCATGGTATTTAAGAGGTCTACGTTTCAATAATAGTATACAGTAATATGTAATAAAATATTAGCATTAAGCTCTTTTAAAGATGTATAAATAAAATTATTGTTTCTATGATTTTTAGTGTTAATTTACACTAAAGATAGAAAAAAGAGGTACAAATTCAAATCCAGCTGCGTTCAAATTTTATATGTTTTCTTTAAGTATAAAAAAAACTATTTAAAACAGTCATAAAACACTAGTCTGTATATATATGTATATACAACATATAAACATATCTTTATATATGTATATATATCATATAATGACGTTATTCGTATCTAGCAGCAGCTGAGCGGACGAGGTGCCTTAATCGCATCCGCAGTACAGATTTGACCACTTGCGTCAGTTCTTTTCAATTATATTTAAGATGAAAATTATACCTTTAGGCATTGTTAGTTTAAACATTTTCAAGATTAATATTTTTAATCTGTCATATATTTATATGACAGTGTTTTGACTGTAAGCGGTTTCGCAAATTAAAGCACAGTGTTAAGTTCCGCAACTTATAATAATTTCCCTCTAAATCAATTCGGAAATGGAGAACAAAGTGTTTGAAAAGTTATAGCATATTCATGCTGTTTTACATATAAAACGAAATTCGTAGTTTTCATTTGATTACGGTTTTTTTTATAAAACGAGTAAGCTTTTCTCCCCTTTTGTTATTTTTGCTTTTTTAAAAAGAACGTTAAACAATAATAGAATTTACAGCTTTTCATGCCATCTACATTTTTATGTAGATATTATTAGGCTATATCATTAGGCTAAAGTTTATTTGGTGGTATACACTGATCTTAGAAATTTCTATTTTATTTATTTAATGAATTAAAAGAATTTATTTTTCTTATGTAGTACTAGCTCGAGTTCACCATTTATCGAGCAAGACTAAAGGCCTACATTGCATCATAAAATCTATATATTACATCACATTTGTCATCATTGTCATCACATCATACTGCTCCGATATCCGTTATACGTGAGTTACTTCTTGTACTTAGAATATGTTATACTTTTCTTTTTTTTTAGCTTCACGCTTTTATCCCGCATATTGTAGGGTAGGCAGAGAGAAAAGCAGGAACCATATGAACCTAGTGTTAAGACACTCCGTTGCCTAGTTCCTGCTTTCTCTGTCCCCACCTTCCGCCTTTATCGAGGCATTGCGTGTTGAGTGGCGGAACTCAACACCGCGCTTTGCCTAGTTTCCAGAGCGAAGAAAATGGAAAATAGAAAAATCCATCTTCTCCGAGTGGGAATCGAACCCACAAACCGTCGCGTTTACAGGCTGACGCTTACGCCTCTGCGCCACGACCGCCCTCAATATGTTATACTTACAGAGTTTGTTTGTTTATTTTCACTTAATTACGCGAGCGAAGCCCTAGGTAAAAGTTAGTTAAGATATATTTACGTTTAAGGCTTACCTAATAACCATAATTCTTATTAAATTATATATTTATTAGGATCTTAATAAGCGAAATCATAAACGTTTCCTACAATAAATTAATCATTTAATTATAATATAATATTTCCAGAAAACCCCCAAAATAGGAAAACATTTTCCGTATATATATAATATATTTCCAAATAAAAAAAACATTTCTAGAAAGACAGTAGAATCACTGAGCTTTGTTTTCATAATATGAAGGACGCTTGAACTTGCCTTCACAGTACGAGGTAAGGTGAACATTTGTCGCACCTCTACGTACTTCAGTCACACCATTCAATTGTGTTCCCTTTGAGATATATTTGTGGAATTGCTAGTTTAGAATTTTTTATTCTGTATTTTATAGGGAATGTAGTGTTTAGTGTCTCCGTTTTCTATTTTCTGTGGATGTTAATGATAATCGGATTGATATTGGAAGTAATCGCTGTTTTAATGTTACGAAGAAACTTGAACTAATTTTGACGTGACAACGTCTTAAATTAGGTTGTGCGGCTCGGAGTCACATATGAAAATGGTAACGTAACGATGTGTCAACTGTCACCGAACTATGATCGGTCCGCCGCGCGTATCACTTGACACATGTACAATGTTTAGTAAACAAAATATATTTTCTATAGTTAAAATTTGTGCAATTTATACTATAATTATTATTCATATCAATAAATATTCTACCGAGAAAAAGACGTTGTCACGTAAAATTTTCGCCCGTAAAACCCACTTTACAGGCAACCATTTTTTTGTGAAATCGTTTTATTATTTGATTTTTGACGTGACAACGTCTTAAATTAGGTTGCGCCTCGGAGTCACATATGAAAAAGGTAACGTAACGATGTGTCAACTGTCACCGAACTATGATCGGTCCGCCGCGCGTATCACTTGACACATGTACCAATGTTTTAGTAAACAAAATATATTTTCTATAGTTAAAATTTATGCAATTTATATTACAATTATTAATCATATCAATAAATATTCTACCGAGAAAAAGACGTTGTCACGTAAAATTTTCGCCCGTAAAACCCACTTTACAGGCAACCATTTTTTTTTATTTATACATCGCTCAATATTAATTTACATTAATTATAATTAAGTGAAAAACAAAAATATATACAAAGCTTATATTATTGTTAAATTTTATCTATATGGTAGAAAAATATATAAATTTACATATAAATAAGGTACAAAATTGCCAATCATGTCAAAGTCATACTTTCAAAATATGTAAAAAAACACATTTTACCTAATCTAGAAACATATATGAACGCATGAGAGTGCATCGCATTGCATTTAGTCATAAAATTCCAGCTGGCACCTTGTAAAAACTATTTTTTGTTACATTTAAAAGTCCACCAACTTTTATAACAACCATGCTTCACTGTAAGATGTAGATTCATCTCGCCTCCCAGTACTTGTACAAGAGTTACAATTCATTTTGTCAGTTAAAAATTCAAGCTTTTATGCAAAAAGATAAATAAAATATGAGCGTTTGAAGCGTGAACTTCCACCTCATTTAAATATTTTAGAGCTTTTTGTGTCTTTTATACTAATTTACACTTCTACTAATTATGCAAAAAAATTTTTTTTTTTTGAGCTTTTCGCTTATTTGCTTAGCTCGAAAGGGTAATGATTATTTCAAAACGATTAATCAGTTTAGTTATATATATATATATATATATATATATATATATATATATATATATATATATATATATATATATATCTATATATATATATATATATATATATATATATATATATATATATATATATATATATATATATATATATATATATATATATATATATATATATATATATATATATATATATATATATATATATATATATATATATATATACATATATATACACATATATATATATATATATATATATATATATATATATATATATATATATATATATATACATATATATACACATATATATATATATATATATATATATATATATATATATATATATATATATATATATATATATATATATATATACTACGTTATAGTTTCAATAGAAATATATTAAATAAAAAACACCTACATATATGCGTTTCATGACATTCCATTGTATTAAATAAAGTGCGAGAATTATATAACACAACCTCTCGACGCTCGAGTCACGCAACTCTGAAACACGCGAAGAATGGTGTTTGACCATTTTTAGAACAAACATACATACATATATACAAAACATATATACATATATATGTAAAAAATATGTTTTTTATATATACATATAGATATTTCTTAATAGTGATAATTAAAAGATTATGCCGTTTTACCATACGTTGTGCTATACAAGGACGTAATGCGTTTCCGCGTTGAATCATGTTACTGTGATATGGTATAGGCGATAGGCGTTTACTGCGATTGTTTTATCATTACAAGGTTATTTATTAAGTGTTTTTTTATATATGTTTGTATGTGTATATGTATGTATCTTATAAATATATGCTATTTTTGTATTTAGCTATATTATATATTCAGTACTTAATTGTATCAAATAAACTCCACTCATCATTCAAGATCTCTCATCTTAAATATTATAAGATTTATTCATATAATATGCCCAAAATCTAAATATAATTTCATAATAGCTTCACGCTTTTATCCCGCATATTGCAAGGTATGCAGAGGGAACTGCAGGAACCATATGAACCTAGTGTTCAGACACTCCGTTGCTTAGTCCCTGCTTTCTCCGTCCCCGATTTCAATTTCATAATAAATAAATATAATTTTACTACTTGACTACTACAGTTCCGCCCGCAGTTCTAGTAGTTGTTTACGACAGATACAACTAGGTTACGTATTCATATACAGTTAAAATAAGTCAAAATTACTAACATAGTAAAGTAAAGTCTTACTAAAAAATGGACTATCGAATACTAGAGAGACTAAATATAACTATTTTTATTCAAGTAATAAATTAAAGAAGTTTCTGAGATTAGAGTGGCAATAAAACAATCACCCAAGTTATTTTATATTAGTGTAGTTGTTTTGATTTTTTTTGTATACACTTCTTATTTAATCTGTATTCATTAAGATCAGATACAATACAAATATTAAATATAATATTTTCTCCCTTATTTCAGCTTGATAAACGAAATTATAAATTTTCCTACACTACATTTAATTATTTCATACAATCATTAATTTACCTATAATATAATATTTCCAGAAAATCCCCTAAATAGGAAACCATTTTTTTTAGCTTCACGCTTTATCCCGCACATGGACAGGGTAGGCAGAGGGAACTGCAGGAACCTATCGAACTTAGTGTTAAGACACTCCGTTAGCTTAGTCCCTGCTTACTCCGTCCCCGCTTTCCGCCGTTAGGAAACCTAAAAAGGTTTGCCTTTTTATTATATTATAAAAAAGGAAACCTTTTTTATAATATATTTTTTTAATATTACTTTTGAATACAATTTACTTTTGAATTAGAACAAACATACGACTTAGGTCTTACGATTATCATTTATAATATTCTAGACTTACGTAATGGAAGTCAGAACATTTATTTAATGAAGTTAATTGAATTGCATCGCATCTCAAGGCCTAGTGCGTACGACTAAAACTAACTTATTTTCATTCGTTGTTAATTGTATTAATTAGTTTTATGTAGGTTTTATTTAAATTCCATTTAGTTATTGGACTGTACTGTATAGACTATATTCGTGGACTCAGGCTGTAGTTTACAAGCTTATTAAAAATCATACATAAATATTTGCCAAATTAAAATTATTATTATATGGTAAAGCGAAAAGAATATAGAGTGTTTGGACACTAAGTACACCTATGTGCCATTGAAAAGAAAATGTTTTGCCAAAAAAATATAATACAAAACTATGATATATAAATATAGTCAAATTGACATATTTATACACACGATAATTATACTAAACCAAAACAACGTTTTTTTATATATTTACAGCCCTTTTTCATAAAAATACAGTCCATTATAACAAATTGAGTCCACTAGACAATATTTTAGAACAAAACTAAAACAAATATATTCGCTACATCGTATAACCTAGAGCTCATTTCCCATAAGCGTCCTGACTCAGCCCGACCTTGAAATAGACTCTAATCGTCAACCAATCAACAGTCTGCGCATGCGTCGCTTTGTTGCACAGCTGTTATTTCGTTATACCAGTACACTATAGAGCATTGATAAAATACTAGAAATACTAGAAATATATATGCATTTTCTTATGCAAATATTACATTTCTATACCTACTTTATTTAACTATTTTAAGTAATAGACTTGTAAATGACCTGTATTGTAGTTTGCACGCGTTTTTGAAAACGGAGAAGATGTAGGGTTATGACACTCTTGCTTTTGTGTTTTGTGTTTACTTCCGTCCAACTTAATAAATGCGTTAATTTAATGTTATGCGGCTATTAATAGTTTCTACCAAAATTTGGAATAATAAGAGATGAATGGCTTAAGTTAACACCGCGATTTGGGGGTTTATCATAATAAAAATAATTGATGTTTGTGGAAATCAAACCCTCAACCAGGTGCTCCCATATAAAACGCAATTTTCAAGTTTCTCGTACACTACAAGGCTTTGTCCTTAACCTTCCATTTAGCTCTGAGACATTGCGTGTCAACTTTACCTATGTTTACTTTATATATTTCGAAATATTTTTTAAAAAATATTTATATAATATTAATATCATAAAAAATATTTTTTATAATTATACTTTCATCGTATAATTAAGAACCGCATTTCAATTAAAAATCAATGAAAATTTTCTGGTAAAAATTTAAAATAAATTAAGCAACGAATATTCTGAGGCAAAATTTTCGCATCGACGCCTATTAAAAATTTAAAATTAAAAAAAAAACAGCATAGCAAAGTATGAAAATTATTAAAAAAAAAGCGTAATCAAAAATCATAACCCAAGTAATAGATAGGTTGGTATAATTATTTTTACTGCTCCAGGGCTTTGACTTTTAATTGCGTAGCGCTTCAGTTGGCGGGCCTTAATAACTCGCGTTTACCGACGAATTCTCGTAAAACGTGGATATAACGTCTTTATATCATCTAGATCTAGATCTAGATTTAAAATTTTGTAGATTAGATTAATAAAATAAAAAAAAATAAGATTGCAAAAGGCTAGAAATCTTACAACTTTCATAAGTTGTAATATTTCTGCTCGAGAGCCAAGAAATATTTATACATATATACCTATTCAAATCATTAAGTACGGTTGGTGCAAATTTTATTTAAATACGTACAACTGTTATAGCGTGTTCGAGCGAGAAAAATTTAAAAATAGAACCCTGTCAGTCACCAACCAGTGATTGACAGCTGATGGTGCGCCTCCGAAACTACGGAGCGAATGAAGCTGAGAAATTTGGCACGTTCCTTGAAGAGTGCATACTATAACACTAAAAAGCACTAAGCTTCAAAAAATTAAATATAGTTAAGACTACTTAATAGATTTGGTTCAGGTCTTAGGTTATCTGAAAGAAATCAATTTTAGTAATAAGGGTTCTTCACATTTTCAAATTGTATAAAATTTTCAGTTAACATTTTAATTTGGTATAAAATAAACAATTTTTTATATAATTTTTTTGTTACAATATCGACGTAAACAGAATTCTATACACTTTAAGAGCTTAGAAAATCCCTCCATTGAATTTGACTCCACAACTATCGCGTGCACCAACATTGTATAGTACAACCACATCGCCATACAATCATTAACATTTATGGAACATAAAATAACACACGAAACAATGAAGATAGTGATCTCTTAAATAATTTAATGAAAGCAACGCCTCGCTGGACGCAATATACCATGAAAAAATAGTATACAATGGTATACTACGGATTTTCTTCTTAACGCTTTATCTCGCACATGGCAGGGTATTCAGAGGTGAACTGAAGGAAACATAGAAACCTAGTGTTAAGACACTCCGTCACTTAGTCTCTGCTTTCTCCGTCCCTACTATGCACCTTTTTCGATGCATTGACGTGTTGAGTGGCTGAACTCAACGCTGTACTTTGCCTAGTTTACTATGGTTTTACTAGCATTAATTTTACATATTTTGTATTTTCGCAAAACGTCTAAATTCTATAATTATTGAATAAAATGTTTTTTTATTATTTTTCTTGCTTACGAACATATACCATGGAGTACTGGAAAGTGGACCTTCAAATATGCTTCTGGTTAAAGAGTTTCTTTTGAAATATTTGAATTATTTGTAAAGTCTAATGGGGACTTAATAACGTTTCATATTATTTTCTCTAAGAATTTGGGACAGTTACTGTTGATGATGTTTTCTATTTTTACTATAAATAATTAAGTAAACTTTTGGTTCCGACGTGTTATGTTGAACACATTTAAGCCAAAACACTACTTACTTTACTATTTATAATGAATTGTAAAAGTAAAAAAAAGGAAAGATTTATTCATTATAAAAAGCTTTTGTTTGTGAACTTAGTTGTTCCCATACTCTCCTTAAAGCTCCTCTGCTACAACTCCGTCTACTCTTTGGGAATAGAATCTACTACCTTCACACATAAAGCCAGACAGTCTGTCATGTATAATTGAGCCAGAATCTTGTCGTACTTTATCAGACAGACGACGACACTTAATAACTTGATATAAATTCGAAATATTTCTCATTCAAGTAGGCCTTGACAAGTAGTTTTTCGTCTCCAATTAATATAAAAAGTGAAAAATGTCAGTATTGTAAGTATATATATATATATATATATATATATATATATATATATATATATATATATATATATATATATATATATATATATATATATATATATATATATATATATATATATATATATATATATATATATATATATATATATATATATATATATATATATATATATATATATATATATATATATATATATATATATATATATATATATATATATATAATATATATATATATATATATATATATATATATATATATATATATATATATATATATATATATATATATATATATATATATATATATATATATATATATATATATATATATATATATATATATATATATATATATATATATATATATATATATATATATATATATATATATATATATATATATATATATATATATATATATATATATATATATATATATATATATATATATATATATATATATATATATATATATATATATATATATATATATATACTGCAGGAACTGCACTGGAACTGCAGGAACCGTGGGAATCTAGTGTTAAGACATTCCGTTGCTTAGTCTCTGCTTGCTCCGTCCCCGCTTTCCGCCTTTTTCGAGGAATTGCGTGTTGAGTTCCGAACTAGATTTTGCCAGAGCGAAGAAAATGAAAATAGAAAAATCCATCTTCTCCGACTGGGGATCGAACCCAGAACCGTCGCGTTACACTTACACGTTGCACGTATATATATATATATATATATATATATATATATATATATATATATATATATATATATATATATATATATATATATGTATATATATATATATATATATATATATATATATATACATATATATATATATATATATGTATATATATATATATATATATATATATATATATATATATATATATATATATATATATATATATACATATATATATATATATATATATATATATATATATATATATATATATATATATATATATATATATATATATATATATATATATATATATATATATATATATATATATATATATATATATATATATATATATATGTATACATATGTATACAATGTTTACAAATTCTTTATATTTTTACAAAAAAAAAATACAAGTAAAAAATAATATTCCATTACCAAAACACCATCTCAAGAGAAACACTCAAGCCTAGAGCAACAATTATCGACGCGGTTAATTAAAAGAAATCAGCTAAATTTTATCATCACTTCAATACAACGATTTGTAACGCCAGTCAATTAACTTTAGTTTAATCTTAATTAAGACGAAGATTTAATTAATAGTACTCATTTATAGTTGCTTAAACTGATTTGGTGTGATACACTTGGTTTTACTGATTTATTTCGCGTTTTAAATACTCTGTTAGAAGAGTATGGAGTTATTTAAATATTTAGTTCTTTAATATTATAATTCTTACCTGTCATCTCTTGAGTGACTTTGTTTAAAAAATCAAAAGCTATATATGTGTGTAGTCAAGGCAGAAAAATTGTGTTTGTCTTGGTTTATATATGTGTGTGAGTATGTGTACGAGTGTGTGTGTTAAAATATATAAAATAACTATATATATATATATATATATATATATATATATATATATATATATATATATATATATATATATATATATATATATATATATATATATATATATATATATATATATATATATATATATATATATATATATATATATATATATATATATATATATATATATATATATATATATATATATATATATATATATATATATATATATATATATATATATATATATATATATATATATATATATATATATCTATAGGATATTATATACGTATATGAAGATATAAACATAATTATATAAAACTAAAATATGCAAGGTGTTGTTCCACTTACATGATATACTAACAATATATTGAGACAAAAATATTTCTTTTTTGTCTCAATATATTTTTCCCTCTGCCTACCCTGCCATGTGCGGGATAAAGCGTGAAGCTAAAAAAAAATTATATTTTCTTACATATTTTTTTAAATAATAATTAAGTGATGTAAAGTAAATCATACATAGTTTTGCAATTTCAAGACAAATTATGATACATACAGCTTTTAAATATGCATTTAAATTGATAAAAAAACCTTAATGAATTGAGTCTAATTGAAACCGAAATACAATAATCCAAATAAAATATTCTTCAATTTTTTTTTACTTCACTTCTCCATATAGCTGATACAGAGAATCTAATTCACTCTCTTCTCCACTTAAATAAGCAACAGGCGAAATTAAACACCGCACCTTATTTACCATATAAGGAAAATTACAGCCAACACGCAATATCTAAAACAAAAACCAAATGACGCATAAAACACTCTTTTTTACCCTACAAATGTTTAAATAAAAACAATTCCAGTACAACAAACATAATTTACTATGTTTATTTTTCATACAGATCACGTGCAGTTGCAACATATAATATAGTATATGTTATAGTAAAAAGTAGTATGCGTTAAAATTAACAGTTTAAATGTATTCATTTGAAAGGTTGCTCGATTATTTACCGATAGCGGCTTTTTACTCAATATTTTATGTTAATTTGAATGATTTAATGCTCTGAACATCAACGGTCATTGGTTTTCTATGGGTCTTCTAAATGATATTGATTAGGGTGATCGTCCACAGTTTCATAGCTTTATATTATCAATTTTAGTGGATATCCTTGGTGTATATGTCCAGTATATGGTTTAAGGGTTTTTGGGGTTTTTTTCCAGGTTTGAGAGGGTTTTCTTCAGATCTGAGGCATTAGGAGGTTGTAAATTGTTTGACGTTTAAAAAATCAAGCGTGAAATGATTGTTGATCAGTTATTTTTAGAATGGCTTTACTTTTGTATTGTTTTGGATACTTTTGACTCAGTCTCTTGAATTAAATTAAGATTAAAAAAGTAAGATATATAGATACAAAATTTTAATTACAAATAAGCTTGTGTTAAGTAATATTAATTATTAATCCAATCCAATTAGTTATAATATGTAAACATTGCACTACAAAATTTGACTGAATATCAAATTTCTTCTTCTTCTTCTTCTCTTTAATTATGGCGTTTCGAGCGTGCCAGTTGAGCACAATTCACTTCGCCAATGTCACGTTGAATGGAGAACACACAAAGGAGAATGTACGGTAAAAAGGAGATAGCATCACATATCAAATTTCATTAATATATTATATCAAAGTTGATTATACTGTTATGTCATTTCCGGTTGTAACTTGTCATTATTTCATTGAACACATATTAATATGCCTTAATATATAAGAATGATATCTTAAGACTTGAATATGTCATCTTACAAAAAATAGTAAAAAAAATTATATTCATTTTAATAAAAATTATATTATATATATCAAATGACAAAACACATATCAATAATAATATGTCAAAACCAAAACTATATATTAATTTAAATTTTACCTCCTTTAATTGAAATATAGCATAAATTATTTGATGGATACCACCTCAGCCAACGTTGATGTATGTAGATATATTCAATGAATCGTTTTTTGAATCATTTAATGTTTATTTGCTACACCCGTACCCTCCTCCCTACATCTCCCCCTTACTCTACACGCTCCACTTAGCTGGCGGGTAAAACGTTTTTGTCATATTATTTTGACTTTTTACACACAATACTTATCTTACTTGTACAATATTATGTGATTTATTGTGATCTCTTTAGCTTATTCACTTTTATATATCGAAAGCTATTGATGTATTTAATACACAGATTCTTTATAGCCTCTCGCGTTTTCTTGTAGGTACCTATATAGCAAGAAACAAAGACAAAAGAAATATTTCAAAGAAATATTTCTTGGAATTCAGTATCTTCTCGAGATACTCTCTAGCTACCTGGTCATATCCGAAATGAAGAGTGAAGCTAAACTTACCTTACCATACCTTATATTTACATGTATATATTAATATACGTAATAATGATAATAACATATAGTAATTTAAAAACATTATAACATGTTTTATATATCATAATTCAATAGTGCATTCCAATATTCCAGGTCTAGAACGGGTGGCAGAGGAGTTGATGGGTCGCAGAAAATGGAAGCAATACCAAGACGGTTTGATACATCGTACAGAGGACACACAGTCGAGCGACGACGACATCGCTGCCACCGACCCCCCGCCCGCGCTCAAGATCAAGACGATAGAGCAGATCAACGAGACGGACAAAACGGAGAAAGCAGAGAACCCGGAGAAGGTGGAGAAGAGAGAGACGATCCTGGAGAGTTTGATCAAGAGACCAGCAACACAGCCCAAGGTGGAAGTCCAGGAGGAGCCCACGGACTGGAAGCCGGCGGACAGATGCTATTTCTGCGTTGAGGGTGAAGGCGACAGGGCGGCGGGCGGCGCGACGGTTAGTGACGCCTATTTGCTTTTATCTTTGTTTTTATTAGTTTACAAAGTTATTTTTCTTACAAATAAAATGGTTAAAAAAGCTAAAAAAAATTAAGCATTATGCTACGTTAAAAATAATGTTTTTCCGAAGTTATAAATTTATTTTGGAATATAAATAAGTTCGGTTAATAACGACAAGTAGAATAACTATTAACACAATTAGATGTTTTGAACAATTAATTAAAAGTATCAAACGTCTAATTTACTTATCACATAGATATATTTTCAAATAAAATAAATATAAATTTAAATAATTAAAGAATTAAGTCAAGTATATCCAACATAACTTATAACCTTAGGTCTAAACTTTTGGTGAACAACTCCAGAAGTCCTTTACGTAACTTTAAACAACAATTAATCATTAAGATAAGTTATAACTATTTTTTTAATAATAATACGTTAATTTAATAATTTAATAATAAGTAAATTCATAGGCAAAATAGGAAAAGTAAATTACTCTGAAGTCAGGTGTTTTGCGTCGCTGTATGGGAACCGGATTTAAACAGATTACTGCCAGATGTTCCTTACAAAGATGTAGTTATCTAGACAAACGAGCAGCTTCTAAATGTGTATGTAAATAGGTATTGTAAGTATAGGTTCAATGCCTCGTTAGGTTCTTTTTTTAGTCAATTTATTTTGAAAAATTTCTTTTTCACATATCTCTGCATATTCATAATGTATTGGGTTTTTATAATTAATTATAAATATGCATGCATCTAATTTATATAAGTTACACGATTTGTTTGCAAGTTCCACTTTTTAATAGTAAAAAAGTTACAATTTAACATTTACTTATTAAACATTACGATTCTTGATTATTTTAAGTATTGATAAAATCAAATACAAGAAACTACCTTTTTAGGAACATAAAAACCAGAGTGACCTCTCACTTAGTCTTTAATATATACCTAGTTAGTATAAAAAACATAATTCTATTAAATTTTATTTCATAGCATTATTCAGTATTTTTTGCTTATTAATTACTGTTTGACAAAATGCACGAGAATTTCGATGAAAAGCGGAGAACAAAGTGTTGCTTCTCCAAAAATTAATCAAACAAAATGCTTACACTGTTTCAGTGTTGTATTGACAACTGTATATAAATTGTAAGATATTTTTCATAAAGTTATTACTAAATTTATAAAAAAAATCATAATACTTCAACAATTTTTTTTGACCTCTATGGCGCAGAGAGCAGCGCAACAGTTTGTGGGTTCGATTCCCACTCAGGGGCAATGAATTTTTTATTTCTATTTTCGTCAATCTCACAATTATGCAAGCGCAACGTTGTGTATCGCCACGTAACACATTGCCTTGAAAAGGGACAGAGTGTCTTAACACTAAATTGTAACGGTTCCTGCGGCTTCCTCTACCTATCCTTTACCCTTTTAAAGATATGTCTGTTTCGTTAAATATATGGCATTTAAACATTATGTCATTACTGTACAATTATTTAAAGAGCTAAGTGTATTTAATGTTTAAATAATTGTACACTGTATGTATTTGTATTCTGATTCTTCAAACTTAGGAATTCGTCAATTTTTTGCTTTATATATTAGGTAATAATTATTTTATTACAATTTTAAGAAAATTTCGCAAAATTTCGCTAATAAGATAGTATTATCACATTAAGTATCATTCACTCAAATGTTCTAGTAAATCATAACGTTAACGTCATATCGAATAAAAAAAATTAAAAGAAGCCAGCCTGCAAAAGAGTACTATATTTAATATTTATTATTTAATGTTGTTATACCTTCAACTCATATACTAATATATATACATTTATAATATATATATACATAAAAAAATAACTTACCCAGTTTTAGCAAAATTTAAAGAGTGAGTGTGTCTTAAATGATCATTAATTCTTCCTGGAGTCCCAACTAATATACTAAGACCCTTTCTTAATCTTGCTTTCTCTGCTTTGCGTTTTTGACCACCACTTAGTAAACCATGCATAGAACATATTTTTGTTTTAGGAAATATTATTCGCAGTACAAACAAAATACTTAATAGTGTTAGTTTTGGTACTTTACTGTAAACTGTAAACGAGCAACAATTTTCTATAAGCCTTAATACAAGCTTCAAAATCACCAATATCTATGCGTATATTTAAAAGGCTTGTTAGTATTTTTTTAACATATTTGTATATACACGAATATCATATTACGACATATATATGTTTGTTGAAAAACTAGCTACCCGCCTGTAGCTTTTCCCACCTAAATACCATTATTTATGTATTTATAAGTGAAATGAATTGCCTTCATTTATTATGAATAGTGTATACGTTGTATAGATTTTAGACTGTATTACTAAAAAATTGCATTTAACTACTACTAATATCTATTCACGCAAATTTTAAAAATTATAATATATAAGGATTATAATTTTTCAAAATGCCACATTTAGTTGCTTGTATCAAAAATATTTCTTGACGTAAAATTCTTAGTTACTTTGTTTTAATCGTATACAGTATATGTATACAATATATGTACAAATATTTAACATTAGTTGCACAGGTGCGTACGTCATGCGATGACTCAAAATTCATACGTGGCCTTTGTCAAGAATTTAATGCAATTCCTAACAATAAATAAAAATATTTCTATGCCCTACTATATATGGGATAATGTTTAAGCTTAAAATGATCATAAAACAAGTGAAAATGAATATTTTGCCTCTTTTCATATTGTTATATAATATGAGACGATTTTTTGCGTTAGTTAAATGTTTTAATCAAATAAAATTAAATACACAACTTACTGTTGCTAGTACGGTTGAATCATTCTTGAAATTTGGCTTCATTTATTTGTTACTAAACACAGAGTTCTTAACCGTATGTACAAAATATATATGATATAAAACCTCTTAAACTTGTAATAGATTAAAAAATGAAAATTAATTCTTTCTTGAGGACCGTCGTGGCGCAGAGGCGTAAGCATCTGTCTGTAATCGCGACGGTTTGAGGATTCGATTCCCACTCGGAGAAGATGGATTTTCCATTTCCATTTTCTATGCTCTGGAAACAAGACAAAGCGCGGCGTTATGTTCCGCCACTCAACACGCAATGCCTCGAAAGAAGAAAGCTGGGACTAAGCAAAGGAGTGTCTTAACACTAGGTTCATATGGTTCCTGCAGTTCCCTCTGCCTACCCTGCAATATGCGGGATAAAGCGGGAAGCTAAAAATATCTTTATTCAAAGAATCAAACAGTCAATAACTAACAATGTTAATATAACATTAAAAATTTGTCATTTGTCTCCTTTATTTTGAAGAAGTCGCTTCTTCATATTACTGTTAAATAAATTTAAATTTATATTCATTAAATAAATTTAGTTAAATAAAATAAAATATGTCAAATACGTATAGCTTGCGGTGTTTAAAGCTTAAGCTATATCATTCATTACTTACAAGCTTAAGCTATATCATTAAATTTATGAGGTTCTTACTATGTCTTTAAATATAATATGCATACATATATTTACTAAATAAGATAGAGAAGTCATATTTTTTAATTTAATTATTATAACGTATCAAAGTGTAAACATATTAAGGCGGAAAGGGGGGACTAAGCAACGGAGTGTCTTAACATTGGGTTTCCACATTCCCTGCAGTTCCCCCTGTCATGTGCAGGATAAAGCGTGAAGCTAAAAAACAAAAAAAAAACGTAACAAATCATTTTTTAAGGATATTTTCTTTTTTTTAAGGATTTTTTCTTTTTCTTAAATTTACGCCTATCTTTACAGTTCCTCTTATTAATTGTTACTCAGAGCAACCTAGACTATATATGAGCGAGTTTTTCGTAGTCATACTTTTGGGATCGTATTGTAAGCTAGAAAATCTAGCATTTTGCTTCGCCTACATTATAGTAATCTAATAAATATTTCTATATGTATGACACATGACACAGCTCGCCCATTAGGCACCGACTGTGTGTGTCATTAAAACGATTAACGTTTGTAACATTGCCTACTTCCTGAGATAAGCGTGTGCATACAGACTCTTATAAAATTTAGCTTCATAAATTAAAAAAATCGTCTTGGACTTCAAATATTTTTTTAAATTATATCACGATAACGATAAAAAGCGCGTTATTGAGTTTAGCTACTCTAAAGGTCTCCAAAGGCGGTGAACATAGAACGAAAAAATGTTTTTTGCTAGGCATGCAGTGAGTAGCTATTTTTCTTTTGAATTAATAAATATATTTCGGCCAGTTAACTTCATATAGCAAGAAATCTTATTTTTGTAAGAAATTACATAGAACTATTTACATAGAACCTAATACTACACGATAACAAAGTTAAAACGCTGCCACTGTACCGCAAGTGTTTCAAAATTAAACAACGCGAGTAATAACAGGAGATCGACGTCGTATATTCTCACGCGAACAAATTATTTTCTATGTGAATGTCAAGGCATGATTGATTGTACCGCTATAGGAAACCAATTGTCTATAACAGTTTTTGTAGAGCTTTTAATTTTTTAACTAGCTTTTGGTTTTTGGCTTACTTACATAACTTCACGCTTTATATATACGCCGTAGCGGTGTAGTCAGAGAGAACGGAGCGCCAAACGCTGCGGTCCCTGCATACCTCTTTCGCCTCGTCCACTGTCATTAACCTCTTCATACATGCTCTCCGGGGAGTCCTCATGCTTTTTACATGACCTTCCTCCAGTATCTTCGATACTAGGAGCTCCAATCCAATCGGGTGTCAAAAAGGGTTGTGCCATGTCAGCTTGGTTGTTCAATTTTTCTCGTATACGATCTAAGTTAAAGTTAAAGTTATTTATTAGTTAAAGTTATTTTATCTTGTATGTAAAATCTTCAAGTAGAAGTTTGCTAACTTTTTTAGCATAAATAAACAGATTGAGTAAACTTTTTTCCCTAAATACGGTAGAAAGAGAGAACCTCAAGATACCTTAAGGTCCCCAATTTTCGAGATATTGAGTATTGAGTAAACGTAACTCAACGCCGCTTCTTTTCTTGACATTTTTTTATAATAATATACGGAAAATATTTATATTCATTTCAAATACATAAACAATCTCCTTTAGAGGCGTCCCTTTAATGAGAGTCCAAGGAAACTGAAAGGTTAGAGACGGGTACTATAAATTATATGATGACTTTATAGATTCAAACCGGATATATAGATTTATTATTGTATTACAAGTATATGTACTTTATTACTTAAATTTATAAAAATGAAATTTACAAACGTGATGGCGCAGAGGCACAGCGTATTCTTGTAAACGAGACAGCTTGTGGGTTCGATTCTCATTCGAAGAAAATGGATTATTTATTTCCGTCTTCTTCGCTGTGGTAACTAGATAAGGTGATAAGTTCCGCCACATAACACGCAAGGTCTCGAAAGACAGAAAAAAGAAAAAAAAGGTTAATACTATGTTCCCGCGGTTCCCGCAGTTCTCTCTGCCACTAACTCTGTGCACGGAATAAAGCGTGAAGCTAAAAAAGAAAAAAATACAATAGTTAATAAGTCAATACCCAAGATATTCGAGTCAGGCATTAAGCGGGAACGGAGTGTCTTAATAGGAACTCTCCGCCATAATATATGCGGGATAAAGCGTGAAAACTGTTAAATTTCTAGCTGACTGTTAAAATTTTTGAGTCAGTTGTCATAAGCTTCTTAGACAACTGACATAACTGACGTTCTTATATTAATTATTTCCAACGACCAACACATATACAAGAAAGCTTTTAATAATCTTGAATTTTTTTTAATTATTATTATTACTAAAACAAATCTTCTAAAGTTTAAATTTTAAATTTATCTATATTATTAAAATAAGGCACAGATAACATAAAATATATTACAACAAGTGTTTAAATTGTAAAGGTGCGTACAGCTTGACCCAAATATTAAAGATACATGAAAAAAGGCCTTCGTAAATATAGTTTAATGATTTAATAAATAACAACGCTGTTTATATGTTACTGATAAGCCACAGCTTTACTTGTATTTAATTTATGGCTTACTTTATACTTATACTATACTTGTATCCAACACCTGGCTTTACTTGCAACTAATTAGCGTCAACTCATAGACAACAAAATCTATTATTAAATCACTGTGGAAGAAACCGCATCAAAATACTTATATTTTGGTTTTTTTTTTATCTGTATTTTTCATTTCACTTTTAAAGAAGATTAATTAATTTCTCTTTGTGTTTAAAATTAATTAAAAAAAATACAATTTCATATCAAAAGTACGAAAGTGAATTGTTTTTAACGACTTAATTGTTATAGTTAATTTTATGTTGTGTTATCACGCAAGTTGTTCGTAATATATAATATATTGTTTTATTATCTTAAGTTGCTATTTTCCAAAATACTTTTATAGTTTTTTTTTTTAATTTATAATATTTTTTTTAGATTTTATCTGTTTTTTTTTTAAGTTTGATCAATATTTTTTTTATTTAAAATTAAGTTTTGTTGTTTGTTTCATTATGTCATTAAAAGATTTTTTTTAAAAATTGATCCCATATACTGCATTTAGCAATATGCAGAGAAAACCTTATGTTTAGACACTCTGTTCTCCATTTTTTACCAATTTTTTTAGATATTACACATGTTAGAGTTAAACGCCGCATATTGTCCTGTTATCAGAGTGAGTTAATAAAAAATATTTCACAGGCAACCAGTATAATTTTGATAGAAAAGCTTTTTATTTCAAGTAATTTAAAATAAAAGCTTCTCTGAATTTCTTTACTTTTTTAATCTTGCTTGGTATGCAGAAGAAACGTGGCGGAACTCAACGCTACTTTATTTTATTTATCTATTTTAATTTTTCACGGTTTAATTATTCATTTGACTAACACATATTACAAAATAATTTCCCTTATAAATTAATTTGACTTTTAAATAAAATAATTAAAAAAAACTATACAAAATTGAAAGGAGTTTTACAATTCTATTGCTCCATAACTTTAAAGTCAATACACCACAGTTCGTTATAATCTGAACTCCCTCGATCTTTGGTTCGCTTACAGAGACGGCTCCACTTATATTGGTAATAGCTTACCGTAATATAGTAAAAAGGGAGGGCGAGCCTAGACGACTGTATAATGGTAATTATAACGCATATAAAACCCACAATCAGTTCCTATTCTAGATTCTTAATATTAAATCGTATTAGAGTTATTGCTTCATACATTTTAATCTGCAAAGTGTTTTCATTAACAAGTGATTACCGCGGCTCAGCCGTAAACAATTAAGAGAGACAAAAGTATCCTATGATAGAATATAAACGTTAGTTAGTAATTAATAAATGTTGCATCCGTATCAACATTTCTAATCATTGTTTGTCCATAATTGTAGTATATTGTAAACCCTTTATCATACAATAGCAATTATGCTGGCTTGTCTAAACCAAGCTTTAGAACGGCCAGCGGCTGCGACCCCCCGGCTTGCATACAGCTCGTCTAAACGTACGCCTTTTTCTTCGTCGAGGGGACTGCAAGGGGTCACAGTACGCCGGTGGTACGGCTAACCATAGTTTCAATTTACCAAACAATGCCTTATCCATTGCTACGATTCCACGTCAAAGTAGGAAACTGGTATTTTGATTAATACGCGAGAAAGAGATGGGGTGCGTAAGCTTTGAGCTCGCTTCTAATATCTGCCTTAAAGCTTAAATTTAAAGTCCATTTTCCCTCAACTGGCACTTTTGATACTGAAATAGTAAGCGTGTAGGCGTAGAGCATGAAAGTAGGCAGTGTTTGAACAGAGAGTGCCGCGGAGTGGCGATTGTATAATTGTGCTTTTTTTAAGTTGAGAGTTGTTTTCCGTAATGGTTAATTTGAGAGAATGAGTTACGAGAAGCTCTAGAGCCAAATGAGTTACTTTAATAATTATAAACAATTAAATTCTTTTACAATTTGTCCATTTCTCATTATGCAATTTTTTTTTTCATTTTTAATAACTATCATATATAAATGGTTGTCATTTTATATTTCAAATTTTAACGATAGGAGTATATAAATATGTATGGTCATAAAACACTAATGGTAATGACCAAGCGGTGACGCTATGGTGCTTAATTGTTATTCAACCTTCAAATAATAGATGTACAATTTATTTTCAAATATTGCAATTTTCAAGGTTTTCCTTATATACTGTTGAAGAAATAAAAACTTTGTTTTAAGTAAAATATGAAACAACTTAGGCCCGAGCTACGCTACATTTCAAAGCTCAAGTAACCAAGGGGCCATAATTAGCGAACAACGCAGCGAAACTACGCGGACCGTGAAATAAATTCATGCTATTTGTTCATTGGAGTTAAAATTTTTGTATTATTACTCAAAATGAAACGTTACCTTAATGATTGACTGCGTCCAGTCGTAATTATATATTGTTTCTTTCTATAAAAATTGAAATACACTGCCATCTTGGCAATTTATAACTTAAAAGAAAAACTCTTAAAAAATCAAACTGTGCATAAAACTAATTGGCCTCACAATTTACGACCATAGATACTGCGAAATTGTTTCAATTAAGTGTAGTTAACGTGTGATTTTTTTTCCAGCAAAATAAACTATCTTGTTTAATTTTTGAATCGTTATAAATGGAATTGTTCGAATTAAAACGTTTTATCGTCTATAACTTATTTACGCTTGTTTATATTGAGATTTGTTTAAAAAAAAGTGAAAAAAATTGAAATAGTTGCGCGGCTCCACAGTATTCTGTGTGCGATCGGTTAAACAGCATAGGCCGGACAGAAAAGCCTATAGGGGCGGTCCGCAGGGGGTGGAAACCTCGGAAAATTCACGTGCTAGACCCACCCCTTGGCAAAACACGTGCGGCCAAATAGCCTCAGTATACGAACGCCTTTGCTTATCATTGCCGTACGCAAAAAAAAAGAAAATGCGCCTTTGACGTTTCGATTCCATTTTTGAAAATAGGCGGGAAGTTTTTTTTTTAACAACCCCCAAAGTGGCAATGGTGCGAGTGTTTACAGTTTGAGTGTTGTTTTTTTAAGTGTCAAATGGGAGGGTACAGAATATGAAGCGATTTCATGGTTAGTTACATTTTCGAATTCCATTTTGATTTATCACTTCAATTAACGAGTGGTGCTTTTTCCTCTCTACGTTGTTGTTTAAAAAAAAATTACAATATACGTTGTTTCAAACGTGAATTGTTCTTGAAAAAACGTTTGCGATACAAAGATTAAAATTCAAAAATTAAAAAAAAATGCGAATGACATTTGAAATTATTTGTGACAGATAAAAGCAAACTTTACGCACCTTTTAAACTGAAAAAAAGATATGACTTTATTACTATAAAGAGTGCAGTGGCTTAAAAGACTGGGTTTTAGTGAAAGGCCTCTCGTTAAGAGTGTTCTTGGTTCTAATGCACGGAAAATGTCTATTTCATTAAATGCATGATGTCCTTCACAATGACACATGTATATGACAGTTTTATATATCTTAATATTAATTTATTACAGGCATTAGGTCAGGTGATAATATATTATAATGTAGACTATGATTCTCTTTATAATTTAATTTAGTCTTCATTTAGAATTAATAACTAAATTTTGCTACTACTAACTCTATGTTATGCTTAGAAGTTATTTTTTTTAATATTAAAATAATATTTTATCAAACGAGATTTGGCGTCACCATTTTTCTCAATATTGACAGATTAAATATAAATAAATAGATGTGTAATAATTAATTAGTAACTACTTCATATAATTTACTATGGTAATTAATAAACGTGGAAGTAATTTTATTTTTTCTATGCATATTTTATCTAATATATGCATATTTCAACTCCGAATTTAACATATTATATACTTAAAATTTAAAATATACATTTTTATAGTAAAAAAAAACAAAATGTTTCAATATTTAAAATCTGTTTAATCTTTTAAATCAAAAACTTCACTGGGAAGTATCTAATCGATACTTAGATTATAGTAATTTTAATATGTATCTATAGAAAAATGTCAACGTAACTAAACGCTGTGCTGAAACGGAATCAAGAATCTATTGCAATTTAACAGCAAAATAATATACGTGAAGCGTAAATATATACAAAAGTTGTAGAACAGGCTTCGTTACCTTGATTTTTGCAAACCAAGTCCACCTTGAGCAAAACAAACACGTGACAACTAACTGAATGTATAAACTTCCTCGAGGAAAATCAAACGATAACCAAATAAATATAAATAAAATATTAGTTTTACGCCTTATATATATATATATATATATATATATATATATATATATATATATATATATATATATATATATATATATATATATATATATATATATATATATATATATATATATATATATATATATATATATATATATATATATATATATATATATATATATATATATATATATATATATATATATATATATATATATATATATATATATATAAAGTGGTGAATCTCTATGTTCTTAAACTTAAAGTAAAGAGAGATTTTGTAGAGAAATTCATAAATCATCAATTATATTTACTATTTTTTCCTACAAATATTAGAAAAAATAAACAGTCGTTTGTGTTTAAAGTTGACAACGAAAAGTGCCTGCAAAAGGATATACATTCAGAGTACGCTAAGAGATCACACTGTATAATGCTGTATACTCAAGGGTTATGCTTTGTAAAAAAATATGAATATTTTTATTTTTTTTTTTCACTTAACTTCAAACACATGTTGTATAACAAACGTCAATAGACCTTGTGATTTTGAGAGCAAAAATAATAAAGAATTAGTAAATCTTTAAGTGTATATTAAATTAATGTCATAAACAATGCGGCGTTGTGTTCCGCCATATATCTTGAATTTTAAAGAAATTAGAAATCTCAGTATTAAGACTGACTACCATTTGCAACATGCAGTACTTAAATTAAGAGTTTAAATGAACACTCATTTCTGTACGAACAAAAATAAATGAAATTATTAAAGTATAAGTATATATATATATATATATATATATATATATATATATATATATATATATATATATATATATATATATATATATATATAGTAATAAAGTTATATAAATAGCGCGGCGTTGATGTACGCCACTCAATACGCAATGCCTCGAAAAAAGGCGGAAAGCAGGGACGGAGAAAAAGCAGGGACTAAGCAACGGAATGTCTTAACACTAGGTTCCTACGGTCCCTGCAGTTCCCTCTGCTTACCCTGCCATGTGCGGGATAAAGCGTGAAGCTAACAAAAAGTTATATAAATATATAAGTTTATAACTTGAATCAATAAACACTTGCATAATAAACATAAAATATCAAATGTTAAATATTCGCAAACTTACTTAGCTTTTAAGCTTCGAAGCTTACACATACAATAAATATCCAAAATAAATATTAAAGACTAAATCTATATATAAAAAATATACATACATGTATATGTACATATATATAAATCAACAAATTAATAAACTATAGCATACTTCAAGCATAAAAATTTACGATTTTAACGTCATGAATGACCGCCACTTAACTCTAATAACAGTTCACAAGTAACAATCACAAGAATTTCTAACTGGATTGTGATACAAACAATTTCTTTACCCATTTACGTTCAACGTTCAATCTAATATGTTGATTTTTATTAAGTATTGCCATTTTAAAAAAAAATAGTGCTTAAAAAGGTTCTTAATTTATTTTTGTAAAATTATTTATTTAGATTTAATATATTAATATAATAGTTATTTGTCGAAAATAATTAATTAAAATAAAAAGGAAGACTTCAAGCCATTATTTTTTATTAATAAATTAAAAAATATTTCCTTACATATATTGCAGTCGTATATTTTTTTATTTATTTTTAAATTTAATAATAATATATCGCTAACGATATTCTACTTCTGTTACAAAAACTGGAGACAATTAAAAATAACTAATCAAGTGTGAAAACTAAATTTATATAGCTTAGTTCAATGAACAACGTAAGTATAAAACGGTTGGTTGAAGTTTTTTGTTTAAAATTAACTTAACTAATTATGCCTTATGTTTTTTTTTCTAAATATAGCGTTTTTTTATATCACACAAATAAATATAAGTTAAATATATTTTATGTTTAAAATTAATACCAAAAGTAGATTTTACCATATAAAATATAAATATTACCATATAAAAAAATTAATATCAAAAATAAATATTACCATTAAAATATAGATACAAGTTTTTTTAAACATATTAACTTTCTCAGTCTATTTATCGATATGCCACTACATGTCTTGCCAGCATAGAGAAATTATTACTTTTTAATGTATGGCCAGACTTGACATCCATAATAGTTATTTAAATATTTATAGGTACATAATAGTTGTTTAAAATTAAAATTATATTATAAATATGTACAAAATTGTCTTTCGTATGATGATTATTTCTTTTTTAATATAATATTAAAAAAAATTGAAAGTGATCTAATTAATTTATTTTTTGTTAATATAATAAAATTATACTTAATTGATTTATTTTATAACCAATGTAATATATTCCTTGGTGCCATATTTTATGTAAAATTCCAAAACTTTACAATTATTTAGTATAATTAAATCACTATTACGATATAGCAAGGTACGTAGTGATAATACACTACGTTTCGCACTTCTAATTTTTTATTTAGATTCAATATAAATTATTATATATTTATTAATATATGTACAGTAAAGCCAACGAATAATAAAGAAAAAAACTTTTTCAATACTTTATATACATTTATTTCTAATGACAAAGGTAAACAATCAAACAGCTATAAAAAAAATCTCTCCAACTGAAAAACAAATTAATTGGTCATATACTATATAAAATAGAAGAGAATAAGGAAGTAATCAAATATATATATATTTTTTTTTCTAACTCCATTGTAGGCAGAACAGCTGCTCCCTTGCCATTGCCATTATTTGATGAAAAAAAAAACACATAATTTACTCGCCAAATGGTGGGGTTCTAATTCTAAACTCGACTTCGACCAATCACGAACGAGGATCCACAAACATGGCGTCGTGGGAACCGGTTAATGGGCAATAGAATAGTATTTTTTATTAACGCGTTTGTTAGAGAACAATAGTTTTTTATATACTACATAGATGGATGGATTAGACATTTTTCGATGGTGTGGATGACAAAAGAACTTACATCAAAAGACCTTCAAAAGAATATTAAAACAAGTTGGATCCGCGGCTTTGTCCGTTACGCAAATGAGCTAGTCTGCAGGGAGATAGAAAATATAATGCTTGTTATTTCATGTTTGTCATCCTAAGCATAATGAAAATTTTAGCGTACCCTCATAAAATGGCGGTCTAATGTATGTATGTATCTCTTGTTAAAGTTTAGACGTTTTTAAAAAAAAATACAACCGGAATAACAATGCGGTAACAATAGAAAAAATTAGTCATTGTTAGCCTCGTGAAATAGGAATACGAAAATTCTTTCTCTACGTAATATCTTTTGGTGCACTGGGAATTTCATATCTAAATATCAGTGTGTAACAAAACACAAAGAGCGTGGCAACACTACTCTCTTGTTAACAACGGAAATATTTTTTTAACTTGAGACTATAAATTTTCATTAAAATTTAGAATTTATGAACAAAATGAATGGCTTAAGGTGCTATCTTGCATATTTAATAATTGTGAGAGATCTTATGAAATATGATTTTAACATGTAGGTTCTTTAGAGAGTGTCGAAGAAGCCAAGAGAGTAGAGAATGTCAAAGGATTACTAAATTTCCAAACAGAAACTAAAAAAAAAAACGTAATTTTCTATAACAGTCCAGTCAAAACAAAATAAATTCAAATTGGAGGGGCTAAAGCGGACTATAGCTCGTACAAATACATCCAACAATTTAAATTTTAGCCCATAGCTACCGCATTCGCATACTGTTATTTCATATATTTTTATATAAATAAATTGTAAAACAAACGTTCGTAAATAATGTTGTGACGGTGCGTGTTAAAAAACCATTGTTTCAGGCAAATTTATTTTATATAGTTGCAATGTTATATTTTATATATAAATTTTAGTTGTTAACACAATACTCGAGATGGTCATTTTCCCATATTATTATATAGTATACCTATGTATAAACGTCCAAGATTGTTCTATATAACAATTTAAAAAAGTTATAAAACAACGTTTATGTGTTATAGGTTATTTATTACCATATTAATGATTTCATAAATTATACTGCGCCTAGGGAACGAAATGCTCGCTCCAGTCTATTTCAAGAGTATCGATGTCTCTAATAAGAATTGTTTTGTTTTTTTTAGCTTCACGCTTTATCCCGCATATTGGTGGGTAGGCAGAGGGAACTGCAGGAACCATACGAACTTAGTGTTAAGACACTCCGGTGCTTAGTCCCTGCTTTCTCCGTCCCCGCTTTCCGCTGTTTTCGAGGCATTGCGTGTTGAGTGGCATCGTTTACGTTTTTATTAACATTAAGTATATTTTAAGGAAAGCATTTCTTATGGAAATGCGTTTTTCTTCAATTTGTTCTATTTATTATATTTAAGTCTGTTAAGGGATGGTCTCCAAATTAACTCCAAAACAAAAATATTGGATCGCAGTAGATTTTAAACTATATAAAGCACGACTGCCAGTCAAATCCAAAAAATTAAACAAATTCCACGTTTTTTACGGCTTAAAAGAGAAATCAGTCCATCCATAGATTTACTAAGAAAAAAATTACTAAGCATGATCACATTTATATGTAACTATATACATATAAATAATAGAAACGCGTGATGTAAAAATGATACTTCTATGTTAAAAGAAAATCAAGATAAGTTATGATGAGTACATAAAATAATATTTACGTAATACGTAGATATATGTAGTATATTAGAAAAAAAATATTTTTTTTGTAATATTTATTGTTAACTTAACACGCAATATCATGAAAAAAAGGCGGAGAACAGAGAACGGAGTGTCTTAACACTAGGTCCCACGATTGCTGCGGTTCCTTTCTGCCTACTTCGCTATAAGCGGAATAACGTGACACGTGACACTATAGCTGTCAACAATTTGATTTAATTTAATTTATATGATTAAAAAACTCCTTCACATTTAAGAATCTCAAGAAATAGATATTATATAAATATTTTTCACTTATAAAACTATTTGCAAATATAACTAATACTTGCAATAAAGATTATTAATTTACATTCATACTACTTTTCTCCTGTTTAAGAGAAAATATTGACGGAACCCAATATATTACTAATATTTAAATTATATTTAATTTTACATTTGTATTTTTATATAATAAAATATTGTTTTAGAGTCCCGCATCGGAATCAGACAGCAGCTCGGTGTCGGGCGCGAAAAGTCCCGCGGGGCCGCCGCTGTTGCAGCACCTACTGCAGCTACAGCTACAGGGACAGAACCCGCAGGCGATCGCTCAGGTAAGGAGAGAAGAGAGAATAAAGATAGAGAATAAGCAATGAGGATGGAGACGTTGGCGCAGAGACGTAACTTCTAATTGTAAGTGCGACGGCTTGTGGCTTCGATTTCCATGAGGGAAAGATGTAGTTTTAAATTTCCACTTTCTTCGTTCTGGAAACAAGGCAAAGTGCGTTGAGTTCCGCCACTCAACGCAATGCCTCGCAAAGGCGGAAAGCACGGACGGAGAAAGCAGGGACTAAGCCACGGAGTGTCTCAACACTATGTTCGTATGGTTCCTGCAGTTCCCTCTGCCTAACCTGCCAAGTGCGGGATAAAGCGTGAAGCCAATAAAAATTCTCTGCTAATTGGGCGGTGCGTTAAGTACTGCTACTGTTAGAATCAGCCTAACGCTAATATCTAGAAAACGAATATCATCTTCAATCTAGCCCAATATTTAGAAAATTATAGAGAACAGAGAATCATAACACTAAGCTCCCTGTTATATACGTGAGTTAATTTTTTTAACTGTGCTAATTTGTGTATTTGACGACTTTGAACACGTTGGATTCTTAAAGCACACGTGACTATTTGGTCTAATTGTTATTAGTAATAAATCTATGAGGTAACCACGAAAGCGGGAAATCCGGCTAAAGTATGTAATGCAAAACTCTTTATAACAGCAAAAGTAAATATTTAATATTTCAATTACTTAAACGTGCTTAAATTAATGCAAAAATAACATTAAATTCTTAACCTAAATAAATTAATTTGATATTTTCAAATGATAGAATATAGACCTAAAATAAAAGTTATAATTGTTGTAACGATTTTCAACAATAATCACGACTTTAGTCTTATTTAAATAATCCAAATCAATTCAACTTTCTATTGTTTTCATCATAAATACTTAATTTATATTTTAATTCATTTAAATTATTACATGGATTTATTCAAAAAGAAAATATTCATCAAAAAATGTTTAAGTAGGAATTGTCGTTTTTTCATATTTTTACCTTATTTATTTCAAACACTCTCCACTCTATTTCTCTACACTCTCCGTCTCTTTTATTAATATACGATGCTATGTTTATAGTTCCAGCAGATGATAGCTGCCCTAGCTGCTCTCGGCACCGGCCTTCTACCCCCTGCATGGATGATGCGACCGAGGCAGGTTGATAGGTGAGTATAGTCATAGTATATTATTCTAGTACACTTCTTTGTACAACTATGTAGGTTTATTAAAGGCATAGGGGACTGAAAATTATATTTTTTTTAGTAAATTGTTGCAATAATTCGTCAATAACATTGTAATTTTTTAACATTTTAATTTTAACCTCCTGTAGGCTAAAGCGATTTTTAATATTTATATAATATAATATATATATATATATATATATATATATATATATATATATATATATATATATATATATATATATATATATATATATATATATATATATATATATATATATATATATATATATATATATATATATATATATATATATATATATATATATATATATATATATATATATATATATATATATATATATATATATATATATATATATATATATATATATATATATATATATATATATATATATATATATACCTACTTAGTTATATAATAATATTGAGTCAGTGTAAATATCAAACATTCTCAGCTAGCATCAAAACAAATAAATTAAGCCACATCTTTATGTATTCACAATTTACAAGGCCCTTACATAATTTATAGACTAAAATCTATAGCGAAATAGCTCTGAATTCAGAAACCATTCTAACGGCATTGACTCAAATATCAAGAGGACGGAATAAAATTGTTGTATTCATTAATTATTAAGATCTTAAGGTTTTTGTCATTTTTGCATAAAATTATTTAAAAATATACTTTTCTTTTATGAAAGGCCGTTGGTGATACATTTGAAACGGTACACTAACAGTTCAGTAAGATTAGTGTCACTGTACATATGTTGATCTAAAGTTGAAATCCGATTTAATATAGATAAAAAATAATCATAGAATTCTAGCTAAGTCTGTCTGGAATCATAGCTAATTTATTAAAATTATAATAGTATTTTAATAAGAATCCTTTTAAAAACACAATGATAAAAATATATATATCAATAAAAAAACTTCTTTAAATGTATATATTCAAATTTATATTTAACGAGTCCATTTTGATTTATGTTTCTATCAATCTAAGCTACAATGATTTAAACAATACTAGGGACTTACCAACCTACTAAGCTATATTTTGAAGAAGATATTAATTAGCAATCTATAAATTAACCGCATACCATAAACTAAAAGTCCATAGAGAGAGGGAAGTTCAGAGCAGTGTCTGGAGCTTTTGATTTAAGTTTAGGTTTAAAGGAGCCGAAATGAGCTTTAATTGACATCCACTGTCCTCCATCTCTCTTCAGCCGATTTCTAACCAAAAAGAAATTTATTTTTACCAGAACATGCTATAAAAATTAATTTTTAATATTTATAAGACATAGTACAAAACAATAAAACATGTGGTTTAAATGCCTTAATAAATAAATCCCATCAAAATTAACAAGTAATTGTAATTTTTTTACAATGAAACAGAAGTCGAGGCGGATATAAAAATCACTCCATAATAAATCGTTTTTAATTATTCATAAATGTAAAATCTTCAAAAATATGTATAAATATGGATATTAGAATGTCATTTATTAAAGTAGTTTTGTATCGCGGTTTTACTCCAACCTGTTTGGACAAGCTTTGAACACGGCCGAGTGACTCGAATGAGTAATTACTCACTATGCGGTTTGGAGGCTTCTAGTATTTCCAAAAAGAAGTAGATTTGTGTGGGGACGGAAAAAGCGGGGACTAAGCAACGGAGTGTCTTAACACTAGTTTCGTATGGTTCCTGCAGTTCCCTCTGCCTACCTTGCGGTGTACGGGTTAAAGTGTGAAGCTATAAAAAAAAGATTTGTTTATATTTTTAATACTATTCCACAGAAGGATAGTGTCTAATGAACCTGCTAGCTTATCCTGTAATTTATTTAATATATATATATATATATATATATATATATATATATATATATATATATATATATATATATATATATATATATATATATATATATATATATATATATATATATATATATATATATATATATATATATATATATATATATATATATATATATATATATATATATATATATATATATATATATATATATATATATATATATATATATATATATATATATATATATATATATATATATATATATATATATATATATATATATATATATATATATATATATATACATATATCAATTTTCAAATCAGCCTTCGATCTGAAATGCATCGTGTTAACATTTTATGTAACACGCGTCCTCGCTGTCGAATTGAATAAATTTTAAATGCATTATGAATAATATTAAAACTGTGGAGGTCACTAGATTGAATCCCGTATCGAATATTTATATAATTTATTCGCTGTTTCTTTAAAATATAACGAGCTTTTTGGTAATTAGTGAGGTGGCTCTTTAGTTTCTCTACTCTCCGCGTATCGAGAAGCCTTACACTGGTAAAAAAGTGTACTTTATTTTATATATAATACAAAAAGTCAGTAGTTATTATAATTTTCAGTATAATTGCAGTTAGTTAAGACAAAAGCGGTATTGAGTTTCGCCATTTAACGTGTTAGATTTATTTGGGAAGCGAAGAACGAAGTGTCTCAACACTAGTTATACGTGTTGAGCCATAAGTTAAATAAACCTTAAGAATATCCTATCCTAAGAATGTATAAAATAAAGAGAAACCCATTGATATGTAGGACACATACACTCAAACAATACTAGGTCTCTGTATGTACGGATTACCAATAATATTTGATTTGTGATCAACCTTGGTTAAACACACTTGGTTTTCGTTTGGCGCTTTTTATTTATAATATATTTTATTTATAACATATTTTGAATATATTTTATCTATATTTTTTATGGAAAATCATCATAAACTATAATTACTCTACTGAAATGTAAAAGTTGATGAAAATAATTTTGTATCACGGTTTAACTCCAATCTGTTTAGACATGCTTCGAATATGATCGAGTGACTCGTATGAATAAACAATATATTAATAAATATACTATAGTACAATAATTTAGAAGCTAAAAAATTAATTTTATATGTTTTAAATATCACTTATCACTTCTCACCTTCTAAAGAGGTGAGGCCACGTAGTGTCAAATCACTACGTTTCTCATTTCGTGAGAAATTCTCATTCTCATTTAGTAAAAAAATGGATTATTTTTTTGTTTCTTTTATAATTATCTGGACTTATATTTAAATCGTTCTTGCCTTAATTTAAAATAAAACATAGCCACTATCATCCATAAACTGCTGACATTAGAAACGAAACAAAAATATTAAAGCGTGCATATTAGGTACATGTGACCCAAAAACTTGGACGTAAAGTAAATTCACTGTCATTCTAATTACTGACCTACTTGTGAACAAACAATGGACACCGAGCTCATTTAAATAACAAATCTTGACTAAATATGCAACCTTGCTTTATATTAGATATTTTACGGGTTTTTGTTTGTAACGCATATCATATAAAGCATAGTTTTGTTAAGTTAGTATAATTGTTTTTTTTTTTTTTTTTAGCTTCACGCTTTTATCCCGCACATGGCAGGGTAGGCAGAGGGAACTGCAGGAACCATAAGAACCTAGTGTTAAGACACTCCGTTACTTAGTCCCTGCTTACTCCGTCCCCACTTTCCGCCGTTTTCGAGGCATTGCGTGTTGAGTGGCGGAACTCAACGCCGCGCTTTGCCTAGTTTGCCAGAGCGAAGAAAATGGAAATAGAAAAATCCATCTTCTCCGACTGGGGATCGAACCCAGAAACCGTCGTGTTAGTCGCGTTACAGGCAGACGTTGCGCCTCTGCGCCACGACGCATTATTTTATTTTGTTTTTTTCTTTGGAAAGAAATATAAATCTTTAAACCTTTTTCAACCTGTTTACTGTTTAGAGTTGTAATAACGACTATAAGTTCATACAGTATAAACTAAGCAAAAACGACGTAAATTTTAAAATAAATATTTTAAACAATTTTTAAAAGCTTTTGTATATAACATAATATCGCGGCATGAAAGTTTTCGCGTGTAAATAATTCAAAGCGCCACGAAACGTATTCACGTACAATCTGTCTGAATGAGATTTGGTATTTTCAGTATATGTGTAAGTTAGGAACAACTGAAAATATAAGGCTTTTATTAACTAAATAAATATGGTAAAATAGTTGACATTACCATAGTTCTGTTAGTTGTTGGTTTAAATTTGGGAATTATCTTTTTTGGATGGACGTTGTTTTCCGCCCTTATTAAGGTAGATAGAGAACCTAGTGCTAAGACACTTAGTTCAAAGCTTCTTGGGGTTTTGATATATTGCATGCTGAATGGCGGAACTTAATGCCGCACTTAGTCTTATCACTAGGGTGAAAAAATGATTTGAATTTTTGAATTCATTTCTCATCATTCTATATAATCCGAAACATTACGCGTGACATTGTCTAATTTAGATTCCTCGCTGTGACATTAAGAGAAACCGCGGCGTTGAGTTCCGCCTCTCAATATATATGCTCAAAACTAGGCAATAAGTAGTCTTAACGGAGTCTCTTAACACTTAACGTTCCTCCTTATTTTCCTATTATTATCAAATTATCTGACACTGTTCTCTTATCTTATCACAAATCTAGAATTATCAAGATCAAAAGCTTTTTTCACTTGCATATTCGTAAACAAAATAACATTTCAAACACATAAACCTGGATACACCCGTCATGAACACATGTTAATATCAAAGCCATACCGCGTATCGATACACGTGTACTGTTCTGCTCTCGATATTACTCTTAGCTCATAGCTCAGGTCATACGTGTGAAAGAAACGAATCTTAATAGCTTTTTAGATGTCATATGGAATTTTTTTATTGTTATAATGATATGATATTGATAAATATGAGATAATACGTCTGTATATATATACAACCTAGTGTTAAGACACTCCGTTGCTTAGTCCTCTGCTTTCTCCGTCCCCGCTTTCTGCCTTTTTCGAGGCGTTGTGTATTGAGTGGCGGAACTCAACGCCGCGCTTTGCCTAGTTGGCAGAGCGAAGAAAATGGAAATAGAAAAATCCATCTTTCCCGAGTTGGAATCGAACCCAGTAACCGTCAAGTTACAGGCAGACGTTGCGCCTCTGCGCCTCGACGGTCCTTCGTTTTTTGAGAGCTTAATCAACAATGCACAGCTTAAAATTGTAATATTACTATTTAAAAAACAATATTAATAAATTACATCCAAACCAAGTTCTAATACACATACGCTTAATACCAAAGCAAATAGCAAAGTAACTGTATGACTAAAATCAAAAGAATCTAAACATTTCATTACAATTTTTCAAGCATTTCAAAACATCGCAAATTCCTGTATAGAAGACGCGTCAACCTAACGCTTTCATCTCGATGTGAACGGATGCTGCGCCGACAATCTTTCGTTGCGGAGATGAATTTGAAGTTTAACGGATTTTAATCACGATACGAACCAGAATTCAAAATCTTGCCTATTTTAAGAGGAATGAGAATTGTGAATTGATTAATATTGTAATATATGCTTGAAGTAATGTAAATTAAATTATTAATATTATTTTCTATTAAGTAATATCTTCACGCTTTATCCCGCACTTGATTTGGTAGGCAGAGGGAACTGCAGGAACTGCTAGTATTAAGATACCCCGTTTCTTAGTCCTTGCTTTCTCTGTCCCCGCTTTCCGCCTTTTTCGAAGTATTGCGTGTTGAGTAGCGGAACTCAATACAGCGCTTTGCCTAGTTGCAAACAAAATGGAAATAGAAAAATCCACCTTCCCCGAGTGGGAATCGAACCCACAAACCGTAGCGCTTAGAGGTAGACGCAACACCTCTGTGCCACGACGGTCCTCTATTAAATAATAACCTGAGAAATATAGTTTAGGGGTTTTTAAGGGTCGTGTGCAAAGACATTTTCTACAACAATAAGGTTGGAAACGCATCTGCATCCTCTCAGGTTGTAGATCGAGGGTGCGAGGGTGTCCACTTAACATCAGTAGTAGTCCGTATTCATATATAAAAAACAATATAAAGAAAATTCCAAAAAATATACTCGTAGTTCTAAATATCTCTGATGTCATAAATATATTGTATAGTATATATCGATAATCACAAGATTTGTTTAGCTTTACACTTCATCTCATAAACAGCGGGTAGGTAAAGAAAACCCGTGTTCCACTTTTCGGGAAAATTTGAGAGCTTGCGTGTTAAATAGTGAATCTTAATTGTGCGTTTCATCTTGCACGAGCGGTAAATTAAAATTCTTCTCTAATTGGGAATCAAACCCACGACTATCGCAGTTATACATTTTTATTATTAAAAGTGGTTTTTTTATTAGTTTTTTAACGGGTGCAGTAAGAAAAATATAACATTCCACGATAGAAAAAGCACGTAGTAAGAGTCTTAGTTAAAATGCAACCTTCACATATAAAAATATTATTTACATTATATATAAATCATAGAAGTTAGGATTGTCGTGGCGCAGAGGTGCAACGTCTGCCTGTAACGCGACGGTTTCTGGGTTCGATCCCTAGTCGGGGAAGATGGATTTTTCTATTTTCATTTTCTTCGCTCTGGCAAACTAGACAAAGCGCGGCGTTGAGTTTCGCTACTCAACACGCAATACCTACGAAAAAGGCGGAAAGCGGAGACGGAGAAAGCAGAGACTAAGCAACGTAGTGTCTCAACACCAGCTTTCCACGGTTCGGTTATAGTTTAATTATATTACATTTATGGCGCAGCGTCTGCAGGAAACGCAACTGGTTTGTGGGTTCGATTCCCACTTGGGGAGGATGGATTATTTCATTTCTGTTTTCTTGGCACTGGTAACTAGACAAAGCGGCAGCGTTGAGTCCTAACAATTCTTGCGGTTCCTTTTTCTTACTTTACTACGAGCGGGATAAAGCGTGAAGCATTAAAGAAACATAAAAGAGACGGCAAACTTTTTCAGGAAGGACATCATATTTAAAAATCTATTTTTTTATAGCTTCACGCTTTAGCCCACATATTGCAGGGTAAGCAGAGGGAACTGCAGGGGCCACATGAACCTAGTGTTAAGACACTCCGATGCTTAGTCCATGCTTTCTCCGTCCCCGCTTTCCGCCTGTCTATTGTAGATGCTTAAAATGAAAAATTTACTCAAGAATTTTACATTTAAAGCATCTATATTAGATATAGCATTGTTAACTTTAAAAAATAAATTACACACACTATATTCATATTATTAAGGAAAACAATGAAAATTTTCAATCGCTTCGGCAATATGAGCGTGAAAATTATAAAATAATATGATGTGGACGCCAATGGAATACCATAAAACTTTTAAATATATTTTAGATTGGTTTAATTTAATGGTTTGCTTTTTCCTTTCCTTGGGCTTCTCTAATATTAAAAAGGTTATTTTATATACGATTAATATTTATCTTATTTTAAACATAGTAAAAAATCTGCATGTTTCTCCTGTATATAGTTGGGAAAGGAGTAAGGTAGAATGGAGGTACTCCACCTAGCTTCTCCATTTTCCAGTGAATGTTGCCATCTACACTTATGATGAATTTCTGTGGAAAGTGGAGATTCTCATAGTCTTCTATGTAATGTATATAATATTATATTTATATTAATTTATGTGGGAATATATATTTGTTTTCAACATTAAAAAAACTATTAAACGGATTTAGATTAAATTGTAACATTTTATACATTATCTAAAATTATGTTTAATAGAATATGAATAAGTTAATGAATGGGTAAATAGCTTCGCTTTGTCCCTCACATAGCAGGATAGGCAGAGGGAACCACAAGAACTGTAGGAACATAGTGTTAAGACATTCCGTCCTCAGCTGTTCGCCTTTTTTGAGGCATTGCTTATTGAGTGGCGGAATTCAATGCCGCACTTTGCTTATAAGTCCGTATTCCCCGAGTGGGAATCGAACCCGCAAACCGTCGCGTTTACACAAAGGTTAGGTTAATAAGAGGTTATTAATAGAATATATAGGCTGTATTTAATGAATTCCCGAATAAATTCACGATAATAGCTTGTATAAATATAAAATGACATTAAGCTACATGAAACTGCACTCACCAACGCCTATCACCTACAATACTACATATACAATAGTACTGTAGTGTAGTGTAGTTGGTATCAAATAATTTCAATAGTCAAAACAACAATGCGCGCTTTTGTCATCACATCACAGTGTCTGCTATTCAAACCGACGTGCCACATCTGCCAACTAAACTGGAATATCGACGTGTTAGAACTAAGGCAGTGTTGCAGCTTTTTTTTAATAAAGTATTTTGTTTTTATATATTTGGTTTAAAAATATAAGCCAGAGGACCGTCGTGGCGCAGACACAGCGTCTGTAAACGCGGTGGTTTGTGGGTTCGATTCTCACTTATGGATATGGAGGGAATAGATATTTTTCATTTTTGCTGTGGTATCTAGGCTAGAGTGGCGTTGAGTCCCGCCACTCAACATGCTATGCCACCAAAAAAAGGCTTACAGCAGAAAACGGAGAGTTTTAACACTAGGTTCCTACAGTTCTCCCTGCCTACCTATACGTGGTTACTCTAAGTAAGCATTTTCTTACATAATGCATTTCTTTATGTTGAGACTTTAAACATATCGTGCAAGTCATCGTCAAGCTATTTCTTGACTCACTACACTGCCCTATGATATACATACAAACGGTTAATATCTATAATAAAGAAAATAAAAACACAATATGAAGTCAAATTAAACAATTATTCTCAGAAGAATTTTAAGTTTATAATATAATGTAATTGTAAGAAATTATACTAGGAAGGTGTTAGAAATTATACAGCTTATAAAATACGAAATGAGTTGCGGGAAAGAATTTTCAATCCCCCACTCTGGAACGGCAAAATGCGATGTTAAGTTACGCCACTCAACGCATTCTAGATTAAGAACACTACTACTGCTTGATCACTATTTTGTTTGTCCACCCCTACTAAATTAAGAAGACACCATGAGAATAAATATCTCTCTCTGAACTTTGAATCAAACTTACATTCATTGTGTGTAGTACAAAATATTAATTGCATAATTAGCTATATATGCACATAAAAGCTAGTGTTCAGACACTCTATTTGACGCTCTCCGTCTTTCAACATATTACGTTGAGTGTCGGCTTCTTAATTCTCTCACAATTGAAAGATAAATAAAACATTATTACCACAAACTGTTACCAAGCAAGCCTATTTCCCTACAATTTCAATACTCAAGACGCCACAAAAGCTTTGTCTGTACGTCACTACGACTCTATTGAACTCAGCATTTCGTTCCACATCCTGAGACGGACGGAAACGTGGAAGCAACAGGCTTATGAAGGGCCTAGTTTTAATTGTTATAGTATTTATATGTTTATGTTTTTACATTATATTAAAGTCAATTAAATAAAATTTGTTAACGACCGTCGTAGTGCATAGGTGTAGCCTGCCTGTAAACGTGATGGTTAGTAGGTTCAATTCCCACTAGGGGATGATGGGTTATTTTGATCATTTCATTTCCTATTTTCTTCGCTCTGGCAAACAGGCAAACGTGGCGTCACATCACAGTAAAACGCAGTGTTCTAAAGGTATCGAAAATGGGGTGTCTTAAATCTCAATTCACACGGTTCCTGCGTTTCCCTCTGCCTATCCGGCTATAAGCGGGATCAAGCCTAACATAAAAGTAACGTAAAATAAAACTATTTTAAAGAAAATAGTTTTGGCAAAGGTGTGTACGTAACGAAAACTGTCGTATTAGTTAAAATAAATAACTATGTTGTTTCCGGCACTACTAATTTAATAAATAGATTTGCTAATAATAAAAAAACTACCGGTACAGGTTTGACTTGCAATAGAGGGACCGAATGCGTGTTTTTTCTTACAATGTTAAAATAACAACACGTGGCGTTAACTTCCGTAACTCAACACGAAAACTAAATTGAAAGCGAAACGGTCAAAGCGAAAAATGCTAATGTTACCTATATCCTATCCTATATCTTATTCTACACTGATTTATGCAAAATATAAATTCTACCGGTAGACGCGCAAAAATAAACATTAAAAAAACCTAACCGTTTCACTATTTATAGGCGTTTTTTTCACAATCCCACAATCCTAACGCCTTCGTGTCACGAAACACCGTAACCTTGCACTGTAAATACAATGAAGAAATTTTTTTTGTTATCATCTTGTTGTAATTGCACGAAATCGCTTATTATATTTAAATTATTCGCACATACAACTGTCTTTATTAATTGTCGTTATATTTTAACAATGGCTTCCATAAATTATTATTAGTTTATATATAGGTATTTCTCATATATTATTATTAGTTTATATATAGTTAATGAGTCAAAATCATTCCTAAATGTAATAAAAGGAAACAATGAACATTCATACAATTTTAAAATGCAAAATTTACGGAAAAACCCATTCTATTTCTAAGTAGAATATCCTAATATGGCCATGTTCTTGAACAAGTTAGAACGTTTTGATCGGCTATTGCATATTTGATCGCATACAATAGTTGAACTGTTTCCTGTATAGTTGTTATTTAGTTTTTGATTATAATTAACTAAGCAACGGAGTGTCTTAACACTCAGGTTCTCATGGTTCCTGTTGTTCCCTCTGCCTACCCTGATATGAATGGGATAAAGCGTAAAACTATAAAAAATACTACGATGAATGTTAGGTGAATTGTCACTAACCAAACATTACTTTAAAAAGGCTAAGCTTAAAAAATAGATAGACTTTTAACTTATAGGCACTTGCATTTATTGTGAGCCAAGTTACAAATAATAACTGCATCTGCATCAGGATCCTCATGAGCCTGAGGCCCTGAACCTGGGCGTCATGTAACTTTATGAAGGATATGTAGATATATATTTTATTGTTAGCAAGTAGTATAGTAATATAATGTTGTCATATATGGTTAATATTTGTAGCAAAAACTGTAGGCAATAGTGTGTATTTCTAAAATTCGTATCTTTTAAGAAAATCGAATAATACTAATAATTAAATCTCGGCGTTGAGTTCCGCCACTTACACGGGAACGGAGTGATTGAACACTAGGTTCTCTACCTGGGTTGCTATTGCGATAAACCGCAAATTATTTTTTAAATAAACAGCACTAAAAAGTAATCTTTTATATTCATTTATATTTCCTCAATGAATATGATTTTTGTTTTGAAATCGTATTCAAAAAAAAAATAAATATAATTTTACTAATTAGTTTGACGAGGGTAGTTTTAGTGGTTGTGTTTCATAACTACCTTGACGAAGTGGGACTAGACTTTTGGTTCGACATACATTCGAAGAATATATTTGAATTTCATACATTTTTGTGAATAAAAATTTGCAAACTTTGCGTTAAGAGAAAGTTGAGAACGGTGTTGTTAAAATATTAAAAAGCGGTATTTTGTTTTTAACTACTTGTCTTCGCGTTCTGGGCTCTTTGCTGCATTTCAAGATGTACGTATTTAAAAAATGGCATCTTGATACTGAAATCACTGAAATCATATGTGCTTCACGCTTTATCCCGCAAAACAAGATTTTTAAGAATCTACTGCCAAGAATTTTTCACAGTTTAAGGACGAATTCGAAATATTACTGTGCCACTCGATGTTTATACTTAAACGTTTTATATTAATATAGTGGACAAATACAAGAAATTATTTCCTGGTCAGATTCAAACCCATACTTATCGTGTCTTCGTGTCTACAGTCAAATACTGAATCACTGCGCCACTGTTATCTCCCTTAGTCATACTATCGTAGATGATGTACCTACTATTTTAGAAATCTTATGTCATATAATGTATACGTGCAAAATATCAATGCGACCAATTTACGTGACACTTCCACCTACATACATAATTTAAAGATTAACTATCATTAAAAAAAACATAGCAAACATCAAATTAACGCTAATTAACCGATCCATTGGCTTTAAAATCTAATTGACGACTCTGAGTACTTTTGTAAGAATGGAATTATCGACGACATTGTTATTGTCTCTTGTCTACACATATCGATCGTGTAATGGATTGAGCCTTTGATTTATATAAGAAGGGGTAGAAAAGGGCTACCCTTGCCTGCCGTAGTTGCCCTACCTACCCTATGTAACGTAAACGTATGATAATCACGGCGCCCTTTTCTCGTATCATTAACATTACAAATACGACGATGACTGGCTGGCTAATGCATTCCGCCCAGACATGTAGGCTTTAGTACCTAAATGAGACTTTTTATAGCATTTTGCTCTTTGATGGCAAAAAACCTAATCTTAAAGCTCTATGTGGTGTCTTAAGCTCGCCAGCTTTTGAGAACGTTACGTTCTTAGCAAGTTGAGCTTATTTAAATTTTGACATTTAATTTTCTATATTGTTTTTTTTTTAAATTCGTTAGATTACTTTTTTTTTATAATGATTTTGATAAAGTTATTTTAATTATTTTTTTCTATAATTAATAAATTAATTAAGTAGAATGTTAGCAGTCATATACATATTTCAGTTTTCGCTAATATTTTAAGTTAAGATTTTTTAATATCCTCTTCTTCTTTGACAGCAGGCTACCCGAAGACAAGGTAGCTGCGCCGAGCTCGTCCCCAACAATTGCGGAACAGCCCCTCGACCTCAGCGCCAAGTCTACGTCCAGTACCAGCGGTACTCCGCCTCCTGACACCAAAAATGTGGATAATGCAAGGTTTGTATAAAATTATTGCTTAAATTTTAAATAAAAACCTAAACTTTGCATATAGTTAATAATATTGTTAATAAATATCTGTCTAATCCAGCGTCGTAATTTTTTATTTATAATTTTAATTTACTTAAACATGTAAGTTCTTTTAGATATTTAGTTTCTTGTTAGTAATCATTAGTATGTCTTTTAAGTGGCTTTGGTTCCCCCAGTATTTTTTTTTCTTAATCTTCCGGTAGATCTTCACTTCACTTCCGGTTAGAAAATGTCGCCAGTTCAAAAGCTCCCTATCTATTATAAAGACGCCATTTTATTCGTCCACCAAAAATTATCGTTTTTTTAGCCGTTCAGTATCGAATTTGTTCGCCTGAGATAAAACATGTGCGGCAATTATTCCTTTTTTAATTTTTTTAAAAGAAAGGCTGTTGTTTACTTAGGCTAAATTTTTTTTAAGCTAAAATTCTAGTTTTTTTTTTAATTTTTCCTTATAAATTCATATGAAAATTTAACTCGCACCGTCGGTTACAATATCATGAAAATAGTATCGATAACTCAAATTCAAATAACCGATATTTAATGCTTGAATTTAAAATTAAAGTAGCATTAATTTAATATTACTCTTTTTTAACCAAAAAACTGATCCAAAATACTTAAATGATACATAAAAATAATATTATTTTATGAACAAACAAAAAACACACACAATCTATTTAGTACGAAAAGCCTAATTAGAATAATGGGTTTCCACCGCCCTAGAGACTTATATTTTTACCTGACGAAATATACTTGGTGCACCATGCCATGGTACTGATGGCCTTTTAGATACGAGTTGGGAAATTTACATCGAATTAAGGTCAAAGCGTTGTTTAATCCACTTACGTTACGTTTTACCATATCGTCTTTACTATGTAACGATTTTAAGCGTTTCGGCTGTATTTTCTTTTGACGTGACAACGTCTTAAATTAGGTTGCGGCTCGGAGTCACATATGAAAAAGGTAACGTAACGATGTGTCAACTGTCACCGAACTATGATCGGTCCGCCGCGCGTATCACTTGACACATGTACAATGTTTTAGTAAACAACATATATTTTCTATAGTTAAAATTTGTGCAATTTATATTATAATTATTAATCATATCAATAAATATTCTACCGAGAAAAAGACGTTGTCACGTAAAATTTTCGCCCGTAAAACCCACTTTACAGACAACCATTTTTTTATATGAGGAAACTTAGTTTAGCCGCTATACGAGTATTTTTTTATGTCTTCTGCATCTTCAGAGCCAAGAAAATAGAAATAGAAAAATAAAGGAACTAAATGTGCCTATTAAAATGAAATCAATTTATTTAAAAGTTGGTTAAATATTATAAGATGACGCTAAAATATATGCTAAAAAATTAACGCTCAAATTTCAGTTAAGAGCCGTAAGAGTCTCGACCCAATTTTATGAAATGAAGAAAAAGTTCATCAAAATTTATCTTTCTTGTGGACGTTGGGGGAACACGGCTCTGACTACATTATGCTGGAAATGCTTGAATGTGTTGATTTTTAGCACTTCTTGTACTATTATTAAGTTATTGATAACAATATCGACGGTAGATAACGGAAAGTTCGCAATCAACAGACTCTAGTAATAGTTTGGAGTCAGCATTTTTCTCTACATTGGATCTTCTGGGACTTTTATATACATAAAACTTGAAGTTACGTGTTTATAATGGATTTAAATTAACTTTTCGTTACTTTTTATCTCGTATATACCCTGTTATATAGGCAGAGTGGATATTGAAGGGCTAAAACGTTGCATAAGCGGATTTTTAAATCCATATTAAAAACATATATACCTATGTATATATATTCACTCATTAGAAATTAGGCAAAATATCGCATTATATATTCATCTAGCAGCAGTAGGATACCAGACTACAAAACCAAACACAAAAACATAAAACAAAAGTTAATTACGAAACAAAAGTCGTTTTAATACAGGAAAAGTTTCAGGAAAAGCCGATTCGCCATGACCGTGGTATATTACCCATTAACTACACCATGCCCACGCCATGCCCATTCAATGTTACTGTATTACACAATGGAATTCGAACTTATTACTCCAGCTATGAAACTGCGGTCGTCCACCTTTGACAGCTATTGTGATTTATAAGAGCCAACGTATGCTATGTAGAGACGTATGCTATATATACATATATATGAAATTACATGGGTAAAATAAAATGGCTTCCCATATTTTATATCGATGCAAATACTATTTAGATTTCTTTTCTTTTCTTTACTGTTTCATTATTTTATTTTCTTATAAATAATTGTAGCTTCGTTTCCCACTCGGGGAAGATGGATTTTTCTATTAACAATTTCTTCGCTCTGTAAACTAGCCGAAGCGCGGCGTTGAGTTCCTTCACCCAACCCGCAATGTCTCAAAAAAGGTGGATAGCAGGGACGGAGAAAACAGAGAATAAGCAGCGGAGTGTCTTAACATTAGAATGGTATGGTTTCTGCAGTTCCATCTGCCTACCCTACCATGTGCGGGATAAAGCGTATAGACATAAATTAAATAATTAAAAATTTCATATATTACTGAGATTTTATAGAATTTTCTTCAAGAACCATCCCATGATTTAGATTTTTAAGTTCTATAGTATATTTACTAATAAGAAAATTATTTCTTCTGGATTCTTAATTCTTAACAAGTAGTGTTATCACACAAATAGATAGTACATATGTAGGTGCTTAAAACATTTTCTTTTTCCAACCGACGTAACGCTTTGTCTGTTCTAACAAAGCGCGGCGTTTGTTTCAGCCACCCGACAAGCATTGGCTTTAAATGGATAGAGTGTGAACGAAGTGACTTATGAGTTTCTGTTTTTTGTTTTTTTTTTCTATTTACTTCGCGAAACACGCCAAAGGTTGAAAGTTTAAACATGGTTTTTTAACTTTACACGTAAATTACTCGATTCTTAACTTTTACCTAATTTTCATTATTTTTTATGTCTAGTGATGATAGTAGGTATATGAATAAAATTAAAATTGAATTGAATTGAATTGAATTGAAAAATGTAACTTAATATACAATTATTTCTTTGAATGAAGATCTAATCCCAGAGCCATCTCGTTTTCCAGACCTCTAAAGTTATGTTATATTATAAATATTTTTTGGACATTTAAGAGATTGACCTCTTTATGCAAAATCGTAATAGGAGAGAACTTAGTGTTGTTACACTCCCTCTAAAATGAGAACATAATTGAATAATAAATAAGATTTATCTTTGTCAAAATAATTAGCTTTGTTTGTTTAGTTCTCTTTTACTTCTTTAACTAAAGTTTGAACCAAAAGAAATTTTCAAGAGTTCAGATATTTAGTTTGCTCTTATCTATAGTAATTTTAAAATTACTTTAGTTACAGTAGCTAAATATAATAATTATACTATTTAAAAACAACTTCGCGTTTTATCGCGCGCATGTTTGAACCGGGTTAGACAGAGTGAAACAAAAGTTAAAAGTCTCCATTTTCCACTTTCCACTCAACTTTCGGGTCACTTATATACCGATAAGTACAATTTTTGATGAAGAATATCGAAAAATATACTAAATTATTCAATTTTCCCAATATTTCGATATTATCACAGTAATGTAGACGCGAAATTGAATTGCATTCGTTATAAACAGTTCATTGAATCATATGAATAAATATTGCATTACAGTGTCAAAGTACTCGTATCGTACTCGTAAGTCAACGTTCTGCCCTCATACTAAGATTACGAAAGAAAGTTATTTACCCACATTTTTATTATTTGTGACTCATAAATAAGTTGCCCCTTGGACTGTAGGTCTTTAATTTTTAGAATCAATGTTCGTGTGTTCTATTCCGGTTTGAGGAATTTAATTAAAATCATCATGATTTTGTGATATATGCATATGTATCATGATAATATGATGCGTATAAGTGAAACTACTAAAACTACTGAATGAGTTACGTTTAACTTTACTGAATGAGTTAAGTTTATAGTGTCCATCTTATTGTACGGAGAAGATGATAGTAATCTTTGAGTTGTATATAGGTTTAAGAGGCTTTTTAAATAGACTTTAACGTTTGTTTCTCGCTCTTCACCTAACCGAATTATATATACATAATATATAATATATTTAGTTATATATAATGATGGTTAATTTATGTACATATATAGTGATGAGCTCTCAAGCTCTAATTAAGAGAAAACAGCTGATTAATATTTTGCATAATTATATTGGCTAATTTAAAATTCTTGAAAAATATCTTATGATAAAAATTCACTAAGCAACTCTACTGTCAGTAAAAAATTGTGTATTGTATATTTTGACCTGTATTTTCTTATAAAAATCACGATATAGCCCACAGTCTCCTTTTCGTGGACTGTAAAAGGCAAAATTCTATTTCTTCGACGTTTCGGGAAATTTCTACATATATACCTAGACTATTTACATACATATAGTTGTAGTAACTTCGAGAAATGTTTTTAAGTATAGAAACTCTTTATTATAATCAGCCAGTTATAACCAAAGGGTAAATTTCCTTAATTCTCTAGAAAAAGCGTTAATTTATACTTAAAAAAATATATAAAAATAATAATTAATCGAGTAACATTGAATAGGTAATTAACTAGTAAACGATGCAGCCGATTCGCACTTGACCTATATTTGAAGTATAATTCTTACAATGGCGAACTGCCCTTTACATTCTATAGCATGGGGTCTGGTCATAGAAAACATATCTTGCTATGGTACTTGCTTAATTAATCAGGGTTTAGTTATGGGAGAGTTAGGATGGGTTATGTTAATAGGAAATTATTTGTAATCTATTTCTCGTGATATATGTAGCCTATATGTATAGATTCTCTAGTATGGCAGCGGAAGCATCTATGAAGATTGTCGTGTAAAATTTATAGCTAAGGTTTTTTTCTTTTATTTGAAGTAATCTTTCTTACTTCTTTAGAGTGATGATATTAACTATTATCTCGCACATTTTGGTTCATATACTGTCAGTTAGTATTTTAACTTCAGTATCATTTAACTGAGGAAAACATTTTGTAACAATTAACAAATCGACGAAACGTTTGCACTACAAAAATGATCAATTCCCTGAACTATAGATATAATTTCAATCTTAGTAGTTATTAAAATATTAATTTTCATGTCAAAGCTAAAAACGAGCAGTTTAAACGTAAATTAAAAAACAGGGTGACGAATCAAGTTGTTCTACTCGTTCCAATAAACTTGATATGCATCATGAATGCCTCCTCTTGCATTCCTCCAAGAAATGTCAAAACAGTATAGAAAATATATTAAATATTATTTCCTTATATATATATACGTAGCATTTAGGTACAGTAACCCTAAACACAGATACAATTGTCCATCTCCAATAATAGAGAAACGTGAAATGTTCAATTGTTGCAACGCATCGTTGAGCCAGCAAACGGACCCTCATTACTCGAAATATCCGCATGAACTAAGTTCAAAGCGTACACCGTACAAGAATGAGGCACTGTCTCGATTCAGCACCGATATTATGCACGATATTCAATCGATAACAGAATAAATTCATTCTGAGCTCGCGATATGGGTCGCGCGACTCGCCAAAACAAATAAAAATGCAACGATAGCCGACGGTACATCGACCTTGTGTTCGAGACCCGAAGACACCAATATGCGTCTCCTCTCCTCTTAATACGGTCCGATATTCCCTGTCGACGGATCGAAAAATAAGAAAGTAAAACCCAAGATGAAACTAAAGACGATCGCTCGCGTCCGCGCCAAATACAACTCTAACACAACGTTGTAAAGTTCAATTATGATATACGCTTTACGGTTTTATAAGAGAGGGCGAGATAAAGACGCATTCATATAGTGTTATCGCGAAGTTGCATGAGTAAATATTTCGAGTTGCACGTTATCTTGAATTAATGTAGTTTTGAAATATTGAATTTAGTTTGGCGACCGATTGCCGCTCTGTAGGTTGACGGTGACGGCTGTCGACCCACATTGTTCAGTGAATCAACTTAAACTTTCAATAAAACGTTTTATCTTTATGTGCTCAGTTAAATAAATTTACTTGTTTAATTTGCTTATGAAATATACTTAGTTTTGTAGATTAGTGTCTCTGCTTATATTGCCATATTAAGGTTTTAATTTTTTAAAGCAGTAAACACTTCGGACACACAGTAAACGTTTCTTTAATGCTATATATTATATTAAAAAAATAATATTACTAATATTTATAAATCCATAAATAAAGTCGTATCCACATTTGTTCAATGTGCACCAGCCTCTATTCTTTTGCTCATTTAGGCCGTTAACATAATTCAACGTATATTGTCTTATGACCCTTAGCTTTCTAGGTTTGAAATGTCGTCCTAAAATTTAAAGAAAAGTTTTCAAAATCATGTACGACTATTTTTAAATGCTACTACATTTTATCATATACCATTTCTTCGCCATTCTTCTGTATCTGTTATGTCTACATGAATAAATGGTCTTCGATTTCGATTATTATATATATATGTATGTATGTATATCACGTATATTATTATTTTTTCTCATGTTCTTAATAAATAAATTAACTTAATTTAAATATTTAAATCAGTCAAATCTAAATATTTTGTTTATTTATATATAATTTGATTGTTACAGATTAAAACGAGCAGTCCTCGAAGGCTCTAGCAACAGTGCTACAAGACGAGCTTATACCGAAGATGAACTGCGATCTGCTTTACAAGATATCCAATCTGGAAGATTGGGGACTCGTCGGGCCGCCGTGGTCTATGGCATACCTCGTTCCACGCTACGCAATAAGGTCAATAAGTTTGGCCTCACGTCGGACACTGGCCAAGAATCGGATCCGGACAGTGAACCTGATAAAGCGGAATCACCACCATCCGTTATCCTTAAAATACCAACTTTCCCGCCTCCGGACGAAAAGAGTCCTTCTCCGGCGACACCTATCACTACCCCAGTAACGCCTATAACCCCGCTTCTGCCGCCTCAACCGCCACTTAACCCACCATCCCAACTTTTACTCCCACCATCAGTTTTTGCAGATCCACCTTCCTCCCAGCACCTTTTCACATCACTGAGTGATGTCATAGCAAAAAGCATCAGTCAAAAATTCCAACAGCCTCTAGATAGACCACAACCGTCGGACTTGCCGTATATGCGAGCACCTGATAGACACGTATCCGTAATTAAAACTCCTCCAGATAACCAGAGAAATTATGCAATGCCCAGTAACTCAAAAGCTACGCCTAACAATGGGCAGCCGGCCGCTGGTGGAAAAGGTACTAGGCCGAAACGTGGAAAATACAGAAACTATGACAGAGATAGTTTAGTGGAAGCGGTGAAAGCGGTACAACGCGGTGAGATGTCTGTCCACCGTGCAGGTTCATACTATGGAGTGCCGCATTCCACATTAGAGTACAAAGTGAAAGAGCGGCATCTAATGCGGCCGAGGAAACGAGAGCCCAAACCTCAACAGGAAGTTAAGCCTCAACCTCCCAAACCTCCACCGAAGCCTCCTACGAAGTTTACCAACGGGTTGAATGGACCAGAAAGCTATCCCAATTATCCTTTTTGGCCAGGAGGTTTCGCACCACCAGCACCAGACCTTTACGCGTCGCATATGATGAGGCGCCTTCGTGAGGAAGCTCCTCCTCCTGCCAATGGGTCCTTTCTTGAAGGCATCATTCGTTCGAGTTTAGAACGACCCGGTGCCTTGATGCAGCGGCTGAACGCGCCCCCATCTCCTCCTGGAAGTGGTATGGCGGGGCTTGGCGTGAGTGGGTTACGGCGGCGCGGGGAACTAGGAGAGGAGCCCGCAGCGCGACGCCCTCGCCTCGACTCCGACCACCAGCTTGCGGCAGACATGCGAGAGGCGGTACAGCGCCTCCGCGCGGACAAGCTGCGACCCCGGAACGGAACCCCCACCCCTCCGCCTGCCTCCCCTACACCTGCACCCCCGGGAGGAGCCTAGCCACTGTGATAATTAGTATTGCCAGATCAAACACAAACTCGGGTCTTTTAATAAAAAACCCTATAAACGATCAGACAAGACGTTAACAAGTACTAGGCAGTAGTGAAGTGCTTACCCCGCGGGTTTCTACGAAGAGACGTCCCGTGGTCGGGACATCTGGCAACACTAGTGATAATGTACATTCCGCGGCACGTAGCGACATTCTCCCTTACTTACGGTTCCGCTTCATCACCAAATATCACAGTTACCTACCGGTTCAATATAACACAGCTTTACTGATATCACAATTATGCCCATAAGTAGGCCGTTGCATTACAGTTTCGGGGTTACTTTGAAATTACTGTAAATTTTCTAAATTGTAATTTTTATATGAAAAAGAAAACTAGGAACAATAATTTTCTATAAAATGGCAGTCTTTGTTTAAAACTGAGCTTGCTTTTCGAATGTTGAGTTCGTCGGTAATTCCAGAGTAACCCGGATCCCTCTCCGACAGGTTGTCCAAAATTGTCCCCCAAACTCTCCGGAAACCTCAATTTTTTAAGTAAAGGCAACCAAAAGTTAATGTTATGAAATCAACTATTTAAATATTTTTAAGTAAATAAAAAAAAACAATGTAACAAATTAATTATAAAGCTAGCTATGAGTGTAAATGTTATCGATTTTTAAGTGAATACGCAGATTTTGTGCGGTGTTTTTATAATTAGATAGGTAATATATTGAATGAAGTAACTGGGACGGTCACGCGCCCGCTGGAGGCGGGAAGTATCGGCTTCGACGCCGAATTCGGACTTGTGCAATTATTATTTTGTAAAAAATAGTAATGTAATGTAATGTGTGTGTGTGGTTCTGCGGCTCTGTGGCCCTGCGGCCCAGCGCGGTGGTCGCGGGTTCGGGGCCACGCGGGCTCCATATTACTAAATGTGATATTTAGGTATTACGAGTGCGGTTTGCGTGGCGCGAGCGCGGTGTTTACACCGACGTGCATCTTAGTGAACTTATATATTTTATGTACTATTATTGTATCTTAAGAAGATATATTCTTATTTTTCATGGTCCAAGTTTTAAATGTTTTATCGAATATACAAAAATATGAATAATCATTATTATATTCTTGTCAACTTTAAAAATTATAACCCACAAAAAATCCTCAAAAAAAATTGATATCTTCACATTTGTGACATTTTTTGGTGTTCAATCGGAGTATATAAGGTGGAAATGAAAAATGTATACGCTCTCACAGAATAAATTTAGGTAAAATATTTGGATATAAAATTATCATACGATTATTAGTAAGTTACGTGTTAATGTGCGCCTCATGGAAATTAAAAAGTCTTTGTATCGTGTATGTAATTAAAATATACATATATTATATACAAGTTAAAAAAATTATGTCGTACATTTTTCTTGAGAGACCACGAGAATGGGTCCGAGTCTGACTTCGACATTTCGACATTTAATATCATTCGTTCGTGGGCCCGACATAGTTATATATTATTAAAAAAAAGATAAATGTTTATATAATCTGTAAGTAAAATTGTCATACATATCCTTTGCCGAGATGTCGAACGCACACTCTATGAAAAGAAAAAAAAGAAAAATTTTTATATTCGAAATTTAAACTAGTCGATAGCATGTTTCTCTGTTTCCTTTCCCTGTGTATAATTTTTGATGTCTTTTTAGCGTTTCTCGAAAAATCTATCGTAACTATTACCTGCATTTATATATCAGTAAAAGACTTAGCTTAAACGAAAGACATGTCACGTGACGCGCGCGTCAGACCGCATTTCAAATGTTCCAAATTTAAAAATCGAACAACTTTTTTTAATACGTACACAACGCCCGTTTGTTGGTAGATTAAAAATAATTAAAAAAAGGTTATTTTGTGTAAGTTGTACAGATTATAGGAAGGGACGATTTGCAAAGAATTTAGATGTTAAACATTCCGCTTAGAATGTTACTAGATATTTTTTTTAATTAATATAAATATTTTTCGCATCGGGAACAAATCATTATGTTATTTAATCTTATTTTGTAACGTTAGTTAATTTTTAAGTGGCTTATTTTAACCTTATATATGATTATATTATATTGAGATGTTATACATGTCATTGTTTTGTGCAAGTGTTTGGGGTTCGAATCCCGGTTTAAAAGAGAGTTGCGACTGATATGTAGAATAGTGCCGGGCTGTCGCTCGGTCGGTCTGTACAAATGGTATACGCCTTAACACTTTTAATGTTATTGACAGTGATCTCCCCGAACGCCACCTTGGGACGAGACAGCGCCGCTTCCTCGCCGACAATTTTTTATATACTTTTTTACTTAAAGATAAAGTAGTATCATGCCTTTTGCCTTATATTTTGTACTGGCAACACAACTGGCCTTAAGTTTACATCAAGTTGCTTTAGATGAGATCACTGTGCAATTAGTGAATCGTTTTATTGTATATTGTTCAATCATTTTTCCACATAGTTTTAAGCATTTTAGTTGATAATGTAGCGTAATTTTGAATTAATAGGTAGGCGGTAGTAATTTTTTAATATTTTGTTAATTTTTTTTCGTATCTATAATAAATTCCTTAAGAGTTAGGTTAATCTTGAGCGGTCCTCGACTGGTCTAGGAACAAAAAAGACAATGAAGGGATATTGCATTTTTTTTTACTAAAAATCATAAATAATCTATAAGATTTCAGAAAAATAACGTGCAATCTAACATTTAACGCGTTTCTCACGAAATCGTCGCTCAACAGTTTTTATCTGTAACTAGCTTGTGCGGAGACGTCGTCGCGTATAATGTGGACGCGCGGTTTGTCCGAAAGAAAACAACAGAGAAACATATGTAGATAATCTCAAAAGTATACAACTGAAGGAGCCGCCGCGCGACAGTCCGCGACGTCCACACTATATCTCTATGATCGTTATATTTTAAAAGACATTGCCAGATCTTATTTCTAAGCATTCGTAAACACATGTTGTTTGTTTGTGTGACTGTATCTTTGTATATAGCCGCGTGCTGGCTGCAGGTGAGGCGACACGGCGGCGGCGGCACACTGTAGCACTCCGTGGCATATTGTAGCACGCTGTGGCACATTGTGGCACGTTGTGGCACATTGTGGCACGTTGTGGCACTCTGTAGCACAGTGAGGCACCGTGTCGCCTGCGCCTCCGGCCAGGCCGGCCATAGGTCGATAATGTAAGCTTCACCTATTGTTTTCCTTATATACCTATCTATGTACTTTTATATGGATAATTCCTTATTACACTAGATATACGGAACAGACGGGAGATTTTGTTTTAAACAAATAAGCGGTTCGGACGTGGGTTGCCACGTTAAAAAATAAATGTACAACATAAAGCATTTAATTTTAGACATATTAAATATAATGTTAACTTTATTAAAGATGATAGTGTTATTCGACATATTTTCTTGGTATTTATTTGTGAAAGTAACGCTTAAAATTCACATCACATGCTTGATACTGGGGAACATTGATTTTCATGATGTCTACTGATCTACAAATCAATATACTATTTTTTATTTGTGATCGAATAAGAAAACTTTTTCTAATGATTTAGGTAACGGACCAATGTAAGATAGAAAGTGTTATTCCCTAAACAAAATGACGGCTCGCGTTTCTTTGACAAGCCGTAAAGAGATCGAGATCAAATTATAATATTGTTATTTAATTATTGAGTACAAGTTTTATGATGGAATATTTTTTTTATTTCAATATACAATTACTCGCCTCTATAATTTTTGTTGTTTTGTTCCTTTAGTTTTTATTGATATTGTTTAGTTTTCTTTTTTTACAGATAATCAAATCGTTGATTTAAGTGACTCAATAATGATTATTTTTATTATTATTATTATGATTATAGATATGTCTATATTATTCACTTCCTCAGTAGTAGAGTGATGTTTTTTTACACTATTTCTACATTAACTCACACCTGTTGCGGCGAATTGTAATGATTGATTGTTTGGTACATGTTTGGCTCAGCACCGTATTGTATCTAGTCAAATTTTAGATGATGATAAAAAAAAACACACACATAACAGATGAAAATATAAATAATTTTGGAAAGCTAAGCTTACGACGATTCGACTGACATTTTGTAAAAACTAAACAGATAAATAAAAAAATATTAAAAAAAAGATTTTTAACGTCCAAAAACTTAGTCGCTAGGCGACACAAAAATTGATTTGAAAATGTGGAATTGTACACGTGTATGTATGTTTGTGACTGTTTCTTACGTATAACTAATGTATCGTAGCATCATTTGAAGTAAATTTTCTTTTTCATATTATGTAATGACCTTTTATCTATAAGATCTTTGTCTTACGTTATCTTAATGAAGTGGCTGGTTAGGCAGGTGTAAGAATGTGCGAGGATATTTAAAACCTGTATACAATAAATTTCTTTCATTTGTTGAAATATATTGTTTTATTTATGTTCGTGTGACCTTGTTTTTAATGATAATATTGATACTGTCGAAATTACGTTGAAATCATTATCAATATTATAGCTTCATAATAAAGCACAAAATATAGCTAAATCTATTATGAGCACCTTAAAATTTGATGTACGTCATATATTCTGAAACTCCATACATAAATTTTACATCATAAGCATACAGCATAGCATACTACATATATTAGCAATTTGTAATAATTAAATAAATTATAATAATTATAATTATATGGATACTTGATAAAAAAATCAAAAATAGCGTCCCATTCTTTATGCAACGTTTTTTCAATTGACTATACTTATAAAAATTTATCAATAATAATATATATGTATATTGTATAGGTATACAGATAATTACATAATATTACAAAATGAATTCAAATTACACTATAAATAAAATTGAGGGTTACAATTTACCACATGTTGGTAGATATGCGACACAATAACCCCGAGACCCAATTTCTTAAAGTCTTTGCCGATAATTTGGCAAAAATGCCAACTGTCAGTTTATAAATTGAAAAAAAAAACACAACCAAAATTTGTTTAAAACATACATAAAAAACATAATAAGTTATGTAAATTAACAAAGAAACCACAAATGACACGGTTAAAATAATTTTGGTTTCACAATTTCGTCCGTACCACCCTCGGGGCAACGGCACTTGGCTCCAAGGCCATTTTAAAAAACAAAAAACAACAAGATGGCGGCGCAAGTAAATTCGTTACGTTAAAGAAATAACCAGTTTTAAAGCAAGTACCTACAATTTTGTATATTTTCATCGTGAGTGAAATTGATGAATTATTATTCCATTTATAGATTTCTCGTTTACTACACTATATTAAGGGCAATGACTTCTTATAGATATATAAATAAAGGATATATATAAATCTTATATATATAAATAATGTAAACAAAATTACTTATCATATTTTGATTCGGATAGAAAAGTAAAATCAACCAGTTTTATATTATGAAGCTTTGATTAATAATGCAGATTTCGGGATATTGTTTATTCATCAAGGAGAATTACCTATATTCAAATTAATTTTATTTTTCCTATAATAATAAAAGCCGCAACGTTAAGTTGCGTCACTCAACACGCGTGGAACGTCTTAACACTGAGCTCCTTCTGTCCGGAAAAAGTTTGATCTAGTCTTGCAAAATGCGAATGCGACATAAGATTGTTGGAGAATTACAGTAGAAAATAGCCTAACCTAACCTACACCTATCACACAAAAAGTATTACAAACTGCTTAGAAACTCTAAAAAATAGTTTTATCTTAATAATTGTAGCTACAAAATCTAACTAAATAACTTAAGCTAAAGTGCCGAAATATATAGCTACCAATATATAAATACATAGTAAAATCCAAAGAGAAATAAAACGGATTTGGTTTGGCACGCCTTTAAACACTTTTTCTTGTTGCGCCGGCGCAGGACAAAAAGCCGAATCGCTAGTAACCGTGACCTTACTTACTTACGCTAGTGTGTGTGTATGTTTGTGTGTGTAGGATGCTTAAACTCAGTTTCCCTTTTGTATTGGCGCAAAGATTATTTGGAGATTTTATGTAGACCTGTTATTTTTATTTTGATAGGATATTGTTATTCATTTTATATTGTAAAATTAGTTTGTCGTTTTATTAAGTATAAAAATGAAATTGTAATGTTATATAGTCCAAAGAAAATCATCAAAAATTGAAGTTTTGGACTTACAATTTTATTTAACACAAGAAATATGTTAGGGCCGTCGTGGCGCAGAGGCGCAAAACGTCTGCCTGTAAACGCGAAGGTTTGAGGGTTCGATTCCCACTCGGCGAACATGGATTTTTCTATTTCCATTTTCTTCGCTCTGGCAACTAAGCAAAGCACGGCGTTGAATTCCGCCACTCAACACGTAATGCCTTAAAAAAAGCGGAAAGTGGGGACAGGGAAAGCAAGAACTAAGCAACGGAGTGTCTTAACACTAGGCTCATATGGTTCCTGCAGTTGCCTCTGCCTACCGTGCAATATGCGGGATAAGATGTGAAGCAAAAAAAAAACAATATCATCACATAAATCTACGCATAAAACTTCAAGAATACGTTTTTAATTCTTAGTCTGACTTTAGTTTTTATTTTGAAAGCTATTATCTTAACACTAGATTCGCCTTAGCCATTGTATATTCCTCTATAGACAAAGGAATTCACGAAACTAAATATTTCCTACAAAGTTTTCTCTACAATTCGAGCAAATTTACATCAATTATCATATTTTGAAGGTCTTGCATTCTTTGCGATGCAATTCGGTCACTTGTACTTTTCATTTAGGCATACAGCCCGCAATCATTTGGGCGATGCACTCCAACACTGACCTTGGTTACACCACACAGCTGTATGAAACTGTATGATTTTTGCGTTTAAATTTTACTTTTGTATGTATAAAAAGTTTCTATAAAAATTAAGATTAAGTACTAAATATAATTTATAAATTTTGTGTTGGAAATACTGATTGACGAAATTTACTAAATTGTATTGTAATATTTTAATTGTATTGTAGTATTGTAGGTATTTTGTTTCTTAGTCCGTCGTCATATCAAGATACAGCGCGGTGTTGAGTTCCGCCACTCAACATGCTATATGTCAAAAAAATTGTGTAGTTTATATATCACGTTAGACTACAGACCATATTACATTCTATTAATCGGTTTATTGTAATTGTGCTTGCTATCAGAACTACCTCAGGAACCTACAGTACATCACATTTTTATAGCTTCACGCTTTATCCCGCTCATAGTAGGGTAGGCAAAGGGAACCGCAAGAACAAGAAGAAAACCTTTTTATATTTAAATGTACAGATATTTATGGCGTTTCAGACGTTGTCATATAAAACTATTAATTATTACAATTTAATATTTTTGAAATAGCCGCTGGCAAAGTTTATAAATTATCCTTCTACCAATCAATCTAACAACTCCATAATAACATCACAATAATAACTTCCGAAAAGTTAAACCAAAAAATGTCACCTGTCAAAATTTGTAAATTTTAAGGCAAATTAATTTTAATTTAGTCTCACCCATTTAATCAACCATATGTTCTATTTTAATTGAAATAAATAACTATAATAAAAGTAAATAATATAGATTAAGTAGTAACAAACTCGAGTACTCACATTGCATGGGCATCGCGTGACCATTTCTCCCATGACATTTAGGCAACACATACATATAATTGTACCCTATCTTATTTAGTATAGACACGTGTAAAATATTGACAATATTGTAGAATTTATTTAAATGAAACATTTAATACAATATCATCCTACATCTTGGTGTTGGAGTAATAATCTTTTGAGTTAACATTTATCACAGCAAAATAACGACTTTTTTTAATTTAAGATTTTTTATACATGCCTCATTTTGTACTTTTTATATACATGTAGGTATATTTTGTTAAAATATTTGAAATACATAGATATTTAAGTTTTTTATCATCACACTTTATCTTTAATTTGTTATTTCGTTTCATATAAAATGAGAGCCCAAATTAATGTTTTATAAGTTATACTATCCCTAAAATTAATAATGAGTAAATTAGTACGGAACCCTCAATGTTGAACGTTTTTTTGCAAAGTAAATTCAAGATCCCATACAATTTTCGGTTGATAGGTTCCATATATCGGTATCCATGTTTCGATTCGTCGATGGTTATTGTCGATCGATATTTGAATAGGTATCCGCTGTATCACATTACTTTAATCGTTTCAGTGTAACCACTGTGCTGGTGGTCGGACTAAAGTCTTAATAATTAACTTATATCTCGTTAGAAAAACAATATACACGTATGAAGTAAGCTTCTACTAGGATTAATATAAAGTTTTTTACCATTATCTACGCCCCCGTAGGATTTGTCATAGAAATTAAGAATGTTAAACATTTTATACTACAATTTACTAAGTTAGTTAATATATTTATTACTCACAGGCCATTACAGAGACTGACTGACTTCGGTTGTGACAGTCTAGTGACACGGTACAGTGCTGAGTTACGCCACCAGAGATCGGTTTGTTCTGCTTCGGGTGTTTTCGATCTTATTTAAAAATAAACATTATTAAATTTTGCTAAAATAATCTAGCAGGTAAACAAGAAGATTCCTAGTGGAGTCATTTCATGTCATTAAATATCATGTCCTTGATAAGTTACACCCAGGGGCCTTTAAGAGTAGAGTGAACAAATTTCTTTTAAACGGGCGTGTACCAACTTCGTCTACATCTACACTTTGCATCAGGTGGGATGGAAGACAAACGCTTGTTTATTACAACTATAAAAAAAACTCTCAGTGTGTCGAGTCCCCCAAGTCAGAATCGAACCAGTAACTATTGCTTGTTGTGGGGACGGAGTAAGCAGGGACTGAGTAACGGAGTGTCTTAACACTAGGTTCTAATAGTTCTTGCAGTTCCCTCTGCCTACCCTGCCATGTGCGGGATAAAGCGTGAAGCTAAAAAAATAAAAAAAATGGTTGCCTGTAAAGTGGGTTTTACGGGCGAAAATTTTACGTGACAACGTCTTTTTCTCGGTAGAATATTTATTGATATGAATAATAATTATAATATAAATTGCACAAATTTTAACTATAGAAAATATATTTTGTTTACTAAAACATTGTACATGTGTCAAGTGATACGCGCGGCGGACCGATCATAGTTCGGTGACAGTTGACACATCGTTACGTTACTTTTTCATAAGTGACTCCGAGCCGCAACCTAATTTAAGACGTTGTCACGTCAAAAAAAAAAAAAACTATTGCGCTTACAGTAACACTCTTCCACTGCGCCACGTTGGCTTAGTAAATAAAAACAGCGCAGCAAAACAACAAGTTCCACTTGAAATTATTATATAGCTCATTGTACTGCTAGTTGGCACAAAAACAATATTTTTATCCCAAACTAATCTCAAGACGCGTCACGAGAGGGGAAACGACTCACAAAAGGAAATTGCTGTAATTTACGTGACATCTTTAAAAACAAAAAAATACGTAGTTTCGTTTCTTTTTTGTTTTAAAATGAAAATTTTAAAAACTAACCAGTGCTTTGTCATTATTAACTTTTTTTAATATTACCTTAGTCTTTTTTAGCCTTAGAATTTGTAAGCTAAAATTTTAAATGAGAACGCCTTGATTAAGCACGCATTCACCTGTATGTGTGGAAATGGTTAAAAGTTAGCTTCACTGTAGGAGTTTTTTTAATGTATAATATATACAAATTATCAGTATGCTTGCGTAAAAAATAATGAGATAAGGAAAAATATTTATTGTTCTATTGCCTCAGTAAAGTTAAAGTGGCGACGTTGGGTTCAACGGAATGTAGAAAATAGAGCGTAAAGAGTTAACAGTTGATTCTCTATGCTACTTAACGAGTTCAGAGAATAACTAGTATTACTAGACGAATCGATTAAAGAAAAAATAGTGTTTCTTACAGTGTTATAGTACATATTGGTAATAAAAGCTTACATAAGATTCTACTTTTGAAACATTATCAAACCATTATAGGTACATCTGTTATAAAGGCCAAATGATGTAATACTTTTATATATTTAAATTTAATATTAATAGGTACACATAGAAACAAAGCATTTCGTAGTTTTTAAAATTTCTTAAAACCAGATGAAATAAATAAATATTTATACATTTAGAGGACGTCGTGGCGCCGAGACGTAGACTGTAGACACGACGGTTTAGGGGTTTTATTCGTACTCGGAGAAGATGGATTTTTCTATTTCCATTTTCCACGCTCTGGCAACTAGGCAAAAGCGCGTCGTTGAGTTCCGCCACTCAACAAGCAATGCCTTGAAAAAGGTGGAAAGCGGGGAACGGAGTGATTTAACACTAAGTTCCCACGGTTCTTACACTTCCTTCTGCCTACCCTACTATGTGCGGGAAGCTTGAAGCTATAATAGTAATTATAAAATTTTGTATACATACTTATTTGAAATATTTGCTGCCATCTAGCGACTGTTCAAGAATTTCTTGTAGCGTTCGCACAGTAATGCTTTTATGACATATTACGTGTTATTTTAATTTTAATTAATTTATTATAATTTATTAACAACATCTAAATAAAAATGTTAGTAAATAAAAGTGAATTGTACTCAAAAAGTAAAAATGCTTAGAGTAGTGACATCTATGAGTAAGATGGCGGCGTTCTCACTAATATAGATGGCGCCTTTCCGTTTTTTTTTTTATTTTTTGTAATGTAGATGGTGCTAGAATATCATTTTTAATTAAGGTATTTCGTATTAATGTTTTTAATTTTCCTTTTTTATACAGTTGTATTTAAATATATAAATAATTTTTAAAAAATTATGGCGTAAAAGCCTTGACTGTAGTAATATTTTTTACGTTTGCTTGTATAGGCTGTACACTAGTGGTTTATGGCAATAATAAAACGTCAAAATCAGAGTTGTTATATGTTATAAATTTCCTTTAATTAAGGATGCGAGTAATTTATAGTGTACTTAATTTGTATATTATCGTTGTAAAATAAGATATTAAGATGTTTTCTTAAGCTCTAAGTAATATTAATAAGTTTATTTTATTATGTACCTTAAATATTCATAGGGTTTTGTCTATATAATTATCATACTCTTAATTTAGAGACTGATACTTCTAAAATAATCCTCTTCTCTTTTTTCTGAGCTATCGAAAATTAATGACTTTTGCATTTCATTATATACAAGATAGAAGCCCTTATAGATTTATCATATCTGTCTATTTGTCTGTCTGTCTATCTGTACGTCATAGGCAGTTTCTTTACACAACAAAAAAAAAATATACTGCTAAACTTGGTAAGTAGTTAGTTCCATTCTCTGTACTATGTTAAGGGTTTCTTGGAAAAATAATAAGTATAAAAAAATAATAAGAATAAATAGAAAATAAACGAACAAATATTGTAGTTTCCCCCCAATTTAGAACGTATGTACGTATCTATGGATAGGTATTTAAAGATGAATATCAGTTTTTTTAGTATAATTTCTCTCTAAAGTTAATCGTTTGCGTGAGAGATACTTCCAAACTGGTAAAACGTGTAGTAAGGGACATATTAGAAATTAAAGACAATTTATCATTATTAAATTATTAAAACGAGCATATATCACATAAATATAATTAATATCTTAATATTCATATCTTGTATAATTTTGTAAATTTAAAATAATGAAAACAAAAAATATATTTAGAAAGCATTTTATAAACGTAGGGAAAATGTACTTTATAGGGTGACAACACCTTATCTAGTACCGTACGGATTCTACACGACGCACGACCGCTTTTAACGTCCGCGATAAGTTAACAAAACTCGTATAAAATGCATAAATCAAAATGGTAGAATCTTTGCAAATGTTTTTATTTCTTTTCAAATCAAAATACAGACGAAAATGCTCGTGGTTCTCGCCATTCTTGTGTTCAGTGCTCATAGTGTTATTGTTTTGTCATGGTGTTCTGACTAGATGTAGTGAACATAACTGCTTGAACGGTGTGTGTAGGAATGATACTTGTGTCTGCTACGACGGCTGGCAGGGCCCTCAGTGCCAGCATTGCGGCGGCAAAATAAAGTAAGCCCTTTTACTTAAGAAACACTACGGACAGTTCAGTGACCTATTTGACAGACGGCATGTCGTGCACGTATCTTGCAATAACATCGACTCAGGATTATCTAATTATATTCTTTGGCTTCCTTATTTCATCCTTTTTCAGCGAAGGTCGCGTTGAACAAAGCGTGGCCGTTTGAAAGGCAGACACTGTTGTTTATTCTTTAGAAACGCCGAGCACGACGTCTGGTGAGAGTAAAGGTGACCGATTAGAAAGAACAATCGCTTTGAATGTTGATTCAAAACAAACAACTAATATAAAAATTATGAATTTACATATAATTTGTTTTGGTGTACACTTTTAAAAATATAATAATGCAACAACAGTTTCTGAAATATTTTATGTCCTATTATTATTGTTATTTATAAGATATAAATAAAATTAAGTAAGTACATTAAAATGTAACCTAACTATTATGTTTCATATACACATATGTATGATTAAAGAACCTTTATACAAATAATCCTATTAACAGTGACCGTGATAGTCTTTATATTGATTGTACAACAATTTACTGTGATTCCTACAGACACTTTATATTACTTGGACATGATAATGCTACTATTTTCAATTTTTATTTTTTTTTTATTTGAGAAGACTTTCTTTCTAAAGAGAAGAATGAGTTAAATTATAACTTTACTAAGAACTTGTAAATTTGAAATGTACAAAGTCACTAAGAGTCTAATAGTCTAGTCTGCGGTAATGAATACAAATACTAGTAGCATCCAAAATGAGGTACTATGAGGGTAATATAAATAATATTAATACAAAATTGAAGAGATGAAGTAGCTAATTGTTACTTATTACCATGTTTTATTGTATTAGACCCAACACTTTCATAAATTATCAAACATAATCACAATTATGATTTTAAATCAAACCCATAATCATATTATTTTCTATACAGTTAACATATTAAACTGTTTTAAATAGCTATATTGTATAAAATCATATTGTCATGTAAACATTGCTTAAATCTTATGACAATAAATATTTTCCAAGCTTGAACGCTTGAAAATATTTGCAAGTGACCAAAGGTAGCATTGAAGCAATTGTAATAACAAAGTATTTTGTAATTATTTATTGTATATTATCAGAAATATTTATTTTCATATGGCTTCTAGAAAAAAATTAAGGCAATCATAGTGTAGAACATTGTTGGTTTAAACACGAAAGGTTGGTATTATGTTCAGCAGTAGAGGGAGTTAGAAAATAAATTTTAGTCTTGATGAGCCCAAATCATTATTTTAAATATGTACATATATTAAAATTTGACATTTTAATTAATTGATTTACATATTTCTTAGCTTCATACCATAGTAAAAAAATACTAAATTTATCATGAATCACATCAATTTTTTATAGAGATCCTTCTGTCTTCATATATCGGAGATATATATCCTGTAGTAGGCATCACAACACTGGGAACATTATTATACAATTTCCATACAATAAGTACAATGAATACATTTGACTAAAATCACGGACACATTTACATTAACACTCTTATTTTCACTTTGGTATGTGAACCAATTCATTTCGGAAAAGGTTGTATGTAAAAAACCAGTTACGAATCTTCATGGTCACTGGTCACAAACTATTTATAAAACAAAAAAGTGTGTCTTTTTTAAGTATAGAGTAATCTAATTAACATAATATTTGAAATATTTATATGTATATAAATGTGTGACTTTGCATTTTTGTTTAATTTTTATTTATTGACAGTTACACTTATGTTTTTTTATTTTCTATATTAATAGCTTCACACGTTATCCCGCACATGGCAGGGTAGGCAGAGGGAACCGCAGGAACCATGAACCACCTATGAACCTAGTGTTAAGACACTCCGTTACTTAGTCCCTGTTTACTATATTAATACAGTACATATATTCCTTTAATTATATAAAAATTGTTGTAATAAACATTTTTATCACCTTTATTTGTTAAAGAGATGCCCACACTTTAGTATAGGTGGTTATTGTAGAAGCTATAAAATAAGTAATAATGAAAATTTGTTTTAACGTAACAATCATTGTGATGTGAGATGAGTCAGTCATGTATCTGGCTCAATCTTTTCATATTTAATTAAATGACTCAACTGTTATTTAGCAAGGTAACATATTTTTTGTTGTATATTTCAGATACTGATAATAGTATAGTTTGTTTAGTAAAAATTGGTGAAAGTAATATTTATAAATTAAGATTTCTTATTGACATATGTATGTCCACCTTTACTATGTAAAGGAAAAATGCCTTGAAATATTTGTTCAGTGTGATATGCATTTTTCATTGATATGTTAATAAATAAAAAAGACCACTAAATTACTCCACCCCAATGAAGTAGTGGGCATATTGTAAAGTATCAGTAGAATGAGATATTATGAAAATCATATATATGCACAAGCACAATATTTTTTTAATTATTTAGGAAGCCAACATAGTGTACCAGTGCATTTTAACTTTCATATATAAGCAATTTATGCACAAAAATTTGTTCTACACTAAACACCACACTTAAAGGCTAACTTAACATGTATAATAAATGACGGATGCAGACATGTGAGAGTTACAAAAAGTAAATCATCAAAAATGTAAGTTACCACTATAAAAAATAACATAAAAAAATCAAAAGAACTTATAAAATTGTATTAATAGAAACGCAGTTATTAGAAATCAATAATTATTTGTTAATAAGTATAATATAACACACACAGAGTTGTATATACCTTAAAAAGATAATAAATCATACAAACATTAAAATTCCACAGGATTTGATTAAAACAATTATATTTTTAGTAATCTTTATAATAAATAATAATATCAATAGTATGAACATGAAAAAATATGTACAGGATTCACAGGATCACTAATTTCACTTTTGTTTAGCTACACATGTTTAAGCGAGTTTCTTAACTAACTGCTAATAATTTTCATTTTGAAATGACTTTTAAATAAAAACAACTTGTTTTGTGTGTTTCCTTTGTTTTCGTAAGGTCGTGGTGTAGCGACACAGAGATTGACTGTTAAAGAGAAATTTCTTTATCTTGCTCAGTGAATAAGTCTAAGCACAGTAAGTAAAGTAAAGTTAAGTTCCACCACTCAACACTCCACAAAATTTTTAAATTAAGGGGAAAAGAGAAAGAAGAGTGACTTAACACTAAGCTCTCTCTACCCAGCTATAATCGAGTTTATTACAAGCACATAAAATATATCATTTAATAACTTTTTAATTATTTTTTACAGATTAACAGAACCAACGGGTGTGATAACCGACGGTCCAGGCAACTACAGTGTGAGCACACAGTGTTCCTGGCTGATATCGCCGCCAAAACTCGGTCCCAACCCGCCGGTACTCAGAGTGCGTCTCGAAAGCTTTGCGACGGAATGCGGTTGGGACCATCTCTACGTGTATGACGGTGATAGTGTGAGAGCGGAGAGATTGTTGGCTGTGTTCAGGTAAGCGGTTTAAGCGGAATTGTTCTAGATGGTGTTCAAACAAGCGAATTCGATGGTGTGGTGTTCAGACAAGCGACGAGCTTGTAGTGGATAAGCGAAATTCGTTATTTTTCGTTCATACAAATTGCCCTAAGTGTAAGCTTATCTTATATATTATCTTATATATTATATATTACCGCGCTTTTAATAAACTGAAACGATTAGCCTATGAAGTTAACATGACTATTCTTTTACTTGGGATTCGAAGTTACTACCATCGAATTTAGACAGGTTAACTAAGCCACGATGCTTTTACTTTATTAATTTTACGGCAACGATAAGATAAAACGCGGCGTTGAGTTTCGCCATTCAACACGCCATGTCACTAGATTTTCTATTTACTCTCTAATATTATTTTAATTAATATAGTATTTCATGTCAAATAGATTTATTTAAATTTAAACAAAACATTGTTTGGTGTTATAAATAAATTAAATGCTTTTTATTTATATTCTTGAAGTATTGTATTGGTAATTTAGTAGTTGGGACGCACCGCCCGCGTTGCTCGAATAATAGGCAGGAAGCTTTTGATAGTATGTATGTGTAGTCGTTTCATACTGCGTTCTGACGTTGTTAAAGGTTCTAATATGGTTAAATATCTACGATGCAGGTAAATAAGTATAAAAATGTTAATTTTTTCAGCCATTTTGTGATTCGCTTTTCAAATTTCAATAGTAATCTAATGTACTTCGGTGTACTGACCTGACTGACGTACTGATGACTTGTAGATTGTAAGCTGTCTTATGAGTTCTTCCATAATCTGGGTGACGATAGGTTCTCCCAAGTTTGCCTAGGTTCTCCAAGTTTACCCAAGTTCTCCAAGTTTCCCCAGATTCTCCAAGTTTCCCCAGATTCTCCAAGTTTCCCCAGGTTTTCCAAGTTTCCTTAGGTTCTCCAAGGTTCTCCAAATTTTTGCTATATGTGTGACAGAGAGTAAACGAAGACCAAGAGGTCATTCCCAATTTTAACCAAGACGGGCTATAAATATAGCAAATCAATCACAACTCAATGCACTATAGAACGTGCATATAAAAAGGAAGTGATTTCTTGGCCTTAATTCTTTAAATTGTAACACGTGTGGCGACTAGCGAGCATTTGCAAAGGTATACTGTACGACGATTAAGTAAATTGATTGTATAAGGTTCAAATCTTTTATTTTGTGTTTTTTTTTTCACGCTTTTTACTTCATGTAGCAAGATGGGCAAAACACTCCGTTCTTTGATTCCCAAGTTGTATTTAATTAACAGGCAATATACTTGTAATTCCCAACATAAATGAAAGACATACGTGAATATTTTCGTACTCTCGTAAGGTAAAGCTGGGTATACGGCTTTATGAAAAATTACTGCATTAAACCATTCCGAGAACTGGAATCGCACAACTCTATACAAAACTCTTTCGCCTCGTCCAGTGTCCTCAACCTCTTCATACACGCATGTCTTAGATCCTTCTCTTTTATATTTAAATCCAAAAATACTTGAAATGGATGCAGCATATACCTTTACAACTTTGGCATATCTTATACACTGAACTTGAGGTATGGTCTTTTAAATAAACAGAGGTGAATGGCAGAGAGGTATGGTGAATCCATGTAAACCTCTTGTGTCTATAACGACTGAAAAAGTCACAATAGGGCTTTTTTATTGCATAACTCGTAAAGATTTTGACTTAAGGAATAATTTGTTTACTGTAGAATGAATGGGTTCGTGTTCTAAGTAGATATTTGGCCGGTTTGTTTATCGTATTTCCGATCTCAGTGGATATTATTGTATGAATTAACATAACCCATTAACTTCGAACTGGATATCCAAAGATGTTACAACATGCTTACATCCGATATTTTGTCAATAATTTTTCCTATTTTAAGGCTTTATATACTATATCATCATATATATAGTACCTACATTTTTAAAGAGTTACTTTGCACTGAAGATAGAAAAATACTTAATGAAAAACATAAAAAGCGGGATTTGAACCCGCGCCTTTTAGAAACCATCCAAGCCCTCTTGGATTCTTCTTCTTCGGAGAGGCGCGTCTTATATATTTAATTATTTTATTTACAATATTTTATGGTGGTATGCAGTGTTCTTGATAGGAATAAGCTAGTGTCAAAACACTCCATATATATATATATATATATATATATATATATATATATATATATATATATACACATATATACATATATACATATATATATATATATATATATATATATATATATATATATATATATATATATATATATATACACATATATACATATATACATATATATATATATATATATATATATATATATATATATATATATATATATATACATATATACATATATACATATATACATATATATATATATATATATATATATATATATATATATATATATATATATATATATATATATATATATATATATATATATATATATATATATATATATATATATATATATATATATATATATATATATATATATATATATATATATATATATATAATAGATTATAGTATAAGGTCATAAAGTCATATCTCTTCTTTTTTAATGTTGCCTTGGTTCTGGTGATCATCGCTTTTCCTTTTTTATTCTTAAAAAAAATTTTTTTTCGTTTCCGTTTAAATAAATAAAATATTGTTTTATTTACACCGTTAGAAATTGTATACTTCTAATATTTGACTTTTATTTATTTAACAAAGTTTATTCTTCTTCCAGTGGGGTGCTAGACAAAACCGAGTCAAGTTGGACTCGACAAGTGATAGCCAGGTCTGGTAGCGTGCTATTGCACTTCTTCTCAGACGACGCGTACGCAATGGAGGGCTTCAACGTCACGTACGCGGCATACTCGTGCCCTTCAAACGATCATCGTACTAATTGTTCTAGTAAGTACCTATATAGTTTGGACCTCACTTACTTCCTAATCTCTAGTAAGTATATTTTTGGACCTTTTTTTTGTTAAAGCCCCTTTTGTTCCTAACTTTCCTTTCACCTAATCTGTGATAGTAGCGAAACTTAACGCCGCGCTTTCTCTTAATTGAGAATCGAACTTACAAACGTCACGTTTACAGTCAGACGCTGTACAGCTGCAACGACGAGTCCAAATTTTGTATACAAATATTGTATGTAATGGTGGAAAATATGATATTTAATAAAGTAATGGAAGTTTATATTATTTTAAACAATTTTAATGATAATTTTCATTATTACAATGTATAATCTAAACAATTGACGTCTAATACTTGAGTGGATTGGGGTTTTGGTAATGAATTTGTGGTCGAATCGTCTGACTTGACCGGTTGGTGAGCTTGGAATCGAATATTTCAATTGGAAAGACAGTAATTTTATTATAGTTCTTTTCCTTCAAAAATATATGTTTATTAACAAAATAAAAATATATAATATTATGACATTCTAGACCTAGTAGTAGTGTAATGTCACACTTGTCATTGCCGGAGGTTGCGGTTTCGATTCCCACAAGAGGTGTTATATTGAAAGTAAAATTGTAACACGATGTCGTAGAAACATGATTAACTGGAATCATTAGGCATACGGATAAATGAATATACGGATAATCGGGTTTATGAGTAAAGCTTTGCAGCTGTTGCTGTGATTTTTAACGAAATTCTTGTATTTATATCGTTTGACAAGTTGACAAGGACCGTCGTGGTGCAAAGGTGTAGCATCTGTCTCTAAACGCGACGGTTTGTGGGTTCGATTCCCACACGGGGAGGATGAGGATCCCATTTCCATTTTTGAGTTGAGTTGCGCTACTCAATATGCAGTCTCGAAAGAAGCGGAAAGCAGGAACTAAGCAACGGAGTGTCTCAACACTAGGTTCCTATGGTTCCTGCAGTCCCGCTTTATATCTGGCTATGAACGAGATAACGCGTAAATTAAGAGGAAAGTACTCAGTATTTAGACAATCTGTTCGCCATTTTAACGTGAAAGGTCCCGTACCATACTATGTATGGAACACGGTCAAACCTACATCTATGTATAATGGATAATTTTTACTGCATCTAATGAATTTCCATTCCTAGCATGATACAATAAGAGAAATAATTAATAAGAGTATTTTTGTTATATTTAAGAATATGATTTCTTTGTAATTTTCTTTTTATTTTTAGGGTTCCGTACAAAAATAAAAAAACGGAACCCTTATAGAATCCGTGTTCCTGTCCGTCCGTCTGTCACAGCCAATTTTCTCTGAATCTACTAGACCGAATCAGGTGAAATTTGGCATGATGGTGTAATGGTGTATATCAAATGAAAGGGCTTGTTATCAGGATCTCGAATATATATATTTTAATTTTTTAAAATAAATAGTTTTGATGATATTCATGATATTCATTCCCCTAATCTCCGAAACTACTGGGCCGAAAAATTTGAAAAAATTACTGAATATAGTTTATGGCTTGTAGATTACAGGAAAACCTATAAGGATTTCATAACTTGAAAATAAAATGGGAAAATCGATAAAAAATGTTTTTAGGGAAAAAAACGTTTTCAGGGGAAATATTTCACTATATTGTGTACGGAACCCTTTCCACGCGAGTGCAACTCGCACTTGACCGGTTTTTATTACTCTATATATTCGCTTATTATAAGTGACAAGACACCCGTATAATATGGCAATCGATTTCGATAGCCATTATTATAATTGCACTTCGTGATTTAGTCTTTTCTAATAAATGCGTATTTATTATTAATTATCTGTGATGTAGTTGAAAATTCAATGACATACGGGCGTAAGAGATTTATTTGTTTTTTTTTTGTTTAGTGTTTTTTTTATTCTGCATATAACAGGGTAGATAGATGGAGCCTAGTGTTAAGACTCCATTCCTCCCTTACCGCGCTTTTGTCTTGATACCAGAGCGGAGAAAATGAAAATAATTAATTATTCACCGAGTGGGAAATGAACCCACAAACATCGCCTTTCCAAGCAGACACCATGCTTCTAGGAGGATTAAAGTGTTTATTAATATAATCAAAATTAACTTTGTTATTGTAGTTTTATACATAACATACAGAAAAAAAGATCTTATTAAATAATTGATTTATTATTACTATTATTTTTACGAAATTTCGAGGTATAAATCTATGATTCGATTTCTTTTTCGGGCAGTGAGTTCCAAAATATATAAGTTTTTAAGAGAAATTCCACCACTAATTTCTCTCTTTTTTATTTCAAGAATAGATTATGTTTCTGCTTACATTAAAACTGTAGACACGATTGTTGGATTATGCCTTTTTTAGACTTACATTTGTACGGCTTCATTGGTATTCCCACTCCCCTATAGCCGACTGATAAGTGTTGAGTATTTCGAAGAAACTTTTTAAAGTATATCCAAGTTTTGTGTTACGCATTTTGCATTTAAAGAGTTTCTGACTTACTTGTATTGATATTTTAATGTTTGATTTTTAATCTGGAAATTTTTCATTTTGTTAGTGTAATGTCATTTGACATATTTTACGCGCGAAATATTTGTTCTTGTCTAAAATTAACAGATTATAAATATTTTTATGTGTGTCACAGAAAAAATGATAAACATTTATTTATATTTAATTTCATACGAAATGATTGCGAATTCCCGCAAATTTACGGTTGTCAACTTTGATAATCGCATCTGACCGATATTATGTATTTTTATTATGACCAATTTTAATGGAGATTTTTTTATATCATTTCGTGTTAGTTTATAATTCATTTCTAAAATATTATTAATAATAATATCTAATACTTTATTGCGCAAAAAAAAAATAAACACATTTTTAACAATATTAAAAAAAGAAAATTATGTGCAATGACGTTATCGCTGTAAGCGATGTCTTATAGAAAACCATTATATTTAATGACATTAAATTTATGAAAAAAAAAACCAGAAAGGTGCAAAAAGTATTGCGTTACAATTAAAACAGAAGTGGTTAAAGGAGATTTTAAAAGATAACCACCGATACACATATGGACCATATGTTTAGAAAGTATTTGAATAGAAATTCTACTTAGTAGCAATTAATGACATAAATCACTCAATTACTATACTTCAGGGTAGTTCCCTTCCAGTACGGGCCGTTGTTTACAAGCAACTGCCTCAATTAACATATATACGTCGCTTTTATAATCAAAGTTTTATATTCAAAATATAAAGTTACATACTTAATTTTTTGAACGTCAAATAATTTATTTAATTTACCACCAGCTCGCTAAAGGTAATGCCTCAGACCTGAGAAGAATCGACGCAAGAAACTCAGCAGGGCTTTCTTTATTTTTTTTTTAATTTGTCAAAAATTTACAATTTAACAATTCTTATTGTGACAATTATACTCTTGAAATAGACTGGAACGGAGAATTTAACTCCCAAGGCGTTTTATAATTTATGTAATCATTATTATGGTTTAACCTTTAACACACAAACGTCGTTTCACAACTTTTTTAAATTGTGATCTTGGACGTTTTCTGGGATCCTATTGCAGAAGCATATAGACTGCCCCATAACTTTTTTAAGTTGGGTTTTATAGTTTTTATCATCTAAGACTACCCTCTTTTTCAAGAGATTACTAACAATATATTATTTTTTTAATTTTCAGATCACGGAGACTGTGACGAAGGTTCGTGTAGATGCGAAGGTGATTGGATCGGTGTTGCGTGTGACGAACCGCTTTGTCCTAGTAAGTTATTTTTTCCTACTTCATCTTTCACGTTCTATCCCGCAAATAACAAGGGATTGTAAGGGTTAAGTTTTCCGTTTTCTGAGATATGATCAGAGATATTGCATTACAAGTGTTGTAACTCAACGCCGCGTTAGGTAAGTCTAGTAAGTTATGTAATATAATTAAACGTATACGAATTTTTTCTACTCGAAGAGGTTAAGTATTCAGATCCTGTATATATTTGGTGAAATTGCAAGTAAAAGGATTTTTGCTATTCATAGTTTAAGGACAACGTTATAAGTGCGCCGCGAAATGTGTTGAACCTGTATACCTTGTGAGTAGAAGTATAAGGTATTGTATAAGGGATAAGTTAAAAAAGTGCTCACATCTAAACAACAAATTATTGTCGCTACTGTAGCAAGTGGGTATGTTATGAATATAGCAGTTATAACCAGAGTGAATTGAAAAATGGTTTAGTTTTTGTAAATTATATTGAAAAGAAAAGTTTATTTAAAAAAAAATATGTAGTAGTAAAAATCGGAAGAGTTCCTATATGAGTTTAAGTAGGTATTCAGATCCTGTAAATATTTGATGAAATTGACAGTAAAAGGGATTATCTCTTCATAGCTTAAAGCAACCCACAGGTTTACCATTGAGTAGAAGGTAGAAAGGACGGTATAAGGTAGGCCATGCATATATGAGATAAGTTAAAGAAGTGCCCACCTCTAAATAGTAAATTATTGTCGCTATACACTAGCGACAATAAGTTACTGTGCAAGTGGATAAGTTATGAATACATTAGAAACTCGATTAACCGGACTAATTTTTGTTGTAAGGCGTTCGGATAATCGAAAATCCGGATAATCGAAAGTACATACATATGATTAACATATGTAACCACATAATATTATACTTTATTAAAAACAACTAATAAATAATAACAAAAATCAATAAAAAAAAATCAAATAGTTTTTTAGAGATTTGATTGAAAATATTTGGTGATTGTCATTTGACGTAAGACCATGCTTGCACTAATACGATTTGTAGGTATCTTTAATTCAATTTGCCTGTAGATACATTTGCCGCCTGTAGTCCGGATAATCGCAAATCCGTATAAATGAGGGCCGGATAATCGAGTTTCTACTGTATAGCAGTTTTAAACAGAGTGAAGTGGGGCGATTGAAAAATGTTTTAATTTTTGTGACTTATATTGAAAAATATGCTTTATTTAAACTATTTAAATAGTAGTATAAATCGGAAGAGTTTCTTTATTTATTTTTTATTCGAATAGTTTATGGCGATGTTTGTAACATCCTACCAATTGCTTCATGCGCCACATTAATTTGCTTCCTTTCAGTGAATATTTCTAAATTTATTTTGTTAGTACTCCTTAGGTATACACTCTATTTATTTGAAACTAATTGAAATATAAATTAAAATAGTTTGTTACTAATATTTTGAATTAAAAAAATAACACATGTCGTTTCACATCTCACTCACACATCACTATGAAGTGGTAAACAATAAGTATTTAAAGTATTCTATAATCTTATTAGAGCTTATTATTTATTAGTCAGTTCAGTAATTAGGCAATCAGTGATTGTTTGAAAGAAAGAATTGCTTCTGGAGATTTCTTTTCTCGTTTCTCTATTCTGATAGAAAAATGCGACGTCATATAGAGAGAGACGTCCAAAAGCGGAGAGCGGAGTGTTTCAAGCCTATCTTGAATCTATATTAAGCTATAAAAATATATATTTCCTAACAGATGATTGCAACTCAGAATATGGTGCCGGTATATGCACAAACGTGGGATGCGAGTGCACCCCCTCGAAGTCCGGCGTAGACTGCAGCAGAGAGACCAGTGACGCGGGGTGGGGGTGGGTGTGGCGGGAGGAGGGTGAGGGGGTGGGGGAGCCCCGGCCCGTGGGGACTCCCCCCCCTAGTGCCGGACATGTGCTCGTGAACTATGCGGACGACCTGTTGAGGGTGGGAGGGGAGATGTTTGGGGAGGGGGAGTTTTTGTATAGGTGAGTTGGGTTTTAGGTATAAATTAGAGATTCCCAAGGTTCCTGCCTAGGACTTTCAAGCTGTATTCGGAATAAAGCGTGAATCTATAAAAAATAATAGATTTGGAAGTTTCCTAGGCGGATAGTGGGGAATGGAGTGTTTTAACACTAGGTTCCTGCGACTCAAGATATTTACAGGATAAAGCGTGAAGTTATCAAAAAATAATAGATAGGAAGTTTCGTGGAGTTTAGTTGGTTGATTTAGTACTGATTTGACCTGTACCATTTCATACTCTAATAGTTAATTTTAGTGTACTAATCTTTCACGTGGATTATAACATATAATTTTGTACGTTTTTTTAATGATTTTTAAAGTGTTAATTTACCTTATAGATATTTAAAGACATTTACAAATTATGAACGCAGCAGGATTTAAACTATTAATTTAATTATATCGTTTCTATATCCAAATGACTCTGTTTCCTATAAAATACTTTGATATATTTTTTATATGTTTTCTTTATATTAATATGCTTTCAGATACAAAACGGCAGAAAAACGATGGATACCAATGGAGGCGAAAGGTGAATCGCCCTTACCTAGGTTCGCTCATACGGCCATCGTGTATGAGAATGAATTGATCGTGTATGGAGGTGTGGTCGCTTCTGAGGAACTTGAGAGGGGGTACGTTTTTTTTATTATTTTTTTTAGCTTCACGCTTTATCCGGCACATGGCAGGGTAGGCAGAGGCAACTGCAGAAACCGTATGAACCTAGTGATAAGACACTCCGTTGCTTAGTTCCTGCTTTCTCCGTCCTCGCTTTCAACCTTTTTGAGGCATTGCGTGTTGAGTAGCGGAACTCAACGCCGCTCTTTGCCTATTGTTTTGTATTGTTATTATTAACATTGTTTTATATGCTGTGGATTTTTTATCTTTTATAATTTCGTTCAGTTAGTACATAAGGGAGGTGTAAATGGAAAGTAACGTAAAAACTATTTATTTTTAACGTGTCGTAATAAAATTAAAAACTAACGGTTTTTTGCAATTTAGTGTTTTATGCCCATAAACGTTCTTTTAAACATCACCTTTTACTATTTTATTGTTATTTTTATTTCTTTTTTTATTCTAGAAACGGCCTAGCCGGCTTAGAGGGTAGGGCGGGCGAGGTCACAAACGAAGTGTGGCGGGCGAAACTCGGCGACACGCAAGTGGAGTGGCGGAACGCGACCCCCACCACGTGTTCGCCGCATCGACAGGCGCCCATGAAGCATTGCGGTATTTATTAGTTTGCATATATGTTTTATAATGTATACTTTATATATAGAATAGCGGACGCTCGCGTCTGCTTCCGCTTCAGTTTCCGCTTCAAAAAGCCTACCCAAGATAAACACGGTCAGCAAAATGATTCCTAGGTCAATTCACAGACACTAATATCAACGAAGACATTCATAACCCGCAGGCTGCACAGATTGTCTTTCTGTGAATGTTGAAGTTGTTAATGATGAAAATATTTAAATTTAATTAATACAGATAACTAAAGCAATTGTTGTAGAACTTCTCTATAAAAAACATTTGACGTAAAAGTTTTTTTTTCCAACTTTTAACAACAGTTCATGAGGTTATAGCACTTAACTTCACCCGGTACTTTTTTCAAAATTAAATTGTTTATTTCATAAGTGTGTTTAAAATCATTGCGATATAAGTTTTCGATATCAGGATATATAAAATTTATATAGACTATCTAAATAATGGATTATTTGGTCTTGAGATTTATCAAAAGTAACCGCATAATCGGTGCACAAATACAAAGATGGCAAATTTCCGTCTCCAAGTTTCAGCAGCTTAGTGGATAAATGCTATTCATATTTCTATGTAGGCGAGCTCTCATATTGGCTATGTCCAAAGGTGAGATGATTTTGAATATGCCTTCATAATATCTGCTCGAGTACCTCGAAAGTATATGTCAGAAATCTTCAACAAACACAAAAGTGATACCACCCATGACATAAGAAGAGTTTTGGAGGTCTCTTAAACTATGGTCCACGGCCTCTATGATTTATGGTGCATTCATCCCATATTAACTAATGATGCGTCTTACAGCAACTTCCCAAGAGGCCCATTTTTCCCAATAGAGTCCGAATTCCTGATGAGGCAACCGCAATCGCTATCTCCCCTGATTGACGTACCTTAGCAAGTGTCAAATTGGCGAGAAAATTCATTTCGGTACCTCCTGGTGCGTCCAAAAAAAATCTCCCCATGTTATTGTTTACGCTGTCTGATCTGGTACTAAATAAAATGAATAAATAAAATTTTGGCAAATCGTCAATAACAAACGCTGTTAGATCGTTTCTGTTATATTATTGTTCCATTGTCTACATTTTCGCCGTGCCTCCTAATGAATTTATTATTTGCCCATATTTAGTATTGCGGGACAGTATGATGCAGAAGAGTTTTCGAGAATTCGTCTTCATTACAAAGAGAAATAAATGCCAGTAACGTGGTATTGCGTATATCGTAATATTTTATTTTAACTATTACTTTTAAAGAAAATGTCTAATTTTAGTTAATAAAAAACCAAATATTATATAAATAAACTATATTTAGTGATGAAGTAATTTATTTGATAAGGATTATTAGCGTGACTGAAATAAACGCATTTAAAAAGAGTTAAATCAAGATTTTTAAATAAAAAAAAATGGTTGTTGTGCCTCACTCGACAAAGATAGGTATAGTGTGTCGCGGACTTTTTTGTAAATATTTATAAGATCTACAATTAATTAAAACATTTTATGATTCTATCTTTTATGGTTTAGGCAACGTACGCAAAATATTAACTTTTCTTGTTGTTTGTTAAAGCTTCTTCCCGAAAACCTCAAATATGTTACGAAACTCTATTTTTTTCCAAAATAAAATATAGTCCATATTACTCGTGAATAATATAGCTTAAAAATATTGAAAAAAAAAATTAAAATCGGTCCAGTAGTTTTTGAGCCTATTCATTACAACTAAACAAATTTTACCTCTTTATAATATTAGTATAAATTATAATTGGATTTTTTTGTGCCTTAGTAAATTAATTTGGAAGCTTACACTACATGATTTTCTTTATATAAAATTATTTGGTAATTCCTCTAATCGTTATGAACTAATTGTTAGAAATCTTACTAGAGATTTTTGTTTTATACTCCGTTTAATTATATTTATGTTCTCAAAAGCCATAACACGTGATGAGAAACAAAAAAATGTAAATAAAATATGAAAAAAGAAATCATTTGTTCTAATTTTTTTCCAGGTGGTCTCCACGTGTCGGGTCACACGGCAGTATTAGTGTATATAGGTGCAACAAAAAAGCCTGTGATGCTAGTGTTTTTTGGTCACTCGCCGCATTACGGTTATTTGCATATAGTACAGGTTTGTGTTTACTTATGAATAAAATGTTTATAAATAAATTTAAATTTATTATATTAAATATTCAATAATGATAGCATTCTCTCTCGCCAAACGATTGCTCTTTGCAATAATCTTTGATGATGAAGAACGTATGGCTTAGCGGACAGAGCTGTGCAGCTTGCGAGAGGCTCAAGTTCAAATTCCGCTGCGTTCAAATTTTCATTTGTTTTACTTAAGTATTTCTTTTTATTCTCAGTGTGAATTAACACTTTAAGAATCATAAAAATATTAAAAAATATACATTTTTATAATTACATTTTTTGATAGAAAATTTTTCGCGTCGTTTCTTTTATTAAGTACTCCGAGTGCGATTGCATTCTTGCAAGTGATGACGTGGTTCTTTAGGCATTTATTCTGTATACATTGACGTGACGCCGTGTTCCCCAGGAGTACCACATCGAGGAGGGCGCGTGGGCGGCGGCGGGCGCGCGCGGCTGGGCGGC